>CM053785.1:742608750-743808750 GCA_028749045.1 Cupressus sempervirens
GTTATTGTTGGTTTAAATAAGTATTTACTATTTACACTTTACTTGAGTTTACTTAGGTTAATGCATTATTTTATTATATTGCATTATTTCATTATTTTATTTTGTGAGACACTTAGGAGTTTGTATACTCTCATGAGTTGTCATGTTGACAACATAGAAGTATGCAACTCTATTTCACCACATGGTGTCTACAACATCAGAGCTTGCATCATTCATTGAGTTTTCATGTAGACAACATAGTTATTCACACTCCTAATTTTCATGTCCCCTTTTCAAATAATTAAAAATAATAATCTTTGCTAAGACAGGCAGGCCCAAGAAAGTGAAGTTTCGGAAAAAGGGAGTTAATCTTTGGAAATCGTTGGACTAATAAATGATAATTATTATTAAAATATGTTTCATTAACCTCTCTTGGACGTGAGTTACAGTTATGCCATTTTTAAAGAGGTTTGGAGGCATTTTGGGGGGATTCCAGACTTGATTTTCACTCATTCTTTGTTATTCTTCAGAGGCTGCCAAACCTGTGGAGAAGGAGACCCAAGAACGGGAGTTTGCAGGTTTCCAGGGAGACCCAAGAACGGGAGTTTGCAGGTTTCCAGGAAGGCTAAGGACGGGAGTTTGAAGCCATTCCATGTGCATGCTCATACAGAGTTTGCCTTTGTGCTGAACAGTGCAGATTTGTGAGTTTCCGGGTGTATTTTTGTAAGAGTTTGGTGTTTCCGGTTGAGTATTTCATATCAGTTTTGGTTGCTGCTGTATTTTATACTTTAAGCTGTTAAAATAGAGCTGAATATATATATTGGGACGTGATTAAACTTCTGAGATAGATTATTAGTGTTCTTGTGGTGTTTCCGAGCATATTTTGTGCTATTTCGGGAGCCCGATGAGCATAGTTTTGGTCCTACATTTTCGAGCTGTTGTGTAAAGGCTATACGGATCTGGAAATATCAATTTGTAGGCTGTTATGCTGCTGAAAGTTCTGTAAAAATTTCTATTTTCAGATTCATTAATAATTTGTGAAGTTGTGAAGCTTTTAGCACTATTTTCAACATACCCGATTTGGGGTTTCTTAAGGAATTTGGTGGATCTTTGTGATAGCAGTTGTTTGATTTTAAAGATCTGATTAGAGGTTGGAAATATCATGAAAAATCAGAAAAGGGACATTTCAGTGGTATCAGAGCCATGATCTTGCCAGCCTGAGGGTTTGTAGAAGTTGCAGGTCAGTTTTGACAACTACCCAGATATTGCATTTCAGTTTTGAGAACTACCCAAATCTTGCATGTCATAATTTATGATTGCATGTTGCTTCTAATCAGCTGCATGTAAAAATTTATGGTTGCATGCTACTTCTAATCATTTTCATGTTAGTTCTTGGTGAATTTGGTGGTTGTAGAAGTTTGCATTTCAGTTTTGACAAGTACCCAGATCTTCCATGTCAGTTTTGACAACTACCCAGATCTTGCATGTCATAATTTGGTGGTTGCATGTTGCTTCTAATCAGTTGCATGTCCAAATCTATGGTTTCATGCTACTTCTAATCATTTGCCTATTAGTTCTTGGTGAATTTGGCGGTTGTAGAAGTTTGCATGTCAGTTTTGACAACTACCCAGATCTTGCATGTCATAATTTGGTGGTTGCATGTTGCTTCTAATCAGTTGCATGTCCAAATCTATGTTTGCATGCTACTTCTAATCATTTGCATGTTAGTTCTTGGTGCTTGAAGAAGTTATATCCTATTGGGGTTACACTCTACTTTATCCAGAATGGACAGGTATAGTACAGAGTCTCAGAGGGAACGATCTTGGACAATTGATAGCCAGAGTCAAAATAGTAGAAAGGATGGTTATTTAGACATTCGAGATAAACTTATGAAAATAAGCCATGACATGTCTAAACAGTTGGTTGAGCACCACCGTATAAATGACATGTTATCTGACCCAGCTAAGGTGGATAAGTTGACTGGATTTCTATTTGGCAGATTTTCTCACAGGACAGATGACACAATTCCCAAGAACTTGCATGAGGAGTTTGAGAAACTAGCTGATAGCCAGGTAGTGGTCTCAGATTCTACTTTGCCACAGGAGGTGGTGGGAAAGGATATTACACAGATTGATAGTAACAGTCAACTTGATACTCAAATTGAGACAATTGTTTACAGGTTGTCAAAGGGTGATGCCACAGGTATTCAGGATGGTATAGTTACAACAGGCAGTGACTACAGTGTAGTGGGTTCAGATGATGATTATGAGGATGTTGTTGTGCAGGATGGTGAGATACCTAGTAGAGATGAGCAGACATTGAGCATTCATGAATTTGCTGAGAAAGAGTACCAGGCGCAGTTAGATGCTTCATCACATGAGGTTGAGGCAGGTAGTACTTCACATGATTTATCCCGCCAGCTGAAGGTGAGTGAAGATAGTATTGTGACTTCATTACCTTATCATGACAGGTATGTGGAGTTAGTTGGTATTGGTTATATTACTCAGGTGAGGAGTTTGCTTGAGTTACCAGTTGATTCTAGTTTACGGATATGGACACGAGATTGTTATATTGGTGTTTGGGATTCAGTTGACTGGAGATCTTTAACACTTTTTGGTCGCAGTGTTTGTTTGGGTGCTATCATGGATTTGATTAGCAGATTACACGGTGTTGTCTTTTCTTGTGCCAGTATCTTGTCTGATGTTGGTATTAGTTTTTATACACCGGTGTTGGGCTTTGTTCATATATCCAGTCGACCATACTTGCTGGAATGTTTTGATGATCTTTCATATTTGGCAGTGTGTACAGATGAGTCCCAGGATCATATTGGCATCGATGACATCCAGGAGGATGTAGTGGGCAATTTTGAAGACTTAGTTTCTTTGGGTACAGAGGAGTTGGACAGCAGTGCTACAAATTTTGATACTCTGTATGTTGATATGAGCTTTAGAGTTGATTCACAGGACATGGATGGTAATACTCTAGAGACTAGTAACTTTGAGGATACTCCTTTAGACAGTGCATCAAAGGAGGTTTGTAGGAGACAGTCAAGCTAATGCCATCATGTGTCTAATCAGTTGAGAGTTAGTGACCGAGACATTGCTATCACTTGCCAACATTTTGATGCTGCTCATCAATTATTAGCAGTTTATGGATGGGGTTCTCCTACTAGTGATGAGCAGGAAGGAAGTTATCTTTCCTTGACAGAGATCCACTCTTTATGGGAGGCTATTCAGATTTTGAGACAGAATTATATGCAGTTGGTAGCTGATAGAGATTATCTTATGGAGTGGGGTAGTACAACATATGATGCATTGTTGGCCAAGGAAGATGAGGTGAGTGAGCTTACTGAGCAGCTTGAGGTGACTTTTGAGATTCTTGAGAGTACACAGTTGGCTTTCAAGGAGTCACAGTTTCATTTGGCTAAGGTGACCATGGAGTTAGAGCGACTACAGTCTTTATCTGATTCTATACAGTCACAAGCTATGGTGTTTGGTGATTCGAGGATGTCCATGACTGAGATTGTCAGAGACAATGGAGATGGGGATGCATCCATCCTTGATACTAACATTGGCATATCAGGTTCATTCCCACTAGAGTCAGGTTTAGTTGAGTTGGGTATTGTAGCAGATTATTGTATGCCTGACAGGGTGGTGGCCTCTAGTACTGAAGGCACAGAGACTAGAGATGTATCAAAGGTCATGTGTGATGTTGGTGAGTCGACAGTTGGCATGGTTCCTGATAGTAATACTACTCCCTTGGTGATATCTTTGGAGGTAGTAGTCAGTTCCAACATGGTTGATGATCAATTGCAGTTAGTTTCATCTGGATTATAGTCTGAGCCACTGACTGAGATTGGCACATTCTATCGGCATTACACTGTGAGGTACGCTCATCAATTTACCTTTGATGACCATGTTGATGAGATTATGATACAGAGATGTACTTTGGTTCCTAGTGCTTATCATCAATTATGGAATAGTTTGATGCCTCGAGATGAGAGTTGTGATGGGCACGACATGGCGACAGGTTTTGTAGTTGATAGCTTGATAATACATGACTTAGAGCAGGAGTTTTGGAGTGATGCTTCAGCAAGTGTTGTTATTGATTCTACTCCTTTGGCTATGACATCTCCTGACTTAGCTAGTGATCAGTCACAGTGGGTTGTATCACTTGTTCATGGTGAGTTGTTGACTGAGGTTGGTTTTTTTAATCAACATTATATTGCAAGGTATGTACATCAGTTAACAATTGATCCTTATGCTGAGGAGTTGATGGCAGGAAAATTTGGTTTGGGTTCCATTTCTTGTTGTTTATCTTGTGATGGCTTTTCACCATCAGGGGTGCATGGGAGTTATGGTTATGAGACAGTGGCCAATGATCTACAGAGTTGTGTTGACTGCAGGAGTTGTATAGTGTGTGGATTCTCCATACTTGGTATAGTTTCATTTGAGAGCATTCACCATTGTTGCAGAGTTGGATTGTACATTCCATATAGGCCAGTGGAATGCATTGATGGTATTTACTATGTTGGTAGTCCACTTTACTTGGGTTTTGATATTCTAAGAGTTTGTGTCTCATGGGTTTTTGACTGTGGTAATGGTGATTTTGGAGTTTGGTTGAGCTATAATTGCCAGTTTGATTATGGATTCCTCTTGGTCATATTGCAGAGGATCTTGCAGGAGTCTGTGTTAATTGGTAGTAGTATAGTTCATGACTACATTTGGGATCCAGGAGGATTGATTGGTTTATTGTTCAGCCATTGCTTGAGGACAAGCAATGTTTGGGAGGGGAGGACTTGTCATGTCCCCTTTTCAAATAATTAAAAATAATAATCTTTGCTAAGACAGGCAGGCCCAAGAAAGTGAAGTTTCGGAAAAAGGGAGTTAATCTTTGGAAATCGTTGGACTAATAAATGATAATTATTATTAAAATATGTTTCATTAACCTCTCTTGGACGTGAGTTACAGTTATGCCATTTTTAAAGAGGTTTGGAGGCATTTTGGGGGGATTCCAGACTTGATTTTCACTCATTCTTTGTTATTCTTCAGAGGCTGCCAAACCTGTGGAGAAGGAGACCCAAGAACGGGAGTTTGCAGGTTTCCAGGGAGACCCAAGAACGGGAGTTTGCAGGTTTCCAGGAAGGCTAAGGACAGGAGTTTGAAGCCATTCCATGTGCATGCTCATACAGAGTTTGCCTTTGTGCTGAACAGTGCAGATTTGTGAGTTTCCGGGTGTATTTTTGTAAGAGTTTGGTGTTTCCGGTTGAGTATTTCATATCAGTTTTGGTTGCTGCTGTATTTTATACTTTAAGCTGTTAAAATAGAGCTGAATATATATATTGGGACGTGATTAAACTTCTGAGATAGATTATTAGTGTTCTTGTGGTGTTTCCGAGCATATTTTGTGCTATTTTGGGAGCCCGATGAGCATAGTTTTGGTCCTACATTTTCGAGCTGTTGTGTAAAGGCTATACGGATCTGGAAATATCAATTTGTAGGCTGTTATGCTGCTGAAAGTTCTGTAAAAATTTCTATTTTCAGATTCATTAATAATTTGTGAAGTTGTGAAGCTTTTAGCACTATTTTCAACATACCCGATTTGGGGTTTCTTAAGGAATTTGGTGGATCTTTGTGATAGCAGTTGTTTGATTTTAAAGATCTGATTAGAGGTTGGAAATATCATGAAAAATCAGAAAAGGGACATTTCACTAATTTAGCACATGTTGTCTACAACACTGATTTGCATGCTAAACCATTGTAGGCTTATCCCTTCATCATCACACTTGCTTTCATGTTTAATGGAGAATAACCTATATTTGATGGACATGTGTCTGGTTGTATGACTTATCATGTTGCTAACTTCTATGCATTCTAGAAGCTCTCTAGAGGCTTTTATATATAGGCACTCCTAGTGTACTTTCATATGGCATATTGAATGAATATATCATCATTCTGATCATACTCTCTCTTTGCTCTACTATTGTGCTTGTGTTTGAGTTCCTTGGTCTTGAGTGAATTTTACCCTAAGTCAAATTCTTACATGGTATTAGAGCTTGGGGAGATTCTCTACACATAGCCATTCGTACCATTCATGCTTTAGCACCTTGAACCAAATCAAGAGTATCTGCAAAAATTGGGAGCATCTAGAGCCAGTTCTGACCTCTCCATTACATCTAGAATGTTGATTCGGTGAAGATTAACTATAAATTTTCCTATGCTAGGCTAAAGTTGATTGTGAGGCAATTTTTTTTGCAAATTGACACTCGAAAGCACCGATTTACAAAATGAGTATGGTCATTTAATTGATCTGATTATTTGTTTTTTAGATCTATATTTCATTTCATCTTTGCAATCCATTATTCAATATGGGTATTTTTCAATTTTTTCCTAGTAAGAGATTTTTTTTTGCAGAACCAGGCAGTCACACCCTAGCTCTACAATTTCAAAGGATTATTCTATTATTATAGGGAATAATTTAATAATTAGTGAGCCATACCAAATCCAAGTCAATCCATTATAGCACAAGGTATATTCCTTCATGGTTCCATCCGGTGGCACAATATTTCTGGTAGTGGGCTAAACATTAGCAGCCAAGGTTCAACGACCCCATAGCCTTGATTTTTATTTATACTCCTGCAGCTTGACATTTTTAAATAGCATAAAGTATTATTAACCCACAAATGTGGGACATTTGAACCAACCTCCAACAACCATAAAAAAGGAATTTGGCACCATTAATACAATTTTTGGCCTGTTGTTTATACAATTCGTGGCTACCACATTTTTTATGATCGCAAACTTTAATCTTTGGTGCTCATTTTAATCTCTATCCTCTACATAGTATTTTCCTAGAAATCTCAAAACTTGGCTGCCCGAGCACAACTTTTTGACATGTTTTCATACACTCTAGAAATTGTTTCTAACCATGTCACAATAAGACTCTACCAATCTTGTGTGCCCAAGTGGACTGATATGTCTGCAATTGAATCAACACATCTGCCTGCTATGCCAGCAATCTTATGTTTGTTCACCCAGTACATGTCACATAGTGATTATGTAGGCTTCCTCGTGGACATGTGGAATACCTTCCTATCCTACTCAGTGTACATGTGGAAATCCATGATAGCAAACCCCACCACATCAGCTTGTACGTCAAAGTATAGTTAGTAGTATGAAAAAACTAGTCATTGCAAAGTCAACAATCCAACTTGGTAGTCATACAATCTGAGTCAGCTAGTCCATACATGACATGTGGCAGGTCATAATTTTCTATATAGTGTTGACATCATGATGATGTCATCATAGGCTTGAAGTTTGCTAACATCATTGATCCATAAGCCTAAATTTGATGGTTGTCTAACCATCATCCTGGGCCAAATTTGAACTACTGCAACGCCTATATAACCATCAAATTTAACCCCATCCTTTGCTGATGCAACCCCTCTCTAGATTGATTTTTGATTTTGCTGTCTAATTTTGGGAGACCATATCTCATTCATCTAGACTCCAAATTAGGTGCACTTTTTTAAAAATTGAGTAGAATTTCTAAAAACTTTTAGTGGTGTAGCTCTTTTTTGGTTTTGGTGCACAAATTTATCAAAATTACATTTTTTGGTGACTATACCTACTTAATTGTACATTTTTCACTTCAAATTCTTTTTATGGGCACATCTGGACTTGAAAATAGGTTCCATTTTTTTGAAAGTGCATTATTTTTCATCTACTTTCCAGATTAGAAGTAGGGCCTTTCTTTGCTTTGTATTGCTTCAGAACTGGAGCACATTGTAAAGTTCTAGATTTGTAATTCATTAAGAGGTTGTAAAAAATAAAATCAAAAGTCCACAAAGGCCAAAATTGGCAAGTGGCCATTGTAATCACACTACTTATAAAGTGCAAAAAGCATCTATTTTGGGGGGGGTTTCTTGATTTAGTGAAAAGGGGGGGTGTTCTTGGTGTTGTGTTTCTTCTTTTCTGCAATTTTCTTTCATTTTCTACATTATGGGAAATTTTAAATTTCCAAAATTAACTCCACATAATTATACTACATGGTCTGTGGTATCATTTAATGCACAATGGAGTTTCTCAATATGTGGATGGTACCCTTCCTAAACTAGCAGGTGATAATGTATCAGCAAGTGATATTTCAGCTTGGGTAGCAATGGATAGGAAAGCTCTAGGTGATATATGTTTGGGGGTTCATGACAAGATCATGTATCAAATTAAGGAGTCTTCTACATCCAAGGAAGCTTGGGATACCCTCAAAAACCTATATGGTAAAGTGGCTAAAGAACATGTTTTCAAAATTGAAGATGAGCTTGTCTCCTTAGATCCTAAGTCATTTGATTCTATGTAGGATTTCATCATTAAGATGAATGAACTAAGGAAAAAGCATACTGATTGTGGGAGTTCTATCAAAGATGACAGAGTGATCTATCTCATACATAACAAGCTACCATCGGAGTATTCCACATTTGTTTCTTCTTTTAACACCTCAAAGACTACATTAGGGTCTGCCTATAAGAAAGTATGTTTTGATGAATATGTTGATCTATTAGATATAGAAGAGAAGAAGTTGAAATCAATGGGGATTCTCAATTCACCTAAGTCAAAAGCATTGGTGGCCAATAATGAGGGTTCTCAAAATTCAGCTGGACAATCTTCAAATAAAGGAAAGGGTAAGAATAAGAAGTGGAAGAAGGAAAAATTAGAGGATGTAGAAAAGAAAACACCACAATCTAATCAACAAGGCAAGTCTTCCTTGAAATCCAACAAGAAGGAGGCTGACAATAAGGAGAAGAAAAAGTGTGCCTATTACAAGAAAATGGGTCATGAAGAACATGAGTGTTATCATAAAAAGATTGATGAGTTGACCAACATCATGAAGAAACATAATGTTCCATTGCCTAATGCTTATAAGGATAAAGGGTCTTCTTCAAATTCAAAGTGCAAAGGGTAAGCTCTCATGGCTAATTCAAACTCTTCAAAGGAATGGATGTTTGATTTAGGTGCCTCCTATCACATGGGTTCTTTGAAGGAGTATTTTTCTTCATTGAAGTAGTCAAAGGTACTACATATCTTTGTGGGAGATGATACCAAAATGGAAGTTGAAGGAAAAGTAAACATGGAAATGGAAAATGGGGAGTTTCAAGATTTTCTCTATGTTCCAAACCTAAGTTCAAATCTCCACTTGATCTACCCAAATCACTCACCTTGGAGATGGACTTATAGTTAAGTTCCTTCCTGGCTCAGTACAAATGCATAGTCTAAAAGACAACTCCTTGGATGCAGTGGGGAAGTGAATCATGAAAAAAGGTTGTACTCTTTCTCTCATTTTGTGCCCAAGTCTCCTTCAAAGGCCTTTTTATCTCAACCCAATTCTCAAATCCAATTATGGCATAAGTGGTTTGGACATCTTTCCTTCTACTATCTTCAGCAACTTTGCACAAGAAAAATGGTCAAAGGTCTACCTCAAATCAACTTTTCCCATGATGAATGTTCAATAGATTTAGTGGATATGCATCTAGATGGGAAGTTATGGAGAGGGAAGTCTTCAAGAGCACTAGGTGTTCTATAAATGGTTCACATGGTGTTAGGAAGTCCTTTTGAAATCAGCCAGGGTTGTTATATACTTGGGTCTACTTTCTTCATCATAAGAATAAATTGTTGGACAAATTTCTAGCCTTCAAGACTCGTGTTGAACAAAAATTGAGGAAAGCCATAAAAGTTCTAAGAATGGACAATGGAAGCATGTATGTGAACAAAAGATTAAAAGACTTTTGTAGACTTGAGGGAATTGATCTTTAGAATCCATCAGCATTCAATCTACATAAGACAAATGTTACATCATTGAGGATCCAAAATCTTAAATCTATGGAAAGTTTCATGATATAGGCCAAATATCTAGATCCATCACTTGAAGTTGAAGCTATTACTAGTGCCACTCACATTCTTAACAGGTCTCCTCATCCAACCTTAGATGGAAAGACTCCTTTTGAGGCATGGTGTAGAAAAAAACCTATTGTGACACACTTCAAATTCTCTAGTTGTCTTGCATGGGAAAACAAATCTTCTAGGGGATGCAAGGCATAGTCTCCTCAGCCTTATACATTTATTGGTTATGAAGATGGTGTGAAGGCATATAGACTATTGGATCTAGAGACACATTAGATTTTTGTGGACAAGGATATCCACTTTATGGAGAGTTCACCCAACTTATCCTCTAATCCTCTTTGCACAACATACTGTGTGGAAACTGATAGTGACATTAGCGATAATGCTTCAATAGATTCAGACACATGGGGTTCTATCAATAGTTGCACTGAGAGGTCACCACATTAGTATAGTCCACATGAATATATAGCCAACATGATAGGTCCAACATAGTAGGGTACATCCAGTCTTTCAGGTCCTATTTTAGTGACAGATTTGGGGGACAATATTGATAGTTTGCCTCTTCTTCTTATGCAGCAACACCTTCTTTATTTTTCATGAGTGATCCATCCAACCCTCTTGTTCATTCTCTACATGATCAATTGTTATAGGTTGAAGTGATTGTGGATACTTACGATTAGTAGTTGTAAAAGGGTTCTTCATCAATTGAGGAGACAGATAGTTACTTGTGACAAGTTCTTCAGCCAGTTCAGTAGGTTTTAGAGACATCACATACCTATGGGATTCTTTCCATGCACAGTGGAAGCATCTCATTAGTACCCTTGCCCTTGTTTCTTCCTAAGGGGATGAACACTATTCTGTAGTCTTGGATCAGCTTCTTCATCAGAGCAGTCATTGGTCGACATTCTTCTTTAGGGGGGGAGAGCCTATTCTATCTCTTTTCCTCTTCTCATTTTTCTCTTATGTATATACTGGATGTATCTCATAATGGAGGGGTCTTGATTACTCCATCCATCCATACATCATGT
The DNA here is from genome assembly GCA_028749045.1 of Cupressus sempervirens. Taxonomy (NCBI): domain Eukaryota; kingdom Viridiplantae; phylum Streptophyta; class Pinopsida; order Cupressales; family Cupressaceae; genus Cupressus; species Cupressus sempervirens. Next base: position 742,619,651 of record CM053785.1, read on the forward strand.
GTATTTTTCATCTCTCTTTTTGGGAGAGGGTTTTTCCCATGAGGTTTTCCCTCTTTCTCTACTTTATGAGAGATTGCATTTCATTATGTACATGAGTACCTAACATGGCCTAGTAGCTGGGACCCATCTATTAGGATTAAACCATAGGTATAAATAACAATTACATGCAAATATAACCAATAACAAAAAATAATAGATCACACAGAAAAGAACACAAGGCACCAAGATTTAACATAGTTCACTCAATCCCTAGGCTACGTCCACCAAATAGCAAGTCCACTATTTTATGATCCAGTCATTACAACTTTATTAAAATTTGTAATCCCTTATAGCTCAATACCACCACAAGAACCAATTTTGCATCACACCTTATGAAACAATCCCTAACCCTAAGCCCTTTTATACAAGTATTTTAACCACTTTAGGGTTATAATTAATAATTACATGTTAGCCCAAAATCTTGATAAAATATAGTATGTATAGTACTTTCATGATCAATCACCACAATCTAACAATCTCCCACTTGGGGACTAATTAGGCTCGACACTAAACAAAAATCTCCCACTTGGAGACTAATCCTGTAGCAATACCACAACCACATGGGGCTCCCACTAGATCAAACCACCCTGGACTTTACTATTCTTTAATTCATATTCAATCTAGAAGACCAACTAAAGCTAAAGAGGAGTTCAACTTCTCCCTTGTTACTACCTCTGTCAACATATTAGTTGGATTTTCATTGGTATGTATCTTCTCCAGCTTTAATTGTCCATCCTCCAAAACTGACCGAATGAAATGGTACCACAACTATATGTGTTTGGTCTTTGAATGCAGAGCTAAATTCTTTGCAAGATGAATGACACTCTGACTATCTATGAACAAATAATTATCCTTCTGAGGATGTCCCAATTCTTGCAAGAAGAACTAAAGCCATATCATCTCCTTGCCTACCTCCATAGCAGCTACATACTCTACCTCTGTAGTGGATAAAGCATTAACCTTTTGTAACCTAGAAACCCACCTCACAACTACCCCACCAATAGTAAAGACATAACCTATAGTGCTCTACCTGGTATCAATATCCCCTACCAAATCTGAGTTAAGATAGCCCTATAAATTAGTAGTAGAGCCCCCAAAATGTAAACACTTATTGAATGTTCCTCTCAAATATCTAAGAATCCATTTGACTGCATTTCAATGCTCAATTCCTGGATGACTCATATACCTGCTAACAACTCCCACTACATGTGCAATATCTGGCCTAGTACATACCATAGTATACATCAAGCATCCTACAATTGAAGCATAGGGTACCTTGGACATCTTCTCCTCCTCTTCTTGTGTCTTGGGACACATCTCCTTAGTCAATTTCAAATGGCCAGGTAAAGGTGTGTTGATAGCTTTAGCATTCTAGATAGAGAAACGTTGCAATAGCTTCTCAACATAATCAATATAGATAGCATCAATGTTCTATTTTTCTTATCTCTGCAAATCTTCATACTGAGGATTTGTTTTGCTGCCTCCAAACCCTTCATAGCAAATGCATGTGCTAATTAGCTTTTTAGCCCCTTAATGTGATCCATGTTAGACCCAGGTGCAAGCATATCATCAACATATAAACATAAAATAATGTAGCTATAATCATCCAACCTCTTAAAGTAGACACAATAATTTGAATGACACCTATTGTAACATGCTCATGCATAAAACTATCAAATTTTAGATACCACTATCGAGGTGCTTGCTTCAAGCCATATAAACTTTTCTTCAATTTGCACACTAAGTTCTCCTTACCTTTGACTCAAAACCTTGTGGCTGATCCATATATATATCTCTTCATCCAAATCAAAATGAAGGAAGGTTGTTTTAACATCAAGCTGCTCAAAATACAAATCTTCAGTAGCCACAAGACTTAAAATAGTATGCATAGAAGTCATCTTAACAAGAGGAGAAAATATCTCATCAAAATCAATTTCCTTTTTCTGTACAAATCCTTTTGCAACTAATCTTGCTTTAGATCTTTTCTTACCTCCATCATCTTCTTTTAACATGTAAACCCACTTATTCTATAAAGCTATTTTACCTGCAAGCAACTTACACAAATCCCATGTCTTATTCTTCAACAAATAGTCCATTTCATCTTTCATTGTAAACTCTCATTGAATCTTAGTATCCACCTACATAGCTTCATCAAAACCTTCAAGCTCACCAGCATCAGTAAGTAAAATAGAATACAAAGAGGGAGAAAATCTTTGTGGAGGTCTAATTTTCCTTGTTGACCATCTAACATTCAATGGTGTGTGTGGTATTTGTTATTTTGGTTTTTGCACATCATGAGTAATGGATAGAACATCAGCATTTGGAGTATCATCCAACACTACATAATCATCTTTTTTCTTCTCATGTTGTTGTAGCAGATCTTTGTACAACACTTTCTCATTGAATATGACATCCCTGCTTCTTACAATTTTTTTTTTTTCAAAATCCCAAAGCCTATAACCAAATTTATTAATGCCATATCCAATAAATACACACTTCTTTGACTTAGCTTCTAGCTTGGTTCTATTTTCAAAGTCTACATGAGCAAAAGCTTCACAACCAAAGGTTTTGAGAAAAGAATAACTCACCTTCTTACTAGTCCATACCTCCTTTAGAATACCATAGGCCAAAGTAGTAGACGGACCTCTATTAATCAAATATATAGTAGTATTGATAGCCTCCACCCACATGTGTAAGGGCAACCCAACATGCAACCTCGTGCTCCTTTCATGTTCCATTATAGTCTTGTTCATGCGTTCAACCAATCCATTTTCCTATGGAGTCATTGGAACAATTTTCTATCTATGAATACCATTAGTAGAGCAATAATCTTCAAATTCATGACTACAATACTCACCACCATTATCAGATCTGAGACATTTTAATTTTTTACTAGTCTCGTTTTCAACCAAGCATTTCCATTTCTTAAAAATTTGAAATACATCAGATTTTTGTCTAAGGAAATAAACTCATACTTTTCTAGTTGCATCATCAATAAATGTAACATTGTAATGAGAGCCACCAAGGGAAGATACCTGAGCTAGTCCCCATACATCACTATGCACAAGCTCTAATTTCTCCCTTTTATTTTCCTTCCCAGTCTTTACAAAATTCACTCTCTCTTTTTTTCCATACACACAATGTTCATAGAAATCCATATTAACACATTTTAGACCTGGAAAAACTTTCTTTGAATGAAATACTTTCATACCTTTCTCTCTCATGTGTCTAAGTCTATTGTGCCATAACGTTGTATCAGAATCTACAATAGCTATTTGTTCTCCCTACTCAACTACGACAATTATTCCTGAACATTCATTTTCCTCAAAAACAATTAAAGTAGAAGGAACAATATAACCTGTACAAATATATAAGGTTCCTACTTCCACACCTTTTTTCTACTATAAGGGAACCCTTTTAAACCTTCCAATTTTTATCATTAAAAGTAACAACAAAACCCTCATCACCGAGTTGCCCTGCTAAGATTAAATTCCTACTCAACCTTGGAACATGTCTTACCTCGTGTAGTAGCCAATTATTCCCATTTTGAAACTTAATCTTAATCTTTCCCTTTCCAAAAATCTGACAGGGTTCATTATCCCCCAAATAAACAAGCCCAAAATCCCCTTGGACATAATCAACGAAATAACCTCTATGAGGTGTAGCATGAAATGAAGCACCAAAATCTAAAACCCATGCATCATCAACACTTTCTGAAGACAGAAGCAAAGAATCCTCTTTCAATTTTTTACTTACCAAAATTGCCTCCTTGTCTCCATCTGATTTATCTCCTTCATTTTTCTTTAGATTCTAGCAATCTTTCTTTTTATGACCCAGTTTCCCATAGTACTAGCAATCATTCAGTCCTCTTGATTGAGACTTCCTCCCCTTTGACTTTCCTCTTGATTTCCCATGATTTCCAGAGTTACTTATATTGGAAATTTGATTGAAAATCTCATTTTTGTTGAACATCAAAGAGGGATATTATTGTAAAAGAATGTTTTCAATCATTGTTTTGCCATTGATGTCAAATGTACTATTTGTAGGGATGATATTTTCTTATAAGATCCAAGCACTATCACTTCGTTGATTGATGAATAGGATTTGATCAACAAGATATAACAAGAACACCTAAAGGAAAGGTTGAGTTATGATGTTGTAATGAAGTGCAAGGATCAGTTAATAAAATGGTTAAGTAATGTATTGATGACATACTCAAAGATACAGAGGTTGGTCACACTTAGAAATATTGGAAGAAGACGTTGTAAGAAGGTTGATTGCAAATCTTTAACTGAGATCATTAGTAGGTGCAAAGAAATTTAGTTGAAGATGAGAAAATTCTTAATAGAAGCCGAGTAACAGATATTTCTAGTATGTGCCGAGTGATCTTTAAGTACCGAGTGAAGATCAGGTGCTGAGCATTAGGGAAAATATAGTTGATGTCGAGTAACATAGTATGTGCTGAGTACCATTATCTCAATAGTGCCAAGCTACTGCATTATTTCAAATGATAAAGATTCACCAAATCTAAGCTAACATAGTGGTTGCATTGAATTTTTTGAATGAGGTGAAAGATAAGGATAATTAGTTGTTGGCATAGAATTTTATGTAGACCATTTTTGGGTGAGTTCTAAAGGATTATTCAAGAAGTTTCTAGAGAAAATAGAATATGGGTTAGAGACAATGAATCCTACCTAATCCATGCGAATCGAAATTGAAAATGGAAGAATCAAGTATAAAAAGGAACTCCAAGAGTTCTATTTAAGAAGTCATAAACCAAGAAGCAGAGAGTTGTTGATACTGCTACTGCTAAAGTGCCAAATCTGTGAAGTGGTTGAAAGGGTGTCAAGAAGGGAACATCTAGGAGAAGGAAGAGCACAGAGGCTCTGCTTCTACAAGTGGCCATGAAGAGATGATTGCACTAGTGCATTGAGTATGAGGACTCAAGGAGACAAATCTTAAAAGGGAAGGAAAGCTATTAAGAGTTGCAAAGATTGAAGGCCAGGCAATGTTATGAGCTGAGAAATGATCTATGATCTACAAGATAAGTTGTATGTTGTAGTCAGGTCAAGATTTTCTAATACTCTCTAGCAATTGTATTATATCTAAAAATCCTATGGACTTAGGTTAGCCTAATAGCCATTTGTAAATCCTTTAACAGGGTGGCATTCCAAGTGAATGTTCTAAAGTCCTCTAACTAGGCCCACTTCTAATAGGGTGGTTAAATCCACTAACAAGGTCACATTTAACAGTGTGTTGTAAACCTTTAATAGGGAAGGCCTTTCATAGGGCATCACTTCAGAATAGTGAAAATTGAGTAGCATGTTACTAATGTTTTTTCCCAAATTGGCTTTCCACGTAAATCACTATGTCATGTGTTGATTTCTTGTGTGCTATACTTGCATGTTGATTTACAGTAACTTGTTGATTATATAAGTTAAAGCTTCGATGGATGAATGGTTGAATGATTTCACTATACTTAGTGAAAAGTTTGAATAGGACATTTGGACCTTGAATAACTAATTCACCCCCCTCCCCCTCTTAGTTATTCTAAAAAAATTATAACAATTGGTATCAAAGCCATCTGCTAATTTAGTTTCAAGGTACTAGAAGTAGGAAGATCAAGATGTCCAAGAGAGAAGTTTCCAAGCTCAACAAAGACAAATTTTTTGCATGGAAGAGTTTGATGAAATTACACCTTAGATCAATAGGTGATTATGCACAAACCTCAATTGGAACAAAGCATGTAACTACAACAGGACCCCTCACTGTAGATGACCTAATAAAAAGGAAGTAGCATAACCAAGCAATGTGGAAAATTGCATCTACACTTAGCGATTTTGAATATGATGACATCAAAGACTATAACACTACATTCAAAATGTAGAAAACCTTATCAGATATCTATTGAGGTGATCCAAATGTCTAGATAGCAAAGAGAGAAAGCCTAAGAGGAAAGTTTGATGACCTGAAGATGGAGGAAGGTGAAAATGTTTCTCAATATGCTACAAGAATAAAAGAAGTGGTGAGTGCAATAAGAAGTCTAGGTGGAAAACTAGAAGAAGAAACATCCATCAAAAAATACTTAAGAACTCTACTCCCTATCTATGCTATAAGAGTTTCAGCCATCCAAGAGCTAAGGTGTGTACAAGGGAACACACTAACCCTTGAAGGAATAGTTGGAAGACTTACTACATTTGAGCTATCCAATTTTGACAACTATAGACCTAAGAACTTTGCATCTGCTTTCAAAGCCAAGATTTTAATAAAAGATACTAAGGAGGACACATCAAGCAAGAGAAGAAGAAAAGGAAAACATGCATCCAATGATATAATCACAAATGAGGAAGATGTGAAACAATTAGAAGCACTACTGGCCAAAAGATTCTATAGAGGTAAAGGAAAATTCAAAGGTAAGCTCCCTATCATATGTTTCAATTGCATTGAAGTAGGTCATATAGCTGCAAGATGTCCAGAGAAGAAAAACTATAAAGAAAGAAATAAGTTCAAAAATAAAAGAGAAGGTGACATCAAAGATTACAAGGAGAAAGGCAAGAGATGCTACATTGTTGAAGAAGACTCTAATGAAAATGATGATGAAGTAGTCTACATAGCCATGAAGCATGAATTAGACAAAGAAGAAGATGAAGAAACATCATTAGTTACCTGTGTGAACAAGAATGACAAGTGGATCATAGACAATGGATGCTTGTATCATATGATAGGAGATAAATGTAAGTTCATTATTTTTACTCAATATGATGGAAATAGTGTTAGATTTGGTAATGATGCTCCATGTCAAATCAAAGGGAAAGGCTCTATCAAAATTACAAAGAAAATTTCATGTGATAATGCATACTATGTTGAAGGATTGAACTAAAACTTGTTGAGTGTATCACAATTAGGCAATGTAGGTTGCAAAGTTGAATTTGGAAACAAAATTGCCAAGATTTATGACACTAATGGAAACCTAATAGGAAAAGGTGAACAAACTAGGAGTAATCTATTTTAACTAGATATGGAAGAAGCAACATGTCTTGTTGTTAGACTTGATGATGTGTGGTTATGGCATAAAAGGTTGTGTCATGTTAACTTTGATCATTTGATTAGTATCAACAAGAAAAAGAAAGTCAGAGGATTGCCCAAGTTGAAGAAACCTAAAAACACAATTTGTAAACAATGTCAACTAGGGAAAATGACTAAGTCTAGTTTCAAAAGCAAAACATACACTTCCAAAGAAGTACTAGAGTTAGTTCATGCAGACTTATGTGGCCCAATAGAAGTGCAAAGCTACCTAGGAGATAGATACATAATGCTATTTGTAGATGATTATTCTAGTATGATGACTACTATGTTTTAAAGAAAAAATTTGATGCATTCCAAATGTTCAAATGGTATTTGGCTAGAGATGGGAAGGAAATAGGAAAGGACCTAAAATGCCTAAGGTCAAATTGAGGAGGTGAGTTCACATCAAGAGAGTTTGAAACATTTTGTAATGACAAAGGTATCAAAAGGAAAATATCAGCACCAAGAACTCCACCATAGAATGATATTCTTGAAAGAAGAAATAGGTCAATGATTGACTGTGCTAGAATCTTGATGATGGAGAAAAATGTTGTACTAAAATACTAGAGAGAAGTTGTAAGTATTGCAGTCTACACACTGAATAGAGTTCAAGTCAAGAAAGGTACAAAGGGAACACCCTTTGAATTGTGGTATGATCATACACCTAATGTTAAACATTTCAAAGTGTTTGGTTGTAAATGCTATATTCTAAAAGACACTAGAAATGGCAAGTTTGATGCAAAAAGTGATGAAGGTATATTTCTTGGATACTCCACTAGAAGTAAGGTGTATAACTGTTTGAATACTAACACTAAAAAAGTTGTGGAGAGTGAAAATTTAGATGTTGATGAGTATGCAAAAGTTTAGGTTGATGAGTTAAAGAAAATAGAGGATTATAAATCCTTTGTATACTTCTACAAAGGAATGACAGTTGAAGACAATGTTGCAAATCAAGTTGGGAATCAAAAAAAAACTTCAGTATCTGTTGAGTCTCAACCAGTGAATGTCGAGTTACATTTAGAAGCTAAGTTATAGAATGTAGAAAATGCACATAGTGATTATGAAAATAGTATGCAAGAAAGAAATGAGGAAATACTAGATGAAGAAGAACGAAATGACTCTGAAGTTGAAGGATCAAATATGAAAAGAAGGACTGAATCTAGATTAGCCAAGTATGTATGAAGACATCACTCTGCATATCAAATCATTAATGATAAAGATGCTAGACCAATGACAAGGAATAGACTAATGAATGAATCATGTCTACTAAGCAAGGTTGAACCCAAAATAGTCAAAGATGCACTACAAGATGATGACTGGTATAAGGCCATAAAAGAAGAGATAGATCAGCTTGAGAAGAACAAAACTTGGTCTCTAGTTCCTAGACTTGCTAATAAGAATGTGATTGGTACCAAGTGGGTGTTTAGAAACAAAGTTGATGAGAATGGTGAAATAATAAGAAACAAAGCCAAATTAGTTTGCAAAGGCTATGCACAAGAAGAAGTATTGGATTATGGAGAGACATTTGCCCCTACTGCAAGAATGAAAGGAGTAAGAACATTACTTGCATATGCTACATATAAAGGTTTCAAAGTCTACTAGATGGACGTGAAGTCTACATTTTTGAATGGTATACTAGAAGAGGAAGTCTACATAGAACAACTAGAGGGATCTGTTGATGAGAAGAACAAGGATATGGTATGCAAGCTGCACAAAGCACTTTATGGATTAAAGCAAGCACCAAGAGCATGGTATGAAAGGTTGCACAAATATCTTGTAAAGATAGGATTTGAAAGAATAGATGACAACATCAGCTTGTACATTAAAGTTGAGGAAGGTAAAGACATTTTGATATCAGATTGTTGATGACATAATATTTGGAGGAAAAGATGTTTTATGCAAAGATTTTGCTAATCAAATAAAGCATGAATTTGAGATGTCAATGTTGGAGAAATCAAATACTTTGTTGGATTACAAGTACATCAGTTGAAGCATGGCATATTTGTGACTCAATCCAAATACATCAAGGAAGTACTCAAAATATTTGGGCTAGAAGACTCAAAACCAGCTAGCACACCAATGGCAATAGGTCATAAACTATCCAAGAATGATGAATCTACTGAAGTAAATTAAACAATGTATAGGTCAATGATTGGAAAGATGCAATATGTTGTCCATAGTAGACCAGAAATTGCATTAGTTGTTAGAATAGTGGCAAGATTTTTTCCCAATCTAAGAGAAAATCACTTAATGGAAATGAAGAGAATATTGAGATACCTAAAAGGAACTAATGACTTTGGTTTATACTACAAGAGGAATGAGAAGTTTGAACTAAAAGCTTACACTGATGCAGATTGGGGACGTAACATTGATGATAGAAAAAGCACCAATGGAGGAGCACTTTTCTTAGGAAAGATGTTGATTACATGGACAAGAAAAAAGCAATGTTGCACCTCACAATCTACTACTGAAGCTAAATATGTGGCAACTGCTATAAATTGCACCAATATTTTATGGATCAAACATTTGCTGAAAGGCATGAAGGAAGAAGTAATTGAGCTTGTAACACTTTATTGTGATAATACAAGTGTTATCAATATATCAAAGAACCCCGTAATGCATGCTAAAACTAAGCATATTGCAATCAAGTATCACTGTGCAAGAGAGCCGGTGGAAGACAAACAAGTAAAGATGGAATATGTTAGCTCAAAAGAATAGATTGCTTATATCTTCACAAAAGAACCACCTAAAGATTCTTTTGAGTATCTTAGAGGTAAGTTAGGGGTGATACCCATAGCTAAGGCTACTTGAACCAAAAAGCAAGAATTCCCTGCATCAAATAAGTAGAATGTTGAAGATTTAACACATTGATGCAGAGGATGTTTACTTTGGGATCCATGCCTAAAGTAGTAGAAGTGTTGAAACTTCAAATCAGTCACAAGAAAGGTGACAAAGGGAGACATTAAATGAACCAATAAGAGCCACATCTACATATTAAGATGCTAATATGTCTTTGGCATTGTTGTCAAAGAGGGAGAAGTGAACAATTGATCAACAACTATTGAAGATAAAGGATACAACAACAAAGAGAGAGAAGTGAAATGAAATAATCAGAATAGTAGTAGGAGATGTAATGTCACAATTTACTTTTTGGCATTTGAGTTACTGTTCTATCCTAGTAAAATTTTTGTGGAATAGTTTAGTCTGATGGTTGATCAGTTTGGTTTGCCATCAATGCCAAAGAGGGAGATTATTGGAAATCTGATTGAAAAGCTCATTGTTGTTGAAGATAAAAGAGAGAGATTTTTGTAAAAGAATTTTTTCAATCATTGTTTTTCCATTGATATCAAACTTGCTATTTGTAGGGATGATATTTTCTTATAAGATCCAAGCACTATCACTTAGTTGATTGATGAAGAGGGTTTGATCAACAAGATGTAACAAGAGCACCTAAAGGAAAGGTTGAGTTATAATGTCATAATGAAGTGCAAGGATCAGTTAAGATAATGGTTAAGTAATGTATTAATGATATACTCAAAGATACAAAGGCAAGTCACACTTAGAAACATTGGAAGAAGAAGTTGTAACAAGGTTGACTACAAAGATTTAACTAAGATCATCAATAGGTGCTGAGCAAGTTAGTTGAAGATGAGAAAATTATTAGTAGAAGCCAAGTAATAGACATTTCTAGTATGTGCCGAGTGATCTTCAAGTGCAAAGTGAAGATCATGTGGTGAGCATCAAAAAAATTTCAGTTGGTGTCGAGTGATCTTCAAGTGCCAAGCATTAGGAGAAAACATAGTTGATGCTGAGTAACACAGTATGTGTTGAGCACTAGTATTTCAATAGTGCTGAGCTACTGCATTATTTCAAATGATGAAGATTTTCCAAATATAAGATGACATAGTAGTTGCATTGAATTTTTTGAATGAGTTGGAAGATAAGAATAATTAGTTGTTGAGACAAAATCTTATGTAAACCATTTTTGGGAAAATTCTAAAGGATTATTCAAGAAGTTTCTAGAGAAAACAAAATATGGGTTAGATATAATGAATCCTACCTAATCCATGTGAATTGAAATTGAAAATGGAAAAATCAAGCAGGAAAAGGAACTCCAAGACTTTTATTTAAGAAGTCATAAACCAAGAAGCAAAGAGCTGCTAATACTATTGTTGCTAAAGTCCCAAATCTGTGAAGTGGTTGAATGGGTGTCAAGAAGGGGACATCTAGGAGAAGGAAGAGCACAAAGGCTATGCTTCTTTGAGTGGTCATGAAGAGATGATTGCACTAGTACATTGAGTATGGAGACTCAAGGAGACAAAGCTTCAAAGGGAAGGCAAGTTGTTAAGAGTTGCAGAGATTGAAGGCCAAGAAGGCTTTGAGCTAAGAAGTGATCTGAGATCTACAAGATAAGTTGTATGTTGTAGTTAGGTCAAGATTTTCTAATACTCTCTAGCAATTTTATTAGATCTTAAAATCCTATGGACTTAGGTTGGCCTAACAACCATTTGTAAATCATTTAATAGGGTGGCATTCCAAGTGAATGTTATAAAGTCCTCTAACCAGGCCCACTTCTAATAGGGTGGTTAAATCCTCTAACAAGGTCACATTTAACAGTGTGTTGTAAGCCTTTAATAGGGTACGCCTTTCATAAGGCATCACTTCAGAAAGGTGAAAATTGAGTAGCATGTTATTGGCAATTTTCCCAAATTGGGTTTCCACATAAATCACTATGTCATGTGTTGATTTCTTGTGTTTTATACTTGCATGTTGATTTATAGTAACTTTCTGATTAGATAAGTTAAAGCTTGGATGGATGAATGGTTGAATGATTTCACTATCCTTACTGAAAAGTTTGAAGAGGACATTTGGACCTTGAATAACTGATTCACTCCCCCTCTCAGTTATTCTAAAGCAATTATAACAACTTCCTCTCTTAGTAATTCTACCCCTACTTTGTGCATTTAAAGCACTTCCTGATGTGGATCCACTTGAGTTTTTCCTATGAGATTCCATACTTAAAACAAAACCGATCACATCTTCACATTTTAGGGTACTAGATCTAGGAAGAGAATTACTCACATCCATTACTAAGCCATTCTAGCATTCAGGCAAAGAACACAAAATCAAGAGAGCCCTAATTTCGTCAAAATTGATACCCATAGAGGATAACTCACTAGTAATAGTATTATACTCATTTAAATGATCTACAATAGATCCACCTTCTGCCATTTTCATATTAGATAAATGCTTCATGAGAAATACCTTTTTTGAAGCAAAGGGCTTGTCATATGGCGTCACTAGGGTTTTCATCAATTCTTCTATCTGCTTTGCTTTTGTAATATTAAATGCCACCGATGGTGCCAAGCATAATCAAATGCTTCCAAGTTCCTTTCTTTCCAAAAGATACCATTCATCATTTGACATAGATCCCTGATTCTTGGCTTTTCCTTCCAACAGCTTCCATAAATCCTTCTGATACAGATAGTCTTCCATTTGCATCTTCCATAACTGAAAGTTATACCCATTAAACCTGTCAACCCTCAAATTATCCTCATCTACCATTGCTCCCACTCAATTGTGAAACTTTCTTGCAAAGGATAACTAAGAAAACAACTCAGCTTTGATACCACTTGTTCGGATTAAACCACAAATAGAAATAAAAATTACATTCAAATATAACCAATAACATAAAATAATAGATCAAACAAAAAAGAATAGAAGGCACTAAGATTTAACATGGTTCACCTAATCTCTAGGCTACATCCACCAAATAGCAAGTCCAATATTTTATGATCTAGTGATTACAACCTGATTACAATCTATAATCCCTTACAGCTCAATATTGCCACAAGAACTAATTTCACATCACACTTTATGAAAAAATCCCTAACCTTAAGCCCTTTTATACAAGTATTTTAACTGCTTTAGGGTTCTAATTAATAATTACATGTCAGCCCAAAATCCTAATAAAATAGGGCCCAATTTTTTTTTTTTTGGGGCGATTCCCCAAACCCCAAAGAATTTTTGAAGTACGTACAATACTTCCTAATCAGTCACCACAATCTAACCATCTCCCAATTGGGGACTGATGAGGCTCCACTCTAAACAACACTATCGTGCACTTCATCCTAGGCTTAAGGGCATTCTCCTAAATTGCACTTAAGGGGGGCTATTGACATAAATAAGTATTTACTATTTACACTTTACTTAAGTTTACTTAGGTTAATGTATTATTTTATTATATTGCATTATTTCATTATTTTATTTTGTGAGACACTTAGGAGTTTGTATACTCTCATGAGTTGTCATGTTGACAACATAGAAGTACACAATTCTATTTTCACATATGGTGTTTACAACACTAGAGTTTGCATCATTCATTGAGTTGTCATACAGAAAACATAGTTATTTGCACTCCTGATTTAGCACATGTTGTCTACAATGCTAATTTGCATGCTACACCATTATAGGCTTATCCTCTCATCATCACATTTACTTCTATGCTTAATGGAAGATAACCCATATCCAATGGACATGTGCTTGGTTGTATGACTTATCATGTTGCTGACTTCTATGCATTCTAGAAGCTCTCCAAAGGCCTTTATATATAGGCACTCCTAGCGTACTTTCATATGGCATATTGAATGAATATATCATCATTCTGATCATACTCTCTCTTTGGTCTATTGTTGTGCTTGTGTTTGAGTTCCTTGGTCTTAGGTGAATTATGCCCTAAGCCAAATTTTTATAGTTACTAATCCATAAAGAAAGAGAAGTACCTTGAAAATATGTATGATCCATAGTGAGTGTTCAATAGAGTGTATGATGAACAATAAGTGTGAAACAAAATGTAGAGGGATGAAATAAATGTAAGATCTACCTCTAAATCCAAATTGATCAACCAAAAAATGTTAATTACACAAAAACAAAAACAATTTATGGAGAATATGAATAAAGGAGAAAACCTTATATTTGTTCATAGAAAATATGTATTGAAATCTTGATTGAATTGAAAATAAATACTAACCTTGACATAGGGTAAATCTAGAAAATGCTATTTTTTGATGTATGTGTATAGTTTTGGGAAATCCTGCAAATGGATATGAACTAGAAATGTAGAAATAGAGAAAAATTAGAAACCTTTTGTCTTTCTAAAGAAGGTGGACCTTGACCTAAAGTCAGGGTAAGATCTTACGACTTTATTTATGACCTTTACTTGCACTGCTCTGATGAGAATTATGTTCATAGATACCAAAATTTTTTTGGAAAGGGTACTTAAATTTGCACTAATATTCATTGTCATATACCTGCTCCTATAATAATAAGGATCTTTTTATTGGATAAGGAGTTTTCCTTGGTCACGCCTTAATTTGGAATCAACCTTGAAATAGAAATTGTAATATAGATAAATAAAGTAAATGAAAATATTCACCTTCTTATGTTGTAATCCTTGTAGAGGATTTGAATCTTTGAATCCACAAGCACAGATGCTCCAAATGAATGTAGAATTGAATGTAGCATGTATCAAATCAATTGCATTAGATCTTTAACACCAATCTTGAATGGATCTTGGAATAGAATCCTTGAATAGCTATTAATGGATCTCCTTGATGAATTTGAATGCTTGAATGCCTAGATGCTTAATCATGAAAATTTATTGTAGAAAATCTAGATCATAGAAAAATTCCTCTTTCTCTCCACATGAGAGAGGAAGTCTTCCTTTTATACTAGTTTAAAGCACAAACTTATAGAGAGGATGACATAGAATAATTAATTTCAATTAAGCCTTAACCCCTCTAAATGGTCCTCAATTAAATACAATTTAAGAGTTTATCATTCTAAAATCCAAAACAGTCAATCTAGAAGAAGGACATAGAACCTTCCAAAGTTTGATATCCCAAAACCTCTAGAATATAAAATTTGGACCTAGGGTTAGGGTCAAGGTCAAATATGACCTAGGTTAGGTTTGATTTCATCCTAGGTCAAGGTCAAGCTTAAACTTTTCCTAAAAAGTTGTCCTTGTCCTAGAAAGTCAAAGATCTCAAATCTTCAAAAAAGTCTACTAGAAAAAAGATGGAAATAGGAGAGAGAGAGAGAAATAAGACAAGGGGAAAAATATATATCTAGTCAAATACCTACTCAAGGTGCTTTACATGACCCTAGACCACCTTCTTGGAGGGATAAACTATCCCTAAATGCAAGCTCTTCCATTTTTTGATGATACACCTGGAGTACATCTTAGTTCTTATATTAGGGAAATCCAAATTGTATAATTAGGAAGTAGAGTTCTCAATACCTTTCTTATCACTATTTTGTCCTTAATCTTTCCATTTGTATCTTGAATAGTATTGACAACCTTTTTGATTCTTGCACAGAACTGATATATGTTTTCACCTTCAGTTATTCTCATTTCATTAACTTTTTCCTTTCTGATTTGGCTCTCATGACATTATCATCTCCTCCATTGGTTTCCTTTAGTTTATCCCAAATTTCCTTCGCATTCTTTTAGTCTTTTATGTCATCAAGATTAACATAGCTTATGGTTGAAGTAATCTCCAACATTGCCTAATCGTGTTGATCTTTCTGCTTTTGCAGTTATTGAGCAGTAAGAGGAACTATTGTAATCGTCACATTTGCATTTTCTACAAACTATATTACATCATCACCAATAAAAGCTATATGTAGCCTCATCATTCTCTACTACATAGTAAAATTATCTTTGTTCAACTTTGGCACCTCCTTTTGGTACATAATGATCATTAGCTTTGAGTACCTTTAAACTTCTCTTTGTAAGCACCACAACTTTGATACCAATTTTTATATTGTTTAGAATAATGGAGAGGGAGGCGAATCAATTATCCAAAGTCTAGATGTACCAATTGAATAAATAATCACTTAAACAAATTTTGATCTAATCATTCCACTACCCAGTCTCTACTATAAACTATAGTAACACCATAATAACATCCATACAAGTTTCACACTAGAGTTTAATTAGGACATCTAATTTGTGAAAAATCACCAATAAAATGTCATCAATTTTTTACTCTTTTAAAGTAAGCTCTATTAGGATTCAACCTTGTTAAAGGTTATAATACATACTATTAAATGTTACCTAGTTAGAGGATTTAATCACCCTGTTAGGAGTGGCCTTTTTAGAAGACTTTAGGACATTCTATTGGAATGTCACCATGTTAAAGGATTTACATATGACTATTAGGTCAACCTTGATTAAAGGATTTCCAATATTATTTACAATGGTTAGAAATTAAAAGTTGAGTTTTAATCTATGAAATAAAACTCATTTTGAAAATTTAAATCTATATTCATGTCTTCATGAAATGATTTAGTATCAAGTCTCCATTTTCATATTTGTCTCTAATTCACTTGGAAACCCTTCAAGAAATCACTCTTCAGAACTCTTCTCAGCCTTCTTCTTAAATTTTTTGATCAAGAACATCAACAACTACTCAACAAGAAATCCACATACAAACACTCTCTAGGTTAGGCCTTGTAGCTCCTTAAATAGATAATTCTAATAATTTTTTCTTAATCAACAGCCTAGATCTTAGGAATTATAATTAAATTCACTAGATATAATGAATCTAATTTCCATCTTATTAATCCCCTTTGTTTCTAGAAACTTCTTTAGGAATCCATCACTTAAGTCATTTACCTAATCCTCTCATCAAATTAAATGATCCAACTCATTGATCCTTATATTGAACATGTTTTCCACATCCCAAGAAAATAGATTAGTCAGCTAAAAATTACAATTTTTCAAAAACTATAAAAATGTTGTTCCTTGGCCAACACTATGTTTTAACACTTAGTCTCTACTAGGTTATTAGGTCACTACTAAATTTTATTGCTCGGCATATATATTGCTAATTGATCGATACTAATTATTGGTCAACACTTAATCTACTAGGCTTCTTCTGGTGCTCAATCAACAATACCATTACTCGATATATACTTCAAGTTCCTTAATTTTTTCTCTATTTCTTGTTCATGCATATGTATTTGGTTTTTCTTTGATCAAATCTTCAATAATTTGGTATTATTGTCTTCTCCACTTGGAACATGATATAAACAATCAATTTATCTTGTCAATTTTCAACTAATCAAGTGTCCATTATAATTTCCTTTTCATAACTTATCCTATCCTCTAGATGCTTTTGTTATGAAAAACTTCTCAAATCCTACTCATTAATCAAATTGATATGACACTTACATCATATAGAAATTGTCTCACCAATAGGTTTGAGATAAATGCCAACATAATAATTATTTTGATTGTAGTTTCAAAAATATCCTACTAGAATAACCTAGGAATATAAATTCATCAATTTTTTAATCAAATTTACCATTCCTAGCATCTTTTAGAATATAGAATCCACTTCCAAAAAATTTAATGTAGCTAGCATTTAATGTATTCCCACAATGGATTTTATAAGTTTTTTGTTTGAACCTTTCTTTAATAATACTTGATTAAGTATATAGAAAGCAACGTTGATTGCTTTTCTCCACTATATTTATGAAACATCCTTCTCAATCAATAATGTTCTAGAAAAAATTAAAAAATTATCTATTCCTTCTTGAAGCTATTCCATTCTATTGTGTTGTACTTAGTCTAATAGTTGTCTCTTAATTCCATTCTAATTATAAAAGATAGTGTTGTTAGAGTAGGGTTGTCATTTCACTAAAAGAACAATTTATCATTACCTCATACAACCACTCAAATTTTAGTATACAAAAGGAAGTTAACCCTTTTCATAAATACTTAAAGGAGCGTTCAACATTTTTCCAACAACCTTGATGAAGGGTGCTCCACTTAATACCTAACACATTAAAAAAAATTTAAAAATAGCAACAAATGCTAGAGAAAAATATGGACTTCTTATTATCACCACAAATGCAAAAATATAGAATTAACAAGTACAATTTGCTAACCCACATGGGTTCCTTCATTAAAGTAATATGCAAGACTAAGTTGCAATTACCACCTAGAGTTGACCTAGATAATTTTTGGACCTTTCTTTAATAAGAAATTTTATGCCACCCAAGAAGGTTCTATACATTCAAACTTAATACCTAGGGAAATAGACCCTAACAATACATATAGAGTCATATAAATACATCTTTGACAATTGCTTTAGAAATTTTAGGTAGCACAACTTTGGAAGGCCATAACTCTTGAACCATTTCTCTAATTGGCTATTATAACCACTTTTCTAAAATGCTAGCTCCTAATCTATAGGCTTAAAATAGTGCAAAAATCCTTTAATTGAGTTTTTGGACCTCATCTAAGAACTCTAAGGTCTCCAACAGTGACCTTGAAGACTTTTCTCCTAAACTTTCCACTAAAAATCTGCAATAACTTCTTTGATACTTAAGCTAGAGCAATGAGATTCTTATGGTAGGCTTATAATTCTAAAATAAAGCTTCATATAGAAAATGAGAACATTATAGGATCGTATGAAAAACTTACTAAAAATAGCAAGTTCCCAAAAATAGCAACCACTTGTCTACTAGTCCTTGTTAAAATAGAAAAGGCTGAAAATAAAAATATTTTTGGGTGATACAAGATTTCTTTTACACCTAGGATGCTCCTGCATTAGACACCCAAGGTAATTTGACAAGTGACCTTTTTACATCTTAGGTGTTTAGAAAAAAATCAAGATAGTTAACCTCCTCCCATGCTAGCCATGATGAATGCTCTATTGGTCTCCCTTTCCATTTGAATGGGTATTCTTGATAAGTTTTGTTCCTTGTACTTTTTGCAATATGACTGTCTAGTGTCTTCCCAATCTCTTTTGTAGCTGAACTAGCTACTGAAATACTCCAAGTTTCTTCTATAACTTAATCTTCATCACCTCCTTCATAATACTCTATCAAATTTGAAATATTTAATATAGGTGAAATATTCAATTTAGTAGGCAACTCTACTTCATAAGCATTTCTAGAATCATGCCTTTTCACTATCTTACATGTTTCAAACTTCTTCATCTTTAGCTTATTACATGTACCTACTAAAAATGCTCCTTTCTTAAATGAACCATGACTTCATCTGCAATCTAAAATTCCTTATACCTCCTTTTCACGTATTACTTATCCTTGTACTATGTATTCATCTTTATGATTTGCTTTCTCACCTCCTCATGGATAGTCTCAAAATGTTTAGCAGATTCTTCTACTTCAACACAACTTGCTTCTCCTTTATCAAAATACCTCAATTTAGAAGCATTTATAGGACTACTTCTATATACAATCTGGAATGGTGATTTACCAATACTCCTATTGACATAATTGTTATATGAAAATTTTACCTATGGTAAGATAAAATCCCATCCTTTTGGCTTGTCTCCAACCAAACATCTCAGTAAATTTTGCAAACTCTAGTTCATAACTTCTATCTATCCATTAGTCTATGGATGGTGTGATGAATTGAACTTATATTCAGTCTTTAATTTCATCCACAATGTACACCAAAAATACTCCACCAATTTGGTATCTTGATCTGAAACTATACTCTTTGGTAGACCATGTAGTCTCACCACTTCTCTAAAAAATAACTCTGCCACATGAGCAACATCACTAGTCTTTTTGCAAATAATGAAATGTGTCATCTTTGAAAACCTATCAACCACCACAAAAATAGAATCATGCCCTTGCTAAGTCCTCGGTAGTCCAAGAATAAAATCTATGCTAACATCTGACCATGGCTTTCCTGGTATAAGTAATGGATGATACAACCCTGTATTATGCTTTACTCTTTTTTCCATTTGACATACATTGAGACTATGTATAAAATTCTTCACATCTTGCTACAACTATGCCCAGTAATATTTCTTAGCAACCAAAGCTATGATTTTATCTTTTCCAAAATGTCTAGCCAATCCTCTACTATGCATCTTCTTGATAAGATTCTCTCTCATTGAACTTATGAGAATGCACAACTAGCTTAATTTGAATAACATACTATCCTTGATCATGAAATCCAACTATTTTATCTTGTCAAGTGTAACAAGTTATGTACAAACCTTCCATGCTTCACCAAAATCAAGATCATCTAGATACAAAGTGTTGAGTTCTTTGAACCCAACCACCTTTATCTGCATTTTTGTCAACAAAACTTGTTTTCTACTAAGAGCATCTACAACTCTAATAGATTTCCCACTCCTATATTTCAAAAAAAATGTATAACTCTACAAAACCTCAACCCACTTCAAATGTGTTTGGTTTAATTTTCCTTGACTATTCAAACATTGCAAAGTTTAATGATCAATATACAAAACAAACTTCTTAGGAAGAAGATAGTGTCTCCACTTCTTCGATGCTTGAAATATAGCATAAAATTCCTAATCATAAACATAATATTTTATTTTTTCATCATTCAATTTCTCATTGAAATGAGCAATAGGTCTACCTTCTATTAGGAATAGATAATACTGAGAGGGGGGTGAATCAATATATTACAAACTTTTTCCCACAACTGAATATTGTTAATTACTTTATATATTGCATATGAAAGTAAACCAACAATGTTGAATAGTAAATATAACCATACACATAGAGAACTCATAACACCATTATTTTTTATCTAGAAAAATCCTAGAAAAGGGAAAAACCTAGTGGGGATGATACCCACTAGAGGATTCACTAAACAATAGGATCTAGTTAAGGATATTGACCCTGATAGGAGTCTATGAAGTACATATAGTGTCTCAAGTCCTTATTAGAAGCCTCAATCTTGTTAGGAGTTTCTAAAACCCTCTTAGGAGTTGGTAGATCAATTAGAATGTCTATAAGAAGAGCCCACTTCCCTAACATGCAATTATACAATTTGGTTCTTTTAGAAGATATATATACATACAATACTTGTTGTTGTAATTTGCACTTTCTCTAATCTTACATCAAATTTTGCATCATATAAGGCTTGCAGATAGTTCTCACAATATTTTTCATGTCACATTTAATCATGCAACTTTCACGATATGTACACATTACACACATTTATAGCACAACTCCCACATTCACATTATTTGCACAATATATGATATTTACTTTATATCTTGCACATTCACAATTTTTTGCTCAGATGGTTTCCATGTCTTCACAAGATTGAAATAATATAAAATAATATCCACATAGTCAGCTTAACATGACTTAGTAATTATTTTGAAATCAAAATAATTCCTAAAGCTATACAACTCTATTTTCTTCAATGCTTTGTTATGTATTGTTAAATACCAATACAATTAAATTTACCATAACTTGAACCATACATGCATGCACATTGGTACACATTATAATGATAATGTCAAAAACATTTCCTCAATTTCACATAAACTAACTCTTTGTACGTCATCTATACTATTAAGATATGTTCAATGTACTGTTGCAAATTGTCTAATACTTAGACAATTTTCTGTCTCTGAATGCATAAAGGAAATGTTGAATATATATTTCCATAAATGACAACAATCAAGACATCAATCTAACCATATTTCCAACAATATCCCCCTTTGAAATTTATGGAACCATTTAGGAAAATTGACTAAGTCCCAAAATGATGTCACACATAGTACAAACAAAATTTATAACTACACAAAAATTGACTTCAAAACATAACAATTTTATTCATGATTTGATGGATCATTACATTCGTTATCACTCATTTACATTGATACATACATAAGCTCCCCCTTACATATACATTTACATCTATAAAATTTTCTTGTACATAATACTTCCCCTTTGACATCAATGGAAAAGGTGTCAAAAAACTAAATCACAAAAAGTTGTTGTCTACTATTGATCAACTCGTCATTTTGGATATGCAATCTACAAAATCAATCTTTAGTCTATCAAAGTCCTTCTTCTTGTTTTCTTTTATTGTATTTCATTTATTTTTGAGTGCACAAAGTGCATAAGATGCCACTTCAACTATGCTTAATTCAGTATAGGCAAATTTGTCATAGGAATTCTTTGTTGAAAGGCATTCCTCCAATTACCTTTGCAAAATTACAACCTTGGGTGCCAGATATTCTCTGAGAATAGAGAATCTTCTTATTACCTTCTCCTTTTCAAATTCAATTCTTTTGATAGCATTGAGGATCTTATTAATATCATTCTAAGAATCTTCAATTCTGATCTCTTATTGCTACAATCTTGTAGTGAGCAACTGAAGCTCACTCATATGGCCTTTGATCTTTGCATCAAAATTAGATAAGTTTAAGACATTTTGAATTATCCATACAACTTCTTATCTTCAACAATGCACTTTTTGAGTTCCTTGATTTTTCCATCAAGTTCCTTCAAATCATTATGTACATTGGTGAACACTATGTTGAATAGGGCTACATCATGACTATTTTTTGCTTGTGTTGCTACTACTTCAGCTAAGGTTGTGAATTCCCCATAAAAGGTCTTCACCAACTCTTTTGCCTTGGCTTGCAAGTGTGGATTTTATATAGTTGTGGAAACTATCTTCTACATGTGCTCAAAGATTTCAGCAAGGGTCTTCTCTAAAGACTTTATAGATTTCTTTTTCTCAAACAATTTTCTCAAAGTGGCCATTAGCTCTTTTTGATCTTAATCATCCAATGGAATAGGTATTGTTGTTGTTGTTCCAGCCATTGATACTACTACATTTATAGTAGTCTTTTTCATTTGTTCCTCACTCTTGTTTTCCTCAGCCTCTTTCTTCTTCTCTTCTTCTATCTTTTTCTTTTCCCCTTCTTCTTCCTTTTTCTTCTTTTCTTCTTCTCCCTTCTTCTTTTTCTCTTCTTCTTCTTTCTGCTTCTTCTCCCATTCTTCTTTTCCTTCCTTATCTTCATGATTATTTATGTTCTTTTCTTGTTCTTCCTTCTTTTTCTCTTCCTTTTTGTCATCAGAACTTGTATAAGTAGTGATATTGCCAACAATATTTTCCCCATACACTACAAATGGATTCTCCTTTGTATCCACAGTTATGTGCATACTACCCACTTGCATGGATTTAGTACCCATAACAATGTGAGGTGGAGATAGTGTGTGTCATCTTTTATCTCCTTCTTCCTCTTCCCTAGAAGTTGTATATGTATGTACATATTTTAGACTATCAGCCTTTCCTTGCACACTCATCTTTGGCACTAAAGACATGTATTGTACTATAAGCTTCTGTGTTTCTTTTCTAACCCCTTCATAATTTCTTCCCATTAGAAGAATTTCTCTTCTTTTGTTCCTTAACAAGAGATCAATACCCTTCAAAAAAATTTTTGATTCCTCTTTTGATCTAACATCACATAACTTATTTATGGATGTGATCTTCATATTCAAATCTTCTTCTACTACTCTTCTCTTCCTATTGACCAACCTATTGTATAGGTCTTTAGGAATCTTATTCTAAATGTTATCAAATCATGTTTCTTATTTTATCATTCTCTAATTGTCTGCTATCCATACTACTATACATGCTATCAAATTTATTCAACTGTATAAAGTTGCTCTCTTGCATGGGTTTCCTCCTTTTACAAGGCCTGCTACTAATGTGCTTTAATCTTTTCTTTTCTTGAGGTGCAAGTTTTAGCTTAACCTTCACCAATCTCCTTGACTTCCTCTAAGGAGTAGGTGCTTCCACCTCTGATTGCCTCCTTGATTGCTCATATTTGACTCTAACTAGTTGCACTTGCACAACTAGTGTATATGGTGCAATAAGAGCTTACACGCATGGTTATGCCACCATTACACCTTTTTAAGGTCCTCCCATTGCAATGGGTGTTGTTTCCAACACTTTTTTCTACCCACTAGCCTTCAACTATAGTGCAATTCCATTTAGCTCATTGAATTCTTGTCTTTACATGCTAGATTATTTTAGTATGGAATCTATCTCTTTCTCTACTTTCTTCTTTATTTTCTTGTTGTGGAGCTTTGACTCTACAATCCTTATCTTTCATCATATGTCCCCCATATACAACATTCTTTGTCTTTATTAGATTCAAGTATGATCTATGCATACCCTTCAAGTTTTTGTACACTCATCTCATAGCCTATAGCTAGGCTCAATTAACTTCACTTTAGGTATCACTAATTCCATGCATATGTTATTAGTTTCCACCATGAAGCAAAAATCATCCTTATATTTTTATACAATAGAGGGAGGTATCCTATACCTCAATTTCATCTTAGACTAAATTTTTCTCATCATTCAATCAATATCAATGCCTCTAACATTCTTAAGTTTATATCTATAGCTTTGAACTACAATCTTCATTGTGCACTTTCTTGTATTGCAATTTATCACTCCAAGAAACCTCTTTGTAACATGAAAGAAGAAATGAATCAATAGGGAGTAAAATCTAAATATTGCACTCTTTGTTTTCTTTACCTTTGTAATATTGTCCAATAGCTGCACTCTGACAATGTCACACAAATTTACTTTCCTCCTTTCAATGATCATCACATATGTTGTATGAAGGAATAAAGATAGTACAAATTTTACCCTTGATCTATGGTTCAACTTGTACCCTAAGATTTTGGTCAATAATTTGACTCCTTTATCCTGAATAGGATCAACCCTCACATTCCTTCCATCAAACTTGGTTTTCAAGTTTGTCTCCACTATTTTTGTGATGCTTTTCTCATTAATAGGATTACAAATTTCATTTTTAAATCACGTGACCTTGTGGATTAGGTTATTTTTTATGACAATCTGTGCATCACCTAACTAGAATATATCATCATGTACTCTACTCAATGTAATTTGGGTCCACTCATGATTGTTGAATTATGTGTAGAACATATACTTCACCAAATTCAAATCTTTGAGGTGCACATACTTAGACTTTAGGGATAAGTCATTATTACACATGAATTCTAAGTCCTTGTGAATTTCCTCATCACCTATACTCTCAATTTTACAATGTATATAACTCGTTATGTCTTCTACATGTAACACATTTTTTTGAACTTGAAAAAATGTGCCTATAGGATCATCCAATAAACAAACAAATTGGTGTTTCTTGAAATCATACCTCAGTCTCTCACTAGCATCATGCACTCCTTGACTAGTTATTCCTTTATAACTGTAAATACTTCAAGAAACTGGATTCAATACTTTATAAAATACCTTAAAATCATGATTTTAGGGCTTCTACAACTTTTGTCTTCACAAATTTTCTTCCCACATCAATTGTTTTCAAATCACTCTTCAATTCATGCAAGACACTTCTCATGAAAAAATGGTACATTGAATATTGTTTGCAATCCTTAAATCATTTTAGATCACACTACACAATAAATGTGTATCTACCACAAACTCATCATACTATCTCTATTTACTAGTGGCCTTGATCTTACAATTCCTACTTACTATCATTACATCAAGACTTGCACATTGAACCATAGCTTTCTTTCAATGTCTTCCACCTTATATTAACTATGCAATCTCTAACTCATTGTCTAATATTAGTTCTAATCATTGATATTGTACTGCTTTTTTAATAGCAAAATTGAGATAGGTTGAGCTAAAACCAATTTGTGACTTCAAATTTCCATCATGTACATCAAAGAAGTTTTCTTCCAATACTATATGTGAACCCTTTGGATTTCTTATAACCTTCTCAAATTCTTCTTTGAATTCCTCAACATATTCCTTGACTTCTTCTTTCTAACTATTGTTTCCTCCATTTTCATTCCTTCTATCATTGTTGTTGTTGTTTTTTCTATGATTAGGTTTCCTATTAAATTTCCCTCTGTCCATTATAAATAATATTATCGTATGTCCAAAGTTATTGCATAACTCATATATAGGTGCATTTCTTCTTTGATTGTTCCCATTCTAATTTTTCAGGTGCTCTGCAATTCCTTGAAATATGTCCAAGATTGTTACATTTATAACAACCAAATTTATTTTTTCTCACCATCATATTTATTTCCATAATTAGATTTACTCATAGATCTAATTCTTCTATTACCTATAGGGTTAGTATTCCTAAATATTTGAGTATTCTTATTCTCATCAACAAACATAGGTTTCTTACATTCTACTGCTTTATGTCCATAACCATGACAATTATAACAATATAAATTAGTAATAGGTTTAAGATATTTATCTACAAAATATCTCTTCATATGGCCAATTTCATTGAATATGTAGCATCTATCTTTCAATTCATGCCTTACTTCTTTAGATAAATTATCTTGCTTAGGTTCTTCAACTTGCTCTATTGCTCTAGGTTCATCAAATTTCTTTGTCAACTTAATTTTCAAAACTTCATCAGATCACTTTAACATTTCTTTGGGGATTTCTGTTATAGGATATGGTTCTATCCTATTCTCATCTTTCTTTTCTAACTTCTATTCAAGAAGATATCCAAGGACTATCTTGTCATAAGAAGGTCTTTGATGAAATATTTGTTCATCAATTTTCTTAGAACTTGTGTAAAGTTTCCGCAATTGTTGTTTAGCTTGTCTCAACTTTCCTTTCATGATAATGCGTTGTATTTTTCTAGCTCTACATACTCTATCTTAATAGAATCTAATTCATATGTTACTTGACTTAACTAGGATCTAAGGTTTGCATTCTCATATTCTAGATCAAGTTCACTCTTATTATCACTACTCTTAAGACTCAACTTTAGTTCAACAATTTTCAATTCATGTTTCAAGATCTAATTCTCTTTATTGAGATTTTCTATATCATCATTAACACTAATCTATGCAAAAGGTTCCTTACTAGATTTAAGATCATCAATTTCATCTTTTAGTTTACCAATGTAAACTTTTACATCTTTCTATCTATCTTTCAAGTTATCTCTTCTTTAGTAAGAAGGTCAATCTATTCAAGGGCTTCTTCAAGATTCTTCTTCAATTGTTCCATATTCATTTGGATCTTACTTAAGCTATTAAGCCTCTTCAAAGTAACCATGCTCTAATACCAATCATTAGAAATAGATAAGAATGAGAGGGGAGGTGAATTAGAATATTACAAACTTTTGCTCAGAACTAAATATTGTTAATTACTTTATATCTTTCATATCAAAGCAAACCAAAAATGTTAAATAGTATATATAACCATACATAGAGAACTCATAAAACCATTATATTTTAATTAGGGAAACCCTGTCCAAGGAAAAACCCTAGTGGGGATGATACCTACTAGATGATTCACTAAACAAAAGGATTTGGTTAGGGATATTGACCCTATTAGGAGTCTATGAAGTATATATAGTGACTCAAGTCCTTATTAGAAGACTAGGCCTTATTAGAAGCCTCAACCCTCTTAGGAATTTGTAGATAAATTACAATCTATGCAAGAAGAGCCCACTGCCCTAACATGCAATTATATAATTTAGCTCTTTCACAAGATAGATATACATACAATACTTGCTTGCTACTATAATTCATACTTTCTTTGATCTTACATCAGATTTCACATCACATAAGGCTCACATATAGTTATCACAATAGTTGGCATGCCACATCTAATCATGCAACTTTCATAATATTTGTGCCTTACACACATTTATTGTGCAACTCCCACATTCACATTATCTGGACAACATAAGACCTTGACATATATCTTGTGCATTCACAAATTATTACTCATTTTTCTTACATGTAGTCACAAACTTGACCTAATATAAAATGTTATCTACATAGTTTGATTAACATGACTTAGTAATTATTTTAAAATCAAGATAATTCCTAAAGTTGTACAACTCTATTTTTTGCAATGCTCTGTTCTATGCTTTTTAATACCAACACAATTAAACTTACTATAACTTGCATCATACAAACTATACAAAGATGTGCACTAGTACGTATTATCATGATAATGTTACAATCCTTTCCTCAATTGTGCATAAGCTAACTCTTTGCACATCATTCGTAGTGTTAAGATCTATTCATTGTACTATTACAAACTATCTAATACTTAGAAAAAAATTTGTCTTTGAATACATAAATGAAATGTTGTGTGTATGTTACAATAAATAAATAGCATCAAGAGATTAATTTTACCATATTTCAAACACCTTCTTGGCTCAAAACAACTCCTATTGTAGTACCGCTAGCATCATAATCTACTTGGAATACCTTATTAAAATCTGGAAGCACTAAAATAGACTACTCAATAACATTTTGTTTCAACAGATTAAAACTCTTATCTTCACCTATTGTCCACTTAAATTCTTTCTTATCCCCTTCCATTATTTTAGTTAGGGGTCCACAAATACTGCTAAAACCTCTTATGAACTTTCTACAAAAACTAGCTAGTCCATGAAAAGATCTTACCTTTGTCACACTCCTTCGAGTAGGCCATTCAAGGGTAGCCTTCATTTTCTCTAGGAAATTTTTAGACCTTTTGCTAAGACTACAAGTCCCAATTACACCTACTCATTCTTTACAAAACTGTACTTCTTTAGGTTTATCAACAACTTTTCTTCCCTCAACTTATCAAACTCCTTTTGAATATGAATCAAATTCCCATCAAATGCCTTACTAAAAATCAAAATATCATCTAGGTAAACAATGATAAACTTACCCAAAAAATCCTTTAGTACCTCATCTATAAGCCTCATGAAAGTGCTTGGTGCATTAGTTCGCCCAAAAGGAATGAATAACCACTCATATAGTCATTCCCTTGTCTTGAAAGTAGTCTTCCACTCATCAACTTCGCTGATACAAATTTGATGGTACCCACACTTTAGATCTATTTTTGTGAAATACTTAGCCCCACCCAAACAATCCATAATATCATCCATCCTTGGCAATGGAAATTTATACTTGATTTTGATCTTTTTGATAGCACAAGAATCTATGCACATCCTCCATTCTCAATTCTTCTTTGGTATTAATACGACTGGTACAACACATGGACTCAAACTCTCTCAAATCAGCCACTTCTGCAACAACTCATGAACTGGTATGTACAACTCTTCACTTTTTGTGGGTGTTATTCTATGCATTGCCTTGTATGGAAAACTAGCTCCTAGAATCAAATCCATTTGGTGACTAATATTTCTCATTGGGGGCATTCTATTAGGTACATTATCTGATACAATATCAAAAAACTCTCCCAACATATATGCAACTTTTGAAGGTACCTCCTCTAGTTCTTCCTTACTATCTTTTGGAATTATAGTAGAACACATATTCTCACACTTCATACCTTCGAGAAACTCTTTTCCATCAAAAGAACATATTCTAGTACCACTACATACCTTTTCTTCTTTCTCCTTCAATGACTTCAACTTATGCTTCACTTCATTCTTGGTCTAAATCTAGATTTTTGCTCACCCACTGTATATAGCATGTTTTTCAAACTGACATGGCCTACCTAGAAACATATGACATATGCTCATACGTATGATGTCACAAAGTACCTCATCTTGGTAGTTTCAAATCTTGAACTTCACTAAGCATTTCTCATTGACCATGACCTTGTGGTCATCTTTCACCCAAGCAATATGGTATGGACGCTAGTGTTTCTACCTCTTTAGGTTCAACTTTGTGACCATTTTTTTTGACACTATATTTTTAGTACTTTCACCATTAATTATCACATCAAGACACTTATATTCACATCTACACCTTTGCAAAACAAGCTCCTTCTTTGGTCATGTTCATTCTCACCACTTAATAGGACTCTTCTATTAACTAAGACTTCTCCTCTTTCAACATCTTTAGAATGCAATGATTTGGCATCTTCATCAACATGTGAAACTCTAGCCTAGCCTTTTGTTCTTCTATCTATACTTCCTTGGACCTAGGAACACTCAAACATTGTATGCCATTCTTCTCTATAGTGAAAACATTTCCCACGAAAGCCTCCTCTTCTAGATCTTTCTCCTCTACCTCTTCCTTTTTGATCTCTATTATTCTGATCATGGAAATAATTGGAATTGTTTCTCTTCTAGTTTTAACTCCTACTTCTAGCCTCATCTCTGTTTTTCTAATCATCATTATAGCCTCCATAAGATCATTTGCTAGATCTTCCACCACGACCTCTTCTGCTATTCTTGTTTTCAAACTTCTTGCTCATTTTTTCCTCAACTCTTATGACAAACTAGTATGCCTCCTAAATACTATTTATTTGAACCAAACTCAACTCATCCTAAATACTTGGCATTAAACAATTTAGATAATATACCACTTTCTCCTTATCATCTTTTGCATGGCTAGTTCTAATGAGAACTCGATAGATCTCTATGGTATATTCTTGAGCAGATTTTTTGCCTTCCTCCAACCTTTACATTTTCTCCAATAGATCAACCTCATAATCTATGGGAATGAATTTTCACTTAATTTTATCTATCATCAAATCCCATTTGGTGATTTTGTCCTTCCCCTTTCTATGTGGCTCCAACTGAACCTCTTGCCACCAAATTTTTGCATGTCCATTCAATTTTTCCTTACCAAACATGACCCTATTAGGATTGTCCATATCTTCATACTCAAAGTACTCCTCTAGTTCATTGATCCAATCAATCAACTACTCTATGTTAATATTTCCCAAAAATGTGGGAACCTCAAACTTAGATCTTTCTCCAATCTTGGAGATGGCCTTAAAAGCCTCTCTTCCTCTAGGTTAAGAATTGCCTCTATTTTGGCATTTTCTTATTCTTCATCCTCATCCTCACTTTCATCAATTATGGTAAGATTTATTCCTCTATGTATATTTTCTTCCAATGTTTGTATTTTTCTTTGAAGGTCTCTAAAACCCACATGTGTAACACCTACAACTCGTCCACCACATTCTCTTCATGGAGACATTTTCATGCTTCCATAGAAACCCTAGAGAAAACTACCTCAAAATTGATGATCTGTCTATATGCTTAGCCCAAATCATGGTCTTGGTGCAAACTGCATCACAAATGGTGATCTATCCATGCACTCAAGAACACTAGCTCTGATACCACTTGATGAAGGGTGCTCTCATTAATACCATAACACATGCAGAAACAAAGAAACAATAGCAAATGCGAGAACAAAATATGGACTTCTTATTATCATTGCAAATATGGTATTATATAGTTTGTAAGTACAATATGCTAACTCACATGGGCACCTTCATTACAGTAATTTGCAAAACTAAGCTCTGAACTACCACCCAAAATTGTCCTAGATAATGTTTGGGTCTTTCTCAAATAGGCAATTTTATGTCACCTGGAAAGGTTTTATACTTTAAAACTTAATACCTAGGGTCAAAAGACCCTAAGAATACATATAGAGTTGGCCAAATACATCTTTGACATTTATTTTAGAAATTTTAGGGAGCCCAACTTTGGAAGGCCATAACTCTCAAACTGTTGCTCCAATTGGATATTATAACCACTTTTCAAAAATTCTAGCTCCTAATCTATCAGCTCAAAATGGTTAAAGTGCCTTTCCATCAAGTTTTTAGACCTCATCTAGGCACTCTAAGGCCTCCAATAGTGACCCGAAAGATTTTTCTCCTAAATTTTTCATCAAAAATCTGCAATAACTTCTCTAATAATAAAGTTGGAGCAATGAGATTTTTATGGTAGGATTTTAACTCTAAAATGAACCTTCTTGTAGAAAATGAGAACATTCAAAGCTCATATGAAAAACTACATAAAAATAGAAAGTTTTAAGAAATAGCAATCCCCATGTGTACTAGTCCTTATTAAAATAGAAAATCCTGAAAATAAAAATATTTTTTGTTGATGCAAGATTTCTCTTACACCTAGGATGGTCCTATATCAAATCTGCCCCTCAATGTTACTTGGGGTCTAGGATTCAAACTCGAGACCAAGCTCTAATACCAATTGTTAGAAGGTAAATTCAACTAAGATAACTAAGAGTGGGGGTGGATCAGTTATCCAATAAAAATAACTTCTTTTATCATGATTAAATCTAAAACATGTAATTAGTAAGTGGAATAACCACAAGAAGATAACCATACACAATAACACCATATTTAGGGAAACTGGCCCTACCCTACATACCCATACTCATCACATGATGAGTTATTGTAGGCATAGATATTCCCAACCCAACTCCACAAGAACATAATGCCACCAAAATACAAATGAGAGATTGGGCCTCACAAGTCACTTGACAAGGGCTCACACACATGCTTGTGTGTGGCACACCATTATCAAAAAGATCAAACACAAGGGTTAGATGAGAATGCAATGTAAGAAAATAATCAACTAGAAATAGACTCAGGAGGGCAGATTCGGAACACATCCCAATACAAAATAGAAGTTCAATAATGATCGGTCTAACATCCTACAAATGATCCAAGTCCATGATCAACAACATGCCAAGAAAACCTAAGAAAATTGGGTGCCACACAAATCGAGTTAAAAACCCCAAAACTTGAAAACATCAAAAATAAAACCCATTTGGTCTTTGGGCACAAAAGCCACACAAATTCAATAAAATTTATGTTTGAACACCATATGTGAAAAAAACTAGCATAACGATGTGAAATCATAATTCCTCATCTCAAAAATAGGGAAAACATTCATACCTAACCATTTGGGCAGAACCAATAGGTAAAAATAGAGGGAAATAGTATTTTTTAGCCTCCTAACAAATAACTACTAGAAACGTAACCAAAAACTGAGTTGAAATGAGAAAACAAGAGAGCCCTACTTGATAGCAAAAGGGGCTGAAATAGGAAAAAGTAAAATAAAACAAATAACCCACAGAAGCTGTCGAAAATCATGAAATATCAAGGTCTCCCCAAGCTAGATCCAAAAGGACTAACCTCATGAAGATCCCACACCCTCAACTCTCACAACAAATAGAAGCATAATCCTCTAGAAGAGGATTTTAGAAAAAGCTCTCAACTTCCAAAAGTGAGAAGCGGGGAATTAAATTCCTCTTCAATACATAGTCACTTTTAAGTGAATAATCAATTAGGTTAAATATCTAGTTAGACTAGCCAGACCCCAAATCAACCCAAATGAAAATAGACTATGGAAAATTTGTAAAAAATTAAATTCAATGAAATTTAAAGCCTAAAAACCCAAAATCACAAAAATTTCATTTACAATTTTTGTGATAATAAGAATATCTAAATGCATAGACACACTCACTAGTCTAGTCACATAATGAAAATGATTTTGGATTTCAAAAAATCACTAAAAGGTTTAATTTAAACATTCAAATAAGATACGTCAACCATACAGGGACAACATTGGTAAAATGAATAGTTGAATCACTAACTCCATCTACTACTACTAGGGATATAATTTCTGCACACTAAAATATATGATCAAGTGCAATTGCATATAATAACATAGTTGAAGCAATAAATGCATTAAATGCCTAATTTAGCCATTTATTCATTTATACTAAAATAATCCATTTACATCACTCATGTTTGCATAAAGCATAAGGAAACAAAAATGAATTAAATCAACATAGCATTAAATCTACATATAACCAAATCAAAGATATGTCCAAATATTGAATAACTAGATATCATCATAAAATATATTGTCATCTCAAATGGCATCAACAAAAAAATATGATCAACTAAGCAGCATAAAGATCTAACATCTATGATACTGTAAATCAAAGTATAATATTTGGCCATTAGGTCATCTCAAAATACCAATAATAAGAGTACAAGTACCTCTAGGATCAAAATACAACAAGGTAAAGATTGCAACCATGAGAGGTGCTACATCCTCACCCACTAGCATAGGATTTCTCCTAGAAGCCACAAAAAAGATAGGGGTACAATCCTCACAATCGTGTAGCATCTTCCCAAGTCATAGAAGTCTCATCGCTCGAGTCCCACTGGACCCTTAACTACTCTATTTCCCAACCTCTAAAGGTCAGCCTCTGATGCTAAAGGATACAAATGGGATCCAAAGAAATTTCCCCATCCTCCACTTGTAAAGCATCCCAATCAAGAAAATGGGTCACATCAAGAATATATAATGTCAAAATAGGAACATGAAAAACATCATGGATGTACAATAGGCTAGGTGGAAATGCTAGTCGATAAGAAATAGGACCAATCCTCTCAAGGATCTAAAATGGTCTGATAAATTGTGGCATGAACATAGAGCCTTCCCCATAATAGATGGGGCTCTTCCTTGGATGCACTCACAAAAACAATGTGTCACCAACAGAAAAGTGACAATCCAACCTATGGGCATCTGCATACTTCTTCTACCTATCTTGAGCAGTAACCAAATGCTTCATAATATGAACCACCTACTAATCCATATCCTAAAGCATCTCTAGACTTAAAAGTACTCAGTCCTCCAAACAATCCCAACTCAAAGGGGTATGGAATAGTTTACTATACAGGGCCTAAAAAGGTGACATGCCAATATAACTATGATATCCATTGTTGCATGAAAACTCAACAAGGTATAAATAATCACCCCACTTCACCTTCCTATCCATCACATACATGTGAAGCATATCTTCTAGAACCTGATTCTCTCTCTCTATTTGACCATTAGTCTCTGGGTAATAAGCCAAACTAAAATTGAGCTACACACCCAAAGCATGGTGGAGAGACATGCACAGTGTTGAAGTAAGCACTACATCTCTATCTTAAATGATCCTATAAGGAATCCCATGAAAATGAACAATATCCTCCAAAAAAACATGCACTATAGAAGAAGCCATGTAGGATGTTCTCATGGGTGAAAATATGCTACCTTGGACAACTTGTTCATTGTCACTATGATAAAATTGTGTTGCCTTAATGACAAAGGAAAGCTAGTAATAAAATCAATAGATATCATCTCCCACTTCCACTCTTGAATTTTATGTGACCACAAAAGAAACGCCAGATGTTGATGCTTTGCCTTCACTCTTTGGCACTCAATACATTGAATAAACAAAATTAGCAACATCATGCCTCATCCCTACCCAAAAGTGTAACTATTTAAGATCAGCATGCACCTTCTTGACATCGAGATGTACGGAGTATAGTGCATGATGTACTTCTAACATAACTAAGGTATGAATATCTCCAAAAACCAGTCCATAGATATGCCCCAAGTGTTGTAGTAATCCATCAAACTTGAGAAAATAACCTAAAAACTACCCCTTAAGGTTATTTCTAGACTCGATCTCTGCCCTCACCTCATAACACCAAGTGTCATTAGGTAAAGCCCCTAAGATATAGCCTTGCAAATCCACTCCCAATATAAAAACTAATAGCTCATGTCCCCTCCTACTCAAGGTATCTACAATGACATTCTCCTTCCCTTTAATTTATTGAACATAAAGGTCAATTCACATAGCAACTCCATCCACCAACTATGTCATGCATTCAGGTTTGGCTAAGTAAAGATATATTGCAAGCTCCTATGATTACTATGCAACTCAAACTTGTGCCCCAAAATAAAATGTCTCCAACAAGCAAGAGAATGCACTATAGCTACAAGTTCCAAATCATGAGTAGGGTAGTTAAGCTCATGGTCCTTGAGTTTTCTAGACTCATATATAATCACTTGACCATCCTACATAAACACCGCACCCACACCTTCAAATAAAGCATCTGTACAAACCATGAAATCACCTATAGGGTTAGGCACTACAAGGACTAGTGCACTAGTCAAACACTCCTTAAGAGCATTAAAGGTTGCCTCACAGTGATCTGACCAAACATACTTCTTCCTTTTCTATTGAAGAGAAGTGATGGGATGAGCTACTTGTGAGAAATCCTTCATGAAGTGATGTTAGTAACTCACCAATCCCATGAAAATATGAACCTCTAACACATTAGTGGGTACTAGCCAATCCATGATAGCTTGGATTTTCTCCACATCCACTGCAATACCATCACTAGTGATAATATGCCCCAAATACTTCACCTTAGACTAGAAGAATCCACATTTGCCCAAGTTGCCATGCAATTGATGGTCTCTCAAGCACTACAATTTCTAGTGTAAATGGACCTCATGTTCACCAATAGTCTTCAAATAGATCAATATGTCATCCAAGAATATAATGACACATTGGTGAAGGTAAGTGTGAAATACTCCATTCATCAAACTCATGAACATCAATGGCATATTGGTTAACACAAAGGGTATAATCATAAACTCATAATTCCCATATCATGTACAAAAAGTTGCTCAATAAATCTCAGCACCCTAGATATGAAGTTGGTGGTATCCTAACTTAAGATCAATCTTTGAAAATATTTGCACTACCTTCATCTAGTCAAACAAGTCATCTATCCTTAGTAAAGGATATTGGTTCTTCACCATCACCTTATTCAACTAGTGGTAGGCAATGCATAAATGCAATGATCCATTTTTCTTCTTCATGAAGATGACTAGTGCACCCCATGGGGATACAATAGGATGAATATGGCCCTTGGCCAACAATTCCTCCAACTGTAATCTGAGTTCATTCAATTCATAAGTAGTCATGCAGAAAGGAGCTCATGAAATTGGCTCCACCTCTAGTACAAGAGTCAAATAATATTGAAGATGAAATACCATGTAATGTACCTATAGGCTCAACTATGGTACCTTGATGCTTAGCTTGATGGTTTAAAACCACCACAAAGACTCGATGGCTCCTTCATGCATCTCCCATAGTAGGCTCTGATCTAGTTGTGCCCTTACCAGGTCCTACAGATGGTTTAATAAGACACCCAAAATATTTATGATAAGGCTAGCCACAAGAATAATAGTTTCCCACAAAGGTGGAACTTGTTCCATGACCACCCTAAGTAGCACTAGAATATGGTGCACTACCCCTACTAGAGTTTTTTTAGCCACTCTAAGGAGGGTGATCTTGCTAAGATTTCTACCCATGGCTCAGATCTCATCCCTTCCCTCCTATAGCAACTAAACTATGTCTATCCTTTTGAAAGGAATGTTGATGTCACCACTTGGTACATTTACTTCTGCCTTGAAAAGGTGTTGATTAGGCTTGGCCCTTTATAGAGGAATAAGTAAATTAGGCATCCTCCCCTAAAGTTTGTGCACTCTAGTTCTGACAACCTGATCTACCATCAAACCCCCTAGCCATATTGCTCTCAAAGATTCTTTCCTTCTCCATGCTAAGAGAAACTATCCTCAATTGGTGAGCATGGACATCCCCAGTGATAGAGTCCCTAAGGCCCCTAACAAAATGTTGAGTGAAGAGTGCCACATCATGGAGATAGCTTGAGTATTATCTCAACCCAAGAAACTACTTTTTATACTAATCCACCATCATAAAGCATTGCTTAAGCTCATATAATTCATCAATACGAGCCTCACAATACTATGGCAACAAGAATTTCTCCCTAAACCTCTCCTTGAAGATCTCTCAAGTGAGATCTGCCACATCAATATGAAGCTTCTCACTCTCCATATCCCACCAAATAGAACCATGGTACCTCAATTGCATGATAGCACAACAAGCCTTCACATTGCTTCTATAAGGTAGTAAGGAAAAGCAATGTCACATGTCCAATAACTAGATCTTAGCCTTGAGCCCTATCGCATGACCATCAGATAATGGTGGTGATGACATTAGAATTTCCTACATCATCTCCACCTAAGTAAAGTCATCATCATTATGATCATGACCTCTCCAATGGTGCCCTCTACTACTAGGTGGTGTACAAGAACATTCTCACTCACAGTAATTCTCTTCCTCTACCCAATGATCTAACACATGGGAATCTCCATGATGTGATCCCTCTTCTTGACCACTACCCTATTGGCATTACTCCATACAAGGTCCCAATCAAGAAAGAATCTCTTAAAGTACTGACATAAATGCCCTAATGCCATTCTAATCATTATTAACCTATTCTCCCTCTTCATCCTAACATTCTTCTTCATGATCATCTCATTAGTTTCTACTTGACCACTGGGTCTATGTGCAAGAGGCATCACTAAGGAATTAGAGGATAAGTGTTAGAAACATACATCACAATCATAAGAGTTGAGAGCATGAACCAAAAATGAGATCACAATATCAAACATAAGATAACACATACTTACTAAAAATGATAACATAGTGGAAGCATATCATGGAGATCCCAATGTTGTAAAATGGGCTCTGATACCAAATGTAATGACCCGCCCGAAGATCCTTGGAACAAGGATTCAATAAAAGCCAAGATATATTTTTTAAACCAACTATGGATGTACAAAAAACTCATCATATGGGGATCATAAGGATTGCAATGATAAGCTTAACCACAATCCTAGGAACCAACGAATCTCCAAATGCCACTACCAAACTAACACACACAAATAGAGAAATGAAGACCAAAGATGACAATAGAACAAAAAATCATAGATTTGTCAAAGCATGGAAAATTAAGAAAACCCAAAGGATACTTAAACACCAAATTTCATTTCCCAAAAGCCTATGGAGATGCCCTCTGTTTTCACATGAGGAAGTATAACACACCACATGAGAATCTACCTTTTGCACAAGGAAATGCACCAAATGGTATAAGGAAGAACTTGGCCCAATAGTACACTAAGGAATCTCTATCAACAAACTTAGTTGCAAATTAGAT
Source organism: Cupressus sempervirens (assembly GCA_028749045.1). Classification (NCBI taxonomy): domain Eukaryota; kingdom Viridiplantae; phylum Streptophyta; class Pinopsida; order Cupressales; family Cupressaceae; genus Cupressus; species Cupressus sempervirens. The sequence goes on from CM053785.1 coordinate 742,658,229, forward strand.
ATATTGCTTCATCCTAATAGGTGAACTAGTCAAAATTCTTTAGCAAGATAGACCTAACAATCTTTCATAAATCTCTTTACCAAGTGCATACTTCATTGTATCTTTCTAAATCCTCTTACAAGGTAGACCTAATAGTCCTAATTGCTCCTAATAGGGTAGATCATCAGAAGTGATCAATGTAAGCCTTAATAGGCCAATTTTATGCTAGTACTAAAGTTTGTGGGTATCATCCTCACCCCAGTTTTACTTTCTATTTGGAAGGTTTTTGGGTTACCAAATCTTTGTGTTCAAGTGTTATGGATGCTTTCATGTTTTTAGTTTTTCATGCATGCAATTAGATTCAATAGATTACGACTTGAAATTGTTAAAGTTTAACAAGTTACTGATTCACCCCTCCCCTCTCAGTAACTTAGCATAGTCTTGAATATTTTCAATAATTGGTATTAGAGCTTAGTGATTCTCAGGATAAAGTTTAACAGCTTGAGCAAAGATCAAGGATATGGAAATATTTAGACTTGACAAAGCTATTGACAATGAAAAGTTGGATCTGGAAATGGCCATTGGCCAACTCAATAAAGCTAAGGAGCAACTTTCCCAATCCCTAAAAAGAAGAAAGGAACTTGCAAATCAAATGAATGATCATCTTTACATTGAAGAAAGAATTGAAGACTTTCACCCTTCAAGTAGATCAGATGAAACAAATGAAGCCATCAAAGAACTCCTAGAGAAGAATGGTTCCCTGCAAGAAGAACTAAGAAGATAAAAAGAGAACAAGAAATTCAATCAATAAGGTTATGTGAAGTCTTGGAATAGAGAAACAAGATAAAAGAAAAAATGGACGGAAGGAAAAATGAAATCCAAAACCAATATCTTCAGTAAGTAGACCTTATTGATCAACTCTCCAATGCAATTGAGGAAATCATAAGCCTAAGATTTGAAAATGAAAGAATGAGGAATGATCTAAATTCTGAAAGGAAAATCAATGAAAGAATAAAATATGATCTGAAATATAAAAAAAAAATCAATGAAAGATTGAGGAATGATCTAAACTCTGAGAAGAAAATCAATGAGAGAATGATGAAATCTTAAGCAGACATGGATCAACTAAATGATAAAAACCTCTATAGACAAAAAGGAAAAGTAGGAATTGGATACAAAAAAGAAGGTGAATCCTCCAAACAAGGTGCTCAAAAGAATCAAAGACCTACTTGCAATTAATATAGTAAGATAGGTCATACATCAAAAAAATGTTGGAGCAATGGAAAAGAAAAATTTAATGAAAAATGCTATAATTACAATCAGCATGGTCACAAGGCTAATGAATGCAAAGAGAAACCAAGATTTGAAGGAAACTAGCATAAATGTAAGAAACATGGACACAAGGCATTAGAATGCAAAACAAAGACATTGAATCTTGCAAAAAAAATTGTGAAAGCAATATTTGATTTGAACTACAATACCTAGTGTAGATGTCATTACTATGGAGAATTTGGACACATTGGTATGAATTGTGTTAAACATCATATTAGGAAAAGAGATACTCTTAAAAGATGTTTTATTTGTACAAAACTTGGTCACCTTGCCAAGAATTGTATGAATACTCATAAAATTGAAGATGATAAGAAGTCAAAGGCTGATAACATTCAAAAGTCGATGAGATAGCAATAGATTCCTAAGCCTATCAAGGATACTAGTCCTAGAAATAATGGTCAAGTCACGCAAGAATTGGGTGACTCTACCATTTCTAATTAAGTTCTTAAGGACGAACTAGAACCAATCTATCAAAGAATACATTAAAATCAGTTCCAGTTGAAAGGTGACAAAGATCCAAATTCATATACAAGATTCAAAGGGATCATAGAGAAAGATTGATATTAGTTATTACAGAGTTACCTTCACTACCAATTAAGGTTGGGTCATAGACTCTACCAAGAAAGGTCAGAAGTAAGAAAGGCACTTATGGTTACTAAATCATGGAGATGTCACCAAGTAATCAATGCCATATATTGGATGACATTCAGTCAACTTATCTACCTCCCTATCAAGCATTAATGGTGAAGTTTTAACAAAAGGCATGGAATTGAATTCATTTCTTACGATGAATTTTTGAGTGCTATTGTGACAAGCTATTGTCTGCGCAATCAAAGCAACTTGAGCGAATTTCCTACAAATTTTTTTCAAAGTTCTCTCAAGCTACTAAGAAAAAATGGCATCCAACAATAGTAAGGTCAAAAGAAGGTCTGACATGTTGGTTTGAGGAGTTCAATGGAAAGTGCTAGATTTCAAGCTCATGCCTGTAATTGTTGAAACCCTAGACCCAAGTAGAGCTCAATCCCAAATCCCTCCTAAGGTACTTCTTATTAACAAAATTTGTACTCATTTTAAATGTGTTATTCAAGAAATTGGTACTCTAGAGATGGATGAAACCCTAGGTCAGTTATGTGTTGATGGAACCCTAAAACCTGAGCATCAACATCTTGAAGCAAAAGGGTTAACACATATTCCCCATATGCCCCGATAATTTCAAATTAAATGGATTAGGTTTATCCTTAACTGAGTGCATAATAGATAGATATGGTTAGAACAACCAATTTTGATAATAAAGAAGATGATTTATCGAATCACTGGCCTCCCCATGCTAGCCAAAGCCAAAATGATGAAAACCATAGGTCGGGCAGAGTTGGAAAAAAAGGTCCTAGCCAAATGGGATGGTAGAGGTATGAAAATAAGTAGTGTTATAGAAGTAGAATTAAAATTTGGAATTCATGTTATTGCACATAAGATATATAGTTCAAGTCAACTTAACAGTGTGTCATGTAAAGCCATAGATTTGGCATATAAAGTGGTTAAGAACAACTTTTCATATGACCTTGCCAACCTATTGTTGAGGAAGTTCAAAAAAAATATGGAAATTATTATAACATCAAAGAACAAACTATGCAAATTTTGTTCATTGTTAACCCATCTATTCTTTTATGTCTAGAAGTTCTTCCCCTCTAAAGGCACTATAGTCTAGAGAAAAGATGTGCCTTTACTTTACCAAATAAATGAATATATTGTAGAAATGGGTGAGAACTATGGAAACATCATGGACAACTATTTTGATGTATTCAAAGAGAAAATGAACAATAGGTTTAGGATATTGAAGAAGTTAGTTGAAGACTACAAGGATGATGTATACTTCATGGTGGATAGTAACAAGGTATAGATCAAGGTAGTTAAGCCTAGATTTGTGTGGGTGAAACCTCTTGGCTATGAGGTGAATATTGATGAGACAAAAGAAATCATTGAAGCCCTTTTCAATGAACTTTTTGATCCCAAGGCCCCTTATTTTGGAACTTATGATGAAGCCAAGGCTAGAATAGAGCTAGAAATAAAGTTCCCATAAGCGGTTAACAAAGGGAAGAGAAGGATAGAAAAGCTGAAATCAAGTGCACCTCTCTTGTTAACTGAGGGAAAAGGTGGGAATGTGGAAGAAGTAGAGGATGAGTAAGAATATGAGAAAGAAGAAGAACCTTTAAATAAAAAGGGCAAGGTGATCATCATCAAGCCTACAAAGTCATCCACTATAGTCCTCACAAGGAGGTCACAAAAGAAAGGAAGTGACATTGTATTTAGAAAATCTCCACCCACCTTCTAGGATAGGTTGAAGAAATTGGAAGAACTAGGAATAAAAAACTTTAAATCATTGAAATGTGAGACTACAAGTGAGGATGAGGAAAAGCAAGTTGAAGACCTGGTGTTGAACAAAATGGGTAAGTGGAAGTACTCACCAAACTAGATCACTTCTCAAGTGTCCAATGAATTACTAGAGAAGATAAAGCAAGGATGGGATTTTGATATGAAAATAGCCAAAGACATATATGCACAAACCTTGAAGCAGTCACTAATGAGCATATCATATGCTGAGGTGAAAGAGTCATTAAAAAAAATGAAGAAAAACTCACTCTAGGTTTTAGTACTTGTTTGGTTTTGATTAAAGACATTGAGCATGTTGTTAGAAATGCTACAAACACTTGGAAAAATATCTATCATCTTCATAAACCAAATGAATTTCCAGTTGAAGTTAATGATAATAATGAAGAAGAATACAAGGAGAAAGATGAGGAAGAAAATGTTGAAGAAGTGATTCACTTTGATAATGAAGAAGATGAAGAGGATCAAGGTCCAGAAGCTACCGAGGAAAAAAAGCAAGATGATGAGGAGATTGACCCAGTCAAGATAGTTGTAGTAGTCATTGTCTCACTTCCTCACTCCCTAAGCAAGCCATTGACTACATCAAGTATGGAGACAACTTCAGCAAGTTTGGTTGTGACTACTATGGATACATCAAATGTCTAATCAAACTTTGACCCAACTCAGCTCAACATATCATTAATAGAAGTGACTTCCACTTCAACCACCAAGCTCTAGACTCCTTCTCCATCTACCAAGTTGATTTCTTTAGTCTTTCACTTCTCCAATTTTGACTTCTTCAGTTTTGAGTACATTAGTGGTAAGCTCTCTAGTTTTGTCTACTTCAGTTTTGGATTCTTCAAATTTGACTTCTTCAATTTTGAATTCTTCAAGTATTCCTATAACTATTCCATCAGTTAGTATAGTATTAATTTTTACTACAAGCCCAAATATGTCTACTATTGTTCCCATTCTTGGTACAAAAGCAATAAGTGCAAGGATAGTTGAGCCTAAGGTTCAACCAAGTACAAATTTTTTGCAGAAAGAAAAGGAGATAGAGGAAGACATAGATTTATATGAGGAAATAGTGATTCCCAAATGGGATATTTACAATCTTTCTAAAAACCAAATGCACACATTTGGTGAACTCCCCTAGAAAAAAGCCAAATAGCAAAGATTAAGAGAGGAAAGAGATAGAGAGTATAAGATAATTGATGATGCCAAGAATATTTTCATCGAGGCAATAGGAATTGAGGTTGATTCTTCTCAACCTATTTTGTATCAGCTAGGAGAAGTAGTCCAAAAATTCAATAATGAAACTGAAGGTCAAGATAAGCTAGTTGCAAAGGATAAAAAGAAATTTAACAATAAAGTGTTGGAGCACATTTCCCAACAAATAGCCATTTATCAACAATTTTGGTCAATCTTGAGGCATCCTATTCAAATGTTGCATCACTTTTTGGGAAACTATGTGATGTCCTTGAGTATACAAAGGAAATAAAGGACAAATTGTCCAAAATTGTTATAGATCTTAAAGCAAGTGCTTAATAGCTACAACGTGACCCTAGTTCAAGCTCTGCACATTTCAAGAAGACCATATTTTTGTTAGATATGCAAGCTGAATTGTTAAGAGAAGAAGCAAGGATCCACCCAACATTGATAGACATACTAAATATGATCCTTCCAATCATGGATGCTATGCAAAAACATATTGTATATTCAAAAGCTTTGATCCATGATAATAACTTCTCTATTGTAGACCATATGATTGAACTATTAGCAGAGGTGCAAATTGCACTACATTCATGCAAGGTCTTGCAATAAATTTGGGATAAAACCTTGGCAATCACTCTTAAGTTACACTCTAAATTCTTATCTTATTTTGGTGTTTCTATGTAAATAAGTTAGAATAAATCTTTTGCATTACTATCAAAAAGGACGAGAAAAGCTACATTGGACAAAATTTATATTGAAGAAAAATTATACATAGAGAGACACATAGTATGGGGGAGAAATATGCTATGGTGGAGAACTACTTTGTATATACCTCACAAAGATCAATTTTGAAAAATCTCAAAAATTTACCTAGCTAGTATCACGTGGTGATGAATACAAGGTATTCAGTTTTGGGCTAATAAGTGTTTTTGTCACTAATTCCAAAGGGGGAGATTGTTGACATATCAGTCAAGTTTTTTATTAGTGACACACACTTATTCAAACTCTGAATAGCTACCAAGCTCATCGAATAGCTTATAGTGTTTGCCATGTAATTTAGTAACCACTGAGATCCATAGTTTCTACCAAGTACTTTGGACTAATTTCATTGGTTACCGAGAAGATTGTATTAGTGTGAAGTCCAACAATTTAAATCAAGCATTGCAATGTATATCAACTTTTTAGTTCATGTGATGTGAAGCCAGTGTTAATTGAGCTACTTTATGCTAACCAAGTGATTTAGTGTTTGCCGAGTTGCACAATATCTACTGAATCATCAGTATAGATCGAATTTAAGACTACTTGAAAGTGATTAGTATGGACCAAGCTTCTACATCTACCAAGTGCATGACAATGTTGAGCATTGATAGTGGATGTTGAGTATCAGAACCTTACCGATTCAATCTTCAAAACTCGAGTATCTTCATGTGGGTTGACTTTGTAATATTTGTGTTAACTTGTATCATGGCCGAATTTGTAATTTTGTATATTTGGATTGGTATATATATGTAAGATATTGTATCATATCCAAGAAGTAAGAATGAAAATGTCAATATGGATGTGGATGTGAAAGTTAAAGTTATAAATGTAGTAGAATAAGATTGAATTGAAAATGCCATAACAAGATACAGTAGATACATATCTATCATAGAAAGGTGATCAATACACTAAGGAATCTTTATCAGCAAACTCAATTTCAAATCAGAGATCTACTACTTCATCCTAATGGGTGAACCAATCAAAATCCTTTAACAAGGTAGACCTAATAGTCTTTCATAAATCTCTTTACCAAGTGCATACTTCATTGTATTTATATAAATCCTCTTACAAGGTGGACCTAGAAGTCCTAATTACTCCTAATAGGAAAAATTGTCAGAAGTGATCAATGTGAGCCTTAACAAGCCAAGTTTATGCTATAGTACTAAATTTTGTGGGTATCATCCCCACCCCATTTTTACTTTCTATTTGAAAGGTTTCTATTTTACCAAATTTTTGTGTTCAAGTGTTATGGATGCTTTTATGTTTTCAGTTTCTCATGCATGCAATTGGATCAGATGTGATGAATTAAGTGCTAATTGATTCATTGGATTAAGAACTAAAATTGTTAAAGTTTAAGAAGTTACTGATTTACCCCTCCCCTCTCAGTAACTTAGCATAGTCTTGAATATTTCCAACACACTCTTGTTGTTTTGATGGAGATAATGATCTAACCACAACCACACACAAAGAAACATCCGTGGCTATCACTCATGCTAGATAGTAATGATGACTAAAACCAATATCATGCAACAATGCAAGTACGATGGGTCTTGGTCAAACATTCTATGGGTAACTATGTATGGACTTTGGTGGAGAGTTGGTGAACATGCTAACAAACCATTCCCCTTAGTATTTCCTTGGGAGGCTGATATGTTGTATCCCTAGCTAAGCCACAAGGACTATGAATCACTAACCATTCCCCTCGACACCACCCTCAGGAGGCCAACTTTATGTTTCTTATCTTATTTATTTAAGTTATCACTTATTATAACTCCTTAACAGAAACCTAGGATAGAACACCATGGTTGCAAGAGAAGCCCCTACACCAACCTTACCCTACATACCCATACTCATCACACAATGAGTACTTGTAGGCATGCATATTCCCAACCCAACCCCACATGAACATAACTCCACCAAAGTACAAATGGGAGATCAAACCTCACAAGTCACCCAATAAGGGCATGCACACATGCTCGTGTGTGGTGCACCACCATAACAAAGATCAAACAAAAGGGTTAGATGAGAACACAATTCAAGAAAATACTCAATTAGAAATAGACTCAACCAAATAAATGCAAAAAGCATCCTAATGCAACATAAAAGTGCACTAATGATCAAACTAACATCCTATGAATGATCCATGTCCATGATCAACAACATTCCAAGAAAACTCAAGAAAACTAGTTGGCACACAAATTGGGGTAAAAGTCCCAAAACTTGAAAACATAAAAAATAAAACCCATTTGGTCTTTGTACATAAAAGCCATGAAAATGCAATAAAATTTAGGTTCAGACACCCTATGTGAAAATGGCCAGCATAATGGTGCAAAATCCCAAACCCTCATCCCAAAAATAGGGAAAAAATTCATACCTGACCAACTGGATAGAGCTAGTAGATAGAAACAAAGGGGGATATTAGTTCTCAACCTCCTAACAAATAGCCACCGAAAACATAATCAGAAACTAAGCTACAACAAGAAAATGGGATAGCCTTACCTGATAGCAAAAGGGGCTACAATAGGAAAAAACATAATAAAAAAAATAACTTGTAGAAGTTGTCGTAAATAATGGCACAAGAAGGTCTCCCTCAGCTTGATCCAATGAGACTAACCTCACAAAGATCCCATGCCATCAACTCTTTCAATGAATTGAAATGTAATCCTCTAGAAGGGGGATTTTGGAAAAAGCTCTCAAATTCTCAATTTCAAAAAATGAGAAGTGAGGAATTAAATTCCTCTTTCAATACTTATTCACTTTTTGAGTGAATAATCAATTAGGGTAAATATCCAATTAGATTAGCTAGACTTCGGATCAACCCAACTAAAAACAAGCTATTCCAAGTAATTGGAATTCATCTATGGAAAAGCTGCCACAAATTGAATTCAATAAAATTTAAAGCTTCAAAACCCAAAATAACAAAAAATTTCTTTACAACTTTTGTGACAATGTGAATATCTAAATGGATAGATAAACTCACTGGTCTAGTCACATAAATCAAATGATTCCAAATTTAAAAAAATTACCAAAAGGTTTAATTTGAACATTTAAATAAGATATGTTGACCATATAAGGATGACATTGGTAAAATGAATAGTTGAATCACTAAGATATAATTTCTACACACTAAAACACATTATCAATCGTAATTGCATATAATAAAACAAATGCATTAAATAGCTGATTTAACCATTTATTCAATCATTCAAAAAAAATCCATTTACATCACTCACATTTGCATAAAGAATAACGAAACAAGAATGAAGTAAATCACCACAGCATTAAATCCATATATAACCAAATCAGAGATATGTCCAAATACCAAATAACCATATATCATCATAAAATATATTGTCATCTCAAAATGGTATCAGCATGCAAATATGATCAACTTAGCAACATAAATACCTAACATCTATAATACTAGAAATCAAAGTATAACATCTAACCATCAAGTAATCTCAAAATACTAATAATAAGAGTACAAGTATCTCTACAATCAAAATATGACAATGTACAGACTACAACCATGAGAGGCACTACAAGTTGTATCAATCCTATTAGGACTTATGGAAGGCAAAAGGACCCAGTGTCCAAAATGCTTCAAGGGAAAGACCATTGAACTGATTGTTCAACTAGCCTCTATATTATTCCTTTTATAATAATACCGAGTGATCAATTTTCCACTTGCAAGCACTCCAGTCCAAATATAATCTATTTTCTCATTCATTGTGCCTCGTTTGTGCCAAATACTTCTCGGATCTCAATACCAAATCCACAAACTCACATTGCACAAATTCTTTAGATACCTTACATGCATATAATTTGCACTTATAATTTATTTCTTACTTAAAATAACTATCCTTACATTTATTTTAATCATAAGGGAAAAAATTCTTTATACTAAGTTCTCAATTTAATCTATTGAGTCAACCTTGAGGCTTTTCCAATTTATGATTACAATAAGACCTCATTAAAATAAAATAATACATGTTACATTATATCTTTTCATAATTACATAACAATTTCATCACAGAATTTTCATAAATCTTGACATGTGTAACCTCATACATTGTACACTCAATGACATCATCATCATGATGTCTTCTACCTCTATCTAACTATGCACAACAAGATTATATCACTATTAGGAGATATAAAAGGATTACTAGAAACCACTTCTCACAAACTATGTCTTCATATTGTCTTTTTTAAAGCATGAATAACTATCACTAGTCTTCAACTTTATGTATACTCTCTTAACTATAAAATTAGGACACTCTATATAATATTTCCTCAATTGTGCTTGACCTTATCTTCAATCCTTGAACCATACAATCTCAATATCTATTTGCTACTATGTTAGTCTTCAAAGAATAACCATTATGTTGACATCAATGAAAAACACTACCGTGAATGCAACATATGACCATATTACCAATATCCCTCAAACTCCAACAATTATAGGATACTACCGCATATGAATATCATCAGCATTCATGCTAACAATCTCCCCCTTTGTAATTGATGGAAACATAGAGGAAAACATCTAAGGTCCAAGAATACCAAACATACCTTTGTACTATCACTACTCTACTAATGTATTAAGCTTCTTTTTAAATCTTTTAAATCAATCAAAACTGAATATTAGAAAGAACTCTTCATTAGCACTTCTCCCCCATAGATATACTTTCCATATTAACATCCTTAGTACTCTTTACATCTTCTCTCTTGTTTCAATCTTCTCCCTTATTTCAATGAAAGATAAGATGTTTTTCATGTACATCTTTTTTTGCATTGACATAAATGACAAATTCATCATTATTTCAATCTGTTGCTAAAATCCCTTCCACAAGCTCAAGCATCCAAAGACATTGTCAAGTACCAACTACCAAGAACCATTCATGACTCAACTCAAACAGATATTGTCCCCCATATAGGAAGCATCAACATCTAGTCTAGATAAACAATAGTGTTCTTTACCACTTGTTGGAAGTCTTATTCGGAAACAAGATACTTAGTATGGAGGGGGGTGAATCAGGATATATAAAACTTTTATCCTACAAAACAACTTGACTATATTTACCATATTAACTATCTCATATCTATTTTTTTCCATAGCATAACTTGAAATATCAAATTCTGAAGTAAATCTAACTAAGTATCACATCCATAAAATGTAAATACACAACACAAAAATTTGGTAACCTAGGAACACTCCAAGGTGAAGGTAAAATTGGGGTGGGGATGAAACCCACAAATCTTCACTACTATAGTAACAAAGTTAGCTTGTGAGGCATACAATTTTGATCACTTTTGATGATCTACCCAATGAGGGGTCTTATCTATTAAAAGCTTTACAAGACTATTAAGCCTTACCTTGATTAACATATTTTATAGTTACAAAAAATTAAGGACTTAGTTAAGGGATTTACAAAGGCCTATTAAAACAACTATGTTAAGAGATATGTCTAATTCAATCTGTCAAAACTAATCCAATATGTAATCCTTTGGTCTATACTTATAATGTTTATTATGAATCTCCACTTAAAAATATTTAGTCCAATCTCTTATTTGACATCTCTTTACTCTATCCTTGACTACTTCATTGGGTCACTAACTATGTTTTCTTCACAACTCTCTCTTTTAGTATCAAAAACATAACTCCTTCACATTATTCACAAAATTTACATTATCATATGTGCTTACTTATTCCATATATGAAAATAGGATTTGAATCTTCCTATTTAAAGACATATGTAGAGTCTTTTAGACATTTCCCTTTTTCTTCTTCATTTGATTGGTTTTTCTCTCTTCATAGGGATCGATGATCCACGCCAAAATGTGTAACAAACTTTTTATAAAACTCTATAATGATTAAATGTGAATTGCATGTTAGCTCAAAATGGTTTACCTCAAGGTTTGTACAATTCTAGACATTGTTATTCACTCTCTATTATTTGACACATACTATCTTTGGTGCTCAGTCATAATTGGTCTTCCTGTTATTAATCGGTCTTTACTAAGTCAGCTCTGTCTATATGACTCAACATCTATGTTCTCTATCTATTCGACATTAACTATACTCGGCTTATATGAAAGTACTCGGTGACCAAAGAATTTCTTTTCTCTTATAAAGTTCATCTTATAAATAATTTTTTACAAGTCTTTGCATGAATCAGCCTATGTAAAGTAACTTAATCACAGTCATGATCAATTGACTCTATCTTATTTATGACTAAATATTTGACTGTAATAGACAACAACACTTAGAGAGACCAACAATCTGCCCTCTAACATTGGTCCTAGTGCACCTAGAAATTTGGCTTCTCCCTATTCAATTTTTTCCTTGTAAATTGTCTTACCCAAACCATTAAAGAATAAGGATTTAGATAAGTCCACAAGGTGTGTCTAAATAGGTTAGGAGGGGTTGACAAGTGTTGTTAAATTTTTTTTAACATTTGGACTCAAATAGGACATAGTTGAGAAAATGTTGATTAGGGGTTAAAAAATGGTCAAAAAAGTTGACCATAACTTCAAATAGGTGAAATGCAATAAAAGTTCCTTAATAATAAGCGATCAAACTAGACACATCTGTGTTCCTAGGAAGGAGTAGAAGGCAAAAAGAAAAAGGTTGGTCATGACAACTCTATAAAGTTTTAAAGTTGTCATGACAACATCAACAACTTTTGTGAAACTTTTATCATAGAAATTATTTTGTACTTTCTACAAAAACCACCCATACATGATTCTTATATAAGGTCATGCCACACCCAAAAAAAGGGTTGGCATTGATATTGTACATAGACATAGTGTGTCAAGAACAATTTATCAAAGTAATTTTACCAAAGTATGGTTGGAAACTACACTTCCAAACTCCTATGGATTGAGCTAGTGGTTTTCATAGTATAGATAGTTGTTTCTTATTTTTCTCTTACTGAATCCATTCTAGTTTTTCCAATCTAGTTGATTTTGATAGGAATTAGAATTTATTCTTGTTTTGGTTAGTCTACTCATTTGTATAGAGTTAGTTGTAGAAATATGGATCTAACTTGACTTTGAATGGTTGAATCCTCATGGCCACTTGGAATCAAGTAGAGAAGTGTTAATATATTGTAAAAATGTAATTTTGTGGTTGGTGGAGTTGGATAGCTATTTTTTTCCACCAACCCCTAGGCAAGCCCTAGTGTGCCTGACAAGGTAACTTGGTGATAGCAAGAGAAAATAAATGGAGAAGGTGAATTGGTTTGCACCAATAAGTTGGTTATCTATGATTCCAATAGGGTAAAGGAACCCAAGAAAGAATGTGGGTTGGGGTTGTATTCATTTGGTCAGTCTAATCCTCTAGAAACAAAACTAACTACAAAAAAACTCTGAAAAGCCTTAAAAGTAGGATCATTTTGGCATACTGATATACAAATGACTTGGGGGACCCAAACTAGTTGAATCTTGGAGGTTTTCCTAAAGGGTATTAGGATACCAAGTTATTTTATGATAATGTTAATGAGTTTTGGGAGTGAAGGATCAAATTATATATTAGGAGGCCTAATTGGGGGCAAAAAGGCTACAAGGCCAAGTAGTAGATTTGGAGAGATCATTATGGAGTAGGAGCATATAGAAATTGAGAAAACCTCAAGAGCCTTGGGAAGATTCAATATTAAATCTTTGAATACTCACTTGGTCAGAGAAGGTCTTGATTACTTGGAATAGTAAGTTGGACACCTACAATGCATGGGTGTGTTGGCAAGGGTAGAAGAGTATATTAAGTTGATCGGTGAGGATCGGAGAGTAAGAGTGATAGAAGAGTGATCATCCCTTAGTTTAGGGTAAAGAAAGAGACCCTAAGAATATATGAGAGAGAGAGCCTAGTGTGGACCTAAAGAAAGAGGGTTTTAGGTTTTGGTGTTTGGATCCTCCCATTCAAAGTGGTACCAGAGTAGCAAAGATTTGGGATAGGCATTGTATATGTATAATTCAATGAGTGAGAGAACAATGGTGACTAATGTTGAGTTGGCTAAAGAGGTCATAGAGAAAAAGGAAAGAAATATACTTCTTGAGGAAGCCTTAGAAGACATGAAAAAAAAAATTGGATTAAGTTGTAGAGACAACTACTAAGGTAAGAGAAAAGTTGCATATAAATGAGGATAAAGAGAAGGTAGTAGATGAAGATGATGTCATACTAGAACTAGACCCTCTAGTAGTAGAAGAGCCATTTTTAAAATCCATCAAATCCTTAAGTGGAAAATCATTAGAAGGGGTACCTCTATTTAATGGTAAGATGGATACAAAGTTGGTCATGGAGTGGATAAAATGTATGGAAAATCATTTTGAATGTGAGGGGTCCATAGAGGCATAGAAGGTAAATATGGACAAAGCTAAGTTGAGAGGACCAAATTTCACATGGTGGAAGTTCCTTTAAGAGGAAAGGGAGAGGCTAAAAAAGAATCCAATATCTAACTAGAGGGCTATGGTGACAAAGATCAAAGAATATTTCCTACCAAAGGACTGTGTAGTTCAATTACACAAGATGAAAAAAAGACTAAAGAAAAAAGATATGGATGTGACATCTTATATATAGGAGTTCCAAAAGTTGTGCTAAGATCTAAGGTGCAAGAAGAGGAGATAATTAGAGTGGATAGATATTTGGGAGGACTAAGGTGGATTACCTGGGAAGAAATTAGTTTGTAGACACCCAACATCATTCATAAGTGTTATCAATTGAACTCAAGGTAGAGGAAAAGAACAAGAAGAACCAAGCTTCAACATCCAAAGGGAGAGACAAAGGTAGAGACTCTAGAGGACATAGAGTTGTCTATGAAGGGAGAAATACTAAGCATAAGAGTTCAAGGGATTCTAGACAATTGAATAAGGTATTGAATTAGGTGGAAGATGCAACTAGAATAGAGGTAGAGGCTCTAGTACTACTAGAAGAGATAGGTTCAATAGCTATGGAAGAGGATCTCATTTCTCTAATATGAAGTGTTATAATTGTGGATAGTTAGGTCACCCTACCTATAGATTTCCTAATAAATCTTCCTCATCACAAGATGATAAAACATAGCCTGTTAAAAGGAGGAATTTGGCAATTTCGAGACACAAGAGGTTAACCTTGACTCCGATACTAGAGAGAATAGAATGTCCAAAAGGGTTTTAATTAGAGAACCTAGTAAAAGGGAGTCAAAGTAGAGAAGGGAACTTTTTGAGGGTGAAGTGTAAGATACTTGGGAAGGTGTGTAGGGTTATCATAAACTCAAGGTCTACTGATAACATAATCTCTAAAGAGGTAGTGATGAAACTCAAACTGAATAATTTGCCACATACTTGCCCATATAGGGTTACCTCGTTGAATCACATATTGTTTTGGTCAATGAAAAAGCATGAGTGGAATTTAATATAAGGGGGTACCAAGACCAAATCTTATGTGTTTTAGTACCAATAGATGCATGTCATTTTCTACTAGGCAAACCATGGTAGTACGATAGCGATGCAATGCATCATAGTGAGAAAAATATATATTCTTTCAATACGGAATGGGTTATTTACAAGTTTTAGTCATTGGTGGAAGAGGAATATGATAAGGTGATAGCGTCCAATGTTTTTTTGATGAGTGGTAAGAAGTTCTTGAGAAAACTCAAATAGGACAAGGAAACGTTCTTTTCTATCATAGTGAAACCTAAGGAGGAATCAAGCTCTCAACAAGTTTCTACACCAGAGTAGGTTGAACATATATTGGAGTAGTATAAGGATATCATATGTGATGTGACACTAGCCTTGTTATCACCAAAAATAATGCTAAGCCACAAAATATAATTCATACTAGGAGAATATTTACATAACAAAGATTCTTACAAAATGACACCTAATCAACACAAAGAGATTGCTAGACAAGTATAGGAGTTTTTGGACCAAGGCTTGATTAGAAAGAACATCATCCCATGTGTAGTACTAGTTGTATTGGCTCCTAAAAAAGAAGGTAAGTGGAAAATATGCACTAATTCTATGGCCATAAATAGGATTACTATTAGATAAAGATTTCCTATACCTAGAATAGAAGATTTAATGGATTTTTTAAAGGGTGCTATATATTTCTCTAAAATAGATCTTAAGAGTTGCTACCACCAAATTAGGATGAAAGAAGGGGATTAGTGGAATTCAGCCTTTAGAAACATAAAGGTTTTATAAAAGTGGTTATAAATACCATTTTGCCTCACAAATGCACATGAAGTATCAAAAGACTACATAGATACGTTTGTAGTGGTCTACCAAGATGATATCCTCATTTTTAGCAGGACGAAGGAAGAACACATGAAACATCTTGTGTTGGTATTAAAAAGGCTACAAGAGGAGAATTTAACCATCAATTTTGAGAATAGTGAGTTCTTGAAACAAGAATTAGTATACCTAGGACATGGGGTATCACAAGGAAACCTTAAGAAGGATCCAACTAAGGTGGAAGCTATCCTAAACTGGCCAACACCTAGAACAAGGACTAAAGTTAGGAGATTCCATAATTTGGCTTAGTTCTATAGGAAATTTGTGAGGAAGTTTAGTAAGATATATGCACCTATCCTAGATACCATTACAGGTGGAAACAAGACACAATTCAAGTGGACAAGGAAAGCCTCTAAAGCTTTTGAGAAGCTACAACAAGAATTGGCCACTCAAACTATCTTTAAAATACCTAGTTTTGAAAAATCCATTTATAGTGGAGTGTGATGTAAGCAATATAGCAGTAGTGGTATTCTTGATTCAAGAAGGAAGACCAATGACATTCTTTACTAAAATGTTGAATAAAGCTAAATCAAGGTATTCATCTTATGACCTAGAATTCTATGCATTAGTGCAAGCACTTAGAAAATAGAGAAACTACTTGTTACCTAAGGAGTTTGTAGTATTTACTAACAACCAAGCCCTCAATTTCATTAACACTCAAGAAAATCTTAGATGCATTGAGTAGATGGCTACTCATAGTTCAGGAGGTACAATTACAATGCATGAGGATAGAAAATTCAACACACTTTATGAGGGAGATGAAGATTTTGTAGACCCTTACAAGGTGTATGTGGATTTTAAGAATTATATTCATGGTGATTATGATGACTCTACTTTGTAGAAGGGACCATTATTCAAGGACAACTAGTTATGTGATCCTAGGGGTTCCATGAGGGAGAACCTTAACCAAGAAAAGCATAATGGTAGTTGACATGGACACTTTGGTTTGCACAAGACCTTAGTGCAAAGGTTCTACTACTAGCTTAAAATGCAAAAGGATGTCAAAAGGTATGTCAAGAAATGTGGAGTATGGTAGGAAGCTAAAGGCACTATTGCTAGTACTAGATTGTATAAATCTTTACCTACTCATAATAGAACATGGGAATGTCTAAGTATTGATTTTTTAGTAGGTTTACTAAGGAAAAATATAAGATTGGATAATATATTTGTAGTGGAAGATAGATTTAGTAATATGTGTGACTTCATACCTTACAAAAAAAATAATGATGCTAGTAATATTTCATATCTTTTCTTCAACAAGATAGTCAAAACCCATGGGTTACCTAGAATCATAGTGTTAGACAGAGGTGTGAAATTTATGGGTCATTTTTGGAACAGCTTATGGAAAATATTGCGAAAAAAACATATCTTTTTGTTCATCTTATCACCCTCAGACTGATGTCCAAACTAAGGTGATAAACCAAGTTCTTGGGAACTTTTTAAGATTTTTAATTGAGGAGTATGGGCATCTATAAGACTAAACAATACCTTAGGAAAAGTTTTACTACAATGATAGTGTGAACATGACCAAAGGTAAGAGTCCATTTGAGGTAGTATATGGCCTATGTCCTAGAGGTGTATCTGAGCTTAGGTAATTGAGAGATCAAAAAGGGGTAAGTTTTTATACTAATTATTTTTCTCAGTCCATGAACGAGATACATGAACATATAAAGGAGAGACTCCTTGAAGGTAATCAAGAATTGAAGGCTAAGGTGGATGCAAAGAGGAGGGATCTTCAATTTGAAGTTAGATTTTTGTGATGGCTCATCTGAACAAAGAAATGATGAAAAATAATGATCCAAATAAGTTTAAAATGAGGATGATAGGATCTTGCAAAATTTTGGAGAATTATGGATAGAATGCATACAAACTAGACCTTCCTAAGGAGTTTTCCATCTCACCTATTTTCAATATTCAGAACCTAGTCAAATACAAGGGGCCAGATGTAAAATAAAATGAGAGAAACTTAGAGGTGGAGAAAGATGCCAAGGATTTTAGTTTACTTAAGAATCCCAAGCTAAAAGAAATGATAAAATTGAATTCAAGGGAGAAAAAGAAGACAAGACACCAAGTGTACATGGGAAACCTAGTGAAACAGAGGAACAAACCTAAGTCAAAGGACACATGGGTGTCTAAAGGTGACTTTAAAATGTTGGTCATTGGATTGGGCCTCCTTTCAAATAGAGGTTAACTAACTTTTTTTGTGATAGGGGAAGAATGGTGTAGTATCACCTAGGAATTTGGCTTCTCCCTATAATTTTTTTTTATTGTATCTAGTCTTAGCCAAACCATTGAATAATAAGGATTTAGATAAGTCCACAAGGTGTGTCTAAATAAGTTAGAAGGGAATTGTAAGTGTTATTGAGTTGTTGTTGACATCTAGACTCAAATAGGACATAGTTGAGATTCAAATAGGTGAAATAAATTAAAATTCCTTATTTGGTTCTAAGTGGTCAAACTAGAAACATTTGGGTTACTGGGAAGGAGTAGAAGGCAAAAAGAAAGAAAGGTTATTGATGAAAACTTTTTAAAGTTACAAATTTGTCATGACAACATTGACAACTTTTGTGAAACTTTGCTCATATAGGTTATTTGATAGTTTTTATAACTGCCACTCATGCAAGAGGCTTATATAAGGCCATTCCATGCCCAAAACAATGCTTATTAATATAGGTTATTCGATTGTTTTCTTGCTAAATCCATTCTATTTTATGAAATCTAGTTGATTTTGATAGGAATTAGAATTTCTTCTTGTTTTGGCTAGTTTGGTGGTTTTTACGAAGCTAGATGCGGAAATATGTCTCTAACTTGACTTCTAATGGTTAAAGCTCATGGACACTTGGAATCAAGTAGAGCACTGTACATACATTGTAAAAATTGAATTTTGGTTTGTGGAGTTAGATAGCTATTTTTCTACCAAGCCCTAGTCAATCTCTTGTGTCGAACAAGGTAACTTGGTGATAGAAATACAAAATAGATGGAGAAGGTGGATTGGTTTGTGCCAATTAGTGGGTGATTTTTGTAGCCCATAGGGTAAAGGAACATAGGACTAAATGTTGGCTTGAATTGTACTCATTTGGTCAGTCTAATCTATAGAAACAAATCCAACTACAACAAACTCTTAAAACCCTTAAAAATAGGATCTTTTTGGCATAGGGATGCACAAATTAGTTGGTGGACCTAGACTAGTTGAAACTTGGAGTTTTTCCAAAAGGGTATCAATATACCAAGTTATTTTATGATTTTGTTAAGGATTTTTGGGAGTGAAGGATCAAATTCTTTATTAGGAGGCCTAATTGGGAGCAAACATGATAGAAGGCCAAGCTATGGATTTGGAGAGATCCTTAAGAAGTAGGAGACTATGGCCATCAAAAAAATCTCAAGAACCTTTGGAAGATTCAGTGTTGAAGCTTTGAATGCTCATTTGGTCAAAGAAGGTCTTCATTACTTGGAATAGCAAGTTGGACACCTACACTGCATGGGTGTTTTGGCAAGGGAAGAAGAGTATATTAAGTTGATTGGTGAAGATCAAAGAGTAAGAGGGATAGAATAGTGATTATCCCTTGCATTAGTCTAAAGAAAGAGAGCCTAAGAAGATAGGAGAGAGAGAACCTAGTGTGGACCAAAAATAAAGATGGTTTTACGTCTTTGTTGTTGGATCCTCCATATTAGACATTAGTGGCAAAAAAAAGTTTTCCATGATTACATCTTTACATTACAAAATAATAGTACCCCCCTATGCCTATGACTCGATTCTTATAGAACTTCAAAACTTTTTTTTACAACACAATATACAATACATAGTTTGCATGACTTAAAGATAGTCTAATGTAGCTTGTCATATCTTTGTCTGACTTCTACTTTTCTGAGCTCTATATCATTGTATCTTTACCATTCTTCTATTTTATATTTCTTCATCATTCCCCTTCTTTTTCATTTCAATTCATTATTTCTCCCTTTTTTCAACATATTAATAATACTTTTCCCCTTGTTTTCTACACTTATGTCTATTGTTGGGATGTCTATTGCTAGGGTTGAGTAGATGGAATCAAAGCATATTTATCAAAGGATGGTTTATTGGTTTTAATAACTATGGAAAGAAAATGATTCCATGTCATTGGATTTAATTCCAAAATTGAGTCTTTATCTCCATATTTGTAGCTAAATCAATCAAATTATTAGCAATAGAAAGATTGTGATCTCTTTAAATTAGATGCTTTTCTGAAGCTATCTCTTGTTACATAACCTCAAAGTGAGGTATCAACATTGATTGTATGGAGATAAGGTTGGCCTACATTCTTCTATCCATTGTATGTAGGTTTGTTAATCATCCTTGTGCAAATAACAACCTATTGTAATGCATTGGACTTGATCCATCTGACTAAGAGATAGAAATTCTTGATAACTTCATGTCATCTTGAATCTTCTAAATATTTACCTAAGTTTCATTAGTATTCCTTGGAACATGATAAAGGATATTGTACAGTTCTTGTATCTTCTTTACAAGTTCTTCTAGATTCTATACTAGTGCCTACAAGTGTATTTTTCTTATTGGAATAATGTAATGGAAACCTTCTCCAATACTTTCTCTCAGACTAGGCCACAATTTTTTCATTTTCCTCAATATCCCTAGTGTAGACTTTTTTAGCTTACTTTACTAACTAAGATATCATGTATGTCTATTCGTCAATGTTCTCAATATCAAATGTGTTAAAAAATATGTCCTTGATATTATGAAACACTTGTTTTTGTTGAAACGCTCTTTTCATCTCTTTTTTTTTTTTTCTTCCTTGTGAGAATATATTTCAAGATGATAGTGTATTCATGTTAGAAATAAGGAATACAATAAACATAACCATGCAATAAGAGAACTCATAACACCATATTCTACTAACTAGGGAAACCCTAGCTAAGGGAGAATGTAGTGGGGATGGAATCCACAAAATGATCCACTAAGAAAAACTATCTAGTTATGGATGTTGACCCTATTAGGAGTCAATTACATACATATAGTGTCTCAGTCCTTGTTAGAGTATTGGGCCCTATTAAAAGCCTCAACCCTATTAGGAGTTGTTCCAACCCTGTTAGGAGTTCATATATACAATTAAAAAATGTATTCAAGATGTTCCCACTACCCAAACATGCAATACACAATATAGTTCTTTATACAAAAAGATAGATAAAAAACCTCTTCCTTGTTGCTTGTAACATTTTTTGTTCTACACATATCTTTGATCATACATCAGAATTGTCATCACATATATCTTGCATATCATACATACAACTTTCAAATAAATTTTCATGTTCCTTACAACATCCCCATGTGCACAAACTACTTCACACATCATAAACTTTTCTTTGTACCTTTACAAAATCTATACATTCGACCTTCAAAATTCACAAGCTTTGAAAAATAAAAACTTAATTCTTTCCCTCTTAGGGTTAACATTGAGGATATCATCCTTAATTAGTTGATTAATTATTTTGTAACCAAAATAATTACTTATCACATAATTCACATTTCTTTGAACTGTACTCTATTCTATTTTGTACACTTCCTTTACTAGTGTTTAGTCCATAACTCATTATGTTCTATTAGTTCTGACTTGCATGATGGCATTTGTCATTCTAACATTCTACCCTTTCTATACCTAATTCTAGTCGTGCCAAATATTCCTCTATCAGTTGCACATACCAGAACTATCTCCATTCTACCAATTACACTATTTGATGCTTAAAATATTCTCCATGTCTAACTATGGAGTCTTCATCTATGCATAGTACTTTATTTACACAAGGTATATGTTTCCATAAATTACAAGTTTAATACTATTCCAACTTACCCATATTATCAATAATCTCCCCCTCTAGCATTGATAAAAACATATGGAAAACTGGCTAAGTCCAAAAATGTTGTTCAAAAACTTTTATAAAACTTGGCCTTTGTAAAATTTCAAAAACTTTCAAAATTCATGGATCATTACATTTATAACCATCTTTCATTATATCTCCTATTAAAATTCTTTGCATAGGTACTACAATCCCTTTCTGTATACATCACACAATTAATATATTATTATTACTCTCCTTTACACTATAATTTATACAATTTTTGATATATTACTCCACCTTTGACATCAATGAAAAAGGTGTCAAAAAATGTATGCACAATTCAAAATTTGTTACCTCTTCTCAAGTTGAACATGAGATTCTAGACATACAATCTATAAAATTTATCTTTAGTAGCTCAAATTCCTTCTGCCATAGATCTCTTACTACCTCTAGTGTGCTAAGTAGTACACATAATCAATAGGAGGATACTTCAACCACATTTAAATTTTTTGGTGTAAATAAGTATTCACTTATTACGCTTTACTTAACTTTACTTAATTCATTATTTAATTATTTCTTAATTTGACACCTAGGAGTTTGCATACTCTTATGAGTTATCATATTAACAACACATGAGTTACCAACTCTAATTTAGCACATTGTGTCTACAACATAATTTTACATTCTACACCTTTGTAGGCTTATCTTCTCATCATCACACTTACTCCTATGTTTAATAGAGGATAACCCACACTTGGTGGACATGTGCTTGGTTGTAAGACTCATCAGTATGTTGATTCTTTGGCATTCTAGAAGCATTCTAGAGGCCTTTATATATAGACACTCCTTGTGTGTATGTGCATAATAGAACATCATAGAACATTGAATGACAATAAATCAATTTTGGATATTGTTATTCTAATCATACTCTTTTGGTTTATTCTTGTGCCTGTTCTTGAGTTCCTTGATCTTAGGTAATTGTTTCCTAAGGAAAATTCTTACATGGTATCAGAGCTATACCAAATTCTTAGATGGTATGAGAGCTGAGGGAAATTCTCTTCACATAGCTATTCAAGAAAATCTTGTTGCTATAGCACCTCCACCCAGATCCATTGCTTCTGGAATGTCAATTTGGTGAATTCAACTATAAATTCACCTACCCTAGGCCATAGTCAAATTTGAGGCAAAAAAATGTTTTGCAAACTGGCACTCGATTTGTAAGTGCAGTGTGATCTATTAGATCTACAATTTATTTTAATTTAGATCAGTATTTCATTTATTTCTCTGCAATTTCAATTTTCAAAATTTTCCAAAAGAAGTCTTAACCTATTTTGCCTATAGAGAATTTTTTTTTGTAGGAACCGAGCAATGAAACTTGGGCCACCATAGGGAATATTCATTGTTTGAGTGGAATATTCCTTATTACCAATTGATGGCCTTGCCTATGAATCTCAATGACATCTTTCAGTAGTGGCGACATCCTTTCAACTCTCATCATCTATTGGAAAACCTTTGGCATATACAGACTTGTCTCTGGCCACTACTAGCACAAACAATATTCAACTTCTAACTATTGGTGGTACACATACAACAAAGACCAACCTTCCATGTTGAAATGGGTGCTACCTCCACATAGCAAGTGGAACCTACACCACATGGTGCCAATCACAACTCTAATCAGTACAACACCTTAGCTATTAGATGTAGATTCCATGTGGATCATTGGAGCTCCTTGACCCACTACGTGCTAGCATAGGTGTCCTAGTCACCCACCTCATCAACTTTACACTCGACAACAGCTCTATGTCATCCTCTACAACATATCAACTAACACTTGGGACCCACATCAGCCTACCTTATTGATTTTTTTGTATAGATCATATGTTTTGTATAGTATGGGCCTACTATGTCATCAAGGAGGCCCTTTTTGCTAACATTACCATTTCACTGCATTAAATTTTATGGCCATCTGACCATCATTTCTAGACAATTTTGAATTGCTATAATAGTCATTTGGCTGTCAAATTTAACCTAGTGTTTTACTATCTAGACCCCTCTCTAGATTTAGTTTTGATTTGACAGTCCAACTTTGGGATGCCATAACTTAGTCATCCAAACTCCAAATTAGGTGTGATTTTTTTTAATTTGGGTAGAATTTCCTGAACTTTTTAGTGGTGTTTGTTATTTTCTGGTTTTGGTGCATGAATTTGTTAGAAATTGCATTTTTTGGCGACTGTACTTATCTAATCTTGCATTTTGCAACTTCAAATGCTCCATATAAGTTCATCTAGACACATTTTCAAGTTTCATTTTTTTAAAAGTGCTTAATTTTTCATCTACTTTCCAAATCTACAATCAGATTATAGGGTTGTGTGGACAACAATATCACTTTCAGAATTAGGGCCTTTTATCCATTGCATTTCTTTGATTAATTTTCAAAATTATTGTACATCTAAGCTACAGTGCTTAGTGATAGATTTGAGTCTCAAAAGGTAGTTGTAAATAGAAAAATCAGAAGTCCACTTTGTACATTTTAATAAGTGGCCTATTGTATGTGCACTACCTATATAGTGCCCAATCATACATTGGGGGGGTTGATTTTTATTTATTTATTGCATTTTGGGGGGTACATTGATTAGTAAATCATGGATGAGGAATATTTAATTACCTTGACAACAAAAAACTATAAGTAGTGGAGTCAATTGGTTCTCACTTATCTTAGTTAGCATAATGCATTGTCATATGCGAAAGGACTTTCATACAATGGTGAACTGGTTCCATCATTTGTCATGCCCTCTTTCTACATATGGATATGGAGGTTGTGGATTCACTTGATGGCATGAAGTCAACTAATTCATATGATATTGTGATCTATCTCTAGGAGATGAATGGACATCCACACATTCCTCCATTCCCAAACGATCTTTTCCCTCTAGCTATAGTTGCATCCTCTCCAAATGTGATCACACGTCCTGATGCTTCTATTGCTACTACGGATCTAGTTCTAGCCACAGATGTTTCTAATTTAGTGTAGTAGGAAACACTATCTCTTCCTACTTTAGCTTCAAGTGACAACTTCCTTCCAAATATTGCAGAGCTATTCGTGGAGTCTCACATTGAAGATGTGGTAAACATCATCGATGATATTCACCTTCTCTTTGTTGAGGTGACTATGTCACTCATTGCCATAGTGATAGGTCTAGCATAGTAGGGTACACCTTGTCTTCCAGCTCCAACATTAGTGGATGGCTTCTTAACAGATATTTCAGGTTTGTTCATGGAGTCACACATAGTAGATTTGGGAGACATCTTTGATGATCTACATCTTCTCTTTGATGAAGTAGAATCTTCTTCAATTGTCACAAGGGCTCACTTTGACCCTCTTGTCCATTCTCTACATGATTGATCTTCATAGGTTGATATGACTATGGATCCTTATGTATAGCAGTTGATAGAGGTCTCTTTATCATTTGAGGAAACAATTGGTTTTTTGGGACATGTTATACATCCATCTTTGCTAGATCTACACTTGTTCTTTTCAGTAGTGTTGGAAGGGGTGACCATCATTATCAAAACAAGGATAGTTGAATAGGTTTTCAAGACACCATTCATCTTCAAGATTCTTTCTACACATAGGGAAATCATCTCACCTATACCTCTACCATTATTTCTTTGAAAGGAGAGGAACATTATTCAACAGCATTGCCTCAACTTCTATATTGGAGCAGCTATCACTGATCAACACTCTACATTTTGGGGGGGGGAGGGGGGGGGGGGTACCTTTTCTCCTTCTTCTTCTCTTTTATGGGGGGGACCTTTTCGTCTTATGAGCTTTTTTCCTTCTACTTCTCTTTTGTATATACTCGATGTATGTTGTAATGAGGGGTCTTGATTACTCCATCCATCCATGTATCTTGTCTTTTCATCTCTCTTTTTGGGCTAGGGTTTTTCTCATGAGGTTTTACATGGATACTTAACATGGCCTAGTAGCCAATACCCATCTTGCATTTTTGTCCTTGTTTTTGTGAGCTAAGTGCATTCCCCTAAGTTGCACTTAAGGAGGGGTTTTGGTGTAAATAAGTATTCATTTATTACACTTTACTTAAGTTTACTTAGGTCAATGCATTATTTAATTATTTCTTAGTTTGACACCTACAAGTTTGCGTACTCTTATGAGTTGTCATGTTGACAACACAGGAGTTACCAACTCTAATTTAGCACATGGTATCTACAATACTTGAGTTTGCATAACTAACTGAGTTGTCATGTAGAAAATGTAGTTATTTTCACTCTTAATTTAGCACGTAGTGTCTACAACATAATTTTACGTGCTACACCTTTGTAGGCTTATCCTCTCATCATCACATTTACTCCTATGCTTAATGAAGGATAACCCACACTTGGTTGACATGTGCTTGGTTATAAGACTTATCAATATGTTGATTCCTTAGCATTCTAGAAGCGTTCTAAAGGCTCTTATATATAGGCACTCCTAGTGTGTATGTACATAATAGAACACCATAAAATATTGAATGATGATAAATCAATTTTGGATATTTTTATTTTGATTCTACTCTTTTGGTCTATTCTTGTGCTTGTGCTTGAGTTCATTGATCTTGGGTGATTTTTCCCTAAGGAAAATTCTTACATGGTATTAGAGCTTTACCAAATTCTTACAAAATCTATAAATGCTAATTGAGAATAGAATGCCTTAGCTCTAAGATATTCTTCCAAATTCTTTTGCACAATGCTAACCTTTAATGTTAGCTATTCTCTTAGTAGTGAGAATCATTTAGTCACATTTTCTTTCCAAAGTTCAATGATTTTGATGTCATCCTAAAATTTCAATACTTTAGCCTCAAGATATTTAATAATTATGCCCAACTCCAATTATGTTGATGTTAGTGTCTAAATTTCACTTACCTTTGAAATGATTTCATCATTCATATCTTTAAGATAATTGTATGACATAGTGGATTCTCCATTCAATTTCCTTCCATCTTCTAGACATATTCTTAATTCATTGATGATAGTATCAAGAGCTTGCAAATTATTTCTCATATTGTTACATATAGTAGAAATAAATTGTGCACCATGAGTGATTTGGGCTTGAACCAATGCAATGTCTAATAGACTAGTTAATTCCTTATCAAAGACTTTCACTAACTCTTTTTCCTTCAACTATAGATCCTACTATGTCACCTTGGCCATGACTATCTTCTATAGTTTCCCCATAAATTCTTCCAAGATATTCTCTATATTTTTGACATTTTTGTTCTTTTACAAAAAATTTCTTAGTGATAATATAAGTCCTTTCTAATCATCATCATCATTTGACTCAAAGATGTTGTAATGCTAGCTCTAATTTTGTATGGGGCAAAATATTGTATAAAAAGTCTTAGGTTAGGGCTTTCATAATGTAATGGTGATATTGTACCTTCTTTTAGTAGTATTGAGCTATAAGAGATTGTGGATTGTAATAGTGGATAATAATAATATTGGACTTGTTGTTGGTAGATGTAGCCCAAGGATTAAGTGAACCACATTAAATCTTGGTGTCTTGTGTTCTCTTTTGTGCGATCTATTATTTTCTAATATTGGTTATACTTGCATGTAACTATTATTTCTATCTAAGGTTAATCCTAACAAGTGGTATTAGAGCCAAACAATCATCATTTTTTTTATAGCTAGACCATTGTCATCTTCTTCTTCTTTTTAGCGATCCTCCACAAAATGGTCTCATGATTGAGTGGGAGTCTTGCAGTTGATTGGAAGCTATGGAAGATGAGGGTAAGCTAAAAGTGGAGAAGTTTAATGGGCAAAAATTTCAATTGTGGAATATAGAAATGGAGTACTATCTTTATTAGAAGGATTTATAGAAGTTGTTGGAAGGAAAATTTGAGAAACAAGGAACTATGTCATATGAGGACTGAGATACTTTAGATAGAAAGGCAATTGGAAGCATTTGATTATGCTTGGCACCGTCAGTGACATTTAACATTAAAAAAGTGAAGATGATAGAAGAGTTGATGTAAATCCTAGTGAAATTGTATGAAAATCCCTCTACTTCAAATGAGGTATTTTTCATGAAGTGTTTATTTAATATAAAAATGACAGAAGGTGGATCTATTACAGATCATTTAAATGATTTTAATACTATTAATAGTCAGTTATCTTTTGTGGGTATTAATTTTAATGAAGAAATTAGGGTTGTCTTGATTTTGTGTTATTTTCCTAAAAGCTAGAATGGCTTTGTAATGGCTGTGAGTAACTCTATTTCTGGATGTAATACCCTAAAATTTGATGATGTGATCAATGTTATTTTGAGTGAGGAAACTTGTAAGAAAACCTTAGGTGGATCTACATCAGGAAGTGCTTTCAACACACAAAGTAGAGGCATAATGACTGAGAGGGAATAATTCTAGAAATCATGAGAAATCAAGAGGAAATTCAAAGGGGAAGAGGTCTCAATCCAGAGGATTGAGAGATTACTAGTACTATGGGAAACTAGGGCATAAGAAGAAATATTGTTGGACTTGAAAGAATGATGAAAGAGATAAACTAGAAGGGAACAAGAGGAAAATGTGTTAAGTAACAAATTTTAATAGGATGCTTTGCTTCTATCTTTAAAAAGTGTTGATTATTTCATTAGTTTTAGATTCTGGTGCTTCATTTCATGCTACACCTAATAGAGGTTATTTTATTAATTATGTCATAGGAGATTTTGATCTTGTTTATTTGGGGGATAATGAACCCTGTTAGATTGTTGGAAAGGGAAAAGTTAAGATTAAGTTGCAGAATGGGAATCATTGGCTAGTACATGGGGTAAGACATGTTCCAAGGCTGAGTAGGAATTTAATATAAGTAGGGAAACTTGGTGATGAGGGTTGTGTAGTTACTTTTAATGATAAAAATTGGAAGGTTTCTAAAGGTTTCCTTGTAGTAGAAAAATGTGTGAAAGTAGGCACATTATATCTTTGTACAGGTCATACTATTCCTTCTACTTTGATTGCTTTAGAGAAAAATGAATGTTCAAGAATAATTTATACAATTGAGCAGGGAGAACAAATGACTGCTATAGATTCTGATATAGTGTTATGGCACCACAAACTGGGGCACATGAGTGAGAAAGGTATGAAAGTACTTCATTTGAAGAAAGTTTTACCAGGTCTAAAATGTGTTAATATGGATTTTTGTAAAGTTGTGTATATGGAAAACAAAAGAGAGTGAGTTTTGTGAAGACTTGGAAGGAAAAGAAAAGTGAGAAATTAGAGTTTGTGCATACAGATGTATGGGGACCAACTCAGGTATCTTCCCTTGGTGTCTCTCATTATATGTTATATTTATTGATGATGCAACTAGAAAAGTATGGGTTTATTTCCTTAGACAGAAATCTAATGTATTTCTTAAGAGATGGAAATGATTGGTTGAAAATGAGACTAGTAAGAAACTAGAATATATTAGATCTAATAATGGTGGTGAGTATTTCAGTCATTAATTTGAAGATTATTTCTCCACTAATGGTATCCATAGATAGAAAACTATTCCAATGACTCCATAGGAAAATGGAGTGGCTAAATGCATGAATAGGACTATAATGGAATGTATAAGAAGCATGAGGTTGCATGCAGGGTTACCCCTAAACATGTGGCGAGAGTCTCTCAATACTATTTTATATTTGATTAATAGAGGTCACTATACTCATTTGGGCTATGGTATTCCAAAAGAAGCATAGAGTGGTAAGAAGGTGAGTTATTCTTTTCTCAAAACCTTTAGTTGTGAAGCATTTTCTCATATAGATTTTGAAAATAGAACCAAGCTGGAAGCTAAGTCAAAGAAATGTGTATTTGTTGGATATGACATTAATAAATTTTGTTATAGGCTTTGGAATTTTAAAAATCATAATTTAAAAAGCAGGGATGACATCTTCAATGAGAAAGTGTTGTACAAAGATCTATTGTAGCAACATGAGAAGAAAGAAGATGATTATATAGTGTTGGGTGATATTCCAAAATATGTTGTTCCAAAAATTTCTCATGATGTGCAACAACCACAAAAAAAAATACCACAAACACCAGTGAATGTTAGATGGTCAACAAGGCTAAGTAGACCTCCAAAAATATTTTCTCCTTCTTTATACTCTATTTTATTAATAGATGTTGGTGAACCTAAATATTATGATGAAGCTGTGTAGGTGGATACAAAGATTTGGTGGGAGTCTACAATGAAAGACAAAATTGATTCTTTGTTGAAAAATAAGAGATGGGATTTATGCAAATTGCCTGTAGTAAAATGACTTTACAAAATAAATGGGTTTATAGGTTAAAAGAAGAGGATGGAGGTAAGAAAAGATTTAAAGCTAGGTTAGTTGTAAAAGGATTTGCACATAAAAAGGGCATTAATTTTGATGAGATATTTTCTCCTATTGTTAAAATGACTTCTATTCGCATTGTTTTAAGTATTGTGGCTACTGAAGATTTTTATTTGGAGTAGCTTGATGTTAAAACAACCTTTCTTCATGGTGATTTGGATGAAGAGATATATATGGCACAACCACAAGGATTTGAGCTCAAAGGTAAGGAGAACATAGTGTGCAAATTGAAGAAACGTTTATATGGATTGAAGCATGCACCTTAGAAATGGTATTTGAAATTTGACAAATTTATGCATGAGCATGGATATATTATGTGTCACTTAGATCATTATGTTTATTTTAAGAGGTTGTATGATAGTAGCTACATTATTTTATGTTTATATGTTGATGATATGCATGTAGTTGGGTCTAACATGGATCATATTAAGGGTTTAAGGAACAATTAGCACATGCATTTTCTATGAAGGATTTGGGGGCAAAAAAAAAATCCTTGGTATGAAGATTTTTAGAGATAGGAAGAATAGTACATTGACATTATCTCGTGTTGATTATATTGCTAAAGTGTTCCAACATTTCTCTATAGAGAATGCTAAAACTATTAGCACATGTTTACCTAGTCATTTGAAATTGACTAAGGAGATGTGTCCAAAGACATAAGAAGAGGAGGGAAAGATGTCCAAGGTACCTCATGCTTTAGCTATAGGAAGCTTGATGTATGTTATGGTATGTACAAGGCTAGATATTGCACATGCAATGGGAGTTATTAGCAAGTATATGAGTCATCTAGAAACTGAGCATTAGAATGTAGTTAAATGGATTCTCAAATATTTGAGAGCTACATCCAGTAAGTTTTTACACTTTGGGGGCTCTACTACTAATTTACAAGGTTATATTGACTCAATTTGGTAGGAGATATTGATACTAGGTAGAGTAATATAGGTTATGTATTTACTATTGGTGGAGTAGTAGTGAGCTAGGTTTCTAGGTTGTAGAAGGTTAATTCTTTATCCACTACAAAGGCAGAGTATGTTGCTTCTCCAAAGGCAACCAAGGAGATGATACGGCTTTACTTCTTTTTGGAAGAATTGGGACACCCTCAGAGGGATAATTATTTTTTTACAAATAGCCATAGTGCCATTCATCTTGCGAGGAATTTTTCTTTACATTCAAAGAAAAAACACATACAGTTGCAATACCATTTTATTTAGTTATTTTTGGATGATAGATAGTTAAAGCTAGACAAGATACATAGATATGAAAATCCAACATATATGTTTACAAAGGTAGTAACAAGGGAGAAGTTGAATTCTTCTTCAGTATTGGTTGGTCTTTTATACTTAATAGAATAAAAGAATGGTAGAGTCCAAGGTGGTTTGATATTCTAGTGGGAGCTACAGGTTTAGTAGTGCTATGATCAGGCTCCAAGTGAGAAGTTATTGTTGTGGCATCTGATCAGTCTCCAAAAGGGAGATTATTGTGATGTGGAGCCTAATGAGACTTAGATGTTTATTTGGCATAATTTTCTCCCCATATTATTTGTACTAGGGTTTGGGGGTAGTGCCCCCAAGACAATGTCCAGGGATAGCACTATTGAAGTTAAAACTAACCTTATATTGTAAAAGGCATTAGCTGTTATTTTTCCATTGGATGACTTATTCTAGCCCTAATTTTGTAAGCAAAAAAAACTTGTATAAAAAGGCTTAGAGTTAGGGATTTCATAATGTAATGGTGATATTGTAGATTCTTGTGGTAGTATTAAGCTATAAGGGATTATGGATTGTAATCGTTGGATAATAATAATATTGGACTTGTTGTTGGTGGATGTAGCCCAAGGATTAGATGAACCATGTTAACTCTTGGTGTCCTGTGTTCTCTTCTATATGATCTGTTATTTTTTGATATTGGTTATATTTGCATGTAATTGTTATCTATGTTTGAGGTTAATCCTAGCAAAAGGATAATGCTACTATCATATAATACTCTCCTTTCTTAGGTGTAGGTAACAAATTGTCAGCCTCACATTGGAAATCAACTTTGTAAAAAATATTTTTACATAACAAAATAAGATGATAGATAAAGAGTTTTTTCCCAACAAATTATTGAACAAATAACTAAATTCCTCTTCATGGAACAGTAACTACTTTAAACTACCAACAATTAATTGAAATAACTGTATCTATGATCAACTGTAATAACTAGAATAATGATTAACTAAATTAAATGTAACAATGATCAACTGAAATAACTATAATAATGATTAACTATCTTTCATACAAGTAAAGTAAATGCTTAACATGAAAAGAAGGAAAACATACAAGTAATATCCTATGAGTCTTTACTTGGTTGTGCAAGCCTCGAATTTTGGTAAGATGAGAAGCATTGACTTAGGCTTAGCCTTCCAACCTTAGACCATACTTATCCCCACACAATATATTTAATTAGAAAGGCACTCCCTACCCTAGGATCTAGCTTAGGATACTTTTAGTCTAGCCACCTAAGCATTTTGGTGTTTAGAATGTCTACACAATTATGAATGAACATGTCTAAATAACTAATGCCACTAGCATCACGTGGTTTATGGGTTCAACAACCCTATCACCACTGCTCAACTTGAAAATAGGAGAACAACACAAGGGATGAGCATGAGCTATTAAGTGAAATTAAATTAGATTTATTGTATCATATCTTACTTTTATTTTTATGCCAATGCAGATTTCATCTCAATTCTTCACCTTTTCCATGGCTATACAGCCGATGTGTCCTAGGTGCTTAGATCTTAGAGTAATCAACTCTATCTATTGATTCATGAACATTATATATTTCCATCTTATCACATTTTGTGATTTGAAAAATGTGTTCTTTAAGACTTGTAGAAAATATCATTTGATTCTAATTTTAGTGGCATTAATAAATCATGATTTCATATGATAGTTTCTTGGCTTTTATTTTCCATAAACATACTAACTTGGAGAAGGTCAATCCTATGATGTTAAGTAAAATGATTTGCATCATGTTGTAAATTGTAGCTTACTATTGTATAATTAGAGTGCAGTAATAATTGATAAAGAAACATATTAAAATACTTGGGTTTTGGTCAACCACATAACCTGATATAATATGGAAGGAAAGATGATGTCTTGCTCGATGCTTAATCAATCTGCCTCACACTTTCTAGGAGAAGTCTTGAGTACAAATAGCAATATGAAGATTGCTCATCATTTAAAATAGAACATCAGTATAAACTAAAAAATTGTGGAAGGAACAAAACAATGGTTACTAATGATAACTGTAGAGATATCAGAGCTAAGATAAATGGGGTCAGAATTTTGGAAGAAGATGGGTGATAAATGTCAAAGTTTGGTGCTTAAAAAATGAATTTCGTCTTCCTCTCTTGACTTCATAATATAAAGAGATAATAAACCTCTTTGGCTTCCAAGAAGACATAACATAAAAGAAATGTCTTGGCTCTTGGATGCCAAATAAATGTGCCCAGTGTTCAATCGATTTCAAGCAAGAAAAAGAATAAAAAGATGGAAGAAGATTTGAAGATTATAAATTGAAAATAATTATGATTTAAATCTATCTACATGCATGTAGATATATTTGTGAGGTGGCATCATTTTATTATAAAGAAAATAATATTATGGTGTCACTTTATTTTATATCTATGTTTGCGTACATAGGTATATATTATAATAATATGGTGAAAAGATCAATCAAAACCTTTGAGGTATGCATTATATTTTGTAGATCCTTTAATTGTATCCCAATGTTCAAGTCGCTAAGCCCTAATCAAGGAAATTTAGGGTCATACCTATCAACCTAATGAATAAACTAAGCTAGTATCCCATTTCGTTGATCTTGTTTAGCAATGCTTCCCCCCTTCATCTTCTCTTGCATCCACTTGTGTAATACTTATACAATAATAAAAAATTCCATAATAATTTTCATATAAACATTTAAAAGAATTTAATTATTAATCATATTTCCAAAATCAAGTAACTACTACACATCACATGATAAATAATGGATAATTACCATATTCATTAACAGTTAATACAATGGATATAAATTATTACCTACTTCACATGATTATGAAAGAAAAATCCATTCAATCTAATGGCTATGAATAAATTTAAGATTAGGTCAAATTTTGGGATGTAACAAACTTTATCAAATTTGGTTGCAACATGCTTAAGCTAAGGTTTGAATGTTGATTCATGCATCACAACTTTCTAGATGCAATTTATTCTTTCATCTTTTTCTTGCTCTTCTTTCTTCCTTTTTTCTTCTTTCTTTTTTTTCTCCTCTTCTTTATTTTTATTTTCCTCTTCTTCCTTCTTGTTTTCCTCTTCATCTTCCTTCTTTTTCTTTTCCTCTTCTTCTTTCTTCTTCTTTTCCTTGTCTTCTTTTCTCTTCCTTTCTTCTTCCTTCTTTCTTTTCTCCTCTTCCTCCTTTTTCTACTCTTCTTTCTTTATTTTCTCTTCTTCCTCACTCTTTCTTTTCTCCTCTTCTAAGGTGGGGTAACTAGTGATATTCCAACAATGTTTATACCATAGTTCTTACAAGGATCTTACTTATCATCAAATGCTATCTTTTTATTGTCCACTTCTATGGTATAAGTACCAATTATAATCTACATTGATGATCCTAACATCATAGTTTCCTTGGTTTCCTTTTTTATTGATGTAGGTGCACTCTTCTCCTTCGACATAGGGTTTTCTCCCTCTAAATTCTTTCTCGTTCTAGCAATAGTGAGAATAGAGGTCATAAATTTAATTATTGCTTACTTTGTCTCCTCATTCACTTCCTCATAATTGCTAGCCATCAACAAAATTGTTCTTCTCTTGTTCCTTAGCAGGGGTTCAATACCTTTCATTATTATTTTCATATCCCCATAATTGTTAAATTCACAGAGTTTCCTTATCTAATTGTATTTGATGACTCTATATTCATTTATCATTCTCATGTAGGAGCATCTTCAGGTTTCTCAATGGCTACTTTGAAGTTCATGGGAGGAGGATTGATAGTTTCTTTGGAGGGTTCTTAGACTGGTACTTGGATGAAGAAGAGATTCTTAATGGAGGTTACTCAATCATCTCTTGGCAATTCTTGGTTGAGAACTTGGTGATCTTGGAGGTTCTTGGTTGCAAAGAACCTTGACATAGCTTGGGGCACACGGTCGACAAAGGTGCTCAATAATACTTGCAGGAACTTGACACACACAAGGAGCTTGGTTAAGCTTGGTATCAATGTTTCCCAAGTTGCATGGTCTTTAAAGGAGCTTAGTTAATAGAGGACCTTGGTATGTGAAGGAGAAACTCAACATATACTAGGGAGCTTGGCTAGTTTGGTTGTTGTGTTGTCCGAGCTACTTGATCAATGAAGGTGTTCGGTTGATCTTGAGGATTTTTTGATGCTCATTGGTGGTTTCTAACATGTGGTCGTGTCTTGGTTTATGTTCTTCCCAAGTTATTTGTGAGCCAACCTTTTAGAATTGAATTTAGGTTGTAGATATTTAATGAGTCTTGCAATTGACTTATGGTTTGCATGGGTATTTAATGTAAGAGTTTATTCTAATTTTTATTGGGCTAGGATCACTTGTGACTTAGTTGGGTATAAGTAGGGGGTATTGCGGATTCTTTAGGCATTCATTCAAGGGGAGTTGATCCCAAGTTTAGCATGGAGTAGTTGAAGATAATTTTTCCTAAGCATGTGGATAGAGCACAAAATGTGAGGTAGTTTACACTTGGATTTTGGGTGTTGCTTGAGAAGGGCTAGTAGCTGAGGTTTGGTAAATAAGGAGATTTCTTGTTTGGTTTGGGAGAAAAAGTTTAGATCTTCTCTAGAGGTTTATACCAAAGAGTGGATCTAGACTATCTAATGCTAGGATTAGATCTTGAGGGACCTTGCAGAATTGATATTGATGATTTGTATTTGGCCATAACTAGAAAGGCCTTATAGCTTGACACATTCCATGCAATCAGTTATTTTATGATTAATGGGTTGTGTTTGGTATCAAATTTTGTATCTTGTATTCTGCTTCTACTATGTGGTTATTTGTTGGGGTTTACGAAATTTCCTTTGGGGATTCTCCCACCTTGCATTGCATCAGGTGAAATTAAAGTATAGTTATTCCCAAGTAGATACATAGATCACCAAAGTTGAGGTAGTGATGAAGGAGCATCTTGGGTTGCCTTTTAATCCTACAATTTTGTTCATTCTAATAGTTCAGGCCAAGTTCTTTTTAGACCTTTTCAAGATCATTAGCATGAACCAAGTTATTCCTTTGGTGAAAAAGATCAATTAGTGTGAATAGAGTTTTTTTGGTGTTGACTGAGCATTCCTTCATTCATCAAATGATCTTGTATTGATGATGCTTAGGTCCTTCTTTGACAGATTTGTCTGTGTGTTTTGTTCTTAGTTGGAGCCAACTTGTTTAGTTAATTTAGATTGTGAATTTAATGATAGGATCTTATGTAGAGATGAGTATTGATTGTTTTGAGGTCAAACTTTCTTTGGTGTATTATCCTAGAATATTCTATCAACCATTTTGAAAAGTGTAAATAGAGGTGCTTGGTTTAGTTTTACAAGGCAAGAGAACTGAGAGGACTAGGAAGGCAAAGAAGATATTGAGAGTTTGAAGCCAAATATAGAACTTAGTGATATGTATTTTGTACCTGGTTGTAACCCAAAAGGCCTTACAAATGGGCATGTATGTTGAACATTTGATGAATCAATAAAAGTATTTGCTCTCTCTCTCTCTCTCTCTCTCTCTCTCTCTCTCTCTCTCTCTCTCTCTCTCTCTCTCTCTCTCTCTCTCTCTCTCTCTCTAGAACTTAGTGATATGTATTTTGTACCTAGTCATAACCTAGAAGGCCTTACAAGAAGGTGTGTATGTTGAAGATTTCATGAATCAATAAAATTATTTGTTCTCTCTCTCTCCTTGGTGTTGTTTTCTATGTTTTTCTTCCATTGTGTTTACTCAGTGAGTTGGTTGGATAGTTGGGTGTACCCTTTTCCCTAGTTGTTTATGTCTCCTTGCACCAAGTGGTATCATAGCTTGAGGTTCATCCTTTTGAAGATTAGATCATATACAACCCTAAGTTGATTTGGTTGTAGGGTAGGATATCTAAGGATTTGACCTATAACTTAAAGAGGGTTACAATCTTCCAGGAACCTTCTTATAAAGACAATTTGAGGTAGAGGAAATGTTGACAATGTCATATTGGATACATTGAGACAAATTGCAGCCAAATTAGATGTTGTAGAGACAGCCTAGAGGAGAGGAGCACATCTTGATGATGTAAGTGATGATGAAGCTATAACATAAAACCCTAATCTAAAACCTAAAGAAGATAAAGATGAGGAAATAAGGTTTAGAGTATTGTATATGGCACATTGAAACCCTACTATAGAATTTGTCCTTTATGATGGAAAATTGGACATTGATGCCATATTAGATTAGATCTCTAATATGGAGAAGTTATTTGAGTTTGAAAACACTCCCAATAATAGGAAGGTGAAAATTGTAGTTACTAGGCTGAAGGGTCATGCCTCTCTATGGTGGGAGCACTTACAAACTGATAAACAAAGGAGAGGAAAGGAGAAGATTAGTACTTGGCTAACAATGGTGAACAAGGTAAAGAAAAAGTTCCTTCCTACTGATTACCAAGTTAGCTTGTTGAGGAAAATGCTAAATTTGAGACAAAGGGACATGAATGTGAAGGATTATACTAAAGAATTCTATAGATTGGACATCAAACCTAGACATTTGGGTGATGATCTTCAGAAAGTTGCAAGATATCTAAATGGATTGAAATATAGGATCCAAGATGAAATATTTTTTTTGAATTAGAAATTTTGGAAGAAGCATATCAATATGCCTTGAAAGCTAATGAGATCTTGACAAAGAATCATGACCAAAGACAAACAAGTAGACATTTTAGATTTTAGAGAGCCAGAGGTAGATCTTATGGAGAGGTGGAAGATCTTATAATACTATGGAAGATAAGGGAAAATCTAACTGGAAGGTGATGAAAAAGGAAAGACCG
Source organism: Cupressus sempervirens (assembly GCA_028749045.1). NCBI lineage: Eukaryota > Viridiplantae > Streptophyta > Pinopsida > Cupressales > Cupressaceae > Cupressus > Cupressus sempervirens. Next base: position 742,696,410 of record CM053785.1, read on the forward strand.
AGTCGAAATATGATAATTATTACTAAGGAGGTACTAATTCTTATTAAGGAAGAGGTAATTCATATTCTAGAGGTGGTTTTCGTGGTAATTGTTTCAAATGTGGCAAAGAAGGGCATTGATCCTTTAAGTGTAGATCCTCTAAGACTAAACAAGGTAATATAAATTCTATGGTTTACGAAGACATTGAGGGTTCACCAAGTGGACTTAAGGTTGGAGAAAATCTAAGGGTGAGAAGAACTTTATGTAATAAGGCAAGTGATGAGGAACCTATTTGCTACAGAGTCTACAACCTTATTCCACCAAAACATTCTTAAGTGCCTAGTAGCACCCAACCTACTACAATATGCCAAGCAAGGTTACTGGCCTTTACCCAATGCTGACCTTTTTCTCTCCAAGTGGACTCCACTTCTCCAAGGTCTTACCCCCTCTCTAGGGCTCCTAACAAACTTGGGTCAAATTAAGGCTTTAGGGACACTAGGCCAAATAGGGTAAATTAGGAAAAATGCTTTCAAGGTTTCAAAAAAAGACTTTTTTTTGTCATTCCTAGTCCTATCCCACCAAGATTCATCCATTTTCAAAGTTCCAACACCTTCAATAGACCTATTTCCCAAATCTAGGCCTAGAAATCCTAGTAGGTCTATTTTAGTTTTTCAAGATTAACTCCCAAACTCCCCATGCAATATGGAAAATTAAGCACCTTTCCAAATAGCCTTTATTATGATCTTGAATATTCCAAATTCTTATGGGATGATCCTACTCTAGCATGTCCAAACACCAACTAGGTTCACAAACCTAATAAGCCTAATTAAGTTGGCTTTCCAAAGCAAGTGCCAAGAAATGGGTTCATAGAATTAGAAAAACCACCTAAGGCTCTTCCTCACCATTCCAAAATTCTATTCCACCCTTCACCTTGGTCATTATAGAATGTTTGGGAGTTTAACACCAATTCTTCTTCAAAATTAGGCTAAACACATGAGAATGTTCAGCTTAGGGCCTACAAGTAAAAATAGCAAACCATCTTTTTTGCCCCTAAAAATCTGGCATCTAAAAAAATGCACCCCTAAATTTCTTCCCTCCAAAACACATCAAGTTCCCATGATTGGGTTGCAAGTTAGAGGCTCATATGTGCAAACTAGTCAAATTTCAGACTTAACTAGGTAGCCCTCAGTAAAATTGCAATATCTCACACAAATGAATAGATAAAACCCTCAAACAAAATGAAATTGAAAGATAGTTCAAATACCTATCCAACCATGTCAATTTTTTACATTTTCCAATCCGTACATGTCCATACAATACAAAAAAATAGCAAAAATGGCAGAAAATCATGTTTTTATTGCTCCAAATGATCTCAAATCCATACAACCATCTCCCCCTCTAGCCTGTACAATTATCACATACATATATGCTTCCATTCCAATGGTTATAACCACATTTTAAATGGTTTTTGCAATGTTCACTTGTTTTTACAACTAAATTGCAAAGTTGTTAGCATATTTGCAATTTTGCTTGACAACTTTTGCAATTTTTTGCAATTTTTGACATTTGACCTCCTAGGCACCTAGAACTTAACCCAATGACCCCAAGGATTATTAAAAATTCCTAAGAAACACAAAAATACTATTTGAAATGAAAAATCACCAAATTTTCTTAATTTTGACCCCTTAGTTCAATTTGGCACTCTAGCTTATAATGGCACCTAGAGTCCATCTGACTTTACAATTTGGGTCTTATTACATAATTTTGCAACCATGTTCCTAATCTACAACTAGGATCCCTGTACATTTTCATTGGTGCCCTACACTATACTCCTCAGGACAAGAAACTTAAGTATCTTGAGTTGGCAAATCCTCCACTCTATGTCCTAGTTTGAGAAAATCTACCTCAGTTAGCCATGTTGCATCTTCCATGGGCTGGTTTCTCCACTTGACAAGATATTGATATGTGGTATTTCTCCTAGTCTGCCTCAATACCTAGGTGTCTAGGATGCATTCAACTTCTAGTTGGATTTTTTTAAAGAAGCTCTGCAGGTACTTCTACTCCATGACTCTAACCTATATCACAAACAACAGATCCCTTATAGGGATAAAGATCAAAAACATTAAATGCATTAAACAAACCAATATCAGTAGGCAGCTCTAGTTTGTAGGCATTTGTGCCACATTTTTGAAAAACTTTGAAAGGTCCCATTTTTCTCATTATCAACTTATTATATTTGCCTTTAGGTAACCTTTAAGTCTTGAGATGAACCATGACCATGTCTCCTTCTTTGAATTGTAGATCCCTTCTAGTTTTATCTACTCTTTCTTTGTATATTTAGTGGTCTTCTCCAACCTATGTTTGACCTCTTGATGTAACTCCTTCATGACTACAACAAAATCCTCTACTTGTGCACTTTTCCTTGCAATTTGAATGACATCTCTCAACTCTAATACACCCCTAGGATGAGTTCCATAAACAATTTGGAAAGGTTTGAAACCAATACTTTTATTGACTGAGTCATTATAGGAAAACTTTTCCTATGCCAAAACCACATCCCATGTAACACCATAGTCTTTTGTAAGACATCTTAATAGGTTCCCCAAGGATGTATTTATTACCCTTGTTTGGCCATTTGACTATGGGTGATATGCTGATGAATAAGCCAAATTTGTTCCTAACTTCCTCGACAAGGTTCTCCAAAAGTGTCCTAAAAATTTAGGATCCCTATCTAATATTATGGATAATGGAAAAGCATGTAACCTCACTATTTCCTTGAAGAATATCCGTACAATATGTGAGGCATCATTGCTTTTTTTGCAAGGAAGAAAATGGGTCATTTTATAAAACATGCCCACTACTACAAAAATGCAATCATAACCTTGTCTAGTCTTGGGTAGTCCAAGTACAAAATCCATGTTGATGGAATCCCATGGCTTTTTTAGAATAGGTAGTGGTGTATATAGACTTGCATTTAATGCTATTCCCTTTTCTTTGGCATACCATCCACCTCTCAAAAAACTTTCTAAACTTTGACTGCATCCTTGGCCAGTAATAAAATCTTTTGACCAACTCCACGGTCTTGTCTAGACCAAAATATCCTCCAAGCCCCCCAAAGTGCTTCTCCTTTATTATATTCTCTCTTATGGATCCATTTGGGACACACAATTGGCTGTCTTTGAAGAGGAAACCATCCTATAGTATAAAGTCTACAAAATTAGTATGGTAACTGTCAATCATTTCCTTGCATACATGAATGTCTTCAGAGAAATCCTCATCTCCTTCTTACATATCCTTGATTGAATTTATTCCCATGCTTTCCAATCTAGTTTCTTGAATGGTTAAACTACTCTTGCTAAGGGCATCTACTACTTTGTTAGCAACTCCCTTCTTGTGCTTGATAATGAAATTGTATGCTTGGATGTACTCCACCCACTTGGCATGTCTACGGTTAAGTTTATCCTATCTATTGAGAAAACTCAAATCATGGTTATCAATATAAAGTAAAAACTCTTTAGGCAACAAATAATGCCTCCACTTCCTTAAAGACTAAACCAATGCATACATTTCTAAATCATATGTTGAATATTTTTGTTTTTCCTCATTAAATTTTTCATTAAAGAAGGCCAATGGTTTACCTTCTTAGCTTAGGACCCCTCCTATGGCCCTATTGCTTGCATTACATTCAATGGTGAACACCTTGTTAAAGTTAGGAAAAAATGGGATAGGTGCCTCTATAACCTTTTTCTTGATATAGTCAAAGGATTGATCTACTTCTCTATTCCATGCAAACTTGCATTTTCTTCCTCCCTTGATTGTATCAATCATAGGGGCACACACATTACTGAAAGCCTTAATGAATTTTCTATAAAAACTAGCTAAGCCATGAAAACTCTTTACCTCACTTGGATTCTTTGGTGTAGGTTAGTTAAGAATGGCTTCCACCTTTGTTGGATCCATCTTGAGATTGCCCTTAGAGATGACAAAGCCTAGGAACACCAACTCTTCCTTCATGAAGTCACATTTGTCCAAGTTGATCCTTAACACCTTTTCCTTGAGTTTCTTCAATACCATTTCCAAATGTCTGAGATGCTCCTCTCTAGAATGACTGAAAGTCAATATATCATCAAGATAAGAAACAAAAAAATGGTTAATGAAAGGCTTTACGACCTCATTCATGAGTCTCATGAATGTACTTGGGGTATTTGAAAGGCCAAAAGGCATCACCATCCATTCATAAAGTCCTTCATTAGTTTCAGAGGTTGTTTTCCATTCATCTCCTTCCCTTATTTTGATTTGATGGTATCCACTTTTCAAATAAATCTTGGAATAGAATTTTGCTCCTCCTAGGTGATCCATCAAGTCCTCCATCCTAGGCATTGGAAACCTATACTTGATGGTTATCTTGTTTATGGCCCTAGAGTCAACACATAACCTCCATGTACCCTCCTTCCTAGGTGCCAACAAAGTAGGGACTACACAAGGGCTGATACTCCTTCTTATGGACCCCTTTGCAAGCAATTCTTTAACTTGTCTTGTGAATTCTTTGTTTTTCTATAGAGTTAACCTATATGCAAGTTTGTTAGACAATGTAGAACTAGGTATAAAATCAATACAATGACTTACCTCTCTAAATGGTGGTAAATTATTAGTAGTACAATCCAAAATAACTTCCTTGTACTTGTCCAATAGTTGCCTTACTTCCCTGGGTTCCACATTCCTTTCATCAAGTCTACCTTCCTTCTTTTTGTCTTCAAGTTTTTTCTTCACTACAATGGAAAAGCAAGGTACATTCTTCACCTTGAAGGTCTTTAAAAACTCCTTCTCTCCAACCACCACCACACTAGATGCATGTTGGGTCTCCTTCCCATCCTCTAGCAATGGTCTCATAGTGTACTCCTTCCCATTTTTGGAGATGATGTAGACATTGCTCCTTCCATTATGCTTGGAATTGACATAATATTGCCATGGCCTACCTAACAAAAAATGACAAGCATCCATCTCAACAACATCACAAACAATTTTTTCCTTGTACTCCCCAATTTGAAATTCAACATTAACTTGGTCATTAACTACAACTTGGTGCTCCTTATTTAACCATGAAACTTTGTAAGGGTTAGGATGAGATAACTTCTTCAATCCAAGCTTCTCTAACATCTCTACTGATGCTATGTTATCAGTTGAACTAGAATCAACAATTACCTTGTAAACTTTACCTTTTACCTTGGATAAAGTTCTGAATAACGTCTTTCTTTGGGGAGGTTCATGCTCTGCCATAGTCTTCAGAAAGGTCCTATTAAACATCAGAGATTCTCCTCTCTCTGGATCAACATTCCCTCTTCCCCCTTGTTCACTTTGTGCATCCTCTTCTTGTGCCAAGTGAATTTGTCTTTCTCCATCTTGAGTGATATTGGCCATTTTCTCTGGAGATCTTGAAGACCTATGCCCAATCTGAATACAATTGAAATATTTTCTAGTGAAGACCCCTGGAGTTCTCCCTCCAAATTTGCCTCTTCCATTAGGCCTTCCTCCTCTAAATCCCCCTCTTGGATTTGCTTCTCCATCTAATTTTTCTTGACTACTGCTAGGTTCACCTTAAGATCTATTTGATGAACCTCTGCCCCCAAATCTTCCTCCACCACTATTATTTCCTCCTTTTCCTCTATCATGGGAATCATTTTTCCTCTTGAGTTTCTCCAAAATTTTGAGGGTCATTTGATAACATTGATGTATAGTCTTAGGATTGAACAAAACTAGTTCATCCTTGATAGAATACTTGAGCCCATTCAAGTATCTTGCCAACTTTTGCTTTCCATTCTTAGGAACTTGAGCCCTTAGAGTGAGTTTATGAAACTCCTATGTATATGCCCCCGTATCCAAGTCCTTTTTCCTTAGACTTTGCAACTTATGATGTATTAGGACCTCATAGTCTTCTAGTATAATTTATTGCTTGACCTCTAATTTCATCCTCTTCCAAGTGGTTGTGGGCTCCTTCTCTTCCTCTATCCTCTCGTTTTAAAGAAAATTCCACCAACTAAGGGTAGATCCTTTCATTTTAGACTTGACCACCTTTATCCTTTGGCTCTCAAGCACATTATCCCACTCAAAGTGATTGTCAAATGATTTAATCCAATCCATGCATTCTTCTAGATTCAATTTGCCACTAAACATAGGTAGGTTTGATCTTTGATCCTTTCTTCCTACCTTTTTTAGTGCTTCCAACATCTCTCTTTGATCTGCAAGCATCCTCTAGCTATTTTGTCCTTCAACTTTTCCAATTCTCTCTTCAATGCTTCTATTCTCCTCCCTTACTACTCTACTCTCTACCATTTTCTCCTTGACCAACTTAGCCAACTCCACATTAGTGATTCTAAGAGGTATCTCCCTCTCTCCATCTTCATTTTTAGACTTCTTTCTACCTCAACAGGTTCTTAGTGGCTCGAATACCACTTGTTGTAGAGTCTGCAACGTTATTCCACCAAAACCTTTTTAAGTGCCTAGTAGCACTCAACCCACTACAAGATGACAAGCAAGATTACCAGCCTTTACCCAATGCTCACATCTATCTCTCCAAGTGAACTCCACTTCTTCAAGGTCTTACCCCCTCTCTAGGGCTTCTAACAAACTTGGGTCAATTTAAGGCTTTAGGGATACTAGGCCAAATAGGGAAAATTAGGCAAAATGCTTTGAAGGGTTCAAACAAAGACTATTTTTGTCATTCCTAGTCCTATCCCACAAGGATTCATCCACTTTTAAGGTTCCAACACCTCCAATAGACCTATTTCCCAAATCTAGGCCTAGAAATTCTAGTAGGTCTATTTTTAGTTTTTCAAGGTTAACTCCCAAACACTCCACAAAATGTGGAAGACTAAACACCTTTCCAAATACCCTTTACTATGTTATTGAAGATTCCAAAGATGTCCAAATACCAACTAGGTTCATAGACCTAATAGGCCTAATTAGGCTAGCTTTCTAAAGAAAGTGCAAAGAAATGGATTCATAGAATCAGCACAACCACCTAAGACTCTTCATCACCATGTCAAAATTTCATGCCACCCTTCACCTTGGTCATTACAACAAGTTTGGGAGTTTAACACCAATCCTTCTTCAAAACTAAGCTAAACACATGAGAATGTTCAGCCTAGGCCTGCAAGAAAAAAAAGAAAACCATCTTTTCTGTCCTCTAAAATAATACACCCCTAAATTTCTTCCCTCCAAAATACATCAAGGTCCTATAGTTGGGTTGCAAGTTAGAGGCTCATATGTGCAAACTAGTCAAATTTTAGACTTAACTAGGCAACCCTCAGTAAAATTGCAATATCTCACACAAATGAATAGATAAAACCCTTAAATAAAATGAAATTGAAAGATACTTCAAAAACCTATCCAAACATGCCAATTTTTTACATGTGCTAATCTATACACATTTTTACAATACCAAAAAATAGTAAAAATGGTAGAAAACCAGGTTTATATTGCTCCAAATGATCTCAAATCCATACAACCATCTCCCCATTTGGCCTATAAAATCATTACATATATATATGCTTCCATTCCAATGGTTATAAAAACATTTTAAATGGTGGTTACAACCTTCACTTTTTTTTGCAACTAAATTGCAAAGTTGTCAGCATGTTTGCAATTTTACTTGACAACTTTTGCAATTTTTTGCAATTTTTGACATTTGACCTCCTAGACACCTAGCACTTGACCCAATGACCCCAAGGATCATTAAAAATTCCTAAGATACATAAAAATATTATTTGAAATGAAAAATCACCAAATTTTCTCAATTTTGACCCCTTGGTTCAATTTGACTCTCTGGCTTATAATGGCACCTAGAGTCCAATTGACCTTACAATTTGGGTCTTATTACATCATTTTACAACCATGTTCCTAATTAACAACTAGGATCCCTATAAATTTTCCTTGGTGCCCTACACCACTATTCTAAGGAGAAGACTTTTCAAGACCAAATGTAAGATGGCTGGAAAATGCTACAAGGTTATCAATGACAATGGAAGTTCTACAAATTTGGCATCAGAAGAGTTGGTTACTAAGTTGTAGTTGCAGAGCCTAAAGAATCATAAACCCTATCATTTTTCATGGATCATAGAAGAGAATAAATTATTACTAAGTGAACAATGTATTGTGAAATTCAAGATTGAACATTATTTTGATGAAGCTCTATGTCATATCATGCCTATGGATTGTTGTCATATTCTATTGGGTAGACATTGGTAATGTGATAGATATTGTATACATGATGGAATATTGATTCAATATAATCTTTGGTTAAATTAGAGAAAAAAAATATTGTTTCCTTTAATTAAAATTCTAGATGATGTTAATTGTACTACTATTAACATTTATATGGTTAATGAAAAGCAATTTGAAAAAGAAGTGAAGAAGAACCAAGTTTGTTTTGCCATAATTTTGAGGAGATTGAGTTATGCTAGTCATAACTGATTGATAGAAAATTCCAACCAAGTGGAAGACCCTAGTGGTAAGTGAGTAATAGATAGTAGAAATCAAGTAACAACAAAACCTAATAATAATGACTAAGTACTAGAAGAAATTGCCAATTTATTGAATGAGTATAAAGATATTGTTGTAGAAGATATACCAGATGGTTTACCACTAGTAAGGAGTATAAGTCATTGTTTGGACCTGATTCATGGAGTTGGTTTACTAAATAAAGAACCATATCGATTGACACCTACAGAGAATGAAGAACTTAATAGACAAGTGCATGATTATTGCAGAAAGGTTTGATTAGAGAAAGTTTGAGTCCATGTGTTGTACCTATTATATTAGCACTTAAGAAGAATGGAGAATGGAGAATGTGTACTAATTCCAAAGCCATTAACAAGATTATAGTAAAATATAGGTTTCCTATGCCAAAGATGGATGACATAATGGATGGTTTGAGTGGAGCAAAGTATTTTACCAAGATTCATTTAAAGAGTGATTATCATTAGATTAGAATCAGACAAGGTGATGAATGGAAGACTTCTTTCAAGGAAAAATATGGTTTGCATGAATCGTTGGTAATGCCTTTTGGTTTGATTAATGCACCTAGTGCTTTCATGAGGTTGATGAATGAAGTTCTCAAGAGATTTTTGGGTAAGTTTTTGATTGTTTATTTGGATGATATTCACAATTTTAGTAAGATTGAGGAAGGACATCTTAAGCATGTTAGACAAGTATTGTATAGATTGAAAGAGGAGAAGTTGATGATTAACTAGATTAAGTGTTCCTTTATGCAAGAGGAGATTGTGTATTTGGGATTTGTGATTTTAGTGAATGGTTTAAAAATAGATCCTAAGAAGGTTAAAGAAATTTTGGAATGGCCTACACCTAAGAATGTCGGTGAGGTAAGATCATTTCAAGGTTTAGCTAGTTTTTAAATCAAATTTATCAAGAATTTTAGTTTTTTTTGTAATGTTATGACTATGACAATGAGAAGAGATAAAAAGGACTTCAAATGGACACATGGAGATGATAAGATTTTTGAGACTTTGAAATAAAAGGTTGTTGAATTACTTGTATAGGCTTTACCTAATTTTAATAACCTTGGTATTTCAAGTTGAATGTGATGCAAGTTGCAGTGCAGGAAGATAAACCTATTGCTTTCTTTAGTGAAAAACTGAATGATGCTAAAAGGAAGTATTACATGTATGATCAAGAGTTTTATGAATTTTTTCAAACCTTGAAGAAGTGGAGACATTATTGATTCCTTGGGATTTTGTGTTGTGTACTGATCATAAAGCTTCACAGTACTTGGGAAGAAAAGATAAATTGCATCAAACACATATAAAGTGGGTTGAGTACTTGAAGAGTTTCACATTTTTTATTAAGCATAAAAGTTAAGTTACTAACTGAGTTGTAGATTCATTGAGCATAAGATGTTCTTTGTTGACTAAGATGAATGTTGAAGTTCTTTGTTTTGATGAAATGAAATAGTTGTATGGTACTGATCCTAATTTCTCTAAGGTGTTGAGAGAGTACAGAGTGCTAAATCTATTAGATCACATGCATAAGTATGATGAATATTTCATTCAAGAAGGTATGTTGTTGAAAGAAATTTAGTTGTGTATGCCAAGAATTCATATGAGAGTTCATTTGATTAAGGAAAAGCATTGTGGTGGATTGGCTGGATATTTTGGAATAGATAAGACCTTGAGTTTTTTGAAGGATAAGTATTATTGACCACATATGTATAATGATATTTAGAAGTTTTTAAGAAGTTGTGGAGTTCAAAAAAATTCAAAACGAGTAATTCAAAATACTAGTTTGCATATTCTATTCCTAAGGAACCTTGGAGTTACATCGGTATGGATTTTTTTATTGGATTATCTAAGACAATAAAGAGGTATGATTCCATATTTGTTGTTGTGGATAGATTTTCTAATATGAGACATTTCATACCATGTAAGAAGACATTAGATATTGAGCATGTTTTTAAAATTTTCTTCAAAGAGATTGCTAGATTGCATGGATTACCAAGAAGTATTATTTTTGATAGAGGTAGTAAGTTTGTTGGTTATTTTTGGAGGGCATTGTGCAAGAAGATGGGTCCTGAGTTCAAGTTTAGTTCTACATTACATCCATAGATAGATGGATAAACAAAGGTTGTGAATAGAAGCTTGGGTAATTTTTTGAGATGTTTAGTTTGAGATAAACCAAGTAATTAGGAGCTGATATTGACACAAGCTAAATTTCAATATAAAATTATGTGAATAGGAGTACAGGGAAAACACCTTTTGAGATTGTTATTGGAATGCATGTTAATCTTGGATTATTTTTGACATATGAGTGAAAATACACTTAAGTCATTTTCTTAGTTCATGCTGAATAAGTAATGTATGCCAAGTGTAAGTTGTTAGATATATAATATGCCCTAAGTAACTACCAAGTGTCAAGTCACTCAAGTACCAAACAAATAGTTGATGTTGAGTGATTCAGATGTCGAGTGATCAATACATGTCAAATAATTTAGAGACCAAGTTATAAACTTCTATGTAAATCATTTATAAGACAACTTAAGGATTATTTTTTTATTCTAGAGGATAAGGAAAAATCTATATTGAGAATCCCTCTGGATGACATGCAACCAATTAGTTGAAGGAATGGATTAAGTAGAAAAATAGGTGAATCACAATTGTTGATTCATACCTAACCCTATTTCACCTAATTCTTCTTAAGGAAGGAAAACCCTAAATATTGTAATTTATGGAGAGAGAAGTTTGCATGCACAGACAGAGCACTCATGATAGCTACGGAGTTCTGAATTGAGATACATTTCATAATCAATTAAAGGATAATAGAGGAAAGGAGTTAGAGGAGAGAAGTGAGACATTTGATTAGAGAGGATCAAGTACACATCAAGAAAGAGGTGATCTATTATCTAGCAGTAGAGTGCTAATTGTAAGATCATTACTAAGACATTCTAACAAGTGAGTCTGTAAGAATTTGTCTAAGGAAAAAATTCACCCAAGAACTAAGAAATCAAACACAAGCACAAATGTAGACCAAAAATGGAGAGAGTATGATCAGAATAACAATGTATTCAATAACTTGATCACAAGAGTACACTAGGAGTGCCTGAATATAAAGGCCTCAGGAGAGCTTCTAGAATGCATAGAAGTTAGCACCATGAAGTGTCATACAACCAAGCACATGTCCACCAGATATGGATTATCCTCCATTAAGCACAGAAGTAAGTGCGGTGATGAGAGGATAACCCTACAAGGGTGGGACACGCAAAATAGTGTTGTAGACACCATGTGCTCAAATAGAGTTGCGTACTCCTGTGTTGTCTACATGACAACTAAAGAGGTGTGAAAACTCCTAAGTGTCTCACAAATAAAAATAATAAAATAATGCAATACAATTAAATAATGCATTAACCTAAGTAAACTTAAGTAAGTGTAAATAGTAAAGTACGTATTTACACCAACACCCCCCCTTAAGTGCAAGTTAGGGGAATGCCCTTAAGCTTACAAACTAGGATGAAGATGCATAATGGGTCCTAGCTACTAGGCCATATGAGGGACCCATGTACATAATGAAATGCAATCTCCCATAAAGTGGGGAAAGAGGGAAAACCTCATGGGAAAAACCCTCCCCCAAAAAGAGAGATAAAGATGGATACATCGATGGATGGAGTAATCAAGACCCCCCCATTACGACACACATCCAATATATACATAAGAGAATAAGAGAAGGAAGAGAGACAGAATAGGCTCCCCCCACAAAAAAAGAATGCCAACAAGTGAGAGTTGCTCCAATGAAGAAGCTGGTCCATGAATGCATAATAGTGTTCCTCCCTTTAGGAAGAAACAATGCCAAAGGTACAATCCTGAAGATGTGTGCTGGCCCAAAAACCTGCTCAAGTATCCTTGTACTGATGTTGAAGTTCACCCCTTCCAACTATGCTGAAAAGAATGAATGCAAATCTATCAAAGATGTCTGTTGAACCTGTTCCACTGAACCATCTGTCTCCTCTACTGACAAAGAGACCTCCAATAATTGTTGTTCATAAGTATCCACAATCACACCAACCTGTGTAGATTAATCATGTAGAGAATGGATATGAGGGTCAAAGTGAGACCTCACAACAATTGTAGAAGAATCATCATCAATGAGAAGATGTAAGTCCTCAACTCTGTCTCCCAAGTCAAGTGAAGCTGGAGCTGGAAGATGAGATGTACCATGCTGTGTTGGACCTTTCACTATGGCAATATAAGCATGTAGACTGGATTGATGTGACCTCTCACTACAACTATAGATAGAACCCCACGTGTCTGAACCTGTTGAAGCACTATCGCTAGTGTCACTATCAATTTCCACTGTATAAGATGTGCAGAGAGGAGTAGAGGATAAGCTCGAAGAAATTTCCTCAAAGTGAACTTCCTTCTCCACAAAAATCTCATGTGTCTCTGGATCCATCAATCTATAAGCCTTCACATTGTCTTCATAATCGATAAAGGTACAAGGCCTATGTGTCAGTGCCTTGCAACTCTTGGAAGATAGGTTTTCCCATGCTGGACAACTGAAGACTCTAAGGTGACTCACAACTAGTTTTTTGTTGCACCATGCCTCAAAAGGAGTTTTGCCATCTAAGGCTGGATGAGGAGAATGATTAAGAATGTGAGTGGCACTAGAGATTGCTTCGACTTCTAATGATGGATCGAGAGACTTGGCATGAATCATGCACCTTGCCATGGTCTTGAGAGTCCTAATCCTCATAGCTGCAACATCTGTCTTGTGCACACTGAATGCTGGTGAGTTTTAAAGATCAATCCCCTCAATTCTACAAAATTTCTTAAGTCTTTGTCAACATGTATGTTCTCATTGTCCACTCTTAATACTTTGATGGATTTCCTTGACTTGTGTTCAACATGAGCCTTGAAATCTTGAAGCTTATGAACCAATTCATTCTTATGATGAAGGAAGAAGACCCAAGTGAATCTCGAAAAGTCATCAACAAATGAGAGTATGTAGTGGCCTTGGTTGACTGAAGTCACTACAAAGGGTCCTGCTAATACCATGTGAACTAGCTGAAGAACAACTGGAGCTCGAGAAGACTTCCCTTTATCATACTTCTCCTTGAGATTCATATCCACTGAACAAGATGAACATTCTCCCTTAGAAAAGCTGATATTAGGTAGACCTTTGACCATGTGTTTTGAGCAAAGTTATTGAAGAGAGCAGAAGTCAAGGTGACCAAACCGCTCATGCCATAAATTGTTGTTTGAATTAGAGTGAGTTAACAAGGCTTGAGAAGAACTCTTAGGCACAAAATGGGAGAAGGAATAAAGCCTCCTATCATCATTGACTTTCCCAACTGCTACCAATGAATTATCTTTTAGACTTGGCACCATCACTAAATCGGGAAGGAACTCGACCTTATGACCATCTCCAAGGTAAGTGATTTAGTAAACTGAAAGGAGATTAGAGCTTAGATTGGGAACATAGAGAACATCTTTGAATTCCCCATCTTCCATTTCTACATGTCCTTTCTCGTCAACTTCCATCTTAGCATCATCTCCCACGAAGATGTGTGGTACCTTTAACTGCTTCAATGAAGAAAAATCTTGCTTTGAAGAACCCATATGGTAAGAGGCACCTGAGTCAAGTATCCATTCCAAAGAAGAACTTGTGTTGGCCATAAGTGCTTGACCTTTACCCTTCGAAGAGGTTGGAGTAGAATCTTTGGAAGTACCTGGCACTTGAATCTTGTTCTTCTTGAGTAGATTTTCTAACTCATCGATTCTTTTTGTCTTGCAATGATGCTCATCATGATTTGGCTTTTTACAATATGCACAAAAGAGTTTTTCCTTCTTGTCATTAGTTCCTTTCTTGTTTGAAGAACCACCTTGTTGAGAGGAGTCATGTTGTGTCTCAGATTGTGTTTTCTACTTCCACTACTTCTTCTTCTTCTTGCTGGTTCCCCCTTGACTAGATTTGTGATCATCACAAGCTTCTAAGGCTTTGGTCTTAGATGACTTGAGAAGGCCAAAATCCACCAAGTGAGATTGTTCAACAATCAACATGTTTGCAAATCCATCAAAGGAAGGCTTCTGGTAAGCAGATCCCATGATTAACCTATGAGTGTTAAAACTCAAAAAAAAGTTGGCATACTCAGAAGGTAGCTTCTTTAGGATGTGATGTATCAACCTATCATCCTTCATGGGATTTCCACAATCTTTAAGAAGTGCTCTATACTCATTGACTTTGATGATATAATCCTGAATTATGTCATAATTTTTAGGATTCAAGAGAAGTAGATCATCGTCAATTTGAAATCCCTTTTCTTCATCCACTTTACCATACAACTATTCAAGTTTGTCCCAAGCTTCTTTAGAGTTTGAACAATTTTTAATGTGGAAGAGAAGATCATTATGTACACAACTTTTGATAACACCTAAAGCCTGTCAGTCTTGACTTGTCCAATCAATGAGTTCTTTAGCATCAGTAGGTTTGGTAATTGTACCATCAACATACAAACTATATCTTTTTTCCATTAATCTACTCCATGCAATATCTTTCCATGTAGAATAGTTGCGAGAAGTTAGAGGAGGACATTTAAAACCCATGATGCAGAAATGAAAGAGCACAATAGAGAGACACAAAAAACACAGTACACCCCCCCCCCCCCCCCCCCCCCTTTTCACTCAATCAAAAAACCCCCCAAAAGAGATGCTTGGCACTTTATAAGTAGTGCATTTACAATGGGCCACTTGTCAAAATGAACAAAGTGGACTTTCTGATTTGGCTTTTACAACTGCCTTATAAGGCTGAAATCTGTCACTTAAGCACTGTAGCTCAGATTTACAACAATTCTGAAAAGAATGAAAGCTATACAATGCCAAAGAAGGCCTAATTCTGAAAGTGAGAAATTTGTCCATACAACCCTAGAATCTGACTTCAGATCTAGAAAGTAGACGAAAAAATATGCACTTTCAAAAAAAAAAACCTGAAAAGGTGAACAGATGTTCCCGTACAGAGCTTCTGAAGTTGCAAAAGGTAGAATTATGCAGGTACAGTCACCAAAAATTGCAAATTCTATAAAATCTGTGCACCAAAACTAGAAAACAACACTACCAATGGAAAATTCAAGTAATTTTACCTGATTTCAAAAAAAATTGCACCTGAATCGGAGTCTGGATGTCCAAGTTATGGGCTCACAAAGTCAGGCTCCCAAATTGAAAAGCAATCTGGAGAGGGGTTTGCAAGGAAAATTGCGAGTCTAAATTTTATGGTCAAACGACCATCAAAGTAGTTCAAAAGATGCTTGGGAATGACGTTCAAACGAGCATCAAATTTAACACTGTTAAAAGATGACGTTAGCAAAAATGGATGCCTGTGCTGACGTGGTAGAATGATGTGTCTATTGACTGGGACGTCCATACTATATGGACATGCATGTGGCGATCCATACGATTATGTGGCAAACGTATGTGATTTCCACTTGGTGAGGTGGCAGTACTGGTAGAGTTGATTTAGCTATCACGGAGTGACTGTATAGCATACGTGTCATTGTAGGTGTTGAGTCACTTAAAATTGGTCGCATGGCAATAGACAACGTGGAGGGTGGTTGTCTCGTGTGGTGGAACTAAGGTGGTAGGTCCTTCATGGCACCTGTTGGGTGCGAGTTTGTTTAAAACTACCAACGGTTTGGAATGTGCCGAAAAGCAAAGAAAGGTGCTAAAAATTAGAGAAAGGTGTCGAAAATGTGCAGTGATTGCCAAGAAAACTGTTTGTGCAATCGCCGGTGTCAGAAACTACAGGTCGCGAATGTAGAAACGTAGTGAGACTCTAAAGTCAAACCCTAAACACACCAGAAGAAGTCTGTGCATGGACAAAACTTTGTTCAACGCCAAAATTTTTGTGATGTCTGAGTTCAATAGTGCACAAGATCCACAGAAAAAGGGACTATCACTGTAGCCAAAAAATGGGAAATGGCACTGAAAACCAAACAGTGCGTGCTAGAAAAATCTCAACAGCCAAAAATCACACAACGATCAAACTTGCCGGGAGGTTAACGCAGTGTCCGAAGATGTGAGCAACGGCAAGTGGTCGGATCTGAACGTTGCATGGGGTTGTCGAAAGTCTGAACTTTGTTGCGAACACTAGTAGTTAAAAACCTTGCTGGAAATAGGGATTAATAATCTCACATTTACTGAGGGTTAGCACTATGCACTATTTTTAAATAGGAACCCATAGACTTTCAAGAAAATGTGTGTGGGCCACCAGTTGGTGGGCCTTGGGCTGTCGGCAGTTGGATTATTCATCAAAAATTATGTGTGGCAGAGGGTTTATAAAGAGCCTGCCTAAGAAATTCCCTGTGACAATTAAATAAGCCTCCAAATTGGCAGATCCGGGGTGTCACTACCCGGATCTATAAAAAAATATTTTCTCTGTAGTGTGCCCTAAAGGGCCAAATAAATTCCAAAAATTTGACAAAAATATGACGGAAATTGCAGAGAAAAATTGTAGATTTGAAATTAATCAAATAAATCTGCAAAAAATAATCATACCCATACCGCAAATTAGGGCCTCCGAGTTTCGATTTGCAAAAAAAATTTGCCTCATGGTTGACTTTGAGCCAAGGTAGGCATGCTTATAGTCGATTTTCACTATTTCAGTGTTTCGAACACAATGAAGAGGTTAGATCTAGTATTGGATGCTTCCAATTTCTGTAGCACTCCAGATTTGGGCTAAGGTGATGAAGCAAACAAGAGGTCTCGAATGGCTTGTGATGAGAAAGTCTCCAAGCTCTGATACCGTGTAAGAATTTTCCTAAGGGAAAAATTCACCCAAGAACTAAGAACTCAAACACAAGCACAACAGTAGACCAAAAATGGAGAGAGTATGATCAGAATAACAATGTATTCAATAACTTGATCACAAGAGTACACTAGGAGTGCCTGAATATAAAGGCCTCAGGAGAGCTTCTAGAATGCATAGAAGTTAGCACCATGAAGTTTCATACAACCAAGCACATGTCCACCAGATATGAATTATCCTCCATTAAGCACGGAAGTAAGTGCGGTGATGAGAGGATAACCCTACAAGGGTGGGATACGCAAAATAGTGTTGTAGACACCATGTGCTTAAATAGAGTTGCGTACTCCTGTGTTGTCTACATGACAACTAAAGAGGTGTGCAAACTCCTAAGTGTCTCACAAATAAAAATAATAAAATAACGCAATATAATTAAATAATGCATTAACCTAAGTAAACTTAAGTAAGTGTAAATAGTAAAGTACATATTTACACCAACAGAGTCAATTAAATATCTTAACACAATAGTTTCACAAGCTATTGTAAGTCTTTTAACAAGGTTCTTACTTCATTGTAGGTTTTAAGTCCTTTAATCAGGCACACTTCTAACAAGGTGTTGAAATCCTTTAATGGGGTAAGATCTAACAATCTTGTAAGCCTTTAACATGGTATACATCTCGTAGGGAAGATCATACTTTATGATCAAACATTATAGCCTTCATTGGATAGACTTTATTACTAGAGTAGTGAAGATTTGTGGTTTTCATCCATACCCCAATTTTACCTTCTCATTGGAGGGGTTTTGGGTAACCAAATATCTTGTGTAATATATGTGTTGAATTTTATTTGTGTTCATGCCATGGATGAATATGTTTAGCTAGCTATTTCAATTTACATGGAAATTGTAAGATAGATGTGTGGTGAATTATTTTATGGTTAAAGTTTTTAAGGACTGATTCATCCCCCGCCCCTCGCTCCCCCCCTTCAAAGTTTACTTTCCATATTGTATTTCAAATAATTGCAATTAGAGTGTTGGTTCTATAGAAAGGAAAGCTTTACAATTTTGAGGAAAGATTTTGAAAATGAAAGTCTACAAGTTGGGAAAGGTTATTCATAATTAGAAGATTGAAATCCAAATTTCCATACATCTGTTGAATGAAGCAAGAGATGATTTGAAGTGCTCATTGAAGAGAAGGAAAGAGATAGCTATTGAAAATAATAACACACATTACTAAGAGATTGACACTACTAAATTGTTTGTAGATGGAAATTCAGATGAATTTGATGTAGCAGTTGCATATCTTATGGAAGAGATTGGTTCCGTAACAAAAGAGGTTAGAAATCTTAAGATAGAATAAGTAGTCCAATTATTATTGCTATGTTAGGTGAGCAAGTAGAAAAAGAAAGTTGAAGAAGAGAAAGCCAAGATTGAAGAGGACAAAATGATAATGATCAAAAGACTAGAAGATAAGACATCAATGGTGAATAGGATTTCTTACATGTAACTAGAAACATTGAATCAAATGATGATTGCAAATCATGAATTGTCAAGATAGGATATTGAGATCTCAACACTGAAGTTGTAGAATGAACAACTATGAAATGATGTGAAAAGAGAAAAATAATTTTTTGAAAATTTCGATAGACCTAGTGAAGCCATCAAGTATTTTGAGCAATTTATGAGATCTCCTAGATCTAACAATGATATTACTAGATTACGTTACACCACTAATAAAGAAGGAGAATCATCTAAAATTTGTGAACAAATAAGCAAAAAAGGTAAGAACTACAAACCTACTTGTCATAACTATGGAAAGATAGGTTATACAAAAAATCTTTGTAGAAGCATCAATACAAATCAAAACCCTAAGGAGAAATTCATGGGTAACTATCACAAGTGCAAAAATCAAGGATATCAAGCAAATGAATGCATGAGCAAGACATCAAGAACACAAAGATTTGAAGGTTACTACCACAATTGTAAGAAGTATGGAAATAGAGCATATGACTATAGATCAAAACCTAACTAGTCATCAAAAAAGAAAGCCAAGGTAAACCATACTGATAGATCCTAAAATTGGGATTACAATACAAGGTATAGTTGTCACTATTGCCAAGAGTATGGACATGTTGCTGAAATTTTCATTAGAACAAATTTCAAAAGTGACTATAGTAGATGGTTTAGTCAAACTACATGTTTTAGCCATTTGAAGACTAGTCATATTAGAAATTGTCCAACAAGGTCAAAAGCACCTAGCAATGAATTTAATAAAGGAAAACAAAAGCTTGATGTTGAAGAAGTCAAAGTGCTAATAAACAAGACATGGAAGAAACAAGAAGATTGTGGTAGATCAAGTTCAGATGGGATCACCTCATCCAATAGATCAAGTGATCACACCACCCCTAATTAGGTAATCAAGAGGTATGTGTGGAATTGATATTTCAAAGTTTGATTATACATTAGTTCCAAGGATTTAGTTCTAAAAAGATTATATATGCATGAAGTAAGATGCAGAGTATTGGTTAGAACTTAGAAGAAATCTATAAGTATTCATGTTACTATTGAGCATGAAAAGTTTCACTATTGCTACTGAGTGAAAGCTTAGTTATTGCCAAGCTCACTATGGTTATCAAGTGTAGTAGGAATTACATGGAAGTTGAGTGAGTCAAAATTTCTATTGGAGTCGAGCTTACAATTGTGTAAGCATTGAGCATTTATTACAAAGTTTCAAGGGCTATATGATAGATTTCTGACTCATTTACAATTACTCAAGATTAAAGAAAGCATGAAGTACTGAAGGTGAATTTGAGAAATTGATTCAAGCATTTTTGTACTAAATTCAACTACTACTTGACACAAGACATAACAAATTTCAAGGTATTTATCATGTGCCAAGCTGTGCTATTTGAATTTAGGGAAACCCTAGTTAGTTTTTATAGTGTTTAGCTCTTCTACTACTATGATCAAGGAAGGAAAGGAAGTTTTAAATGTTCTATTGATAAGAAATGAGATCGAATAACTAGTATTTAGAGCTATTCCTGATATTTCTTATAAAGGAGACATGTCTGGTGCATTATCTACAATACCACCACATGTTTTAATGATAAAAGATGTAAGGTGTGTTTAAAATAGATTGATACAAGTATAAATATGTGTTGTATTCATTATTTTTTCACTAATATCAAACCTACTACTTGCTGGTAAGAAAATTTCTTACATGATTTGAGTACTATCATTTGTTTGATTGATGAAGAAGATTTGATCAAACGAGGTAACAATAGCACCTAGAGGAAAGGTTGAGTTATGATATGTAAAAGGAATACAAGGATCAATTAAGATAGTGATATTATAATGCATTGATATTCTACTTAAGGTTGCAAGGGATGGTTACGTTGATTAAGTTCAGAAGAACAAGTTAAACAAAGTTTATCTACCAAGCTTAACATTATGCACAGTAGGTGGTGAGAAAAGTTAGTGTAAGTTGAGCATAAAATTAGTTGGAGCTAAGAAAAGTCAATTTCAATGTAAGCCAAGTGACATAGTCTAAGCTGAGTAAATTTTAATTGATGTTGAGTGCTAGTATACTTTAGTTCATGCCAAGTGATTTGCTAATAGATGTTGAGCAATGCAGTATGTGTCGAACATCAAAAGTAATTTAATGTTGAGTTTCATCATTATGAGAAAGATCAAGAATTTGATGAATCTAAGCTGACAAGTTTGATTTCTTGGATTGTGTAAACCATGTGGAAGATAAGCTTGATAAGTTGGTGGCACTAAATTCAAGGTAAACCATTTTGAGGAAAATTCAAAGAGAATTTAAGGAGACAATTCTAGAAGGGGATGAAATAAAAAGAAGGGTAGATTCATTGAATCTTACCTAATCTAACCTAATCCTAAAATGGACAAAGGAGAATGAATGGAAAAAGATCTTAATTTTCTATTTATAGAGATATCTAGTTAGAAGAAAAGGTTGTAAAATGTGAGAACCTAAGGAAGACAAGGAGTCTAGGGTATTGCTTCATTCAGTAATGTAAGAGAGGAGACTACATTGGTAAGCAAAGAAAGAAGGCTTAAGGGTATGGATGCTTGAAGGGTGAACAAGCTGTTAGAGTTGAAGTGTGTGAAAGTCGAGCATAATGGAGGACTGAAACAAAGATCTGTAATTTGCAAGTGTGTTGTAAGTTGTTATCAGATCAAGCCTTATTATTACTTTCTAATCATTGTACCAATCTAGGGTAAATCCTTTGGATTAAGGTTGACCTTATAGTTATTTATAATCCTTTAACCGAGTGACATTCCAAGTGAATGATCTAAAGTCCTCTAACAAGGCTCACTCCTAATAGGATGATTGAAATCCTTTAACTAGGTCACATTTAACAATGTGCATTGTAATCTTTAATAGGGTTGGCCTTTCATAGGACATCACTTCAGAATAGTGAGAATTAGTAGCATGTTACTGGTGGTTTTTCCCAAATTGGGTTTTCATGTTAAATCATTGTGTCAAATGTGTTATTAAATATGTTATGTTTCATGTTTACATTTACATAAAGTTTATTTGATAGTAAGCTACAAGTTTAGGTGTTGCATAATCTAATGGATGCATGCATGATGAAATTTTTTTATGGATATGGGTTGACTAAGTTGTAAAAAGTTTAAATTGTACATTTGGACCTTGCATAACTAATTCATCCCCCTCCTAATTATTCTAAATAATTTCAACAATTGGTATCAAAGTCATCTACTTAAGAGGACTAGTTTGAAGGTACTAGAAGCAAAATGATCAAGATGTCAAAAAGAGAGGTACCCAAGCTTAATAGAGATAACTTTCTTGCATGGAAAAGTCTAATGAAGCTACATATAGGAGGTCTTGGAGATCATGCACAATCTACCATTGATGTTGAGCATGTTAATTTGCTAGAGTCTTAACTATTGAAGATCTAAAAAAGAAGAAAGAACACAACCAAGAAATGTTGGAGATTTCCTATGCCCTAAGTTATGTCAAGTTTGATGATATCAAGGGTTGTGATAGTGCAAAGAAAATGTGGGATGCTCTACACACTATTTATGGAGCTGACAAGAATGTTCTAAGAGCCAAAGTTGGAAGTCTTAGAGGTAAGTTCAATGATACGAGAATGCAAAAAGGTGAGAATATTGCTCAATATTGCTCTAGGATAAAAGATGTTGCTAATGAAATAAGAGGAGCTATTGGTAAAATAGATGATGATACTATACTAAGTAATTTTTTTAGAACATTGTTTCACATCTATGTTATTAGAGTTTCTACAATACAATAACTTAGATGTATGCAAGGGAATGATCTAACTCTTGATGGTCTAGTAGGTAGGCTCACTTCTTTTGAGCTATCTAATTTTGATAATAACAAACCTAAAAATATTGAGTTTTATTTCAAAGATAAGTTTTCATTAAAGCAACCTAATGAGAAGAAGAAGAAAAAGGCAAATATGTGTATAGTGACAGTGATATAGATGAGGAAGATGTAGATCAACTTGAAGCACTACTAGCAAGTAGATTTCACAGAGGTAAAGGAAAATTCAAAGGTAAGTTACCTATCATATGTTTCAATTAAAATGAGGTTGGTCATATTGCTACTAGATGTCCAGAGAAGAAGAATTATAGAGGTGGTGACAAGTGTAAAAGTAGAAGAGATGAAGAAAGAATAGATTACAAAGACAAAGACAAGAAGTCTTGCTACATTGTTGAAGAGGAAACAAAAGATGGATCTAATGATTATGATGATGAAGTGGTGTATTTTGCAATGAAGGATGAATTTGATGAGGATGAGGCAACTGCACTAGTGTCTTGTGTGAACAAGAATGATAGACAGATCATTGACAGTGGGTGTTCACAACATATGTCTAGAGATAAAAGTAAGTTCATTACCTTGAGTTATTATGATGAAAATAGTGTAAGGTTTGGTAATGATGCACCATGTCTAATAAAAGGAAAAGGTTCTATCAAACTCACAAAAAAGATTTTATGTGACAATGCTTAGTATGCAAAAGGACTTAACTATAATTTGTTGAGTGTGTCACAACTAAACAATTCATATTGTAAGGTTGAGTTTGAAAACAAGATTGCTAAGATATATTATAGTAATAAAAAACTGATTGGAAAAGGTGATCAAACTAGAGGTAATCTATTCTACCTTAATATAGAGGATGATACTTGTTTAATTATTGAATTTGATGATGTGTGGCTATGAAGCAAGAGGTTTTGTCATGTTAATCTTGATAACTTAATTAGTATCAGTAACATGAGAAGAGTCAGAGGTTTGTGTAAGTTGAAGAAGCTTGAAAATATAATTTGCAAACAATGTCAATTAGGCAAAATGACAAAGTCAAGTTTTAGGAGTAAGAATCATACCTCTAAAGTAATACTAGAGTTTTTTCATTCTAAGTTGTGTGGAATAATTGAAGTGCAAAGCTACAAAGGAGATAAGTACATTATGCTACTTGATGATGATAATTCTAGAATGATGATAGTTATGTTTGTGACACAAAAATCTGATTCTTTCCAAATGTTTAAATGGTACTTAGCAAGAGTTGAGATGGAAATAGGTAAAAGTTTGAAATGTTTGAGATTTGATAAAGGAGGAGAATTTACGTCAAATGAGTTTGAGATGTTTTGTAATGACAGAGGAATAAAAAGACAAATATTTGCTCCTAGGACCCCTCCACAAAATGGAATTGCTAAAAGGAGGAACATGTTTGTAATGGACTATGCTAGGACACTCATGATGGAGAAAAAAGTTGTTTTGAAATACTAGAGAGAAGATGTAAGTACAACTATCTACACCTTGAACTATGTGCAAGTCAAGAAAGGTACTCATTCAACACCTTTTGAACTATGGAATGGGTACTCACCCAATGTAAAATATTTTAAGGTATTTAAAAGCAAGTGTTATATTATGAAAGATTTTAGGAATGATAAACTAGATGAAAAAAGTGAAGAAGGTATTTTCCTTGGTTATTCCACAATAAGTAAAGCTTATAAGTGTTTAAATACTAACACTAACAAAGTTGTAGAAAGTTAAAATGTGAAATTTTATGAATATACAAAAGTATATGAGGCCGAACCTATGAAGGAACTAGAAGAATAAAAATTATTTGTATACTTTAATGAAGGTATGCCTACTGATGAAGATGTTGTAAATCAAGTTGGAAACCAATAGTAAGTTCAGTGAGTATCGAGTCACATACTATGAATGTTGAGTTGCATTCAGGAATTGAGCTACATTCAGGTGTCAAGTTACAAAATGAAGTTGAGGTACATTCTGATTTTGAGACTAGTGTACATGAAAGAGATGTTGAACTACCTAATAGAGATGTTCATAGTGATTATAAAGTTGAGAGACCAAGTGAAGAAACCAAAACTAAACCAAGATTGTCTAAGTATGTCAAGAGACATCATTCTACTACACAAATCATTGGAGATAAAGATACTAGACCAATAACAAGGATCAAGTTGAAAAATGATACATGTTTGTTGAGTATGAAAAAACCTAAAACCTAAAACCAAGTGGGTATACAAAAAACAAGCTAGATGAAAATGGTGAAGTCACAAGGAACAAGTCAAGATTAGTTTGTAAAGGATATGCACAAGAAGAAGGGATTGATTATGGAGAAATAGTTTCCCCTATTACAAGATTGAAAGGAGTAAGAACTCTTCATACAAAGGCTTCAAAGTGTATCAAATGGATGTTAAGTCTACATTTTTGAATGTTATATTAGAGAAAAAAGTTTATATAGAACAACTAGAAGGATTTGTTGATGCAAACAAAAAGAAAATGGTATGTAGATTACACAGAGCTTTATATGGTTTGAAGAAAGAACCAAGAACATGGTATGAGAGATTTTATATTTATCTTGTGAAAATTGGATTTGAGAGGATAGATGATAATAATAATCTATACATGAAGACAAAGACAGGAAAAGGTATTTTACTATCTGAAATTTTTGTTGATGATATCATATTTGGAGGTCAAGATACTTCATATAAGGCTTTTGCAAATGAAATAAAGAGAAAATTTGAGATTTATAGATTTGGAGAGATCAAGTTCTTTATGGGTTTAAAAGTACATCATATGAAATATGGTATACACATCTATCAATCAAAGTATGTTAAGGAAATATTGTAAATATTTGGATTAGAGGATTCCAAGCCAGTAAGCACACCTATGGTAACATGACATAAATTGTCAAAGAATGATGATTAAACTGAGGTGAATCAAACATTATAGAGGTGTATGATTAGAAAATTGAAATATCTAGTACATAGCAAACCTAATATTGCATTATCCATTGGGATAGTTGCAAGATTCTCTACTAATCCTAGGGAGAATCATTTGATGGTAGTAAAGAGAATAATGAGATATGTGAAAGGAACAAACAACTATGGTCTATACTATAATAAAAAATGAAAAATTTGAATTCAGAGTCTACATGATGTTGACTGGGCTAGGAATATTGATGACAGAAAGAGCACCAGTGGAGAAGCATTTTCCTTAGGCAAAAGCCTAGTTACATGGACTAGCAAGAAACAAAACTGCATTTCTCAATCTACTATTGAAGCTACATATGTTGTTGCTGCAATAAATTATATAAAAATTGTAGATGGATTAAACAACTACTCAAAGATATGAAGGAGGAAATCACTGAACCTGTAATAATTTATTGTGATAATACAAGTGCTATAAATATATCAAAGAGTCCTGTGATGTATACAAAGACTAAGCACATTGCAATCAAGTATATCATTACTAAAGAGAATTAGTGCAAGATAAAGAGGTGAAGATGGAATACATTAACACAAAAGAGAAAATAGTTGATATCTTCAAAAAAATATTACCTAAGGATGCTCATGAGTATCTAAGAGGTAAACTAGGGGTGATACCCATATCAAAGGCTATCTAAGAATCATGAGGAGTTCCCTACATCAAACAAGATTGATTGACATATGTTACACATTGATGCAATGGATCTTACTATAGGAGTGGCCTAAAGTAATAGAAGAGATGGAATTACAAATAAGTCACAAACTAGGTGATCAAGGGAGAAACTAAGAAAGTTCATATCTGCATATTAAAGATGACAAGTTTTTGGTATTTTTGTCAAAGAGGGAGATAGTTTAAGGAAGATATTGCTAAGGGATAAATCCTAACTACTAACAAAGGTACTATTTTCATAGAAAGGGAGATAGAAGAAACATGGAATATCTACCCCGAGGGAGAAAGTATATCTATTGATTACATTTACCTAGTAAGAAGAAGTTAATGTCAAAGGACATATAAGAAGTGATCAAGAAGGAGTCATGAGGATGAGTTGATTGTTTATTTGTTGATCAAAATATAATTTTTTAACCTATTCAGAAGATGAAAGTTGTTGATAATGGGAGAGATTTCAATACAAAGAATCATTTTCTTTTTGGTATTTTATTGGTTGAATTGATTAAGTTTTGTCAATTTGGTTTGCCATCAATACCAAAGAGGGAGATTGTTGAAAATAGATTGATACAAGTACGAGCATGTGTTTCATTCATTATTTTTCCAATGATGTCAAACTTGCTACTTGTTGGTAAGATGATTTCTTACATGAATTGAGTATTATTATTTGTTTGATTGATGAAGAGGATTTGATCAAATGAGGTAACAATAGCACCTAGAGAAAAGGTTGAGTTATGATATGTAAAAGGATTTAAAAGATCAATTATGACAGTGATATTATAATGCATTGATAATCTACTTAAGGTTGCAAAGGATGGTTACACTAATTAAGTTTAGAAGAACAAGTTAAATAAATTTTGTCTACCAAGCTTAACATTCTACATAGTAGGTGTAAGAAAAGTTAGTGGAAGCTAAGCAAAAATAATTAGTTGGAGTAGGAAAAAGTCAATTTTAGTGTAAGTCAAGTGACATAGTGTAAACTGAGTAAAGTTTAGTTAATTCCATGCACCAGTAAACTATAGCTCATGCCGAATGATTTGTTAGTGGATGTCGAGAAATGTAGTATGTGTCAAGCATTAGAAGCCAGTTAATGCCAAGTGTTAGTATAGAAAGATTGAGAATTCAATGAATCTAAGGTGAAATTTTTGATTTCTTAGATTGTGTGAACCATTTGGAAAATAAACTTGATGAGCTAGTGGCACACAATTCAAGGTAAATCATTTTGAGGTGAATTCAAAGAGAATTGAAGGAGAAGTTTCTAGAATGGGGTGAAATGAAAAGAAGGGTAGATTTACTCTCTCTCTCTCTCTCTCTCTCTCTCTCTCTCTCTCTCTCTCTCTCTCTCTCTCTCTCACACACACACACACACACACACACACACACACACACACACACACACACACACATGCAGAGAGTACCAAAAAAGTGTGCTTTATTGGCCTTCCATTCTAAATTCTTCCTCCAACTTCTCTAACTTACAATTTCATATTTTGAAGACTATATATATATATGTATGTATGTATGTATGTATGTATGTATGTAATTTTGAATCATATCAAACTCTCCAACCAACCTACAACTACCCATTAAAATATTTAAACCAACTTTAAAAAGCTATCACCAAGTTGTAAAAGTTGTCATTACAATTTTGGCAACTTCTGAACAACATTTACAATTATTATCCATATGACTTAAAATTTACCATAAACCCTTGAAATATTATGAAAATGAATTTAAGACTCAAATTAAACTATTTCCACTCTACTTTGATACATTTGAGTGGTTTTCTCATACTTGCAATGTTTCAAGACCTTGTAAGTCACTATGCTTTAAATGGCTTTTATAGCCTTACAAACTAAATTGAATGAACTCCAAATAGTATTTCAGACATTACATAATGTTGAAATTATATTAAAGACAATTTAAAATATGAATTTATCCATGAGACATCCAATGAATAGGTGTTCCTACACCATATTCCACAACTTTGAAATTTTTCCAAGTCCTCTTGGAAATGGGGCTTCAAAGATCTCTTCATCTTCACTTTTGGTCTTTCAAACATTTTTCTTGAGAATATGAACCTGTTAAGAACAAATTTATGTCCTCTTCAAACTAATTTCTTCATCATCTCCTTTGAAATCAGCATAACAAAAACTTCATGGGTGAAAATAAATTGATTAGAATCAAAATCAATCCCAAAATTTTCATCTTTCTCCAATCTTCTTGGAAACTCTTCTCTTTTATCATCATTCTCATCAAAAATCAGATCACTATACACTATTTATTCATTATTTTTCATTACTTTTGACAATACTTCAACCTAATCATTTTCAGCAATGTCCATCTTCATGGAGTCTTTGATTGGTTCAATTTTCTTATTAGATTCAATAAACTCTTCTTCTTTTGTTTTCATATACCCTTGTTTCTCTTTGTTCTTCCTCAAGTTCATTCTCTTTTTCCACATATTTTTCAACTTCTTGATCCTTTGAAAAAATTATTTCTTCGTCTCCTTCACCATTTACAATTCACTACTCTAGGATTTTAAGAAGTTCCTCTGAAACTTCTTTGTATTCTCCTTAACTTCTTTTTCCAATCTATATATCTTCTCTTGTCTTTTTTTTTTTCCTTCTTTCTTCTTCTTTTGTCAATTGATACCCTAAAAATTACCATGAATCAATTTCACAAATAAATCTATTTTCAAGAAAGTCTCTTTTACCTTTCTTCCTCTTGTCTTTGATACCTCTCCTTAGGTATTTCTCCTCCTTTCTCTCTTGGACTAGTCTCTCAGTATCTAGGTTCTCTCTTCAACTTGTAAAAGACAAACACATGACCACAAAATACTCTTTCCCCAGACTTTTTGGGCCCTGATACCTATTGGTAACTTTTGAACAACTTTTACAATTATTATCCAAATAACTTCAAATTTTTCATAAACCCTTGAAATATTATGAAAATTAATTTAAAACTCAAATTAAACCATTTCCACTCTACTTTGATACATTTGAGTGGTTTTATCATACTTGACATTTTTAAGGACCTTGTAAGTCACTATGCTTTTAATGGCTTTTATAGACTTACAAAATAATTTGAATGAACTCCAAATGGTATTTAGGACTTTACATAATATTGAAAACATATTAAAGACAATGTAAAACATTAATTTATCCATGAGACAACAAATGAATAGGTGATCCTGCACCACTTTACCATAGCATCCTCTTTCTCATTACAAGCTACTTCCAACTATGTGGAGATTTAAAACCCTCTATTAGTCATTAATAACTGTAATAAATGACATAATTAAACCAATATTTTTTGTGATATTCAATAATAGTGAGTTGAAAATATTTTCTCCAAGTTATAGCCAAATCCAAGTAAGGAAAGAAAAGTTATTGCAATTTCCTTAAGACTATCCATATTATGACAAAGTTTGATCAGTCTTCACCAAAATAACCATAACTTCTTCCAAAAATAATAAAAATCATCCAAACCAAAACCAACTCAAAGAAAATCATGTACCATTCTGAAAATATAATTTACAGGTCCATATCATTCAAAATGAGTTCACATTTAAACAAAAAAATTAGAGAAATTACAGGAAAAAATAACTAGAATATTGAAATATACAACACCAAAATTAGTTTTCTTCCATTCCAAATCCATCCTCCAACTTCTCCAACTTACAATTTCATATTTTGGATACCAAATATATATAATTTGGAATCACATTAAACTCTCCAACTAACCTACAACTACCCCAACATCTTTAAACCAACTTTTAAATAGTTGTCACCAAGTTGTAAAAGTTGTCATTACATTTTTGGCAACTGTTGAACAATTTTTACAATTACTATCCAAATGAATTCAAAATTTCTATAAACCCTTGAAATATGATGAAAATGAATTCAAGACTAAAATTAAACCATTTCCATGCTATGCTGATACATTTGAGTGGTTTTCTCATACTTGACATGTTTCAAGACCTTGTAAGTGACTATGCTTTTAATGGCTTTCAGAGCCTTACAAAATAATTTCAATGAAATAAAAATGGTATTTAGGACCTTAAATAATATTGAAACCATATTAAAGGCAATGCAAAATATTAATTTATCCATGAGACATCCAATGAATAGGTGCTCCTGCACCACTTTACAATAACATCCTCTTACTCATTCCAAGCTACTTCCAACTATGTGGAGATTAAAATCCTTCAATCTTTCATTAATAACTTTAATAAATGAAAGAATTAAACCAATCCCTTTTTTGATATTCAATAACAATGATTTAAAAATATTTTCTCCAAGTTAGAGTTAATTCCAAGCAAGGAAAGAAAATTTATTGTAATTTCCTCAAACCTATGCATATTATGATAGAATCTAACCAGTCTTCACCAAAATGACCATAACTTTATCTAAAAATAATTAAAATCATATTATTCAAAATAAGTTCATGTAAACAAAAACATAAGAGAAATTGCAGGAAAAAATAATGAGAATACTGAAATATACAACATCAAAATAAGTGTTCTTCCATTCCAAATCATTCCTCCAACTTCTCGAAATTACAAATTCATATTTTGGAGACCAAATATCTATAATTTAGGATCACATTAAATTCTCCAACCAACCTACAGTTACCTATTGAAATCTTTAAACCAACTTTTAAAAAGTTGCCACCAAGTTGTAAAAGTTGTCATTACAATTTTGGCAACTTTTCAACTTTTACAATTATTATCCAAATGACTAAAAAAATTACATAAACCCTTGAAATATTATGAAAATTAATTTAAGACTAAAATTAGACTATTTCCACTCTACTTTGATACATTTGAGTGGTTTTCTCATATTTGACATGTTCTAGGACCTTGTAAGTCACTATGCTTTTAATGGCTTTTATAACTATACATTCTAAATTGGATGAACTCCAAATGTTATTTAGGACATTAAATAATATTGAAAACATATTAAAGATAGTGTAAAATATGAATTTATCCATGAGATATCCAATGAATAGGTGCTCTTGCACCATACTCCCCAACTTTGAAATTTTTCCAAGTCCTCTTAGAAAT
Source organism: Cupressus sempervirens (assembly GCA_028749045.1). Lineage (NCBI taxonomy): Eukaryota > Viridiplantae > Streptophyta > Pinopsida > Cupressales > Cupressaceae > Cupressus > Cupressus sempervirens. The sequence goes on from CM053785.1 coordinate 742,727,715, forward strand.
GGGGTTCCAAATATCTCTTCATCTTCACATTTGGTATTTCAAACCTTTTTCTTGAGAATATGAACCTCTTAAGAACAAATTTATGTCCTCTCCAATCTAATTTCTTCATCACCTCCTTTGAAATGAGCATAACAAAAACTTCATGGGCAAAAATAAATTGATTAGAATCAAAATCAATCACAAAATTTGCATCTTTCTTCTCCAATATTCTTGGAAACTCTTCTCTTTTACCATCATTATTGTCATAGATCTGATCACTCTCTACTATTTATTGATTATTATCCCTTACTTCTGACAATACTTCAACCTAATCATTTTCAACAATGTCCATCTTTGTGGAGTCTTCGATTGGTTCAACTTTCTTATTAGATTCAATCAACTCTTCTTTTTTATTTTTTTCTACCCTTGTTTCTCTATGTTCTTCCTCAAGTTCATTCTCTTTTTCCACATATTTTTCAACTTCTTGATCCTCTAAAAAATTAAATTCTTCATCTCTTTTAGCATTTGCAATTCACTGCTCTAGGATTTTAAGAAGTTCCTCCAATTTCTTTGTATTCTCCTTAACTTATTTTTCTAATCCATATGTCTTCTCTTGTCTTTTCTTTTTTCCCTTCCTTCTTCTTCTTTTGTGAATCGATACCTTGAAATTTACCATGAATCAATTTCATAAATAAATCTATTTTCAAGAAATTCTTTTTTACCTTTCTTCCTCTCATCTTTGATACCTCTCCTTAGGTCTTTCTCCTCCTTTCTCTCTTGGTCTAGTCTCTCCGTACTTAGGTTCTCTCTTCAAATTTTAAAAGAAAAACACACAACCACAAAATGCCTTTTCCCCAAACCTTTTGGGCTCTGACACCACTTGGCAACTTTTGAAAAACTTTTACAATTATTATCCAAATAACTTCAAAATTTTCATAAACCCTTGAAATATGACGAAAAATTAATTAGGACTCAAATCAAACCATTTCCACTCTACTTTGATACATATGAGTGGTGTTCTCATACTTGACATGTTTCAGGACCTTGTAAGTCAGTATGCTTTTAATGGCTTTTATAGCCTTACAAAATAATTTCAATGAACTCTAAATGGTATTTAGGACTTTAAATAATATTGAAACCATATGAAAGAAAATGTAAAATATGAATTTATCCATGAGACATTGAATGAATAGGTGTTCCTACACCACTTTACAATAGCATGCTCTTACTCATTCCAAGCTAGTTCCAACTATGCAGAGATTAAAACCCTCAATCAATCATTAATAAATTTAATAAATGAAAGAATAAAACTAATGCATTTTTTGATATTCAATAACAGTGATTTAAAAATATTTTCTCCAAGTTAGAGCCATTTCAAAGCTAGGAAAGAAAATTTATTGCAATTTCCTCAAGACTATGCATATTATGATAGAATCTGACTAGTCTTCACCAAAATGGCCATAACTTCATCCAAAAATAATTAAAGTCATCCAAACCAAAAAAATAAAAGAAAACTCATATATCATTCTGAAAATATAAGTTAAAGATCTGTATCATTCAAAATAAGTTCATGTAAACAAAAACATAAGAGAAATTGCAGGAAAAAATAACCAAAATACTAAAATATACAAAATCAAAATAAGTTTTCTTTCATTCCAAATCCTTCCTCCAACTTCTCGAAATTACAATTTCATATTTTGGAGACTAAATATTTATAATTTGGAATCACATTAAACTCTCCAACCAACCTACATCTACCCATTAACATCTTTAAACCAACTTTAAAAAAGTTGTCACCAAGCTGTAAACATTGTCATTTTTATTTTGGCAACTTTTGGACAACTTTTACAATTATTAACCAAATGACTTATAATTTTCCATAAACCCTTGAAATATGAAGAAAATGAATTTAAGACTAACATTAAACTATTTCTACACTACTTTGACACATTTGAGTGGTTTTCTCATGCTTGACATGTTTCAGGACCTTATAAGTCACTATGCTTTTAATGGCTTTATAGCCTTACAAAATAATTTTTAAGGAACTCCAAATGATATTTAAGACATTACATAATATTGAAACTATATTAAAGAGAATTTAAAATGTGAATTTATCTATGAGACGTGATGAATAGGTGCTCCTACACCATACTGCCCAACTTCAAAAAATTTCCAAGACCTCTTGGAAATGGGGTTTCAAAGAGCTCTACATTTTCACTTTTGGTCTTTCAATCCTTTTTCTTGAGAATATGAACATGTTAAGAAAAAAATTGTGTCCTCTCCAATCTAATTTTGTTCATTGCCTGCATTAAAATGAGCATAACAAAAAATTCAAGGGAAAATTTTAATTGATTAGTATAATATTATCCCAAAATTTTCATCTTTCTTCTCTAATATTCTTGGAAACTTTTCTCTTTTACCATCATTCTCATAATAAATCTTATCACTCTCTACTATTTTCTCATTATTGTCCTTTGCTTCTAAAAATATTTCAACACAATCATATTTAGTAATGTCCATCTTCATCAAGTCTTCGATTGGTTCAAGTTTCTTATTAGATTCAATCAACTCTTCATTTTTTATTTCTTCTATCCTTGTTCCTATTTGTTCTTCCTCAAGTTCATTCTCTTTTTCCACATATTTTTCAACTTCTTGATCCTTTGAAAAATTAACTTCTTCATCTCCTTCACCCTTTACAATTCATTGCTCTAGGATTTTAAGAAATTCCTCCAACTTCTTTGTATTCTCCTTTACTTCTTTTCCCAATCTCTATATCTTATCTTTTATTTTTTATTTTTTCTTCCTTCTTCTTCTTCTTTTATGAATCCATACCCTAAAAATTAGCATGAATCAATTTCATCAATAAATCTATTTTCAAGAAAGTCTCTTTTACCTTTCTTCCTCTTGTCTTTGATACCTCTCCTTATGCCTTTCTCCTCCTTTAAGACTCAAATTAAACCATTTGAATTCTACTTTAATACATGTGAGTGGTTTTCTTATACTTGACATGTTTCAAGACCTTGTCAGTCACTGTGCTTTTAATGGCTTTTATAGCCTTACAAAATAATTTGAATGAACTCCAAATGGTATTTGGGACCTTACATAACATTGAAACCATATTAAAGATATATATAAAATATTAATTTATCAATGAGACATTCAATTATTAGGTTCTCATGCACTACTTTACCATAGTATCCTCTTACTCATTCCAAGCTATTTCCAACTATGAGGAGATTTAAAATCCTCAGTTAGTTATATTAATAACTTTAATAAATAAAATAATTAAACCAATCCTTTTTATGATAGTGAATAACATTGAGTTAAAAAAAATTTCTCCAAGTTATAGCCAAATCCAAGCAAGGAATGAAAAATTATTGCAATTTCCTCAAGACTATTCTTGTTATGACAGAATCTGACCAATCTTCACCAAAATAGCAATAACTTCTTCCATAAATGATTAAAATCATGCAAGCCAAAACCAAATAAAAGAAAACTCATATAATATTCTAAAAATATAAGTGGCAAGTCTATATCATTGAAAATTAGTTCACATAAACCAAAACATCAAAGAAATTGTAGGAAAAAGTAACCAAGAATATTGAAATATACTACAACAAAATAAGTTTTCTTCCATTCCAAATCCTTCCTCCAACTTCTCCAAATTAAAATTTCATATTTTGGGGACAAAATATATAAAATTTGGAATCAAATAAAACTCTCCAACCAACCTAAAACTACCCATTAACATATTTAAACCAACTTTTAGAAAGTTGTCACCAAGTTGTAAAAGTTGTCATTGCTATTTTGCCAACTTTTCAACAAATTTTACAATTATTATCCAAATGAATTCAAAATTTCCATAAACCCTTGAAATATGATGAAAATAAATTTAAGACTCAAATTAAACCATTTCCACTCTACTTTGACACATTTGAGTGGTTTTCTCATACTTGACATGTTTCAAAACCTTGTAAGTCACTATGCTTTTAATGGCTTTTATAGCCTTACAAAATAATTTTAATGAACTCCAAATGGTATTTAAAACCTTACATAATATTTAAACTACTCTCTCTCTCTCTCTCTCTCTCTCTCTCTCTCTCTCTCCCTATCCCACCCTCTCTCATCTCCTACTCTCTCCCCATCCTCTACCCTCTAGCCTCTCTCTCTCACTCTCTACCCTCTCTCTCCCTTGCCCTTTCTCCCTTTCCATCCTCTCTATTGAAATATAAGGCTTGCAAAGTGTGTGCTCACTAGAGCGCGTACACATTGTAGTGTATGAACTATGTAAGCCTTGAATTTAAAAATGCTTTAAATAGTGCACATGCACTAAAGAGTGCTTTCTCTATGGCACACACATGCTATTTAAAGCTTTCAACCCAAAGGTTTGAAGTCTCTAAACTGGTCTAAGACATGTTTTGCAATAGTTATATAAAAAATGATTGATTTTTCTTATGTGCTCTCCTTCAAGTTTCCTCATGGTTGAGCATCGATAAAATCAAGTTATATGATATTGTAGATCTTTGTGTTAGCTATACAACCATATAATTTATTTTGAATTCAAAATATTTTAAGCCTTTCAACTATGATATCTTTTTAATGTATGTCCATTTTCTCTCAAAAACCAACATGTACTAATTGGGGTGTAGGTTTTAGTTCATTCATCCAATTTCACAACAACTTAATTTTTTAGAAACTAGATTCCATTCTACACACTTTGAAAAAAAAGAAGTTTTGATTTTAGATTAGTTTTCAATCATTTCTAGGGAAAGAACACAAATATTTTATATTTTTGAGATATGTCCAATTATAAAATTCATTAAAAAAATACACATTATAAAATTACCCAAAAAATCTAGGATAAATTACATAGTGTTAGGTAATTTTTGACCAGAGTGATTAAACAAATTTTTAAAAAATGTTAAAAAATTTCGTGGGGCACACTTTGTACTATGTTATATTTTTTATTTAAAAAATAGTACCACTTTCTGTGGCCCCCTTTATTGAGGACTAAAATTAAACTATTTTTAAAAAAAATAGTAGTTTAGAAACTACATTCAAAGGACAACTACTTTTGTTTTTGTCATATCTTGAAATTTTGCACGTAGCTATCTTCAAATTCTTGTCAAAGTTTAAAAGTTGTTGATTTTTGAAATAAAAAAGGTGGCCACTTATAGCCCCCTTTTGACACCACAACTTGGTGCACTTAGCTAGTGGAAATATTTACATGTTGCATTCATGATTGTGTTTGTCATTAATGTCATAGTAGTAATTATGTGAAGAATGGAAGAATTGTTGTTAGAAATCAAGGTCATACAGACAAAGTTCTGATTTTCATGTGATGCATGGGTAAGAACATGTTCCATGCTATGTCTAGATGACAAGGTTAAATGTGTGTAAAGTAAGTTGAAGATGTATGGAAGATATGCCTAATGTACAGTGAGCAGTACAGAGAGAAAGTACCTAAGAAGCGATTTCTAGTGATTACATTATAGCTTATAACATAGATATAATCTGGTGATGCACAGTTAGTTAGTGATATAAGATAGTTTGATGGTGGCATCAACGAGTATGGAAGCCCTAGTGTTGCACATGTGAGAATTTGTATAGACTGTGAACCAATAGTACTGTTGTAGTTATGAAATAATTAATTATCTTATTATAATTATTTGGGAAAGCCTCACGGCTGACTCAAGGAGCTATTTTGAAGATACAGTATAAAGGAAGATGTTTTCCTTGTTTGTAAGTAGTGTGATAAATGTATTGAATGTGAAGTAATCAAGGAAGTGCAAAAAGGAGATGAGTGTTTGGTGAATGTGAGCAAGTGATCCAAGGGATTATTGGATGCAAAGTTTGTGATCTAGTATTAAGATCAGAAGGAACAAAAGTTTGGCTAACATGATAGAGAAAGTGGAAGGAGCAATACAACCAATTTTATTATTTTGTAAGGGATAATACAAAGATCATTTAGATAGTGGGTTCATTGGTCTTGCTCTTGAAGCTAGTTGGACAATGGGTCCATCTTTCTTCTATAACTCCTAATAGGGTTGGTACAACTTCTAATAGGGTTGGAATCTCCTAATAGGGATTCAAAGGCTCCTCACAGGGACTGATATGTATTGAATGTTGTTATAGATTCCTAATAGGGTCCATCCTCTAAAAAGGAATATTTATAGTAGTACATCATCTTGTGGGTACCATCCCCACCAGGGTATTCCCTCTGACCAAGGGTTTCCCTAGTTAACATATATGGTATTATTGTGCATGAGTATCTTGTTATGGCTTCTGATTGTATTGCTCACATGGTTAAGTTTTATTAAGGTTGATAATTGTGATAATAGTTGGATAACTAATTCACCTCCCTCTTAGTTATATTGATGGACTATATATTTTAGCATCAACATATACTGGTGAATGTTGTCTTAAAGGCTCCACATACCTAAACTTCATCCTCTGATGTAATCATCTTCAATGTTTGTAATTTTAGTTTCTTTCTTTGTCTCTACTCCCTTGGTTGATAGCCCAAAAATTATTTTTCAAAGCAATTCATCTTGTTGTGCTACAACTTCCTTTTTATTCTATAAAATAAAAAACATTCTATACTTAGGAACAAATATGTTCCTATACTTTACCAAAAAAAATTCCTATTGATCTTGGGAAAGATTAGGCATGACTCTAACTAAGGTGTCAGTCCTTATCTTTCTCTCTTCTACTTTTTCTTGCTCCCATCTTCTTTCTAGTCTCTCATATAAGTCTTTGGGTATCTTCTTCTCAATTTTAGTAGGAACTAGCTTATGATTAGCAATCATATCTATCATAGCCTCATCAATTTTGGTTCTACTAGTATTATCCAGTGTATCATATTTTACAAATCTAAAGTTGGTTAATCCTCAAGATCTTTTGAGATTTTCACATACCTCTTCAATAGACTTTGTGCAATCTATAACAGTTCCTTTCCCTTGCCTAGGGTGCCCAGTTTAGCTTCTAGGTCTTCAATCATTCTTTTCCTCTTCATCTCTTTTGAAGCTATCTTGATATTTATAGCTATTCTAGCCTTAGCTTCCTCATATTTTCCAAAAGGTTCAGCCTCAATGTCTATTTCTTCTTTCAATAGTGCAACAATGTTTGCCCTTATTAAATCATTATTAATTTCATAATTAAAACTTTGTAACCATGCCTTCATTACTTACACAAATGTGATGTCTATATCTACAAGAAAACAATTTTCATTATAATACCTTGTAACCAATTCTATTGCTATCCTCATCCTTCCCTTCGTTCATTTCTTAAATTTCTCAAAGTAAGCATCCATGCCATTCTCAAAATTTTCTCCTAATTGACTAATGTATTTGTTTATCTGTCTTGTCACTAGTTTGTTATGTTTGCAAATAACATCACCAACACTAGAAAAACAATTATGGATATAAAAGAAATTGCATACAACGAGGGATCCAAACTCACACATTGAATACTTTTCTTTTCTCATAGATGAAAAATTCTCTACTAATTACAATCTTTGTAGCTCGACAAGATCATATTCATGATCTTTCATCACTATGTTCTAGGCTTGAACCATTTCCATAAACAACATGCTATTCAATCTACTTGACTCATAAAATTTGTGAGGTATAACCCTCACAAAAAATTGATTAGTGGATCAGAAATGTTTGCAATGGACAAACCTCATCCACTCCACTCAGCACCTGTGTTTTCCTTAACTTCCTCTTGACTCAAGCATCCCATGGTTTTCTTCTATTCTAGGGTTGGATAGCCTATCCCTCTATAAATTATCTTCTTCATGATCTCCATAGGTCCATTCTATAGCCAATACTTTATATCATGGATTCTACTTAAATTTTTTTAATCCATTCAATCTTGAATTTTTTTTTGAAATTCTATAGCACAAGTTAACCCTTTCCTCTCAAAAACTTTAAATTCATCCTTCAGGATTCCTTCATTACATAAATTCTCATATGGTTCTCTAATTTCATAGTCTCCCACTTCTTTGATCTTACACATGTAACAACTCTTAACATCATGGATCATAATAACTTTGGGTGCTATCAATGATAGCACACCCATTGAATCTCTTTTCATTGCAATTTCTAGAATAGCACAAAATTTTGGTGGAGGACAAGCATCACTCTTCACTAGTTGAATTTTACTAACCTCTTTTCTCAGTCCAACAATAGATGAAGGTTTCATTTTCTCTTTTAAGGTTTGAAGTCTTTTCTTTCTCTTCTAGATTACTCGACACAGTTCATATCTTCACTCATTTAGGTTTCTATTCCAAATCACTCTGTTCTCTTGAAACCTTTATGAAAGGTCTAAGATAATGTCTTCAAAATTTGATATATACCTTATTTCGATCAATTTAGTGTCTCCATTAATGTTTTGTACTCAATTCATCATGTCTAGTTGTGTATTTGTGAGCTTCTACACATTTGATATCCTTTTTAAAAGTCTAGTAGCCATTACCCTTTTATCTTCTTCAACCATAGTCCTATCTTCTTCATCTTTCTTCTTTTCTTCAGCAACTCCATATAGTCTTACTGATTGGATTTCACATTCTCTTTTCTATCCTCTTATATATTCATTCATAAGTTTTTTCTTTTCAAGTAGATCTGTAGATGCTTTTCATTTGGATTGATTGATTCAAAAAATCCTTAAGTCTTAACTTCTTCATAGGAATTTTTTTTTATCTAGATAGCCAATTCCTTTCTCCCTTTTAGGAAATCCTTCAAATCTTGTTTCACTTTCTCAAGTTTATTCAGTATGAGTTGGATGCTAGTCACCTAATTGTCAATAACCTTGTCTAGTTTAAAATCCTCCATCTCCAAGATCTGATCTCCAAGCGATTTAAGCTTCTTTCAAAGATCTAGTGCTCTAATACCAATTGTTGATTGATGGATGTATAAATAGGATAACAAGATACTGAGAGAGGAGGAGAGGTTGGGGGGGGGGTGTGGTGAATTAGAATGTTAAGCACTTTTACTTTTCAAAAATTAATTCACACATCCACCGATTAACTTGTTCACGTAAAACTTGTAATAATAAACTTGTTGTAACATATAAATTTGATTTGTCACATGCATCAAAATAAACACATAATACAATATTTTTTACCTAGAAACCTTCCAAGATGAAGGTAAAATTGGGGTGGGGATGACACCCACAAATATTCATTATTGTAGCAATAAAGTTAACTTGTAATAGTTATAATGTTTGCTCATAATATGATCTATCCTGTGAGGGGTCTACCCTATTAAAAGCTTATGAGACTGCTAGGTCTCACCTTGTTAAGGATTTAACACTTACAATGAAGTAAGGACTCTATTAGGAGATTTACAAAGATCTATTAAGACCACTTTGTTAAGAGATTTACCATGATTCAAGTTGGTCAGAATTGATTAAGTACTTGACTCTTGGTATGCTCTGTAAGTTGATTTTGAGTCTTCTCCTTGCTAACTAATCCTCTTCCTCTAATCTGATAATATTTTTTCGTTCCCTTCATTTCTCTAATTAAGTCACTTGTTCTATTAAGAGATAACATAACACTTTCACTGACTTCTGATATGATCTCAAAATTTCACTTTGCTATTCAAATATTACTCCTTGTTCACATGTACACTCTTCTCTTCTCATCTCCATGCCACACAATCTAGGTTAAGATTTTCTCTATTTAAAGAGTTTTGTAAAGAGTTTTCTAGATGCTTCCATAATTAGCCTCTCCATGTGAATTGTTGATCACACAATATAGAGATCTTTGGTCCATGGCATTGAATTGGATGAGTTTTATGGCTATAATTTTTATAATTTTTTTGAATAAGAATTTATTCATTTTATTTTATTTTGAAGTCCCTTTTTTAACTATAAAAAATATAGGGTGTAGTTCCCGTCAAACAAGTATATGCAAATCATCTTTTTTTGTTTTGATTTGAAAATATCTTATAGATGACATGTATAGCTAGTGCACAAAAAAAGAAATAATCATTTTTGATGTATATTTTCTTTGTTATAAGTACTCAAGTTCGACCTTATCAGAATCCAATAGTTTTTTCCTCCCGTCAAAACTTTCCTATCAAATCTATACCTTCTTGAAAACAAATTACATATTCGTGAAGAGGATTCTCTCCTCTAGAGATAAATATAATTTTTTAATTTTTTTGATATGATTTACTATTTTTTTCCCTTTTTTGAGGGAGCATCTTCTGAAATGTTGAAATATCGACTTATAATACTTTGAGATTATAACATATTATAACTAATCAAAACACTCAAAAATTTATATAATGATGATATTGAATTTGAGATCTATAAAAGGGTATTTTTAGTTTTTGAAAAAAAAAGAGTTTTGATAGAGAAATGAGATTTGACCAAAATAGGTTTTGGTATCACAAACGGTGACACAGATCTGTGTTTTTATCCTTGACCCTTACTATTTTTTTGATACTCAACATTGTTGTTGTCGAGTCTGCATTATGCTCAAAACATACTATGTAACTCAACACTTGTATGCTTGAAGTTGCTCGACTGATGATGAGCTCAACTTGTATAAAAAATACTTGGTCACCATACACTTATTCAACTTCTATACAACTTGGTACATACATACTTATGTACATGTTTAAGCCTATATAGAGTAGCTCGGTTGCTGTGATGGTCGTTTGACTCTGCCTTGTAAATGACTAAGTGTTTGACACTAATAGACAATAATAGTTAGAGATACCAACAATTAATTCATCCCTCTCCTCTTTGTATATAAGGGGTTCAACCATATTAACATTTTAGTTCCTTCTACCAATAGCTCTCAAATTGAGTAGATATGTCATACTTGCATTTATTAGGATGAAAGATAGATCCATAACATTTTTTTACCCTAAGTGATAGTTGTGAGGTTGCTCAAGGTTTGGTGTGAACATTTGATCTAGAGTTGTTGCTACCACTATCTTTCTTGTCTTGAATTTTTTTCATTTCATCTCTGACTTTTTCCTTGTTAATTATTTTTATCAAATTTTAGCTTTAAAAAAAAATCATTTAAATTTGTTTTTCAATGTGCCCAAATTTGTTACATTTCAAGCATCAATTATTCCATTTCTTTTTCCTTGACCCACACTATTTAGCTTATGAGAATATAGAAAACATGCATTATATATATATATATATATATATATATATATATATATATATATATATGTGTGTGTGTGTGTGTGTGTGTGTGTGTGTGTGTGTGTGTGTGTGTGTGTGTGTGTGTGTGTGTGTTGGTTTCCTACATTGACTTATTTTATGAAAATAAAATAAAAATTAGAATATATACTACTAAAAGATATATTACTTGGATAACTTCTTCTTCTACACTCTACTACTCTATGTAATGATCTATTTCAATTGAAATAATGACCATTTAATATAATTTGAATACATACTTACCTAGGGACTTATGAAAACCTTTAACCTTTGTCTATTTGATTAGATGTAGTCTCATCTTTTCCTACCATAAACTTTGTAGCTTCTTCATAAATAGAGTTATGGGCTATTCACAAGTATCATATACAAGTCCTTTCATATATTTTGATGATCTCGGAAAATCCTAAATCTTGTCTAATTTTTCTAAGATGGTTTTTCTCTTTTATTTTCTCACCTTCATTTCAACCTAATTTGATATATGAAATAAGATCTCTTAATCAAGATTTTGACATTAATTATGTTTTCTCTTATTTATGTTGTTCAAAAGATTCTTGGATTTTTCATTATCTTCTTGTTTCATCATGAGGTTAGAAATGTTCATTTTTTCTATCTTGATCTTATTTCTTACATACTCTAATCCATATTAGATGTTGGTATGAAAGGTTCAACCTCTTAGGTCTCATTTGAGTAGTTAGACTCTTACAAAGGAAATAGCTTTGATATCATTTATTCAACATCATGTATTGTAAGTGGACATGTGTCAATCAATATATATTTAAGAAATTAAGACACTCAACTAATTCTTTGTATAACATGTTTTAATTTTGTTGGATACTAAACAACTGAAAGGACAAAACAAAGAAACACACAACACTTGTAATATTTTTGTGAAAATCCAAGAGGGGAAAAACTTGAGAGAGGCTTATCTCTTAACTTTCATTATGCTACCAGTTAATATTACTAAGTGTGGAAAGGTGGTCAAGGGTCTTGATCAAAGTAAGAAGATCAAGGAGACAAAGAATATGAATTTTTGGGAGGAAAAAGAAAAAAAAGGAAGAAAATGATTCCCATTCTTATTATTGTGAACAATGTTGAAGTCTATGTCAAATTGCTAGATGAGGATCTTAAGGACATTGTTGTTTGATCCTCCTCTTTATGATTTACAAATAGCCAAAGCGGCCTTGATATGTAATTTTAGGTTGAAATTTTGACTTTCACTTGCTTAAATCATAGAACTTGAATTTCAAATCCATGGAAGAAAAAATTAAAGAGATGCATATGGAAGAGGAGGGTGAGAATAGATGAAATGAGGAGCTGGTAAAGGAGTTAAAAGGTAACATTAATAAAATGGGAAATATTGTCAAAGGTGTTCTTATCACCTACTAAGATCTTCTTGAAGACTCTGCCAAAAGCATGAACAAAGTACTTGGGAAAATTGAACACGAAGATGAGGCTTTTCTCATGCTTGATCTTGATGATACTAAGAAGCACATTGAGGAAGTAGGACTAGGCAAATGTACCCTCTCTAATACTATGAAGAAGTAGAAGACATGACCTCAACTTGACAAAAAATAAATCAAAGATGTGACTGAGAAAATCAATTTAATTCAACAGGAGCTGATGGAGAAGGTGGGGAAATTTGTTTAGTGTTCTTTCACTAGTTTGTCCTTTTTTTATTGTAGTCATTAGTTGTTTCTTGTGCATTTTATAGTACTTGTTTTGGTTGTGTGTATGCCTGATCTCGTGGGCACTATTTCTTTTTGGATCTTAAATGTTCAAATCTTTATGTAAAATGATTGGGGTTTTGGGTCTCCTATAAAAAAAACCCATTTTATCCTTAATGAAATATAATACAGAGGGTGGCTTAATGTTGGTGGGGCTTACTACCAATTTTCTGACTACATTTGGGCCCAATGCTTGGATACAAAAATAGAAACTATTGCTAGATATGCAAGATTCAACTAATACTCATACATCTATAAAATGCCATTGATATCATTCTAATTGTAATAAACTTGTTTTCCTTTTTACTAGTACAAAACTTCATGTACAATTCTATTTGTAATTGTCCACATATATAGAATCAAAGATAATATTATATGAATACATAGCTCACATCATTCTAAAATTAGTAGCTCACTATAAGTATATACCAAGATCAATATAGACATTCTTCATGTTGCTGAGACTAAAAAAAGGTGTAAATAATTCTTTAATTTAGATTTACTATTTGTTGTACCAAAAAAAAGATTTGATGACATGTCAAATAGAACAGGATAAATAATAGGCACTTGAAGAAGATCTTGAAATACTACTAACACTTCCAAGTTTATTACTTTAGTCAATGACTTCATGTGAGTTGTCAGTAAACAAAAGAATGAATATTGAGATACACATCTGTGCATGTTGATTGATACCAACTAACCTAGAATAATGATAATAATAAAAACCAAAGTTGGGGTAGCCTAACACCCTTAATATTTCCCAAAATATGGTTGTAAAGGAAACAAGATCATGTCACCCACTTTTCACAGGGGTAAGAGCCATGTTGAAGACAAAAATGATGAATGGGTGGCCATTCAGGAGGACATAGACAAAATTCGAATGAGGTATTAATGATATTGATAATAGGTCCACAATGTCTCCCACTTTTCCATAAGGCGATGTGTAGCTTACCAACCATAATGTCCTTGTTGCCTATGGATGTGCTTGATATGAAAAATAATACAGAGGATAATTTAAGAATAATTTTAATTTCTTATGAAAGATAGCGAAGGATGATGTTGAAAAATATATTGAATAGGAAGGAAGCTTGGGGATGTGGGCCCTTTCTTTCACTATTTTTGATAGTGGTCTTTATGACCTTTTTCTAAGTTTTGTTTCCATCAATGATATTATTACGTATAACTCTAGTCATTTATATTGGTATGACCCTTGATGACCCACTTTAAAGACTTTTAGTAGTATTTGGATTAGTATTATCAATTATGATAGAAGTAGGTTTCTTAGTATAGCTAATGTCGATACTTAGAGCAAAAGTTACTATGATAATTAATAATTTGTTGATTTTGATGTGGAAGTTAATGTGACTATTTTTAGTATTGGTCGTATGTATTGTTAATATGTTGATGATTTTAATATGTTGATAAACTCATTTGAATTTTGATAATAAAAAATTGAACCTTGTAATCCTCATTGCTTAAATATGATAATTTAAAACTCTATTTGATTAACACTTTTCTTGTTCTATGAAATCTTTGAATTTTGAATGTAAGACCTCATATTTAATGTCAAAGCTAATCTTTTATTAATTTCAACACCAAAGTGACAAACTTTTGATTCACCTTTAATCCTCCACTTCCATGCATTCACTCCCATACCAGTAAGGAAGAAATAAAGTTATGTGCTAAGTTTATAATAATAAAAATTACAAATAATGAATTCATCGAAAGTAACTCATCATAAGTTACAAAAGAAATACAAATATATAATTTTTTCTAAATTTTTGAATATTAAAATATAAATACAAAATGTAATGTATAATATTTTTTTCTCTTTAACATTTTACAATATTGAATTAAAATATAACATGAAATGTATTAATCTAAAAGATTATAATGTAAACTTTTGATCTAATTGAAAATATATATCATTTTTCTACACAAATGTATGTTTAACTTTTGTTAATTTTTAAAAGAAAATAAGTAGCATACTTCTGACTTCCTTTTTCATTTGACTATTTTAATGCATCCACCCTTACAATACCAATCATAAATATATAAAGTTGTGTAATAAATTAAAAATAATTAAGAATCAAATGATAAATTCATCAAATACAAAATGAACACTCATATTCCTTTATATGAAATATAAAAATTGTTGAGAATGAATATCATATATATTTTTTGTCTATTTAAAAATATTATAATATCTTTAACAAATCTTGACATGCTATAAAGAGAAATTTTTAACAAGAATAAATATTATTCTTGTGGAAAATGATGATAAAAGGACATGAAATTAAGAATATTCATTTTGCATACTATAGATATTAAAAAATGAAATGATTAAATATATATACAACCAATTACACTTTATATCAAATTAGAACATCATGACATAGCCTAACTTAAAATTGTTCATTACTATGTCCATTTTTTGTACTATATAAACTAAAAAATATTTGATAAAAGTATCTGTACATAATTATGTTCTATATTAAATAGAACATCATTATTATGCTCTTTTGTATAGAAATAGAGATAATACTATAATTTAGATCTATGCATGACTATCTCCTTTTTTTTACAATAAATAATTTAAAGGTATAAGATAATTATAAATATCCAGAGAATATTAAACTCTCTATTAAATTAGAACATCATCATTACAATCTTATGTACTATAATACAAATAGAAACATAATTTAAAATTGTGTTGTGCTATTTGATTTTTGCATACTATACAAATTTAAAAAATGAAATGATTAAAATATCTATACAAAATTACTTTCTATATAGTAAACAAAGATAAAATATTAAATTATTATTTGTGTATTATTAGCGCATTGCTATCTTCTATTTGTATACCATAGAATCTTTAAAAAATGTAACGATACAAAGTATATGCACATATTTATACTATACATTATAAAACAATACAATATTATTACATGTTTGTGCATGAAAATAGAAATCTTAAAACACCTAAAACTTTTGCATTACCATTTTGTATACCATAAAAACTTACAAAATAAAATAATTTAAAAATATATGTATTATATAAACATTATTATTATTTTTTTAATAAATAAAATGATTGAAACTATTTTTACACACTCATATTCTATATTACTATAGAACAACATAATAATAATAATAATAACAATAATAATAATTCTATTGAAAATAATAATAATAATTATTATTATTATTAATTGTACACTAGAAGAACCATGGTGTTATGTATGTAACACGAAAGACACCGAATTTAGGTTTTTTCACAACACCCCTCTCTCATATAAAGATATTAGAGTTTAAGGAAACTCCATAATTTTGAAGCTAATATTTGTACAAAGACAGCTTTTCCTTTCCTTTTTGAGTGATACGGGTAAGTTTTAAATAGTAAATGACCCTTTACGGTCTTGTAAGAAATTTGTACCACCCGACTCTCGCAAGTGATGCCAATGTTAACAGAAAAAAGAATGGTAGAAAATTGAAATGAATTGAGGTTGTGAGCGTGAATGTGGGTAAATGGTGTCAGTTGTTTAATCCGGGCAATATGACGGTCGGTAGAAGAGGTGCGGGGAAAAGGCCATACAAATTATCCCGCCTATTTTCCTTCCACTAAATGTCAGATCAAGTATAAATTTGACTTGGATTATGGAAGAATAATAAGGATCGGAGGTGGGGCCTCGCTGAGTCGTCAGTGGAGCGTAAGAGTGATAAAAAGACGTTAAAAGGCGGTCTGAAATGGTGTGTTTCCATATGACCAGGGGACTAGTAAGTCTCCGACATAACAGTCAACGTGGCGTACAGAGACCCACAACCAGCCTTTCCTGTCATAATCATTCAGAGCACCATACATGGGATGATGATCATAAGGCATCCCACCATATTTAGGGATGCTCATCATGGGGTTGCGTACCTACTACTTGCCCTCATCTGCTCTCGCTCTGCTTCATTTCGTTTCGCTTTCCCACGCCCACCCGGAGATGAGACGGAGATGGACAATGGGCGCTTCTGAAGATATTTTCCACCGATTCTTCGATTGCGAGAAAGGTGAGTGGATTCATTAGGTTCTCAGTCTTTTTGATCCGTTTTTCCTTTGGTTTGATCGTTGTTTAAGGTTCGTTTTGTTTGCATAGGGGTTTGTATTTTGCTTTCTTTTGAAGGTTCTTTTGTGTTGATAAAGAAATGGATTTCTGAACAAGATTCAAAACCCTAGGCCGTAGTTGTGGAAAATTTTGAGCATTAGCTGTAACTGTTGTTTTGCTGGGGTTTTCTGTTACATTTTGGTTGAAGAAAACTTGAATCGCTGAACCTTTTACCTTACTTTTGAGGATATGGCAGTTCTTTTTATCGTATCAAATCGCTTGTTGTTTTGAAGTTTTCCGTTTTGGCATCGCCTGTTTCTTGTTTTTGAGCTGTGAAGGCTTTATTTTGGAAGATGAATCCCTTTTTTGGTTTCGCCATTTGTGGCTTTTGTAATACTTTGGAGCGCCTGAAGCCGTATCTAGCCATTTTAGTTTGTGAAATTTATTACCGTGGCAGGTCACAGGGAGCTCGACACTTGAACGTTTGTCCAGATTTCTAGTTCTGCAATACATTTTCCTTGACTTAGATGCAGGCTTTTAAAAATAGAATTCCGTTTCCGCATGTTTGGAGCTTTGATAGAAGCCTGAACAATGAAGGGAGGACAATAGTTGAGGATTCTTTTGGTTTTTCGAAGTGGTTTTGGTCACGGGCAGAATTTTCGTCGGATCTATTTTCCTCAGTTTTGGCATTCCTCAAAAGTAGAGATGGATGCTGTATCCAATTCACACGAATGTGCCGACGGAAATGCTCGGGAATCACGCAAGAAATTTGTTCACAAATCAAAGATGTTGTCAAATCCAGATAATCCATCGGAAGAGTTGATCCTCAACGGTACCCAAGCATTTTCCGAAGGCTTCTCTATTCGGTAAGGTTTTCTATTTTCCTATTTGCTTCCGTTGGATATTTGTCCCTAGATGACGATAACAAAGCTTCGTTTGAAATTGTTTTGCAGTGAATATGCAGGCAAAGTTAGGGATTTAAATATCAGGAAATCATGGCCTTTCTCGGAGAGTATGCTTGATGATTGCTTGAGAGAAGGTCGAAACCAGGTGCTTCCACCTCTTGAAAGGCCGACATACAAATGGTGGGGATCTCAACATTCCACAGCTGAGCCGGAAGGTAATAGTGAGGGGATTATAGTATCCGAAGTGGATGCGGCCATTTCCAAGGATTTAGAAGAACAAATTAGAAAACTTATCACTGTCAAAATTTCTGAATCGGACGACAATACTGCTAACAGAGAAGGAGGTCTAAAGAGGAGAGAAAGTAAATACGAAAGGCGGTATAATAATGGTCACCGCCATCGCTCTTCAGCGGCCATTTCAACGCCAAAATTTACTTCGCAGTCAGATGGAGAGAAAAAGCTGCCACAGGTACAGGAAAAGGGAAAGGCTGATAGCGATAGCTATGAAGATGTTGCTACAGGAAAGCAAAACCAGAACGGAAAACCGGATAGATCTCAGGCGACCGAAAGGCAGGTACTGCGTTTTAGATTTGATTCTTCCAAGGAGGATTCGAAGTTATTAACGCATGGAGGTGTCGGAGAGGAAATGGACAGGCCGAAGAAGTCTAGAAAAATGGCGCGAGATCAGGTAGCGTTGGGGTTAAATTTAACACAGACTGAGAAGAACAAAATTGATCATCTGAATGTTGAGGGATATAAATCTGAGTCGGTGAACGATTTTGACATTAGCAATAATGATATTTCCGGACTGAAAGTTTGCCCGGTCTGCAAAACGTTTACCTCTACAACTATTACAGCTGTGAATGCTCACATGGATGATTGCCTCGCACAAGCATCTAACGCACAGAAAAGGCATGGTAAATTACAGAAACAGAAATCAAAGGCACAAAAGAAGCGGTCAATAGTTGATATTTTTGCTGCCGCTCCACCGGTAAACAGGCCTTCAGATTCATCAGAAAACATGGCGATGGAAACATCAGCGGATTCAGCTAAAGGTTATTGCAAGCTAAAGGAGACCATGGCGCTGATGGAGACAGCAGTAGAAAGCGCAAAATCTATCAGTTGCAAACGAAAGAGGACAATTAGCGCACATTCGCAGGAAATAGGGAAAGCTGGACGAAGAAAAGCTGAGACTGTTGAAACGAAAAGAAAACGGCAACGGCTTCGTCTAATATGTGGTGTTAGCAAGGGAGTTAAGGTATGCCGCCTATCTTATTCAAGTATTTTAGTTTTCGGTTGAGATTTCCTTCGGGCTTTGTGATATTTCAATAACCAGTCGAGATGCGTAGCTTAAAAAATAAACGTAAATGCTTAAGAAAATCCGAGATCCGATTATGTGTTAAATTTAATGAGCGAGTTCCGTGGCATCAAAACAACTCAGATTGTTACCAACAGCGAAAATAAAACAGGTAGATGGAAAGTTTAGGTGAACTGTTCGTAATTGATTTCTTTTCTATTAAAATTTCCGTGGCGAAAAACATTGTGATGTTTTGGAACTTCTCTCCATAACCATAATCGGACTTAGTTAAAAGAAAATCTTTCAACTCTCAACCACTGCATATGAATTGTGAGGATTCGTTGCTGCATTTTCCGCTGAATGTTTTGGTTATAAACTCTCTACTATTTTTAATATCATTTTACATTCGACCTTTACGTAAGAACTGTGACTTGCGAAGAGCATTGTTGCTCGTTTGCAATGCATTTCCCCGAAAAACTGTTACCCCATCGCGTATACTTCTGCGTATAACCAGCCTTTGAGCCTTTAATATTTATTTTGAGTGATCATTAGGAGGTTTTCAGCTGTACGAAACCATTTTGGTTCGTCCAAATCAATAATATAATTGTTGTGGATGGTTAAGCCTTTAGTACGGTTAGAACAAAAAAATGATTGTTTTGGACTGTCAAGACTTCCCTAGGGTTCAAAGAATATATTCTTACGATTGTTTTTAGTTTTTTCTGGGTATATTTTTCAATTGACATTTTGGAACACTTTCGTTTTTGATAAGATCACCGAACATCATCCGATCGGGATCGTTTAAAATATTTACGCAGTTAAATCAAAACCAATAGCAAATTGTATAAAAATATTATAAGAGGGTTCGAAGAGCTGCTGGACCAAACTCTCTAACCAATTTTTGGGTAGATTCTATCAGCCATTTAAGAGAAGAATTTTAAACAGATTAAAAAAATATCACTAGGATTTTATATTTTCTGCTCCGATGTGGCTTTCCTTGTTGTCTTGCACATTTCAGGTCGATTTCAATCTGACTTTAAATATGGGCTCGAAGAAAATTGGCACGATCACTTCAATTACATTCTATTGTTGTCCGTAGAGGTGTCAAATCTAGATTCATCTATGAAGCACCGGATATGTAAATTCGAATATTGTAATCGGAAATTTCCTCGATATCATTCAACAGTTCAGGCAGGTTGAATTTCAACATCATGACCACTCAAATATGTGTACTTGAACTCTCATGTTTCAATGGTTTCAGTTGAAGCTTACTTGTGAGAACAAAATACTAGCACACGGTAATCATGAGTTCTTTTAACAGATTTAGCCTGTGATAACTATATATAATAGCTCATTATCAAGAGTACTAGAGTGTTGTATTATCAATTAGCACATTCATAAGAGTACTAGAGTGCTGTTTTTTAATTGAATGAAACGACAATAATTAAACTTGTAGAGAATTTCCTCTTCTTCTGGAGAACAATGATTTTCCACCAGTAAAATGGAAATTCCGGTTCCTCTTAGCAGTAATGGTTGTTTCTTTCGATCTCAGAACTTTGTCTTTTTCTATAAAGGCATGTTAATTGCGTCAGAAATCCATTCGTCTGATTCGAAAATCATGAAAGTATTTATGAATACAAGCGGACAGTTGTTTCGAATTTTACGAGATGCCGAAAGAATAAAAACAAAAGCCATGTATGAAATTCCGTGGATGACAAACGACCATAAAACCGGCTCTAACTCTAACTAGAATGCTTCTCATAAAAACTCAGAAATCTTCAGATAAAAGGTTCCAAGTCTGTATGGAAATATGTCTGTAAACTTTGAATGGCTGCTATTATAACAATAACAACATAAAATCAACTTGACTTGCTAATAATATTCCGTGAGGCACCGAGGCGTGATGATAATGAATCAATCAAAAGAATCAACAAATTTCAACAAAATCTCCAAGAAGCCAATGAGAGAAAATTGTAGACGACTCCTACATGGCTGGGATAATTGGAGAATACTGCACGCTTATGCAGATGCCCATTCACAAGCTCTGAATGTGAACCTTACCCAGATTCTGTGGAAGAGATCATGTCAACATTGTAACGGCATCGTTGATTAAATGAAGTGGTGGGAGAAATGTAAGAACCCTTTCCAATGTAAGGTGGGTAATTGAATAATTAAATTAGGTAGGATAGAGGGTGTCAGGTACCGCCGGATGACCCGGAGAGTGATAGTCTCGAGGCAACGTAACGGTACGCCCTTTTGTCAGTCCTCCGTTGTGTCAATTTGATGTGAGCTTAGTACCGCCCTTTTGCTTTTTATGCCTCCTTTCCCCCCACTCACAAATCACAATTACCCCGTTAGGGTCTCGTCTACTCAGCGCAATCATGGCGAGTGGTGCGAATAATCCATTTCTCTTTACTGAAAGGAACAAATCCGGCATTCCTCATCTTCAGAACTGTTTAGCCCAAAGTCGCTTCCTTCAGCCGTCCCACGGCCTTTTATTTGATGTGTACATAGACCTAAAACAAGCAATCTTGATGTATATTCCCGTGCTAAAGCCAGCGCATGGTACCCTCAAATAGACAGCTGGAAGTCGAATATACCTTTTCGGCCACATCAATAGAGAGGAAACGGTCCAGAAAGTGAGGATGACCCCGTTCCGTACATCAGCAATAGCAATCGCTTTCCGAAAACTATAGCTCTGGGCAATAAATTATTTTGTTGTCGACTTCGCCAATTTACAAAAAGTTCAATTAGCGAACCAAACCGTCTTTTAAAAAGTTACGTCGCACGCTGTCCAATGCAAGACTGCTTTTTGTGTCGAACAGGTCGTCAATGAAATTTTTCGAACAATCATTATTTTAAATATTGTCTGCCTTGATTTTGCCCATTGTTTTCTTGGAACGATGAATTACGAACGGGTGAAAATGCTGTCTGTTGGGTCGGTTTAGTCTCTACGGCATTTTTATTTGGTGCGTTTGTGAAATCTTTACATGTAATTTCTGGAACAGATTATGTGAACGGGTAGATTTTGCTTACAAGTACTCTGAGTAGAGTTCGATTTATTGTACTGGCAAAGAACTTCGTTTAGTTTTATGTCATGTATACAAGGAAGAATAAGTTTTTCTTCAACCGTCAAGGTTGAAATCTGTCACCGAGAGAAGCAAACTAGTTGACGTTAACTACTAGAAAGTATCAGTTGCGTGTCTGTTATTATTTTTGTAGGATGTCCAAGAATACAAGTGTACGCTATGTTCCAAGTTTTCAAAATCACAAGTTAACTACCAATCCGTGAAAAATGAAATTCATTTTTTCTGCGAGAGAAAATATTTTGGAAGTATATGTGAATTGTGATGAGTGAAATCCGACAACCCCTTAAAACAAGGGAAACAATACGCAATGAAATTTAACTGACCAGGTATAATATTAGGTACTGTAGATCTTATGCATATCAAATGGACATGTACTTCAAAATTCAATTATTCTTTTTCATTTAACCAATGGCATTCATATGAAATGAAGTGAGTTTTTAATTTGAAATCTAATAAAATATATGATTTTTAACAGAAATATATTTATTGTAATATTGAAAGGATATTATATTTGATAGTATTATCTTCTATATTTTTAATATTAATATTTGATGTTATCTTCTTCTATCAATATTTTTTACATTGATTTTTTTCTACACTCCACAAATATAACTCATAAGTTATCTATATATTTAGAAATAAAGAGCTACGGAATAATTTTTTATATAAATTTTTTTACAGATACAAGAATTTGAATTCTTTTGCATATAGATTTACATTATGTAATTGTTTTTCACCTTTAGAATTATCAGTTTATTTAAAATATATAAATTTTAACTGTTTGAGTGAATAAGCACATCAAAAAATTGATGAGTCGTAAACAACGAAGAATAACCACATCAAAAATTTGATGAGTCGTAAACAACGAAGAATAACCACATCAAAAATTTGATGAGTCGTAAACAACGAAGAGATCTGATGAGCAAAAGCACCAGCCCACTATTTCAGCATCTCGACGACTATTAAGTGAGGCAATCTGCATATTTCCAAGCACGTTTTTATTTATTTACTTACGCTGAGTTTTACGACAAACTTTTCTTAATCACCTACAGGTGTAACGTGACTGTTACAAAAGGAGCAGTCTAGGTGTGCGTGCAAACATGAACATGATTGTGATCGAAAGAGCACAAATAGCCGTGCATAAACGATAGACAGTCTTACCGTGAAATGTTTAAACAAATACGTTTTATAGTAGTCAAATATTTCAGACAAGCCACACAATAAATAGGTAGATAGTAACGTAAGGAATCTGGAAATGAAAACTGTTCCCTTGCTGGTGTCATCACAACATATGATCTCCCACACATGGTGATATGAACCGCTTCGTCTGCTTTACCGCTCTTTCCTGCCACGAGTCCCTTCAAATTCTCAGCGCTTCTGCTGAGATTTACTCTGTAAAGGCCGGCTATAATAAGCATACGCATCATCAATTAAACATTACCTAATAAATTATCGTTGTAAAGTGATAGACCGTAGTCTAAACCGGGTAGCTTGTCTTTATCATCGGCTGCAGATACTCAATAAAGCTGAGGAGTGGATAGTTTTTTGATCAGTTGGATGACTTAGCTTTATGGAGACGAGGAAAGATGGCGGCCAATAAATAGTCGGTATTGAAGGAAGCGGATAGGATCGTTGACTTACTCACCGTCGGCTGAGAAGGAAAACGTAGGCAACAATTCAACTATTTCTTGGGTTAGTTGCAAAGAACTCTCTCAACACTTAAACTATTTCTTGAGTTAATTGTAAATAAATCTCTGAAGACTTGACTACACTTAAACTATTTCTTGAGTTAATTGCAAATAAATCTCTGAAGACTTGACTTGGGCTCTTAATTTATGGTGGACCTTCTGCGGTGGGGATCTTCTCAAAAAAATAAACTAGGTTTAATATAGCCTTGCTATCTAGAATTTGAAGCGCCATGATTGGAAATTATATACTCCTTCAGTATTGAGAATGAGAAGCCACGTTATTGTGAAAATATCTATCTCCTCCTTATCAATTATATTGTCCTACATTCTTGTGTACAATACTGATGTTGAGTGTCGGCACTATTTCAAAGATTGTGGCCCGCAATTCTATAACATTTTAATTAAAATATTATTGTTTTTATTGATGTGATAAAGTAGCTAATTTGTTATTTCAAACCGGACAACATTCTATTAAGTAATATATTATTATAAATATTTTAAATAATATATCTTAAAGATGTTATATAATTTAGGTAGCTAATTTGCTACATGATGAAGTGAGATAGTACTCAACAATCTATGAAGTAATATATTATTAAAAATATTTTAGATACATTTTTAAATAATGTATCTAAAAGATGTCATAAAATATTAGTTTTTCAAGCGTATATTAAATTTATTATTTAGGGTAGGCAAATGGTTTAATATTTAAATAAATAATTTAAAGATATTTATGTTTGTTTAATTATTATTTTTATCATAATTTGATAATATCAATAGCATTAGTTTTTCATCTAAATAAATAATTTAAAGATATTTATGTTTGTTTAATTATTATTTTTATCATAATTTGATAATATCAATAGCATTGAAATTAAAATACATTTTAATCTAAAATGAACATATTATTTTGTTTGTAGATATATATAAAATATAAAGATTTTTATTTAATTATTGTATTTATCTAAAGAGTTCCTTTATTGTACTTTAGAGATATTCTAATAAGTGTCATAGACATGAAAAAGTAAATTTAAAAACATGTATAAAAAATATTATAGTTTTTATTTGTCATTCTTTCATAAAATTCTCTAATTTTCTCCTCTCATTTGCCTTTGTTTTCACTGTTAACATGTGGAAATAAGATTTCTCTAACATTTCTAGCTCTTAATTTATCACAATGTGCACTTTAACTCTAAATTTGTATTAGAGGTACATCTCTTCTCCTTACATGCTTCTCCACTCTATTATCCATTTGCATCTACATCACTCGATTTCTTAAATAAACATCAAATCTACTATTTTTTTATGTTTGCTCCATTGTTCCTTCACTAAGATCTCTAGTTTTGTATTAACCAATGTAGTGCTATATGTATATTCAAACTAATAATAACAATCACTTCCCTCAAAGTCTATATTATTTTTTGTTTTTTCAAGAGATTTATAAAATTTTATGCAATTTATCACCAATAAATACAACTCATACTATATTTTAACCTTCAATTTTTGTTTCACATCTTGGGCAAAATTTATTCATGTTTTAATTTTAGTTATAGTTTTGCATCAACAATTGCAACTTACTCATCTTGTATAGTTCCCATAGTGGTGAGTGTATCCTTTACCTCTTCTTCCATTTTAGTAAATTCAAACAAAGGAAACCAAGGTATATTCAAACAAAAAGGAAAGAAATTCAACAAAACATACAAGAAACGAGATTGTTCAAAATTACAATGCTTCAAATGTGACAAATTTGGCCATACTCATAACTTTTGTTTAGAATAGAAGAAAACTCAAGCAGCTCTAGCAGAAATCAAAGGGAAAAAAGATGAAACTTTGCATTCTACTTAGGATTCTCAAGTGAACTAAACTACAACAAAAACACTTGGATTATATGCTGTGGAGCATCATGTCATATCATAGACTTTAGAGATAAATTCAAAAGCTTTGAAGGATACTCCTTTGAACAAGTAACTATTGGTGATAGCTTTACACACCCAGTAAAAGGTATTGGATTGTGTTCAATGCAACTGAATTCAAGTATCACTCTTCAACTAAATAATGCTTTGTTTGTACTTGGTATAAAAAGAAATTTGGTCTCAATCTCTGGCCTTTCAGACCAAAGGTATCAAATCAAATTCCAAGAAGATAAAGCACTATCTTGTCAAAGAACTCTAACATTAAGAATGATATATCCATCGGATTTAGAGGTGGAAGTTTGTCCAGACTTTGTAATCATCAAAATTTAGTCTTATATCATGAAATCTCTAACACGAATGAAATTTGGCATAGAAGACTAGGCAATCTTCATTTTTGTGCTTTATCATCCATAGAAAAAATAGTAGATGGGTTACCTTGTTTAAAATCTAATCATTTTAGTATTTGTAAAGGATGTGCCCTAGGTAGAAACACAAAAGGGTCCTTCCCTAAAAGTGAACACAAATCCAAATCTATACTTGAACTCAATCATACTGACCCAAGTGGTCCAATGTTTGTACCTTCCCTAAGTGGATTTCTCTACTATGTAATTTTTATTGACAACTATTCTAGGAAAACTTAGATTTACTTCCTTAAACAAAAAGAGTCAACCAAAATGTTATCTGAATTCAAAGAATTTAAGACTCCAGTTGAAAATCAATCTGAATAGAAAATCAAAACCCCAAGATCAGAAAATGTCAGTGAATACATCTAAGAAAATTTTAAAGATTTTTGCATCTCTGCTGGGACTAAGAGTGATTTTTTTGTACCATATAATCCTCAACAAAACGGAGTCGCAGAAAGGATAAACATATCCATTATTGAATCAGCCAAAGCTATGATGCATGATCAAAATCTTCACACCTCCTTCTGGGCTGAAGTTTCTAGCACTGCAATTTATATCCAAAATAGACGTTCTCACTCAATTTTGGAAAATACAACTCTTGAAGAAGTATTTACGGGTAGCAAACTAGACTTAAGCCACCTAAGAATATTTGGGTGACCTATATATATTCACATTCCTAAAGAAAAGAGAACTAAACTAGACCCATAAGGAAAGAAGGTTATATTCATCAGAGATAGTGAATCATCCAAAGGTTATAGGATCTACGTCCCAGGACAAAGAACCATTGAAATAAGTAGAGATGTAAAATTTGAAGAAGACATTGCTTTTAACCTCTCCAAGAAAATTGATGAATCATACTCAAAACCTACTACTAAACTGAGTGCAAAGGTTCCAGTAGAGAATGAGAGGTAGATTGATACTGGAAATCTTGTACCTCCTATTCCAAATTTAGAGAATGCTGAAAATCCTAACAATCAAAAGAGACCACTTTGGGCAAGAAAAATGATACAAGAAAATCATATAGAACCTAATGAAGTATTCAGAGAAAACAAGAGAACAAGCAACCATTCATGTTATGTAGCACTACTCTCTGAACTCATCAAAACAGAGCCTAGAAATGTCAAAGAAGCATTATCATGCCAACCTAAAAAAGATGCAATGATTCAAGAATACCAATCCATATTAAAAAATGATGTGTGTGATGTTGTACCCAGACCCAAAGATAAATTCGTTGTCTCTTCTAAATGGTTATTCAAAATCAAGCATGCACCAAATGTTAGTATTGAAAAATACAAAGTTAGTTTTTTAGCTAGCGGATTCTCACAAAAAGAAGGAATAAATTATGAAGAAACTTTTTCTCTAGTCGCCTGGTATACCTCTGTTAGAACCATTATAGCTATTGCAGTGTCTAAAGGGTGGAAGATACACCAAATGAATGTTAAAACTACATTTCTAAATGGTGAAATTGAAGAAGTATACATCGAACAACTTGATGGATTTATCACTCATAAAAAAAATTCTCATGTATGTAAACTAAAGAAAGCACCATATGGTCTTAAACAAGTTCCCAGGGCATGGTACGAAAGAATAAACAACTACTTTGCAAAATTAGGATATTCCAAAAGTGAAGTTGATCCTAATATATATTTCAAAATAGTTGAAGGTGATATGATTATACTTGTATTATATGTTGATCATTTACGAATAACAAGTGAAGAACATCTTATAGCAAAATGTAAACAGGAATTGACAGCAAAATTTGACATGAAAGATCTAGGGCTTCGTCATTATTTCCTATGGCTAGAAGTCTAGCAAAAGAAAAACTACATCTTTCTAAATCAAAGAAATATAGTATTTGACATTATGACTGAATTTGGAATGATGGATTGCAAACCCTTATCTACTCCTACGGAAGAAAATCTACATAAACTAAAGAATGTTAGATTTGAATATGAACCTATTAATCCTACCTACTACAGGCAAATCATCGAGTCATTAATGTACTTTGCAAACACTCTCCTTGATATCTATTATGCAACTAATGCCTTAAGTCAATTCATGTGTGAACAAAAGAAGATACATCTTATGGCAAGCAAGCACATTGTGTGGTACTTATGAGGTACAACTGATATGGGTCTCAAATATGATACATCTCTCATCTAATTAGATGCAACATAACCTAGCTATTCCTAGGTTCATTTTCCTTTAATTCATCAATATAAAGATATACTTTAAAGAAATACCATTTTTGAAATATCTTTGAATGCTCTACAGTAGTACAACATGTTCACTTTTGCTTTCTCTTCTCTTGGAGCTGCATTTTCTTTTTACATTGCTTTCAAATAGGATTATAGATCAATATACATCATTATGCTAGATATACTTATGATACAAATCCATAATATGTAACAATACATCTCAACATCAAATAATATACTTAAATATAAAGTTTTCAACAAATAATTTGGAAAGGGACATGTAAGGATCATCCATGAGACCACAAACTATTACCTCTATAAATTTAAGCTCCCAACCACATGGAACAGAAAAAGACAACTCCCTCAAGCAGAGATAGAAACCAAGGTCCACAAAAGAGGTGATAGCTAGAATATTTCTAAGCTAGTAGTACCATTCCCAAAATAGGCACAATAAGGTTATGTAAAACAATAATGCAAAAAGGACTACTAAAAGCAATAGAAAATAAGAGTAAGGGATGTAGAGTACAAGCTAGGTGAATGTCATCGCATAGCCCTTCTCATTGAAATCATTTCTAGTGGTTATGGACCCTAGAATCCCCTTGCTAGGATCATTCCTAATAGTCACATGGACCTTAATACTTCAATAGACATATGTAAACAAACCTCTATTATCTTGTTTAGTGTGTTTATGCCCCATTCCCAATTAGTTTTATTAATGTTTCCACTTGCTTCAACTCACCAGTATGATGGTTCTAACAACCACTTTAGGCCTTAACACCTACTATGAGCCACTCACGTAGAGTACCTAGGTTCACTACTCTTAAGAAAATATCATACAAGCATAGGAAAATATATTATCATAATTAGGCATGCCATAATAACATCAGAATATATTTTGATTACGTTTAGGAAACATTTAGTTGTCCCTTTTTCATCAAACCACCCTAAATCTTACGCTAACCTACAAAACTCGTGAGAATACATCAAAATGAACCTTACATGTTATAAAAACAGTATTTAATGTAATAAAGGTCAAAATGAATAAAAATGAGGATCTTAAAAGTCTTTAGTAACCTACAAGCCTCTAATACTTGACAACTTCTGAAATTGGTTTATTTTAAAAAAAATTAAAAATGCTAAGAGTAGTCATTAATGAACAATAACATAGACATCTTTCACAAAACACATAATTAATCTAATCCCTTTAGTGAGAATCAAGAAAACTTCCCTATTTACTTTCACTAAAATTTATATGAAGCTCTAGTGATTGGAATGAAAGTTATGACTTATCTTCCAAAATAGAAAACCCTAGTCAGAGTTCAAACTTGTGTTTGCTACAACAATTGTAACTTTCACAAAAAATAACAAAACTCCATCAAAACATTGGCATACAAAAGATATGATAGAGAAATATATCTCATATCAAATATATAACTTTCGTGATTGTATCGACCTTTTCCATACAAATACATTTGACAAAAAATCCGAATAAAAGATGGGCATGAATAGTTCGACAAAATGTTTATAATAGTGCACCAATTTGACCCTTAAAAATATCCAAGAGATACACATTTGAGATTTCTAAATTTCCATTATAGATCATCATTGAAGAAAATCCCTAGACTCAATTTATTTTATGTAAATCACAAATCTCCAAAAGAGGCTTGCTAAAAGCCCTAGGAAAACACATGGAAAATTTCTTTAAAAAGATCTCAAAGCTTTTGAATAACTTTAGCATTGGGAAGTGCAAATATGATACATCATGAGAACATATAAATAGATCCATGTTTTATCAGATAAATAATGCAATCAAGAAATCCAATTCATACTTTACGTCCTACAAAGACACAATTAGGGGAGGGAGAAGATAAAGAGAGAAAGACAATTCCAAACTTGAGATGTATCATTCAAAACATATTGACTTTCAGAAATCTTAATGGAAGAAGAAGAAGAACCAATTCTAGACCAACAAATCTCTCTCAACCAATATATATGTGTATCTATATGTATGTATGTACATGTATGTATGCACACACACACACACATACATGTACATACATATGCTTAACATCATAATCTATTTTGTTATGAAGTAATAGACCACAACATTAATCTTGCTATGCATTTATTGTTACTATAAGATATAACATTCCCATGCAATAAAATCACATGCCTCGAATTAAGTCTAACAATCAAAAGAGGTTGCAATAGTCAACTATAAAACACATGGACAAACACAAGATGAAACAAGGTCAACCAAAGTCAAAAGATAAGTCAAGCCAAACTCCTAAGCAAGAAACAACTTGAGAATGATTGAACAATTTTTTGTTGTTGATCATGGTTGAAAAAGTGTGGTGAATAAATGCATGGTGTGATCCAACTAAGAGAGATTTAAGTGTGTTGTGAAGTGAATTTGAGTTTTATTGGATTTGATCAAGTAGATGTTATGATGTTACGCAAAGTATTCTTTCTATTGTTTCCTAATAGTTATAGTAGTAAAAATCCCTTAACTAGGTGGATCCTAACACATACTTTGTGGTAGAAAGTAAAGTCCACCAATACAGCAACCTCTTTGCCAATACAGTTCCTTTGAAGCTCTCAAGCCAACATCATCATAGTCGTCTACTCTGTTGTTATCAAATTCGCATCCTCAATATCCGAATATCAATTACACAATCACAAAAATCACACTACAACTCAAGGAAACAACCTTTCCTTTATACCATTTTCTAAAAACTAATTGAGTCGTCCTTTCTAGCTTTCCCAATATACAATTAATTATATAGGAACTCAATATGATATAACAATAAAGTTTCACATGCTACAATACACTTTACAACTTCCTAAATAAATCCCAATTGCATAGTTGACACTTAGTAAAGATATCACATGTTACACTTAAACGACCTCTAGATAATGATCTCCACATCTACTATCATGAAAATATTAGCGGGAACATGTCTTCAAGCATGATTTTAGCTAGCTCGCTCAAATTCATTCTGTCTCACCTATAATATACAACTAAAATACCAATAAATTATTTCCTACACACTTGCCTATAACTAGTCTTTACTAAATCAATTGTGACTCATCCCATTCTTCATATGAATGTGCACTAACATAGATGTAGCATTTGAACATATCCCTAAATATGAATCTAAGTCTAGATAACTTAACTTTCCATATGTACAAACCTTCTTGATCAAATCTTCCACTATGATGTATAGAAACTCTATCCATCAGATACATAAACACATATATGTTGATCTAGGGTGGACCCACAATAATGGGTTCACTCGAGATTAATGATGAACTTGTCATGAGTGCAATAAATAAGAATCCAATCCAAGTGCCAACCACTTGACTATCTCCTCCTAATCATAACATGATAACACATTGTTTTAAATCCTTTAAAATAGTGTTTAAAGTACTTTAACTATGCCACTCATCATATGGTAAAACTCCTAATAGGGCTAGAGGTACATCCCCTAACATTGTGGCACCTAGTAGTGTCTTTGTAACTACTAATAGGGTTAAGCTCCACACAAGACACACTTTAGAAGAGTGCACAATTTGTGGGTACAAATCCCCATCATTGTTTTCACCCAAGTTGGGTTTCTGCGATACCAAAATATCTATGTCAACTTTATGGATGATTTTATGAGTTGAATACTTTTATGTGTTGCTATTATGTTATTCTTGAGATAAAGGATTATTTGGTTGATTATTGGTTCACCTCCCCTTCTCAATAATATGATCCCTTAGGACTAACAATTGGTATCAGAGCAATGGTCATATATTGTGGTGAAGTTTACCAACTTGAGGAAAAGATCTAGAGATGATGAGGAAAGAAAGTCTTATGTTCACAAGAGAGAACTACCTAGTTTGGTGTGGTCGGATGAAGCTCTATCTCAACAGAATGGGTGAGCAATATTAGAATAATGCAATCACAAGATATGTTGCCCATGCATGATTTCTTGATGTAGATCAGTTTAAGGTACAACATGAACTTACAACTACTATGGAAGCCATTACTAGCACTCTTTCTGGTGCCAAATACATCAATGTCCAAGATCTAGAGATCAGTTCTAATATGATGCAGAAATTGGTGAGTCTATGCTGGAGACTCACATGTGCAGAGGGCTAAGGTAGACAACCTTAAAAGGAAGTTCGATGAAATGAGGATGATGGAGAATGAAAACATTGAGCTATATAGTCATAGAATCAAAGATGTGGTTGCTACTATCAAAGGTACTAATGGTGCTCTTGAGGAAGAGGATATTGTGAGTGAGATACTTAGAACTTTTTTGCCTCAAAATGCTATTAGAGTCTCTGCCATTCAAGAAGTCAGATCTTTAGGTATTGGTGTTGTTACTTTGGATGCATTAATATGCAAGTAGACTTTTTTGATATTGAATAACTTTGATATTAGTGCACCTAAGATAAAGTTGCATCTAAGTCTTCTATAGTTCTTGGTCTTACAAGAAAAGGAAAAGATATTTCAATTGATTCTTCAACTTTTTGTTCTAATGTCCATATGAATCTATCTTGTTGAAGAAAAGGAACATGAGGATTTGGAAGTCTTGCTTGCTAGGATGTTACCTAGAGGAAGTGGTAAATACAAAGGTATATTTCCTTTTAAGTGTTTTTCATGCAAAACATTGGACAACTTGCTTTCAGATGCCTTGACAAGGAAAACAAGGAAAAAGGAAAGATTATCCAAGGATAACAATAAAAAAGCGCGTTGCCTTGTAGAAGAAGGTATTACAGATTAGGAATTTGATGGAAGAGGCAAATATGAGATTGTGTTCAGTATTGTTAAAGAAGTTCTCTCTGATGATATTGACAAAGCATTGGTTTTAGTATAAATCACAATGGAGATTAGATAATAGATAGTGGTTGTTCTTATCACATGGATGATAAAAGAAAATTCATCAAGATGGTAGCATGCAATGATCGGTTAGGTTTGGAAACAATACTACTTGTGTAGTGAAAGGTAAAGGTTCCATTGCTTCGAACAATAAACAAATTGTTGTGATGTTTACTCGGTTGAAGATCTAAAATTTAATTTTTTAAGTGTTGCTCACTTGAATAGAAAAGAAGATAGATTGGAGTTCTATGAGGGAATGTGAAGAATTATTGAGAAATCGAGAGATGTAATTGCTAGAAATGAACAAACTAGAGGTAAATTGTTCCTTTTGAATTCTACTATTAAGAGAACTTGTTTGATCGCTAGGGTTGAAGATTGTTGGTTTTGGCATAAGAGGTTAGGTCATGTTAACTTTGATAATATGATCAAAATGAGTAAGGTGAAGGTAGTTAGAGGTCCACCTAACCTAGTGAAACCAAACAATGTAACATGAAAAGAATGTGATCTTGGGAAGTTAACCAATTCTAGTTTTATTAGGTAAAATCATTCTCCAGAAGTAATCTTAGATAGAGTTCACATCAATTTCTATGGTCCAATAGATATTCAGATTTATTATTGAGATAGATATGTTGGTTGGAGATGAGTACTCCATAATGATGTGTGCTGTATTTCTAAAATGTAAATGTGAAGCTCCCCACATCTTTAAGATCTTCAAATCTAGAACAAAAATGGAAATTGGTAAGAGGTTAAAGTTACTTAGATTCCATAGAGGAGGTGAGTTTATGTCATAGTCAAGTTGACTTCTTAGTGTGCAGAACAAGGAATCATAAGGGAAAGGTTTGCTCCCATAAAAATTTATTACAATGGTATTGATGAAAGGGGAAAAATGTTAGCCATTGATTGTTCAAGGACTTTAATGTTGCAGAAAGGTGTTTCTCAGGATTTCTAGAGAGAAGTCACACAAGCACTATAGTCTGTATATTGAACAAGGTACAACTAAAGAAAGGTACAAATAAAACCCCTAATGAATTGAAGTATGGTCAATTTCCCTGTGTAAGTTATTTGAAAGTATTTGGAAGAATATATTCTATAAAGAGAGATGATCTGGTATAGGAGCATCCTGTGTTGCTTTTGTATCTTGTTTGATAGATGTGTACTCAGCTACACTTGTAGATCCGCTCAGTGACTTTGTTGCAAATTTGCTTGACAAATGTGTTCTTAACTTCATTCATCGAGTGTTCTTGTTTTCATTGAGTTACTCGATGACCTTTATTGCTATCATTCACTGTTATCTTTCACCAAGTTATATGTTTGGTTCTTACTTGAGAGTTGACACATGCATTTAATTTGTGTTTGTCATTTAATCTATTTGGATCGATCATTAGGATATGCATAGAATGTTATGTGGTCAACCTTCTACATCATTGGGATGCATGTAGTATGTTATGTGGTCAACCTTCTCCATATGATGATCTATAATCTTCTATAAACCATTTTGGCGAGTATAAATAGAAAATCTTACTTTAGATCTAAGGAAGACAAGGATAACAGTAAGCTGGGAGTTAGAATTGGGTAATAAGATCATAGATCTCACATGTTGGATGTACCTTGTTGTACATATGAATTGTCATATTTTGGTCATAACCTAAAAGGCCACACAATTGAGCATGTGTAATAAAAATTGGATTACGTAATGAAATATTATGTTTCCCTCTCCTTCTAGCATTGTCTTTTATTGTGTGATCTCTGCAAGGTTGGTTGATTGTTAAGTGTGCACCTTCCCTTGCTCTAGGTGGTATCAGAGCCTCATTGTTTGTGGGAATTGGTTTGTGGAGAACCCTAGGTGATTTGGGTTATATAGTGACGGATTTGAGTCTGCCTTATAACCTCCAAAGGGTTATGATATTACAGGCTGTCAAAATGGTTCAAGGTAGAGGTAATGTTGATAATGCCATTATGGACATGTTCAAACAAATTGTAGCGCGATTAGATGTTGTTGAGACAACACAAAGGAGAGAAGTATATCTTGATGATGTTAGTGATAATGAACGAGCACTAGGAGCACCAACCCTAATCTTAATCCCAGATCTAAAGTTGAAGAGGATGAGGAGAGACTATTGAAATTTTTTTCTAGTGCACATTCCAAGCCTACTATTGAAGTTACATGTTATGATGGAAGATTGGACACCAACGCTTTATTGGATTGGATCTCTAAGTCAAAGAAATATTCTGAATTCGAAGGAACTCCTGATAATAGAAAGTGAAAATAATAGTTACTAAATTGAAAGCTCATGCTTCTCTTTGGTGGGAATATTTGCAAACTTATACACAAAGAAGAGGAAAGGAGATGATTAGAACTTGGTTGAAGATGGTGAACAAATTGAAGAAAAACTTCCTTCCTATTGATTAGCATGTGAATTTGTTGAGGAAGATGCAAAATTTGAGACAGAAGGATATGAGCACGAAGGACCATGCTGAGAAATTCTATAGAGCGAACATTAGATTTGGACATGTTGGTCATGAAGTAGAGAAAGTGACTAGATATTGAATGGTTCGAGAATGACAATTCAAGAAGAGATCAGTTTTGTGAAACTGGATAGTGTGGAAGAAGCATATCAATATGCCTTGAAATTTGAGGAAATCTTAACAAATAAGCATGAACAAAGACAAAGTTAAAGAGGAGGAAGATTTTAAAGAGGCAGAGGTAGATCTTATGGAGAAAGCACTAGATATGACAATATTGCACAAGATAAGGGCAAACATGAAGGAAAAGTAATGAGAAAGGTGAGAACGAGTGGAAAGGTTGTAGCTCTTACTGAGGTAGTTATGGAAGAGGAGGTTTTCGTGGTACTTGTTTCAAATGTGACGAAGAAGGACATAGAGCCTTTGAATGTAGTAATTCTAGAAAGAAGAATCATGGTAATAGTGGTAGAAACATTGTCATTCATGGAGAATCTGTAAGTCTACCAAATGGATCTGCAGTTCGAGAAATTTTTTTGGTAAGGAGAAGTTTGTATAATGAGAGAACTAATGAGGAAACTATCCAGATGAGAAGTATTTTCAAGATCAAATGCAAGATGACAAGAAAATGTTGCAAGGTGATAATTGAAAGTGATAACTCAACGAATTTGGCATCAAAAGAGACGGTTACAAAATTGTTGTTGCAGAGGCTAAGACACCCTAAACCCTATCATGTTTCATGGATCAAGAATGAGCATAAGTCACTAGTAATTGACCAATGTATTGTGAAATTCAAGATTGGGAATTACATTAATTAAGTCTTGTGAGATATTATATGCCTATGGATTGTTTTCATATTCTGTTGGGTAGACCTTGGCAATATGTTAGGCATATTATGCATGATGGAAGATTGAATCAATATACAATTATGATGAATGGGAGGAGAAAAGTGTTGTTACCTTTGATTGAGAGTCCCAATGAGGTTAATTGTAGTACCATAAGGGTTTGCATGGTGAATAGAAATTAGTTTGTAAAAGATATGAAGAAAAAAAAAGATTTTTTTTGCCGTGATCCCTAGTAAATTGAGTGTTTCTAGTGTTGATTGAGTTCTAACAGGCATTTTAGGAATTGCTCATCGAGTTTTAAGACATTATTTCTGAAAGTGTACCTGATGGTTTACCACTAGTTACGAGTATAAGTTATTGTATGGACCTTATCCAGGAGCTATTTTGTTGAATAAAGCACACTATAGATTGACACTAACCAAGAATGAAGAACTTAATAGGCATGTACATGTATTGTTGCATAAATGATTGATCAAAGAAAGTCTAAGTCCATCTGTTGCCCCTGTTGTGCTAGTAACAAAGAAGAATGGTAAGTGGAGAATGTGTACTGGTTCCAAAAATGTTAATAAGATAACGATAAAGTATAGATTTTCTATGCCTACGATAAATGATATGGTTAGAAATAGGAATTACTAGAGAGAGTGGGGTGAATTAGTAATTTACAAACTTTGGTCGCCAACTGGACATTATTTGTTACTTTAAACCATACATAACAAAGTAATAAAGTAAATGTTGAACAGTAATAGTAACCATGCACAAAGATAACTCATAACACCATATTTTGTTAATTACGGAAACCCTGGCCAAGGGAAAACCCTGGTGGGGATGATATCCACTAGATAATATATTGATATATAAGTTCTTTGTTAGAGGATGGACCTTGTTAGGAGTCAATGAGAAAACTCAGTATAGACAGTCCCTGTTATTAGAGTTTGAATCCCTGTTAAGGGATTCCAACCCTGTTAGGAGTTGTAGTACAATGGATGCAAGATAAGCCCATTGCCCAAACATGCCATTCCAATTACAAGAAGTGCTCACTGCCCAAACAAGTAATCAAGCTTCTTCCTCGATTGATCTCTGATCTTCAGCTCGATCTCAGATTACAAAATAGCTTTTACAAAACTTCGCATTTATCACTTTCACAAAAGTTTGTATACAATTGCTCAACACAACAATTACACAATTGCTTCACAATTGCACTTCTCATTGCAAGATATCCTTTGCATAAATACCATGCCTTTATACAACTTGTTGCTAGGTCGGCTAAAACCATAATACACTTTTCCAACTTAGAGTAAACATCTAGGATGTCGGCCCTAATTGGACAAGTAGTTATTTTGTAAACAAAATAATTCCTTTCCTTTAATTCCACTATCTTGTTTCACTGGTAAAACATGAATATCTCTTTTACATATAGTTTGTACTAACTTTCGAGGTTATACACATCATCATCAACATGTATATAATCTCCATCTAACTTCACTAGTCATAATATGATGTCAGTAACAAGTTACAAACAAAATAATACACTATTGTATACCAAATTCCATACTTAGACAATTTCTGAGTACCATAAGCTAAGTATCTTTATTTTCGAGGTTTCCTATAAGCATGTACAACATGTGTTGCCATAAATGACAAGAATTGCATATTTTCATTAGCCAATTGTCAACAATCTCCCCCTTTGGCATTGATGGCAACGAAATAGGGAAAATTGGCTATCAAAAACTTAAAATAAATAACACATTCACATTACATCTATTATAATTTGTCCATCTTACATATGCTCTCCCTTACAATATGCTTTACAATATGATTTTTTCCTCTTTACTTGATTTACAATTTTATTATGTACTTCTCCCCCTTTGACATCAATGACAAAGGTTAAGATGCCAAAAATTGTCCAAAAATTGACCAACTACTGTCAAAATGTCTGTAAAACATTTGCCTTGAATTGACAATATCTTCATGCAATCATCAAAATTTGCCTTAAGACTACTCATACCTTTAGTCCACATATCTTTGGTTGATTCAACAAAGGTGAAAAATGCACACAAGGCATATGATGCAATCTCAACTGCATTTAGGTTAGAGTACAAAAAAATAGAATAAGTGTCCTTGGCCTTGACACATTCTTCCAACTATTTCTCAATAATAGATATTTTCAGAGCAATAGACTCTCTGAAATCCGATACTCTCTTTAAAATTTGTTCCTTCCGAAGTTCTAGTTTCCTAATATTATTATGAATACTGGCCACTTGTCCTTCAAAATCATCAATCTTATTAGTTGGATGCTATAATTGGTTAAATATAGCTTCAAGCTCACTCATTTCTCCTTCAACTTAACTGTCAATGTCCTTAGTCAACTTATAAGATAAGGTACACTTAATATACAATATCTTTCCATCATGTTGACACTTCTGAAGTTCCTTCATACGAGAACTGTCAAATCATTCTTAATATTTTGACAAATGGTGCTAATCAAGTTAACATCATGTGAGATTTGTGCCTTAGTTACTGCAACATTCAACAAATTTGTGAATTCTTCATCAAAAGACATTAGCACTCCCTGTGCCCTCTGTTTTGGATATGCTTCTATGGGTTGTATTGCCAGAGTACTACATAGTCTGTATGTAACCTCCATCAAGGTTCTCTATAGGCTCTTCACTATTTTGTTCTTTTGAATAAGCTTTTATCAAGATGAGATCAAGTTAATTTGATCATCATCATCAGTTGTTAGGCTAGCAAGCAAAATCGGAGTAGATGAACTAGAAGGTTTAGTGTCATCCTCCCTTCGCTTCTTTTCAATTGCCTTTTTTACTCTTCTTTCTTCTTCCTATTTCTTTTCTCTTTCCTTCCTTTCTTTTTCTCTCTTCTCTTCCTCTTCCAATCTTTTCTTTTGATCTTCCTTTGTTTTCCTTCTTATTTCTTCTTCAGCTACCCTTTTCTTTTCTTCCTCTACTTTTCTTTTCATTTCATCTTCAAGTGATTTCTGCTTAGCCTCTTCTATTTTCCTTTTCTCTTCCTCTAGTAGCCTTTTCTCCTCTTCAATTTATCTCAATTTATCTTCAATATCCTCGGTATGAGGTTCATTCTATTCGGAACTCTCAAATGGGTTGTATCATCAATGTTAATGGTAACATTGATTTGATCTATCTACATTGTGTCACCGCTCACTAACACTTCTGAGGTTTTGGGTGTTGGTGAAGATGTTGCTTTGGACTCTATTATCATCTAGCTTATGGCTTCCACAGTTTCACTTCTTATCTTGTCCTTCTCACCCACCATATAAACATAAATGGTCGGTCTTTGTTTCTCAAGTAAGGTGCAAGATTGTTTAGTATTCTCTTCATTTCTTCTTTGTCATCAATCTTGCATATTGTTCTTAACATAGACTTTTGAAGTTCTATGTCCTCTGCTCTAGTTGGTGCCTTCTTTTCAATAAGTCTATCATGGACTTTCTGGTTTACTGTGCCTTCAATATCCTTTAGTTTTAGATTGTTGGCTATAATGTATCTCATAGTAGAGATATCAATCTAATCTTTCTCAAAATTGGTATCCAAATCATAGAATTTGTTCATCTGAACAATGTTGCCTTCATTAGCAATAGTTGAATTTATCTTCTCTATATTCAGCTTCCAGGGTTGCCGAGCTATTCCTGTTGATTGCTTAGAAGTTATTACCTTCTCTATCTGTTTGACTTCTTGTTCTTCTTGTTCTTCTTCGCTAGAGTCAACAATTGTCAACAATGTCTTTTGTCTCTATCTTGGTCTAGTCACTTTTTGCTTGACCCTTTTAGTCTTTGTGATCACAACTTCCATTAATCTCTCAGATTTTCTCTTCAGTTCACTTGGCTAAACATCTGACATTGTTGCATAAGGAATGTTGTGTTCTAAAGATGTCTCTGCAATAGACACTAACAAAGGTTGTACATTCTATATACCTTGCTTCATCATTTGCTTGAATGCTTGTGACTCACTCTTAGTTATACCGGCCTCTAATAAAGATTTCTTCATTATAGTTTCAATATTCTTGTGAGCTACCTTCTCCAAGGATGCTTGATGAGCTAATTGGGTAATCTCATCACAAGTTCCAAATCTGTATTCAGGTTGGTCATTCTCTTATTTTAATAGTAAATCAATGTATCCAACTATTGTTTCATCACTTAATTCATAACCTAAGGGATCAAGAAATGTTTCCTGAGGTTCTACTGCTTGAATGTAAGTATAATCTGTATCAACCATGATACAAATTTTTTCCTTAAATCTACCTACAATTATAGGTGCGATTTTGAATCTCTGTTTTATTTCATTCTAAAATGTCTTCATTATCAAGTTTCCACTATCCAATATATTATCAGTTGGATGTCTTCTACACACTTCTATGATCTTCTCCATTATACACCTACAGGGTAGAGAATACCTTTTTGGAAAATAGGGTTTGCTTCGAAATTGCCTTCATAAGTCACTTCTAAGTGCTCTATGCTTCGGATGTGATCCCAATGAAGT
Source organism: Cupressus sempervirens (assembly GCA_028749045.1). Taxonomy (NCBI): domain Eukaryota; kingdom Viridiplantae; phylum Streptophyta; class Pinopsida; order Cupressales; family Cupressaceae; genus Cupressus; species Cupressus sempervirens. The sequence continues at coordinate 742,768,870 of CM053785.1, forward strand.
GAAAATCAAGCTTGTACTCCTTTTATTCCATCAAGTTGAACTTGCATTAATTATGTACTTTGCAAACATGAAAAAGTTGTCAATTGCATTTTGAAATCAAATAACTGCTCAAGATCTTCTATCTGATCTTCACATGCACCCCGAGGTTTGCCATAGGTTCCTTTCATCATGACGAAGCTCCACAAAACTTCGCTCCATTAGCAAAAACATAGTTTTCATCTTCTGTTATAGATTTAACTTTCTTTGTAGTAACAATAACTCTTAATTCCTTTGTAAGTAGTTTAGATAAGCCCCAAATTACAAGCGAGCTTAGATATAGTCTAAACTTATTGTGATACACCTTTTCCCAACTTCGCTACCCATACCTTGATCTCTGAGTTAAGTTACAAATTTTGGTGCTACAAACAACCTTAATTCAACTTAGTTGAATCAAACTCGATAACTTACTTCGATCTTCATGTCTCATCATCTTCTAGCTTTTCTTTAGAGATGTCTAATCCTTTTACAAATGCCTCATTGAGTTCTTCTCGAAGTTCACTGACTACATTTCTTTGTTCCTCATTATCTTTCTTAGTTCTGAAGCTCCTTTGATGGTGCCTTTTGTTATTTCCAACATTTCTTCCATCATTCATTTTGTTTCCAAAGTTTCTTCCATTGTTCCTTCCATCTCCAAAGTTTCTGTCCATTCTGCAATACTTTGTTGTATGTTCGAAGTTGTTTCATAACTCCCATACTGGTGGTCTGCTTCAAGGATTATGTTGATCATCAAGTGCATGACAATTCCAAGCAATGTGTCCAAAGTTGTTACACTTATAACACACGATCTATCTTCTGTCTTCATAAGGTTTTCCTTCTCTCAATGTCCTTTCATTAGATCTTCTTCTATTTGCAGGGTTAGTATTTTTAGACATTCTACTATTCCTTTTATCATTATCATATTAAGGTTTCCTACAATCAATTTCTTTATGACCCATACCATGACAATTATGATAGTAAAAGTCTTTAACATGATTAAATGACTTATTTGTACAATCTCTTTTCATATGACCTATTTCATTACATGAAAAACACTTACCTCTAAATGCATACATGGTTTCCTTAGGAGATTCCACTTGCTTTGGTTTATTAAAAGATTTACTAGATTCAATCTTATCATTAGATTTATCTTTTTCTTTCGAATATGATCTAATCTTAGGTTTCTTTGCAGACATGTTAAATAGATAATGAAGATCAGTCTTATCATAAGTAGGTCTTTGTATTGACATTGGATCATCAAGTTTTTCTCTGCTAGAATAAAGCTTCTCAAGTTGTTGCATGCATTGAGATAACTCACTTTTCACAATATTATTATACTTATGAAATTCTTCATCATCTTCTTTCAACTTTTCAAATTCTGATGTCTAAGATCTACATTCTCAGTCTTCAAATCAGTTACAATTTTGCTAGGATCATTCCTCAAAGTTAACTTTAGATTGGTAATTTTCAATTCATGGTTCAAGATCTTGTACTTTGTCTTCAGTTTTGAGTAATCATCATCACTAGTTTTAGGTTTAGTAGATTCAGGCTTGGATTTGAGATGTTCAATCTTTTCCTTTAATTGTCCAATGTATACTTTGGACTCTTCATATATATCCTTTAGCTTATCTCTGTCTTTGGTAAGAAGATCAATTTGTTCAAGTGTCTCTTTGAGGTTCTTCATCAACTGTTCCATATCCATAGGGATCTTACTCAACCTCTTCAGAGTAATTATGCTCTAATACCAATTGTTAGAAATAGGAATTACTGAGAGGAGGGTTGAATCAGTAATTTATAAACTTTGGTCACAAACTAGATATTATTTGTTACTTTAAACCATACATAACAAAGTAATAAAGTAATGTTGAACAATAATAGTAACTATGCACAGAGGTAACTCATTACACCATATTTTGTCAACTAGGGAAACCCTAGCCAAAGGAAAACCCTAGGGGGATGATACCCACTAGATATTATACTAAGATATAAGTTCGTTGTTAAAGGATGGACCCTGTTAGGAGTCAATGAGAAAATTTAGTATATAGAGTTCTTGTAAGGAGACTTTGAATCCTTGTTAGGAGATTTCAACCCTATTAGGAGCTGTAGTAGAACAGATGCGAGATGAGCCCACTGCCCAAACATGCACTTCCAATTACAAGAAGAGCTCATTGCCCAAGCAAGTAATCAAACTTCTTCCTTGATTGATCTATGATCTTAAGCTCAATCTCGGATCACGAAATAGCTTTTACAAAACTTTGCATATATCAATTTCACAAAATTTCGCATATAATTGCTCAACACAACAGTTACACAATTGCACTTCTCATTGCAAGATATCCTTTGCATAAATACCATGCCTTTACACAAATTGCTGCTAGGTCAACTAAGATCATAATACACTTTTCCAACTTAGAGTAAACATCTAGGATGTTGGCCCTAATTATACAAGTAATTATTTTGTAAACAAAATAATTCCTTTCCTTTAATTTCGCCGTTCTATTTCACTGGTAAAACACAAATATTTGTTTTCTGTATAGTCTGTACTCACTTTTAAGGTTATACACATCATTATCAACATGTATACAATCTCCATCTAACTTTGCTAGTCATAATATGATGTCAATAACAAGTTACAAACAAAACAATACATTGTTGTTTACCAAATTCCATACTTAGACAATTTCTGAGTACCATAAGCTAAGTATCTTTATTTTTGAGGTTCCTATAAGCATGTATAACATGTGTTGCCATAAATGACAAGAATTGCATATCTTCATTAGCCAATTGTCAATAGATATAATGGATTGTTTGAGTGGTGTTAAGTATTTTATACAGATCGATTTGAAAAGTGGTTATCATCCGATTAGAATTGGAGAAGGTGATGAATGGAATATTACTTTTAAGACAAAATAAGGTTTGTATGAATGGTTGGTTATGTCTTTTGGTTTTACTAATGCACTGAGTACTTTTATGAGATTTACGAATGAAGTCTTAAATAAATTCTTGGGTAAGTTTGTGATCATGCACATAGATGATATTCAAATATTCAATAAGACTAAAGAAAAGCATCTTGAGCATATTAGACAAGTGTTATAGAGATTGAAGGAGGAGGATTTGTTGATTAATTTGAAGATGCGTTCATTTTGGAAAGTGGAGATTATCTATTTGGGATTTGGGATTTCAGCTCATGGTTGGAAAATACATCTTGAGAAGTTTAAAATAATTCTTGAATGACGTACACCTAAGAATGTGAGTGAGGTAAAATCATTTCCTCATTTAGCTAGTTTCCATAGAAATATTATCAAGAATTCTAGTTTTGTTTGTAATGCAATGACTGGGACAATGAAAGGAGATAAAAAGGATTTCAAGTGGACACTTGTAGATGATAATAATTTTGAGGCTTTGAAATAAGAGTTTGTTGAATTACCTATGTTGGCTTTGCTTGATTTCAATAAAGTATTTCAAGTTGAATGTGATGCAAGTGGTAGTGCAATTGGAGTTGTATTGAGTCAAGAAGGTAAACTCATTACTTTTTGTAGTAAGAAGTCGGATGATGCTTAGAGGAAGTATTTTGTGTATGATCAAAAATTTTATGCTATTGTTCAAGCTTTGAAGAAGTGGAGACATTATTTGATTCCCAAGGAATTTGTGGCATATATTAGGCATAAGACTTTACAATATCTGATAAGTTAGCATAAATTGATTCATAAACATATGAAGTGGGTTGAGTATTTACAGAACTTCACATTTGTGATCAAACATAAGAGTGAAGTATCTAACCAAGTTGCATGGACATTGAGCCAAAGAAGATCTTTGTTTATTGAGATGAAGGTTAAAGTTCTTGGCTTTGATGAGATGAAGGATTTGTATGACGCTGATCCTAATTTTTCTAAGGAATAGAGAGAGTTTAGAGAACTAAATCTATCAGATCAACCAAGTTAGTATGAAGATTATTTCATTAAAGAAGGTATGTTGTTCAAAGGAATCCAATTATGTATACCAAGATGATCAATGAGAGTTAATTTGATTAAGGAGAAACATAGTGGTGGATTGGCTGGACATTGTGGCATAGATAAGACTTTGGGTTTTCCTTAAGGAGAAGTATTATTGGATGTACTTAAATAATGATGTTTAGAAGTTTGTAAGGAGTTGTGGTGTTTGTCAAGTTGTAAAAGCAATAAGTCAGAACATTGAATTGTATACACCTATTTCAATACTTGAGAAACCTTGGAGTGATAACAGTATGGATTTGTTCTTGGCTTACTGAGGACTGCAAGAGGACATAGCTATGTGTTTTTTGTTTATAGATTTTCTAAGATGGTACATTTCATACAATGCAAGAAGACATCTTATGCAGTGCATGCTACTGAGGTTTTCTTTAAAGAGGTTGTTAGATTGCACAGATTACCAAGGAGTATTGTATTTGACAGAGACAGTTAGTTTGCTAGTTAGTTTTGGAAGACTTTGAGGAAGAAATTGAATACTGCGTTGAATTTTGGTTCTATATTTCATCCACAAACTCATGGGCAAAGAGAGGTAAAACATATCGAGTGATTATGCAAAAAAGTAGATTGAAGAAATAGACCAGATTTCAAATCAAAGATTTAGTAATAACACAAGATGAAAGAATTACAAGAATTAATTTGAGTACCTGGTTAAGTGGAAGGACATGTTAGTTGAAGATGCTGCATGGATTTCTCAATCTGAGTTGTATTTGACTCAAATTGTGACATGTTTATGATTTAGGAGAATCATTTCATTTAACCCTAGTTGTTTGATGCAAGAGCATCCTAGATTGCTTTCCTATCCTTCTCAGTAGATGTGTACTTTGTTACACTTGTGGACCTACTCAGTGACTTCATTGTTGATGTCCTCGGTGGATGTATTATTATCTTCATTTATCAAGTGAATTGAGTTCTTTGTTCACCGAGTGTACCCTTTTTAACCAAGTGACTAGGTGAACTTTGTTGTTGTTTGATGTTATCTTTCATTGAGTTATCTAGGTTCTTACATTAGAGCCGACTCATGTATTTAATTTGTGTTATTCATTTAATGTATTTTGATTGATCTTGGGATGCATGTAGACCATAATGCAGTCAACCTTCTCCATATGATGTCTAGACCATAATGTAATCGACCTTCTCCATATGATGTCTAGAATGTTCTGTAAATCATTTTGGTGAGTATAAATAGAGAATTTTAGTTTAGATCTACGGAGGAGAACCATAGTAGTAAGCTGGGAGTTAGAATTGGGTAAGAAGATCATAGGTATCACATATTGGATATATCTTGATGTATATTTAAATCATTGTATTTTGATCGTAGCCTGGAAGGCCTCACAATTGGGCGTGCGTAATGAAAATTGGATGAGTAATTAAAGATTGTGTTTCCCTCACCTTCTTGCATTATCTCTTTGTGTGTTGTTTCCATTATGTGATCTTTACAAGATTGGCTAATTGTTATGTGTATCTTTGGCTCCTACTTGTAATGCCCCACCTAGAGATCCTTGGAACAAGGATTCATTTCAAGCCAAGATATATATTTTTTACAAGTATGAATGCACATGACAACATCATAAATGGTTCACAAAGACCACAATGGAAGACTTTACCAAGAAACTAGCAACCAACGGATCTCTAAACGCCACAATCTAACTAACATGACCAAATTGAAGAACGAAAGCCAAAGATGATATCAGAACACAAAATCTCCAATCTGGCAAAACATGGAACCACTAGCAATCTTAAAGGGTACTCAGAAGTCCAAATTGCATTCTCCAAAAACCAACGGAGAGGCCCCCTATTTATTGTGCGAGAGCATAACAACTGATTGTCTTGTGCAAGAAAGTACACTAAGCCACGCGAGGAATCACCATCTAACACGAGGACATACTTGGCCTAGAAGCCAAAACACTCAAAACTAGTGTGGTGTTCTGCACGAGGATTCACCCCAAGCCATGTGAGAAAACCCAGCACACCACACGAACATTTACATTCTCGTGTGAGCAAGTACAATTTTGCTCGAGGATACAAATCAGTAAGCCAAACAACATAAAGATAAAAAGCTACGAAATAAATTTCCTCCACATCGGGGAGTACCAGATCTACATTTTGAAGCATATACACTCAAAAACAATAGCTACTAGACAGATTTACATCTAACCATCTAACATAATAGTGAAGGGAAATAACTAAAAGAAACATCGTAGTGTACAGAAGCAACATCACTATGTATTAAAATAACAAACTAAGTACATAGTTCCTCCCAACTGCAATAGCATCATAAGACCATCGTGGGTCCTAGCCATACCTCGCACGTAACATCCCAAACTACCGACCAGATCATTAATGTTATCTTATAAGGATGTCACTACTAAAACTTGCTACAACATAAGAATAAGGAAATCTAATATGTTAGATGTAATCATAAGATAATCCTACAAAGCAAACTCATCATCTAACACATGCTAAACATCATATGAATAGGAAATCTGGCATGCTAAACCAATAAGCAATAGATACTCCAACAAAGCAATTCACATCATCTAGTCATATGCTAAACATCATAATATAGGAATGCGTCAACAAACCAACATTATCTAAACATGATATCCAAGCACTCCAATGAAAGCATACTCTGGAACTCAAAGTATCAAGTGAAAACATCCAACAATGATCGCACTAGGACAAAAGATCATCTCTGTACACTGGTCCCCAGCAGTGGTGAAGGTAACTACGCCTCCCAACCATGTGGAACCTGTAGGTCCACTCCTACTATGCTGATGGGGATAATGACTCAACCACAAACATACATAAAGAAAATGCCCATGGCTAACACTCACGCCTAACAGTATGATGACTGAAACAATTAACATAGAAAATGCATAAACTATAGGTTCTGGTCAGACACTCAATGAGCTACTAAGTAGGGGCTGACATCATGGAGAGCCGCTTAGCATCGACAATCCCAAGCCAATTTTGGTGGCTGCTCTCCTCAACGGAAGGCGCACAATCCAATTTTAATTATCTTAAGTTTTATTACCACTCACATTTTATTTAGTTATCACTTACTTAAAACTTCCCACACAATGCTCTGGGCATGGACACTAGGCTATGGAAATAGAAGCCCCCTCCATATGCTATCATACCCTGCCCATGCTCATCAATCAATGAGTGCCTGTAGGCATGCATAATCTGAACCCAACTCGAAATGATCATAACTTTCGACAAGTCCACAAAAGATCGAGCCTCGCAAGTCACCCAACAAATGTACGCACACGTACTTGTTTGTGGCGCACCACCATCACAAAGATAATAACACAAGGATTCGATGAGAACACAAGTGAAATATCACTCAACCGGAAACAACTCGGGAGGATGGATTCTACACAAATCCCAAGAAATAATAAAACCATACACCATGTACTCACTCAATCGTCCTCAATCCAGAAGGATGGATTCTACATGAATCCCAATGATGCAACAAGACCAAACATCATGAACTCACTCAACTAGCCTCAATCTGGGAGTATGGATTCTACTTGAATCCTAGTGTCTATGAAACAATAACAAGGGTCTAAAAGAAACAATAATATCAGGTATAAAATCACTCAACCAAATGCAAAGTCGAGAGTATGGTGCAACAATGGTTTAACTGATATCCTATAGATAATCCAAGTCCATGACCAACATCATGCCAAAAAAATTGAGAAAACTTGGCAGCATGCAAATTGAGGCGAAAAACTTCAAAAACTAAAAAACTTCGAAATTAAAGCCCATTTGGTCTTAGGGCACAAAAGCCACAAAAATCCAATAAAATCTGGGTTTGGAGTCTGCATGCAAAAATGACTAGCATAATGGTGCAAAACCCCAAACTCTCATCCCAAAAAATAGGGAAATGCTCATACACGCTCAACTGGGTAGAGCTAGCATACAGAAACGGAGGGGTACACTAGTTCTTAGCCTCTTAACAAACAAATACCAAAAATAAAAGTAGAAGCAGAAACAATAAAACAGGAGAGCCCTACCTTGTAGTCGAAAGAGCAAAATGGAAAACTTATCCATAAAATAAATACCCCTTAGTAGTAAAAAATTGTGGTAATACAAGGTCTCCCCAAGCTAGATCCAACGAGACCAATCTTGTGACGATCTCACGCCTACACCTCCCACACGAACAAAACAATAATTCCTCATGAAGAGGATTTTGGGTTTTACTCTCCAACTTTCTAATTCAAAAATGAGAAATGAGGAATTAAATTCCTCTTTCAAAACATATTCACTTTTTGAGTGAATAATCAATTAGGGAAAATAACCAACCAACCTAGTTAAACTCTGAATTGACCCAAATGAAAACAGACTATTCCTAGTAATATGAATTCATCTGTAGCAAAGCTGCCACAGATTAAAATTAATAAAAATAAAGCCTCAAAACTCAAAAATGATAGAAATTTCCTTAACACTTTCACGACAATGTGAACCTCTAAATGCATAAACATGCTCACTGGTCTAATCACATAATGTAAATGAGTTTGGATTTAATAATCACCAAAATGATTAATTAAACAATTAAAATAAGAATACGTCGACTATAGAGGGATGACATTGGTAAAATATGAATGATCGAATCACTAACTCCATGTGCCACTGCTAGGGATATAAATCTTGCACACTAAACAACATGATCAAGTGCAATTGCATATAACAACATAGTCGAAGCAATAAATGCATTAAATCACCTAATTTAACCATTTATTCAATTATACTGAAATAATCTATTTACATCACTCACGTTCGCATATAGCATAATGAAGCAAGAATGAAGTAAATAACCATAGCATTAATTCCAACGCATAACATAACGAGAGATATGTCCAAATACTGGATAACTAGACATCATCATAAAACACATTAACATCTCAAAATGGCATCATCATGCAATATGATCAATTGAGCAGCATAGTAGTCTAACATCTATGATACTCAAATCAAAGTATAATGTCTGACCCTTAGATCATCTCAAATGTAAAACATAACATGAATAACAAGTAACTCTCGAATCAAAATATCACAAGGTAAATATTCACAACACATAACCAATGAATCCAACATGGACAATCCATTTCTAATTATTTAAGCATTTAATAATGGTTGTTTAAGCAACAACAAAAGGCACTTAAAACACATAAGTGAACACAGTCATAATCATGACTAACCACTACTATAGGAACCTAGTCCAGTGTAGTACAATAATAGTACACAATGCAATCTTTGCACACATCTCAAGGTAATCATAGAAAAACATCATGATACCACATCAATCCTGGGGTAACCACTAGCACAAACCTCAATGAACCATAAATCACACCATAATCTCATAAATCAGCCATAAGCATAATCAAAGCAACTGATATAGTAACATAAATCCAATCACCTCAAGGGTGTAGACCACTCATGGTCCCAATCATGATCCATCACAACGAAATATCTACAAAGTTTCATCCATTAGGATGACTTACAGAGATCAATGAGAGAGGCACTACACTACAATTCACCTTCTCTTGCGTCATGATCATTTAGGAAAGTTTAACTCAAGAAGTGATGAGAGAATATTCTTAAGTTATTCCACCAAGAGCAATGCATGTAAGTGTTTGAACAAGAAAAACAAACAAAATAGTAGAGAGTGGAAATGTGATGGTTGATGAATACTTAGAGCCAAAAGGTGACATCCAAGAAAAGGGAGACATGAGATTATCATGGGTTTGTCTATATGCAACTAGTTGAGCAGAATGTTGATGCACAACCAATATAAGGACATGTAAATGAGTAGGAATTGATCCAAATAGTTAAAGAAGCTCTTAGAGTAGAACCAACATTGCCAAGGGATGCTAAGTTAAATCATTCTCCTCATCAAATTGTTAGTGACAAAAATGTTGGTATTAACAAGAAGACAAACAAAAGAAGCTACTTGCTTGCAATCTAAACTTGAACCAAAATAGTAATGGATGCATCAAGAGATGATGATTATGTAAAAAGACCAAAAGAATAATTATAACTGATTGAAATCAACCATACTTGGACATTAGTGTCGTTATAAGTGGACAATAATTTGTGATAGGTATGAAGTGGGTTTTTTAGAAATAATATGGACAAGATAGGTGAGGTGGCGAGGAACAAGGCATGATTAGTTTGCAATGGGTATACACAAGAAGAAGACACAGATTATGGAGAAACATTTGCACTTGTGGCTAGACTGGAAGGGGAAAGAATAGTTCTTGCATTTGATGCTTGCAATTGCATTTGTTGCTTAAAGTATATCAAATCTATGTTAAGTCACCATTTCTCAATGGAAGCTTCGAAGAAGTATACGTAGAAAAATGAGAAGATTTTGCTAATTCAGAAGGTAGGAACATGATGTGCAAAATATGGAAAGCTTTGTATGGATTAAAGCAAACATTAGGGCATGGTATGAAAGGTTCTATTCATATTTAATCAAGATTGGATTCATAAGAACAAGTGGTAACACTAATGTGTATTTGAAAGTCAAAAAGTGATGGCAAGCTTCTATTTCAAAAATAATTGTAGATGATATCATTTTTGGAGGAAATGATAGGATGAGTGTCACATCTGTAGATGAGATGAAGAACTCTTAAATGTCCATGATCGATTAAATCAAATTCCTCATTGGTTTACAAATATATGAAAAGCTTGCAAAACCTTGAAGGTTTAGTGGGTATGCTAATTAAGAGAGCATTGGTGTTGTCTTTGAAAGACTATGTTATTATCACAATTGCTAATGTGACAATAAGGATGATCAATGAATTTACAGTACAAGTACTAGGACAGTTAGTAATAGATGATAGGTGATTTGATTGGTTTGTCAAGTCTAGGACAAATGAAGTAGAGTGATTGCAAGAGAATTTAAAGAAGTCAATCAAGTTGATAGAGTTGCAATTGCAAATCACTAGGATGGTAGGTAAATCATTTATAGAATGGAAAGGTAATCAATGAAGCAGTCACAGGATTGATGAATAGGTTAAAGAGAAATGAGATTGTACATTCAGTTAATTATTAGTGATCAATATTAAGGCAATGATGAAGCTAGATGAGCCAACCATAATCTAGCGATGTAGATGCATAATTGGAGGTGATGATCTGGCATCACATTATTCAATGACGACACATGGAGATAATTCTAAAGGAAGCAAGTGTTTGATCAAATTGTGTTTGACCTCTGGCACAAAATTCTATGAATTAATTAGTACGATCATAAAATTGTTTTTGTAGTTTAGGATTTGTCTTAAGTCAGATGGATCTAATGAGATTTTTGAAATACATATTGATTTCAAATTCTAGCACTTGATTAAGGCGGTGGACTTAAAAGTCCAATATATATTTGTTGAAGTTGATGAAAGCTCAACCCTATAGCTCGCAAGAATCACTTGCATGCAAACACCTATCATGGAAAGAGAGAAGCAAAAACTATGGAGGCTGAAATTCCCAAATCCACGAATGAGACATTCTTGATAAGAAAATAGAGAAATTGCTATTATGAAAAGTGAATTAATATTATAGAGTAGATAAAAACGTAGAAAATACTACTAAAAGCAAATTTGGGTCTTGGGAACAAAGCTTGATGAGGTACCCAAGCACAAACAATTTTTTGAAAATAGGAGAAATAGAGAAAACCACATGGGAAAAAACATACTCCAAAAAGAGATGGAAGTAATGTTGAATATAACTAGTGAAGGACTCAAGAAGCCTCCAAACTAGGGAATGTCCCAGAAGATAGGAACAAAAGATGATCATGAGGAACACCACTAAAGCATGAACCTACTGACATAGTCAAATTGTTGCTCTAAAGAACCTCCGCTGTATAGAACATGACGAGGTAGAGAAGACTAAGTCTAAAGAGCTGATCAATTGAAGATGGAATGTATCTTCATGGCTAGAAAAACAAGAATGAAAAAATATCTATATGGTAAATGGTCCATCTCACCAAACTGCATAGGTTTCCAACCACTACAATCGCCTAGTACAAAGGATTAAATATTGAATACATAGCTTACTCCATTGAACTAAGAAAGCAATAGAACGAACATAACTCCCCTATGTTGATAGGTAAGACATGAACATTGAAATTGAATGCAATATCTCTTGAAAAAAAAAGAACTAGGAATATCGAGATTGCGAAAATATTACGAACACCTATAATGGCATGTGTCATCGACACATCATGAGGCTAATGTTGTGGAAGGAACACTCACTTGACAAAGACAGCAGATCTGAAAGCCAAGACAAACTTCTCATAAATAGAACAGGGGCATGAAGGTTTGGAGCTCTGATACTATGTTGAGGTTGATGAAAGCTCAATCCTACAACTCCCAAGAATCACCTACATGCAAACACTTGTCATAGAACGAGAAGTAAAAGCTATGGAGGCAAGAATTGTCAGATCCATAGATGAGACATTCTTGATGAGCAAAAAAGAGATTGTTACTATCAACAATGAATGAATAAATTACAAAGAGATCAATGATTATAAAAGGAGATCAAAACCCTAATAGTATAAAACCTAGGTTGCATGATAATAATTAATAAAAGAATTAATTATAATATGCCAAAAGTTTAGCATAAGTAAACTAGAGATAATAAGTGACTTAATAATTAAATCAAAATGATTTAATTAATAAGGCAATATCTTATTAGTATAACACGTGTCATCAACACATCATGCGGTTAATGTCATGAAGGAACACTCACTTAGACAATGAAAGATGGCGAATATGGCTAACACGACACCCCCCAAAGCACTTTATAATGTAGTCTGAGTACAACAGAACACAAAGATGTGTAAGATCCCAAAATGCAATAGAGTGACACTTTATCACAATGCATTTGCAAAAGTACTACAAAAGGATGTCAACAAAGATCGAAAGAGACATAAGGCTAATACAAGGAATAGTACAACCCATGATAAATCATCTAAAACAACAAAATTGATCTTAAGACCTAAGAAAACCAAGATATCCAACATAGTGCAAGAAAAACAAAAAATTGAATGGGATGTGCCTAGAGTAGAATCTAGAAAATAGAATGTCTAAAGATATGTATCCCGAAGTGCAAAATAAAACCTTTGACTTTGACTGCATAAACTAGCAACCAACCAACATCAAAAGTCCAAATAAACTGCACCATCATGATGGGCTCGGAATCAACTTTCCAACGATATCTTGTTTGCGAAAAAAAGAGGCTAGATTATGACTAAAAAACCACAAGTAGGTCAAAAAAGAGATGGAAGCGCAAAACAAAAAAACACCACCTCGAAAAATGTGCCAAAATGCCTCAAGGAGTGTGAATGTCAATACTAGAAATTACCTTGCGAAGTGTGCCAACTTGTACTAGAAAATGTCTCAGGATGCACGTAGGTTCAATACCAAAATTGCATTGGGAATTGTGTTAGTTTTGTAATGAAATTGCCTCAAGAAGTGTGTCTATTATGTACCAAAATCTGTCTCGATTTCCTTGCGAAAATATCATAAAATTGTTGCCTGGGGAAACACGCACAATTTTGGAGCATATTTTTTTGCCTTAGATTCCAATTGTGTCCAAATTGGACAAATTTTATATGAAACTTGGGGTTTTTGGGCACTCTGATTTCAATGGTGATGCCCGTTTGGGTTCAAAGTGACACAAAAATCAGTAACCCCCCAAATCCAAAATAATTGTTCTAAAGAATCGAAACCTTCTAAAAAAAAATACAGATATGAAAGCCAAATCATAACTCTTATAAATAGAACATGGGCATGAAGATCTAGAGCTCTAATACCATGTTGAAGTTGATGAAAGGTCAACCCAACAACTCCCAAGAATTACGTTCATGCAAACACCTGTTACAGAAAGAGAGAAGCAAAAGCTATGGTGGTTGGAATTCCCAAATTCATAGCTGAGACATTCTTGATGAGCAAAAAGATAATTGCTATTATCAAAAGTGAATTCATATTATAAAGAGAAATCGTCCTTATAAAGGAGATCAGAACCCTAACAGGTAACTAACCTAGGTTGGATGAAAATAATTATTTATTATATGCCCACTATTAATGATAAATAAATAATTATTAATAACCTAGGGTGAATTATTATATTAACAAAAAAATGTCTTTTTCTCTCCAAGGAGCTAACCCCTCGAATTTACGGGGTGCCAAAAATCCACAAAGCCAATATTCTGTTACGACCTATAGCAGATACTATAGGTTCCCCGACTTACAAGTTAGCAACCTATCTAGCCAAATTATTAGCCACACACATTGGGAACTCTGACTCCTTTGTTAAAGACTCTATCCATTTTGTCCAATTCATTAAAGATGCTAGATGTGATAGTAATGACATCTTGGTTAGCTTTGACGTCATTTCCCTCTTCACCAAGGTCCCCATTCCTGAATCCATTGAGATTGTACAACACAAGGTGAATGTTGAGGTGGCCTCTCTTGTTGAGTTGTGCTTACGATCTACTTTCTTCTCCTTCCTTGGTGTCATTTATGAACAAGTGGATGGTGTGGCAATGGGTTCCCCACTCTACTATTATTGCGAACCTCTACATGGAGGCATCTGAGAGATTGCATTACACTCTTTTCCCCTCAAACCCAAGTGGTGGAAGCGATATATAGATGACACCAACATATGTTGGCCACAAAGTCCAGACAAGTTAGAAGAGTTTCATGCACACCTCAACAATTTAGTTCCCTCCATTTCTTTCACCAAGGAGATCAAATCAGACATCTGCTTACCTTTCCTTGATGTTTTAATCTTAAAAAAACCTGACAGGTCTCTTGGTCAATAGGTGTTTCACAAAGCTACCCACACTGACCTTTATCTTAATGCTTCCTTGCACCACCACCCTGAACAAAAGGTTGATATCCTCAAATCCTTGCCCCTAAGAGTGCACAGGATCTGCGACAACGATAACCTTGACCAAGAACTTCAACATCTCCGTCAAGTTTTCAAGCGGAATGGATATTTGAGTAGACGAATCGCTAAAGCCTTCCACTTGGCCAAATCTCTCCATCTTTCACCACCCAGCAATGCTCCCTCTATCCCAGAGACATCCCCATTCTTCTCCATCCCCTATGTTGCTAGGATTTCCCACAAGATATCTAAACTTCTTAACAAAAAGGGCATTAGAGTGGCATTCAAGCCCATATCCACTTTAAGGCACTGTATCCCTCCTGCTAAGGACCACAGGGATGATTTTACTGAGTCTGGTGTCTACAGAGTCATGTGCTCTTGTGGAACCCTGTACATTGGAGAAACTGGTCGATCCTTCAACACTAGAATCAAAGAGCATGCTACTGACATCAAACATGAACGGATTCTTGAGTCAACAGTTGTTGAGCATTTTTCTTCGACCAAGCATCACATGTGCTTAGAGGACACCCAAATTATGTATAGAGAGGACAATTTCTTCAAACACAAACTCAAAGAGGCCATCGAAATCATTAACAACCCCTCTAACCTCAATCGAGATGAGGGTTGGAGCTTAAGCACATCTTGGCATCCATTATTATCTTTCCTTCGCAGCAACAACCCTATGCCTTGACCGTCTTTCTGTGCCTTTCTCCATCTCTTTGGTTTCTCTTCCCTTTCGTGCATTTCCTTAGTTCTCTTCCCCCCCCCCCCCCCCCTTCCTCGTACCTAGTCCTACCTTATTCCCATTTTTCCCTTGTCTTCTTACCTTGGGTTGAGGCCTTCCTTCACTCCTCTCTGTTTTAGTCTCGTGGTTATTATCCCCTTCTCTCTTTTTTATGTTTTTGTCGGTCATCTCTTTGTGCTTCATTTTTTAGCCGTATATGTTAGGGCTCATCTCTCTTCTTTCACTTGTCTCTCCCCTTGTTATTTTTATTTTATTATTGTTTATCTTTATTTATTCATTATTTCTATTTATTTTCCTTACTTTTTCTTTTCTTTTCTTTTTTTAAATTCTAATTTATTATTTACTATTATTATTAGGATTATCATTACACACACACACACACACACACATATGTTGTTATTATTATTATTATTCTATGCACTTGCACGTATATCTGTGTGTGTGTGTGTGTGTGTGTGTGTGTGTGTGTGTAGGCTGGGGTGTACACACACACATATTCATGTCCGCTTTGTGTGTTGGCGTGTTTTCTCTTATATGCATCTATAGTGTTTTTATATATTTGTACATCCATATATGTGCTCCATATTTGTATACACACACACACACACACACACACACACACACGTGTGTGTGTGTGTGTGTGTGTGTGTATTTATTTATTTATTTATTTTTGTCTTCTTTTGGTATGGGTGTGTGCATATTTTTCAATTATATTATTTTTTTAGTTCTAATATTATTATTCATATCATTGTTATTATTATTGCTATTTATTACTATTTTTAATCATTTTGTTTTAATCTAATTTTAATTCCTATTATTTTTGTTTATTATTATTATCATTATTATACATTTATACACTTATTTATTCATTTGTTGTCTTATCATTTCTTATTCTTTCTAATAATTATTATTTGTGTATTTTTATTTGTCTGACTTATTAGTTCCACTTATTTGGAGTGGTTGTCAATCTGTTTTTTTTTTCCTTAAAACTTATAGATTTCTTTTGTTCAATATTTCAAATCACACTCAATGATTCAATGTTGAATAATGAAAATGATTGAAAAAACATTGCAACAACAATCACACATTGTTCAAAACAAAAGTTTATGCATGTTAACCTAATTTTTTTAAAATGTAAATACCAAGATAAATCTGATTAATTATTTAGATTATGTTATTACAATTGTTATAAATTATTTAGATTTTTATATTTATTTAAAATATTAATAATAGTATTAATTACTAAATTATTTCTTTATAGTTATTTTTATTTATGTTAATTATTATTTGGTATGTTGACTTTTTATTTTTGTGGACTACTAGTACTTATCGTAATATATCATTTTTGTAATGATATTCGGAGGTTCTCTTAGGTCGGTCTCTTAGGAAGTAAATAAAATATTGCGGAAAAGTAGTGGCTAAATAGCCATGTACAACGTAAACTGTATAGAACCGATTGAAAAAAAAATCTCCCCCTCGGTAAGATACGCGTTCTACTTCTCAGTTTAGACGTTGCCAAAATCTAGTCCAGTTCCTGAAGGAAGCGGCAATGCGAGCACTAAATCTACTTATAAAATAGTCAGGAATTAAGGCAAAATCTTATAGCCCCATCAGCCGCGGAAAACGCTTAGAAAATACAGGTTGGTAAATCTGAAACGGAGAAAGTACGTTGAACATAACACCCTTATTGGGTTAGTAGCAAGAGAATATTAAAGGATCTTAGATGGCCGGTTTTAAGATGAGTTTTATTTGTTTGGAAAATTGATATCGTTTCAGTTCAGGATCTTACAGAAGACTATATATTATATCATGCTACGAATTCTGCAAGGAGATGCTGGACACCACCTTATTCATAATGAATTCCAAAACGAAATTAAGGCTAAATGCAATGCAATGTCGCTTCACATTTTCCCACGTGGTTTTTTCTGTCTGCTTAGAAAATTGATGCCATCTCAATCATTCATCTGGCAGACGACTTTTGAATCTAGCCATGAATTCCGAAAGGAGATTTTCGACACGTTGCAATATAAAATGGAAAAAAGATGAATGCAATGTCAATGTCACCGCACGCTGAACAAACATAGAGACAACCAATCAAAAACGAGGATAGGTGAACAAAGCTCTGACGGCTAGGGCACTGGTTATTCCTAGACTTCTGTTCATGCTTTGATTTAGTTTTCATTATTATTATTATTACCACTACTAGTTGCATGTGAGTTGACAATCTCCCCGAGTGGTTCTTATTATTACTTATATATTGTTAAACGTCGCCAATTGACAATCTCCTTGAGTTGTTGGACTGTTCATTCTACATCTCCATTGATTTCGTTATCATGTTGTGTGATCTCGATTGCCGCTTGGAGGTGGCTGTATTCTTTTACTTTATTGTAAATCCCATTCTTCCTTGGTTTTAGTTTGGTTAGTTTATACGAGTTGCAAGCATATTTTTTTCAGATATATACCTATTCCTTTGTCTGCTCATATTTGTTTCATCTTTAGTGTTGAAGAATGTTTCAATACAGACGGCTCGAATGCTCTTTTATGGATTCTTTGTTGTTTCATTTTGAAAGTTTCGTGAAGAGGAAAATGGCATTGAAGATAATAGCAATCCCATTATTATCAATTTATCATTCCTAAAGCGAACAGTGAATGCGGGGTTTTGCAATAGAAAATGTTTTCCACCAATATTGGGATAGCTATGCATCTTATTTGTGTATTTTCATTTAGTCACAGATTGTGGGAGTTATGTATCAATGCAAAAGAGTGGTTTCGTAATAATTTGATGAAAGAGAAATTGTGAAATTTCTAATTTTTCCTAATAATAATATGAATATTTAGTAATAATTTGATAATATTTTTAAAAGTGACTTACACTGTAATCATTATAGTTCCATTATCTAACTTATATGGGAGAAAATTTAGATTTTCACTTTTTAATATTATTTATTTAATATCGTATCATAAATTTTTTCAAATTTCTATTATAAACCTTTAGAACTATTACTACCTTCTTTTATTACATTAGGAAAATTTACCTATAAAGATTTTAAGTCAAACTCATTAAGCTACATTTCATTAGTAGTGGTTCAGACAAGCTCATCTCTCATGAGAATGAATGGTCCACGTAGCACTCATGGTACCTCGATGATTCTCACAAAAGTGTAGCATTGAGATCTCTCAAAAGGTGACTTGTCATAGAGTACTACAACTTAAAGATGCTCTACAATTTAAAGTTTCCAAGGAAACCCTAATTTGTCACTGTTGTTAGCATTAGCTAAATGGAATGAGTCCTCCAAACCCGTGTGCACCTAGGTCAATGATGTGCTTGCGTCTGAGACTTGGCATTCCCAAGTCCCCCCATTACCAACTTCACGACACCATATTTCTATTAGGGGTTTTAGCAAGAAAAAGTTGAAGGTGCAACACTTGTGATAAAAAGAGGTTTACTAGCTACCAGAATGGTCATTGCTACACTCACACACTACATATGCATATTTATAAATTTGTGTACAAAAATTTGTACTTTCTTTTTTATCATTCTACTCATTGTAATCATCTTTACAGTATTTTTGATATTCATGTTGCAATTTTGATATATTAAGCATTTGGAATTTTAATTTATTAGTTCTTATATATTTTGACATCATTGAATAACTAATATTTCAAGTACTATATGTATCTAATATATTACAACACCCCCACCCATGCCATCCCAAACTTGAAGCCCCCCTTTTCCCCCTCTAGATGTCCTAGTGTCCCAACATTCCCGAGTGCGTCTGTTACATTGCTAAGAACTTTCAGTTTTTTGAGAGATGTTTTTTTTGAGCTACTAGTAATGAACTATATGTCAATGATTTTGACATAGAAACTAAAGAATTGAATATAAGTAGCAATACCGTAACTTGGTGTGTTGTGAAAAGTAGCCTCTACTAATAATCTGCTGAGCTAAAGAGGCTCTATGATGAATGGTCTGTAATGCACCAGACTTGGTAAACATTGTATATAGGATACCAAAATAAATGAGCTTGATCTTGGGGGAGAATTTGTGATTAAGTGTATTAAAGTTGGAGAATATTGCTAAAGGTGATTAAAAAAAATCAGAATGCTTCATCTATCTGAAACATCACCTAAATGCAATGAATGTTAAGTTGACCATTCATTCTCATAAGAGATGAATCTATATAAATTGTTTCTCCTTAAGCATGAATAGTTGAATTCAACTCAAAATATTCATAAATAAGCTCTAATAATAATATAGTTACCTTCAAATATATTTTATTTCTCTTATTACTTTTTCCCTCGTAAAAAAATCAAAATATATTTTATTCTCTTTCATCCTTTTACACTATCTCCTAAAATTATGTATGTTAAATATGTATCTTCACCCTCCTTATATATTTTCTTTATACATTTATGTAAATGAAGAAACTCATATATCCCTAACATAATAAGGCACTTGCATTTGTTGTTACATGTATGCGTATATGGCACAATGGAACAAATGTTTTACATGGGAGATTATATATTCATTGTACTTTATCATCTACATACATAGTTAATACAAATCTATTTACACAAATAAAAAATATATTATAATTTATTCACTAATTTTATTTTAGAATATGGAAAAATTACTTTTATTTTATTATTAGCTTTTTTGAAATACGTGTCAATTTTGAATCTACTTGAAATTAATAAAACTGACCATTTTGTATTAAAGTCAATGCATAATAGTTAGAAAGATTATCTAAGATTAAAATTTAGAAAATATAATCTTAACAAAGAATGTCATCATCTCAAAAGCCAATCATACCTGAATTTTAGAGTGAAGATGAAAACATCACCATTTATGTATGCCATATATTAGAAAGTCATTCTAAATATTAACCATCTACCATTAACAATTCTAGATTTAACTTTAAAATTATTCCTTACAAACTACTATTAACTCAAATTGGTGGTTTGTAAATTGTGATCCATTAATGAATTAGATAGCTTAAACGCAAAAACAATCTAAGATCACTCGAAAATCAATTATAATTTGTTCCTTATTAATTAAGAATACTTGAAATATTTCATTAGTCGGTACTTTTTCTAGAATAATATTAAACTCCCTCGGACTAAGCATTTAATGTAAGTACTGGAAATCACCATCGCAATATCTGCAGAATTTAAATAGAATACACTAAACGTTTTATCCGAGCTGCATGCTCAAGGACCCTTGAGACTCTGGCATTTAAATAATTTGTCAGAATGATGCTATAATTTGGGTGATAATTTGTGATAATTTGACAATATAAATATGGAAATAGGAATAATTATTGTAGAATACTTATTCTCGAATAGAAAATGGGAGTATCTATTCCTATTCTTGCTTGGTTCAGACAGAATTTGATGGGAATTACAGACTCAAAAATTTATGTTTTTTTAAAGGTCTATTCATAAAAAAAACAAAACAAAAACACTAGAATAGGAATACATATTTCAATTCCACCTATTTAGATGGAATTGCAAATGCTCATTTTTGGGTCAAAATTGGAATATGTATTCCTATTTTATTTCTATTCCAATTCCAATTTGGTGCATCCAAATAGAAAATTCAAATTTTTAAGAATTTACATATGCCTTCTATTCCACTGCCAAACAGACCCATAAAGTTTAAACCACATGGCAAAATAAATATCCCTAATCAAACCCAGTCAAAGAAAAATAAATAATTATTCAGGTTTATATTACGTTCATCTCAAGAGTTTCTGCCAAAACACATGAATATCCCATTCCGTCTCGGAGTTTTAGAAGTGCATTTATATGTCCAACCATATCACCAAATTAAGCATGAATCAATTGCTAGAAAAACAAAGATTTTAATCACCCAGTATAATATTGAGGATATAGATGCAGGTGTTTGGGACCTTGAACTGCTACTTACAATGACGTATCATAAATTTCAGGTTCTCAAGAAGCCATCTGCTGCTGTTCGTTCCAAGAAAGTTGACTGTGGTGTACAACAACATACAAAGCCCTCAAGCGTAATAGAAGAGACCCGAGATTCAAATGTAGAGCAACAGCCAAGCACGGAAGAGAGATCAGCAAAAAAGTACCTGGCAAAGAAACAGCAACAGTCCAACTATGCTCACGCTACAAGTATGTTATCTAAAAAGGGTAAAGGGAAGGAGGGCAGTGTTTCTAAAAATAATGCACTAGTAGGAGAGAGTAGAATGTTTCCTGGAGAAGGGAACAGAGGACGGTCCCTTTCAAACCTCACAATGGCAAATGCTACAAGTGATGTTTCCCGCTCATATGAGATGAAAGACACTGCAACTCCACAAAATCAATTATCTCAATCTGATTATGACAGGTCTGATATGTTGGTAGATAATGAATGTGGACAGGAGAAGGCATACAACATTAATGGTTCCAGGTTGCAGTTAGAAGAAATATCCAAACCGCAGGATCCAAATCTGCTAGGAGTTTCCGGCAAGATCTCTGGATACAAAAAAATCAGTCCTGCAGAAAATAGAACACCAGAACAATTTAATGTGACTTGTTCAGAATCAGAATTCAATTCCATGCATTCCGTTGAGGAAGAGGGATCTCCAGTAAAGCCAGACATTTCTGAACAGAATCAAGATCTAGGCAAGCCGAGGGATGAATTTGTTGTTATAACAGAAAGCAAGAATGGCCAACAAGGTAATGCAAAGAATAATATGGGTCTCATCAGCACTAGTTCTTGTATAGATGATATCGGAAGGGAGAAAGATAACTCCAAAGTTCAAGACAATCTGGAAAATGAAAGACTAAACTGTGGAACTAGAAGGGAAACAGAGGAGAATCACACGAGAAATGCTAGACTTAATCTGAACAAGAAGGTGTGCTTTCTTCC
Source organism: Cupressus sempervirens (assembly GCA_028749045.1). Taxonomy (NCBI): domain Eukaryota; kingdom Viridiplantae; phylum Streptophyta; class Pinopsida; order Cupressales; family Cupressaceae; genus Cupressus; species Cupressus sempervirens. Next base: position 742,791,413 of record CM053785.1, read on the forward strand.
CAGAGACTCTAAAGGACGTTTTCTCAGTTCTCACGGTTCAAATGGAAGTAAAGAAGGTGATATCAATTCTCCTCCACACAAAAGGAAACAAAGCCAGAAATCTATTAAATCCCTCAAGCATTTTCCCAAAACTTATCCTATGGAGAAGGACATTTACCATGGAAAAGCGCATCTATCAGAAAATGCAAATGGGCATGGCAAGTTCAACATTCAAGGAAATAGCTCTGGTTATAGCTACAGAGGCTTCCCTCTGGATTCACAAGGAGAGCTACTCAGGTACATTCCAAATAATGTATCAGGATTTAATCAACTAAATAACATTGGAAATTACTCTGCTGGTAACAAGCCTTTAACCACAGAAGGTACCAACGCAGTTCAGGAATTCAGTTTTGTAGAAAGTATGAAAACGTTTCCTGATATTACAACAATTAGTCAGTCTCTTCAAAGAAACAGTTTAAACTGCTTGCCTCAGCATAACTATTCCATTCAGTATCAACATCCTGACTGTCGACAAGAACATTCTGTATCCAAAGTTAGCCAGTCAAATCTTGATGAGAGAGTCTCACAATATTCTTCTCTACTTGATCGAATTCAAAGGGATGAAAGTTCAAATGCTAGAAGATCGGGTTCCTCGTTTGGGACACAAGATGCAATGTCACTGTTGTCTATGCAAGCCTCTATTCAATTTGGATACAATGAAGAGCAGAAGGAAAAACGTTCTGCATTGGAAAAAGGTTATCCTGAATTGGACATCTCAAGAAAGAAACAACCTACTCCCCAACCTGTGATGAGATTAATGGGACAAAGCTTCACCGTTGGGAGAGAAAATGAGGCTGGAAATGTTCTGAATGATCCCCAGCAACGCGATAGCACACACTCCAAAAGCATGCCAGTAGCCACTGTGCGCGTCTCGTCCCCTTCGGAGCTGGTGACACATTATAATGACCGCTGCACGACATGCGGTAAAGATCAATTTTATCTACAAAAGCCCAGAGGTAATGCAATGTGCCAAAATTGTAGAGGAAAAGCAAATATGTCAAAAGGCCTTCCATATATCTTGAAGGAAACAGAAAAGCAAGAGATGAGGTATAGTGAAAGTATTGCAACCCACAAAGTTGGCACATCGAGTCACAATGCTCCTAATCTGATAGAAAAGAGACTACCCACAGATTATGTATTTCACGGAGAGCCCTTAAGAGACCGAAGTTATTCTGGCCAAGCATGGATATCCGGCTCGCCAGTTTCTGCTCCCAATGCTAATATGCTTATTTCTCCCGTCGGCTATCTATGCAATAACACATGCTTGAATGAGGGACAAAAAATGGCATATAGAGCTTCTCATATCCGTAATCACGGCTACCCCCTACAGCAGCAAACTTACAGTCAACTCTTAAACTCATGTTTGGGGCAGAACACATTCCAAAAGCAGCAGCAGAATGAGTTGAAGCACACCAGTAATCCATGTTCCCATCCAACCCATTCAGACGCTATCCAACCATTGCCTTGCACTTTTAAGGGTTTGGGTTCCTTTGCTGGCACTCTACAGGCTGTTCCATGCGCCCCTGCTCACTCAACTTCTTTCCCAACTGGAACACAAAATCCCTGCCAAGCGCCCTCTTCCTCTACTTCTATTGCAGATTCTACCACCTTGATGTTGCAAAGGCATGGTATCTCATCCCCAATAAATATAGCTGATCAAGAAATGCTGCTACAGAAATTGCCCAATAACATGACTAGGAATAAATTTGAGTCTTGCTGCGAGAAAGGAGGATCGATTGAAAGCATCGATGTTGACAGAATGTACGGAAATATTGCGAGGACAAAAGATGGTGTTCAACAAGCAGAAGGATTGCAAGGGAAATTGACTTCTGAAAAGTATGAAATGTGTGGAATCAGACCAATGCATAAATGTAATTCATCTCCAATAGCAAAAGACCTGTTCAAAGGAAAGAAAGTAATTCATAATCAAATTGGTTATTCCAGTGTAGCTGGTAAGCATATCAAGAGCAGAGGAGCATCACAAAATAATAATATGTTGGGAGTCAGTCATGGTCAAATACGGAGAATAAATGACCCTTGGGCTGAATTTACAATGGATAGAAGAAACCCTAAGGCGGGCAATGAACCCATTTTGAATTCTCGTCCTCCCACGGAACTCCCTAAAAAATGTCCGCCGACTGAAAATGTACTATTCTCAAGACCTAATAGTAACTATTTGGAAATGGGGATGAGAACATCAGCAAATGGTTTTCATTGCTCAAATGCAAGATCTCCGGTCGAACTGGTAGAACCAATTAAACTAAGTGGAGGTGCAAAGCACATATTAAAACCCTCATCACAAAATGGGAATGGACAGCAATCCTGGCCTATCCATTACACTCGACCAATTGGTGAAGCAAATGCAGCGGTTAGAGACAGAAATATGGAAGGTGCAACTGCATACAAATAAAGTGTAGAAGAAGAGAGCTCACCTCTATGTTCAAAACTAATGGGGTGGTCCGACACGAGCAACATCCTCTCGAGGAAGCTATAAGATTGCAAAAGGACCATTAGCACATTGACCATAGCTGATAGGTTGGGTCCTTTTGCAGAGATGGGAGGCCACATTCCGTGGCAGGGGACAGGGTTTACTTTATCCTCTTACTACCGTCTTTTGAATTTTCTTGCATGGATGCTAATAAATATTTTCAGGGATGAAATGCTAGTGGTTTGATGATACGGAGACAAAAATGCCTTTAATACTGCAAATATGAGCTGCTGGTAATGTACACCACTCTAATGTGGAAGACCTACTTCCAATTTAGTTAGCTTTTCACTTGAATTTACCATGATAATATGTAATGCTGAATTTACAAATTTGTATTATGATCTAACAACTGAATTGGATTGAACCCTGTCCATCATGTTCCTTTTGGTCATCTTTGCGTTGCAAGAAAGAAAATTTAGATCTTATGTATATTTAGATGTGAGTAGCTTGTGATATATAGTTTTTACATGCATTAAGTTCGAGATCACCATGAATCTCAATTTGCAACTGTCTAATTATGATTAATGATAATATTATCTCCCAAATTCGTACACGTGTGAATAACCACGGGTGAATTGCATAGAACTGCTATGTTTGCTGTATCGGTGTGGGGTCTAAACAGGACCCCACGACCCCACGTGATAAAAGTAAAACACCTCTTACCACATACTTTTTATATATTTCTAATCCACATACTCTATCAAACATACTCAGAATCATAACCCATTTCTTTGTACGATTTGTAAGAGCTTTAGACAAAAGGAACTTAATTAGATCAATATTGTCATGTAGTTTATTCTTGTGATTAAGTATTTAATGATAAAGTTTCTATTTACAAAATAAAACAATTAAGCATGCTCATTGTAGAGGAGGTTGATTAAGCGCATATTCAACTAAACAATTAAGCATGCTCATTGTAGAGGACTTTGATTAAGCTTATATCCAACTAGTGTTCGTTTAAGATTTAATAGATTATTTTCCCTTTCCATTCTCAGCTAGCTATGTTAAAAGTCCTCTTACAACAACTATGGTAGTGGATTGTATAGAAGCAAAGGTCATCTTAGGATGGGTATGATCAATACAGGTGGTGAAGATAGATATTAATTAAGTTGATCAAAAGCTTTCTAACAAAGACAATTTTATATAAATTTGATACCCTTTCAAAGGAGATGAGAAAAACGGTGGACATTATCTACAATCTCAATGATGAATAAATGGGTTGAGTGAACTCTATTGTTTAAGCCATAGACCTATTTTAGTGTTTTGTGAGGTGAAATGTTTGAAATGTATTTTACTTTCTTTGAAATTGCCTCAATTTCAATGTGGGACATAATATAACCTAACACCGAAGATGCATATCTTGACATTTAGTTGAACATTATATTTTCTATTCTATCAAATATCCTCATGAGTACAACAATTTGTGAATATTTGGTTATTCATTTTCCCAGAAGATCATCAAAATGGTCTTCCATGGTATCATGTAGATTATCATGGAATATGGTGGTCATGACTCATTGATATGTGGCTCCATCATTCTTAATTCCAAAGGACATGAATTGGTGACAAAAGGTACCCTAGGGTGTGGTGAATTTGGTCTTTGTATTGATATTTCTATTTATAAGGGTTAACATCTCTTGTTGTGTAGTCTAATCCACTATAATGCCAATGTTGAGAAGTAGAAAATCGTCCTTGGGTATGAATTCTTCTAGTTTCAAAAATTTGTATAGATGTGGATGCTCGTGGTAGATTTACCTACTAGCACAATGTTAGAGACCCATTCAGTACAATTGATAGGTCTTGTGAATTCAACATCAAACATCCTATGTAACTATAATTTCACTAAGAGTGTTATCTTTGGGTGCATCTTGCATAGAAATTGCTTGATATGTTTTGCATTAGGATCCACTACAATGTGGTGTATGACTAGATCAATGTCTAGTTTGAGCATAACTTTGTAAGTTCAGTAAAAAAAAAATTGTGCTTTGCAAATGAATTAGATCACACCTTGTCATTCTTTCTAATTTAGGGATGCTACAATGAAAGTGATCTTAGTCTCTATTGTAGTACCAATTTTTACTTCAATGGTATCCTCTAGAAGGATGAATGATTTCTCGCATAGAAGCATATCATGAAATGGAAGTCAAATTCTCCCTCTTTTGGTGCCTAAGAAAGGTTATCACCAGAAGATGTTTACTAGTTGATTATTTTTATCTTTTCTTCATTTGAAAGTGCCTTATAAAGGTATTTACCAAGAGGCATTTTGTGGTGCAGGGGCACCTAGGGTGATTTATAAGTATCCTCAATTGTTTGCAAATGATATTTTCATGTTTGTAATAAGGCCTAATAGGTCATTTGATCTTTGCATTTAATCTTTGTAATAAGGGCTATTTGTAGACCTTTTGCATCATTGTACTTTTAAGACCTATAGTGGGTCAACGATGATCAAACACTTCCAATAGTGCCAAATGAGGTGTAAGAATGTTTTAAAGTCCCATTCGTCATGTTTGGATGCGTCAGGAAATATTAGATCACAATCATGTGACAAATGTAATTGTTTTTGTAAATGTTGTCAACGTTGCTTGAAAGTTGCTCTTGTAACTTAGACAACTTTTTGAACAAGGTGCACCCGATGACCAGGAAGTTGGAGAATTGGTTATAGCTGGTTGGACAACATTCATGCGGATGTTTATAACCTCTACGAGCAATATCAAATGTAATGATGAACTTCGTAATGCACACGGGGACTTTGTTTTGCTAGAAATATATATTTTTTCTTTAAATTGTTGTTCATTGTGTGTGTGGGGTCATGTATAGATTAGTCATCCTAATCCACATGCGTACAAGTTTAGAATGATGAACTAGCCTTCCTCTACAATTGGAATGAAATCATTTGGTGTATTGGTTGAGAGATCACCAATTTGAGTCCAAATTGGACTTGGAACCCTTAAAATACTAGGTAGTGGTTTCAAATGAGGATATTCTAACATTCCACTATTGGCATTGTCCAAAACCTTGGGGAATGTCAAAATCACATGTATACTACATGTAGGAAATATGGGAACAATGGGAACAAAATTGGAATTTTTTCATGACGTCTTGACCTTCGCATATGAGTGGGACAAGCCAAAATAGCAAGGAAACTAAATTGTAGAGGATACATTAGGGAGCATGGATGTGAACTAGAGATCGTGTGCAAGTCCCCTTGGATAGACAAACCTCGTGATAAAAGTCATAGATCTATTAGAGATATAGTATAAGCAAACATTTAGATATATTATAAGAAAACTTAGTTTTATGATTAGGCAAAAAATTACAACACAATGGTATATTGTGAGCCTCATATCGGAGAGGTCTTGGATTCGACTCTACTCAAGCTTAACACAACAATAATTAATTTCAACAAATAATAATAAAATAAATTATCTAGACATTGACCAATTAACTATAAAAAAAAACCTAGTTTTATGATTATTTTATCGACCACAATATATTCCTATTAACAATATAAATTTTAAGTAAACCTACAATATTTATTTATAAAGATAATCATAAAATAAATATTACTAATTATTAATTATTAAAGTAGGGTTATAAATATTAATGAAGTCATGTTACTTTTCATTATACAACTTTAAAAGCTAGCCTTAAAATTTGTTATAATTTAATTAAAGTGAGATATATAATTATATTTTAATATATTAAATCTCTTTAAAAATAGTCATTTTAAACTTTGAGAAAAGAACATTTAACTATTTATATTCTTTTTTAAAACCACAAACCCCTTTGGTGGGGAAGTCGCGATTTTTTTTAATGTAAAATAAGTTTTATTTTATATGGTTTTCTTTTAAACCATTTTTTAGTTTGAATATGTGTGTGTGTGTGTGTGTGTGTGTGTGTGTGTGTGTGTGTGTGTGTGTATCTATATATCTATATATATACACACATAAATTGACATAAATATATTTATCTATGTATATATATGTATGTGTGTGTGTGTATAGACACAGACACACACAGACACACAAACATATATTATGGCAGACAATGTGGGGGATAGCAACATCGAGTAAATCTCTCTTAGGAGTGACTGTATATGTGTGTGTGTGTGTGTGTGTGTGTACACATAGACATAGGGTCAGTGCAAGAAGTTGGGTCTCACTTTTGGCCAAAAAGTGGAAGTGTTTTTCCTGTTTTTGAAATATTTTGTCAATTGATGCCAAAATTTGAGCCATTTAGAGATTAAATATGAAAAAATTTCAAAAATAAAAATTGTAATGCTTGGAATCTTCTTTCCGAATATGTAATTTATTTGTATACCCATATGATGGATTATTTTTTTGATATGGATCTTCAAAAACCACTTTTTCAAAATGCTTGTTTCAAGACCATACCACACTCGTGTACGAACACCATAATTTGACACAAATGAATGAATTTTTGTGAATCCTTTTAAATGGAGTTACCTGACACACCAAAGATTGATGAGAATATTTTTCTTGAATTTTTTAATGAATATTTATTTTATTATTAATTTTTAATTGGCTATAAAGGAAAATTTTAAAACCTCTTGTGTACGGACACCATAATTTGATCAAAATTTCACTTTTTTCAATTTTTTTTTCAACTTCAAAAGAATTGAATGTAGATTGATGACATATAAATTAATTTAAGAAAAATTATAACATAAAAAAGTTATTAAAGTTTTAGTGAACGTTGCTATTTTACATTTAGGTACCACCTTTGATTAAAAAATAATACAAAAGTAGTAAATAAAATCATAACACTATAAAATTTATATTTCTAAAATCAGGACAGTGAGAGCTCTAATGGGTTTTTATTTCGTAAAAAAATTTGATCGGGAAGAGTCTCTAAAAATTATGGCAAAGCATGAATTTGTCAATTCAATGCCTTAGCCAAATCTTGAGAGGCCAAGGCATAGGCTTAGTCTCACCAAGCTTGTCCCAAACCAAAATCCGAGGCAAGAAAAAAAAAATCCCGCCTCATGTTGTAAGAAACAGGGACCTGTTATTTGAATTTCAAAAAACGAGTACCCATTCTGAAAAGCTAAAAGCGACATGTAAAATCTGCCGAAAACTTAAAAATTTGAATTTTTAATTTTTTGAGAAACGGGTACCCGTTTCTTAAAAATTCAAATTTTTAATTTTTTGAGAAATGGGTACCCATTTTTTGAAAATAAAAAACGAGTACCCGATTTTTAAATAACGGGTGACTGTTTTTTAAATTTAGGGTCGGGCACCCAAGCCGAAAATGAGTGCCTGTTTTTAAAAATCGAGTACCCATTTCTAAGAGGTCTCATTCCGCGGATTTGGTTTCCGCGAAATTGCAACCCAACTTTGTGCATTCACCCCATATTATGGTAAACAAGGAGGGGGATAGCAACATCGAGTAGATCTCTCATAGGAGTGACTACGACTTCCTCCCCTTTCATCCTACACTCATGCCATGTACTATTCATTGAAAATATGATAGGTTTAGTATTGTTTTCTCCAAAATAATCGTAATATGATAATTAAATAAAATGGAAGAATCATTAATATACAATACAATTATCTATGCAAAAAGTTATAAGAGATCTTTAACATTCTAAATCATCATAAATGTAACAATAATTTCTAAAAAAATGTCTTATCATCTAATCTATATAATAAAAACACAAAATCCACCAAGAGTAATAATCATGTCCATGTCTAGTATCAAATAGAAATGTCACTATGCTAGGCATTATATCGCCCCCCCTAGAACTAGGGTTATCCTAGAAGCCCACAAACTAGATTTGGGAAAGAAGCTCTTAGCCTTCTAGCATTCTTCTAGGTGGCTAAAGCCTCATTATTGGGGTCTCGTTGGACACTTTCCTCCAAAGGCTATGGTGCGACCCTATTGGCCTTATCTATGGTATAACCCTTGAGGGTTAGTGTTCATTGCTAGAGTATATGTATGAGCTCCAAAGACTATGGCCCATCTATGACTTGTAAGGAGGTCCAATCCAACACATAAGTTGAATATATATTAAAATCTCAAAGAATATATATACATGAAATACATCATGAATCTATGTGAGGCAAGGTGGAAGGGTGAGGCAAGGTGGCAGGGTAAGTTAGTATGCAACTGGTCCAATCTTCTGAAAGAAATAAAATGGGCTAGCAAACCTAGGTATTGACTTAGAACCTTTTCCATAATGGATATGGCTATTTTGGGGCCAAGCCCTCAATAACAACTTAGTTCCAATGATAAACTCTCTATCAATCTCGTGGGCATCTGCATTCTTTTCATTATTTTTATATGTTATTACTAGGCACTCTTTGATTCTTTGAACCTGCTACTCCATATCCTATAACTTCTCTAGCCCAAGAAGTATGTGATCCCAACTAAGAGGTATATGATAGGGGTGACCATACAAGACCCAAAATAGTGACATACAAATAGATTTGTGTTAACCATTACTTTATCCAAACTATACCAACCCTATTATGAGTTGTAGAAGGTAGATGGACCCATTGTCCAAATAGCTTCAGGGCTAAGATCACTAAACTCACTATCCAACTAATCTACGTATTATTCCTTGCATAATAATAGAATGAACTTTACTTGTACTTACTCTATCATGTTCTTGTTTGCAAATACTATGCTCTTGTTCACACACTTCACACACTTAATATATCACATTTACTTTACCAAATAGAAAATATCCTTCCTTTATACCATGTCCTCAAAATAATTCCTTGAGTCAACCTTGGGTTTTCCCAATTAAGTATAATAGGACCTCTTTAAGATAATTAATTTTTTTTATAATTGCACAACATTGTTAGCCCACAATCTTTACAACTTCTCAGACATGCAGCCTCTACACTTGCACACTCTCTAATGTCATCATCAACACATCCTTAATTATGCTTCATGTGATCATCAATACTTCATTCATATGACCTCATTTTCTGTCTTCTACTCTACCATACTTTACAGAAACACTTCTATGTGAACATCAATGACAAACACAATCATGAATGCAACATGTCAATCATGCTAACAATCTCCCATTTTCTCTATCAATACTTAGGATACTCCCCCAAAGGAATACCAAGAATATCAAATCAAGTTATGTTGATGTTGTTGTTCTCTTCTATTCAAATCCTCTTCATCAATCAAATCTGAAATCCTTTAGGACACTACTTTGTATGCATCTCTTCTTTAGGATTGACATCAATTGTTCACACTCTGACTCTTAGGAACAACTCTTAGTCTTCTATACAATCTCTCCCATTCATACATAACCTAGGAGATGTCTTTCATACTTTCTCCCCCATTAGAGGATCTTCTACCCCATTCATGGTACTTCTCTCTCCCCATTCATAGGACATGTTTTTCATGCGATCACTCCCCCATTGGCATCAATGAAAAAGGCTTCATTATGTTAGTCATCTGTTCCAAATTTTCAACTAACTCAAGTGTCCAAAGACACTATTTTAAACTAGCTACCAAGTGTTGTGGATGACTCTTCTCATCTCATATACTCCCCTATACATGAAGCATCAACAATCAGTCTAGTCAAACAATAGTGCTCAGTACCACTGGACTGATGCAATCTATACATTATGTACTTAGAAGTAGGTAGGGGCATAACCCTAAGCATACCTCACAAATAATGAAAAGTATCTTTAGGAAAAGGTTTTGTAATTTGTAAAGATATCCACAATCTGCTCTTTTGTACTTACATACTCCAATCTAATTTCTTTCTCTGCAACTTTTTATCTCAAAACTTGATACTTAATAGATATGTGCTTAGTCTTAGAGTGCAATACAAGATTCTTGTGCATACTCACTATACTTGTGTTATCATAATGTATGATGATAGGTTTTGAAAACTTTATCCCAATATCCTTCAACATCTTCTTCATCCACATGATTTGATTACAATTATTTTCTACTACTACATACTCTGCTTCAGCTATACTCTGTGAAATATAATCTTGTTTCTTTCTTAGCTAAGAAACCAATCTTCCTCCAAGGAAAAATGCTCTAGAACTAGTTCTATTTCTATCATCCATACTACTTGCCCAATCTGCATCAGTATAAGCACACAAAGTGAAATCACTTGATCTATCATACCATAATCCAAAATCAGGTGTATCCTTTACATATCTAAATATCCTATTTACTGTTGCATGATGAGATTACTTAGGACCAGCTTGAAATTTTTCCACTATCCCAACTACATTTTCTATATCTAATCTGGTGTGAGTTAGATATTGCAAACCTCAAGTCGTAGATCTATACTTCTTCTGATCAACTGTAGGTGTCTCATCCTTGCTAGATAACTTGTAACTTGTTACCATAAGTGTAGAAACAGGCTTATAACTTTCCAAATAATTTTTGTTCAACAAGTCTTTCAAGTACTTAGCTTGTGATATGAAAATACCAACTCTATTTTGCACAGTATGTAAACCTTCATCTCACCAATCATACTCATCTCAAATTCATTCTTCATTTCATTAGAAAAGTTATCACTTGCTTCATCATTACCTCCAATGATTAAGTCATCAAAAAATGTCACAATGATTAACAATCCATTCTCAATTTCTTTCAAATAGAAATTACTATGTATAGTATCTTTAGAAAATCCAAGTTTTTCCAACTACTTATCTAATCTTGCATACTAGGCTCTAGGTTCTTTCTTTAGACCATACAAAGCTTTCTTCAATCTGCATACCATATCCTTTTCTTTTTTCAAAAGAAAACCTTTAGGCTACTCAATATAGACTTATTCTTCAAGTTCTCCATTCAAAAATGCTAACTTTACATCCATCTAATATACTTTAAACTTTTTACTTTCTGCATAATCCAAGAACATTCTTTCTGCTTCCATTCTGGCAATAGGGGAAAAAGTCTCTTCATAGTCTATGGCTTCTTAATATGAATATCCTTTGCATACCAATCTACCATTTTCCTCACTTCATTGTGTCCATTCATCTTATTTTTGAATACCCATTTTGTTCCTATAACATTCTTATCTTTAGGTGTAGAAACCAATTCCCATGTTTCATTCTTCATAATCTGATCTAGTTCTTTATTCATTGCTTGAATCCAATAATCATCCTTGCATGCCTCATTTTCACTCTTTGGTTCAACTTGAGAAATTAGACATAATTCCTCATGTACTATGTTTCTTGTCATTACTCCTTTGTCTTTACTTCCAATATTTTGTTCTATAGGGTGGTTCTTTGCTAGATTTTTGTTAGGTGTAGGAGTTTCCATCTCAACTCTTATCTCTTCTCTTAGTTCAGATCTATGTTCTTCTCTTTGCTTAATAGTTTATACATCATTCTGCAAATAGTTTTTAGTCTCAACGAAAACTTCTACATTCTCTCTTACAAATCTAGGATTATCTTCTTCTTCATCAAAATTATGATCCAACATTCCATCTTTAACTCCAATCTTGTCATTTATCTTCACATTTGCACTTTCAACAATTGTCTTAGTTCTATGATTAAAACATTTGTAATCTTTTCTTTTCAATGAATAACCAAGGAACATGCCTTCATCACTTCTTGGATCAAACTTACTAGTATCATCATCTCTCTTTATGTAACACTTACTTCCAAATATTCTGAAATACTTCACTAATGATGCATGTACACACCATAGTTCATAAGGAGTCTTGTTTGTACATTTTCTGAGCCGCACTCTATTCATGGCTTATACTATTGTACTAATTTCTTCTCTCCAAAATATCTTGGCTACATCATTCTTAAACATCATTTCTCTTGTTGCCTCTGATATAGATATATTCCTTCTTTCTGCTATCCCATTTTGCTTAAGGGTCTTGGTTGCTAACAATTGTTTCTCAATACCATTTTCTTCAAAAAAGATGTTAAACCCTCTAGAAGTAAACTCTCCACCTTTATCAAATCTTAAACATTTAATCTTTACACCAAATTCATTCTCAAATCTATTCTTAAATACCTTAAACTTTTCAAAGGCCTCAAATTTTTCTATAAGAAATACTATCCACATCATTCTACTGATATCATCAACAAAAATCATAAGTACCTCTCTCCATAAAATTCTCTTGTTCTGGTAGGATCACTCAAGTCTATATGAACAATCTCCAACTTCTCTGTACTAGTAAACTTCTTGCTAAGAAGTGCAACCTTCTTCTACTTGGCCATATTGCATTCCTTGCAAACAATGCTAGCAAACTTCATGATCTTAGGTAAATGTATGACTACAAATGTACTACTAGCCTTCACAATATTATCAAAGTTTATATGAAAAAACCTTCTATGCCATAATCAACTATTATCGACTTTTGCAACCAAACAAATCATTTTTGTAGGGTTCAATTGAAATAAATTACCTCTAGATCTTGTACCTGTTCCAATCAACTTACTAGCCATATCTTTAATAATGCAACTCTTATATGTGAAAACGCAATTGATAACCTTTATCAACCAATTGTCCAACACTCAACAAATTATGTTTTAACCCTCCAACAAAATAAACATCATCAGTGTTAGCCTTTCCATCAAGAGTAATAGATCATATCCCTATGATGTGACAAGCTACATTGTTACCAACTCTAACAATTCCTCCATTACAATTTTTGAATTTAAAAAACTTGTTCATGTCACTAGTCATGTGATGTGAACATCCACTCTCTAAATGCAATTAGATTTTTCTGCAACTTATGAAACTAATGCCTTTTCTTCTTTAATCTCTTTTTCAGAATGTTCTTCCTTTATAGCCACAAATCTTAATTCATCATCACTTTCACTTGAACTCTTTCCTCAGATTCATCATCTTCATTTGCACAAACAAAATCTCTAGGACTTTTAGGCTTGAGTGTTTTCTTATATGTTTTCTCTCTTTTAAGACACTTAGAAGCATAACGACCAAATTCATTGCAAGTCTAACATTTAAAAATTTTCTTACCATCTTGTTCTTTTCTCACAAGAAAGGTTGTTATTTCTTCAATCTTTCCATCTTCTTAAGATTTGGATCTACTATTGCTAGCATAGTCTCCAACGACACTTGGACTTCTTGTAAAATAAGGACAAACACTCAATGCACTAAAAGTTGTCTATACTCTGGGAAATTCTCCACATTGCCTCAAACTAAATTTTGTCGCTTTCAATCTTCCAAGTAAAACTTCCCTAGTGAAATTCTTAGTCTAGGGTATAATAAGTTCAATCATCTACACTACTTGTTTGAATGATGGTGTTAAGGTTCTCAAAATCTTCCATACAATCTCATCTTCCCCTTTGGATCCTTCACAAGACTTAATTCCTATAACAATCTTAGATATTCTACTAACATAGCTTCTCATAGATTCACCTTCCATCATTTTAGCATCTTGAAACAAACATATCCAGTTATGTAATCTTACTCTTTTTGCATGTTTATCTCCTTCAAAAGTAGATTCTAAAGCTTTCCAAATTTTATGCGATGTCTCTAGTTATTTTACTTAACTGTATTCATTTTCAGGAAGAACTAAATGCTTCTCTACCTTGCATGTTACACATAAATATATCTCTTTTAGCTTTACCACATTCCTCAAGCTTTCTTTCTTGCACAAACTCTCAATCATTCTTTGTCAAAAGCCAATATCCTGGACCCATACATAGAAAACGAGTCTTCATTATTTCCTTCCACCTGCCATAGTTAGCTCCATCAGATTTAGGACTTTCTTTTCTTAAGTGACTTGCCATTGTTCTCTGAAAGCTATTCATCTTTCTCACTAAAGATCTAAGGCTCTGATACTAATGTTCAGAAAGTAAAGCCCACCAATATAATTGAGAGGAGTGGTGGTGAATCAATTATCCAACTGTCAAAATACTTATCAACCTTATTATCATTTAAGCATGTTAAAAACATAATAAACAACAATAACCTAATACTACACAATGACACTTGATATGTTAACTAGGGAAACCCTTGATTAGAGGGAAAATCCTAGTGGGGATGGTACCCACAAAATGATACACTAATATAAATGTTCCTTTTTAGAGGATGGACTCTTTTAGGAATCAATAAATAAATTCAATACATATTAGTCCTTGTTAAGAGACTTTGAATCCTTATTAGGAGATTCCAACCATGTTAGGAGTTGTGCTAGCCCTATTAAGAGATGTAGATGGTAGATGGACCCACTATACAAACAACTCTAGGGGTAAGATCACTATACACTATCCAATTGATCTCTATATTATTCATTGTAGAATAACATAATGAATTGTACTTGTACTTCCTCTTTCTTATCAACTAGACTTGCTCTTCTAATCTCGATACTAGATCACCAACTTCACATCCAATAATCCCTTAGATCACTTACTCATATTTACCAAACACTCTTCTCTTGTTCGCATAGTTCACATATTTAATATATCACATTCACTTTACCAAAAGGAAAATATCCTTTTTGTATACCATGTCCTCAAAACAATTCCTTGAGTTGGCCTTTAGGCTTTCCCAATTAATTGTAATAGGACATCTTTAAGTTAATTAATTATTTTATAATTGCACAACACTGTTGGCTCACCATCTTTACAACTTCTCACACATGCGACCTCTATGCTTGCACACTCTCTGATGTCATATCAGGATGTCTACTATCACTATCTAACCTCACATAACAGGATTATACCTCTGTTAGGAGATACAATCCAAACAACAAAAAAATCTTCTCAAGTATTCCATCTACTTGCTATCTTCTATAAATCAATCATATGTTTTGCATGCCTTCAACTTTCTACATTTTCACTCAATCACATCATTAGTACATCGTGTAGAACATGTCCTTAACTATGCTTCATCCAATCATCAATACTTTGTTCGTCTGAACTCTTTCTCTATTTGATACTTTGCCACTCTTTACAAAAGCATTGCCATGTTCACATCAATGACAAATATGGTTATAAATGTCAATCATGCTAACAATATCCCACATGCTCTATAAATTCTTAGGGTACTCCCCCAAAGGAATACCATCAACATTCATGCTAACAAAAAATGTATTAGTGACTATGATGGTCTGTGTGCAACTCAAACCTATGCCCTAACAAGAAGTGCCTCCATTGGTTAAGGGCATGAACAATGACTTCCAGTTCCAAATCTTGTATATGATAGTTAAGCTCACAGTCTTTAAGTTTTCTAGACTCATATGAAATATCACTACCTTCCCACATAAGAACTACTCCTATACCTTCTAAGAATGTATTTGTTAGGATTAACTATAGATTGAAATAAAAATTACATGCAAATATAACCAATATTATAAAATAGTAAAGCACACATAAGAGAACAAAAAGCCCCAAAGGTTTAAAGTGCTTCACTCAATCCCTGGGCTATGTCCACACAAAATAGTTCCAATACTATTAATGTCCAGTGATTACAATCCACAATCTCTTACAACTCAATACTACTACAAGAAGCTACAATATCATCATAGATTATGAAATCCTTAACCCTAAGCCATTTTATACAAGTTTTTTCCGCTTCCAAAATTAGGGCTAGAATAAGTCATCCTATTGAAAATATCACAGCCAACACCTTTTACAATAGTAGAGTCATTTTTGGCTTTGGGGGCGATGCTCCCAAAAACTACACCAAATAAACCTCTAAGTTTGATCAGGCTCCGCAAACCATAAATCTTTCTAAAGGGTTGGGTACTACCAAGATTGGAGAACTAGTTCATTTCTCTTTTAAGCATTGGAAAGGTTTTGCATATTTCTTAGTCTTGACAAACTTCTTTCCTTTTCTTTTAAAAGGATGATCTATTCTAAAGAAACATATGATAAAATACCTAGAATAGCCCCCTAGACCCATAAAAATGAAAACTTTTAGAGTATTAGTGGGTATTGGCAACTCAACTATGGCTTGGACCTTTGCAAGGTCTACTACTATTCCTTCCTTTGAGACCATATGACCAAGATACTTATCTTTTATTTGAAAGAACTCAAACTTTTCTAAATTGGCATAAGACTAGTTTTCATGCATCTTGATGATGGGTGCTCCATGTAATACCACAACACATAACTAAAAAAGGAAAGAACACAAATTGAGAGAATAAAATATGGGCTTCTTATGTTAGAATATATAGTCCACTAATATAACTAAGAGGGGAGGTGGGTGAACTAGTTATCCAACTAATATCACTACTACCAACCTTATTAGACTTTAACCATATGAGCAATATAATTAGAAACTATAACAAGACACTCATACATGATAACACTATATATGTTAACTAGAGAAACCCTTGATCAAAGGGAAAACCCTAGTGTGGATGGTACCCACAAGATGATGTACTAATATAAATATTTCTTGTTGGAGGATGGACCCTGTTAAGACTCTTTAACAACATTCAATACATGTCAGTCCCTATTAGGAGACTTTGAATCTTTGTTGGGATATTCCAACCCTGTTAGGAGTTGTGTCAACCCTATTAGGAGTTGTGGAAGATAGCTGGACCCACTTTCCAAACAACTTTAAGGTTAAGATCAATGAACATGCTGACCAAATGATCTCTATATTATTCCTTTTGAAATAGTAGAGTTAAATAGTACTTCCTTCCTCTATCCTATCAACTGAACCTCTACTACTAATCTTGTAACCATATCATAAAACTCTTACATTCAATAAACATTCTTCTCCTCTTTGTACTCCACACTTCATACAATACTACATACACTATGCAAACAAGGAAAACATCTTTCCTTTATACCATATCTTCAAAATAATTCCTTCAGTCGGCTTTTAGGCTTTCCTAATTAATTATAATAAGATAATTAATTAATTACAATTACAATAGCACTTTCGGTTCACAATCTATACAAAACTCCACATGTGTGATACTAGGGCTTGCACATTTGCTGACATCATCATCTGACTGTCCTCTATTAATGTCTAACCATACATCTTCTTATTACATCTTAGATGAAAGATATAATACAAACATCAAAAAATTCTTTCCAAGCACCCTATCTCTAAACTACCAGTAAATCAAGTACAACCTTTGTACATCTTCGATGTAGGTGTTGCGCATTGAACCACATAATCAGGACACTATACTCAACTTTCCCATGATAGTGCATCACCAAACAAGAAAAACCTTGTCTGTACAACTACAATCTCTCTCTTCTACTCTGCTAGTCTTGACAAACTTACTGCTATGTTGACATCAATGAAAAATATAGTCATGAATGCAACATGTCAATACTTTCCAATACTTAGGATACTCCCCCAATGTGTTATCGTTAGTATTCATGCTAACATCTTATTATCAATGCAAATGTAGAATTATAGAATTACAATATGTAAATCCATAGGGGCACTTTCCTTACAACATTATGCAAGATAGATCTATTTAAACCACCCATATTTATTGTAGATAACCTACATGCCTTCCTTATATAGACACTTTGAACTGCTCAAAAGGGTTCTAGACACTAAGCCCTAACTCGTGAGGCTGACCAACCTCAAATGATATTATTTCATTACACTATTACATAAGATTGACTCAAGATAATTTACAAATTACATTTTCAGATGTGTCCACTCCTAGAGACTATAAATAGGAAATTGTTGACCTAGTGGGCTATTATAACCCCATTCCGGAATCCTCAACTAGAGGTCTACATCGATTGATTGTGTAAGCATCCATTAATTGAGGTTTTTCCTTATGCTAGAGCCATTTAGGCTTTCATCATTGGACTTGAAGTTTGGATAGTCAAAATTCATACCAAAAATCAGCAATAAGTACACCAATACATATGATATGAAAATAAAACTCATCTAGCAGGCTAATCTATCAAAGATGGACCTCCATATATGAGATTAGAATAATCAAAGAACATAATACAAACTTAATAAAACTAGGAAGCTCCCTCAAATAACATCTCTATATAGGAATAACCCTTATTAAAAATACAAAAACTCGAAAACTAGAAATAGAAATATTTTTCAGTGATGCAAGATTTCCCTTACACCTAGGATGCTCTTGCATCACAAGCATTCTAATACATATCTCAAATGTTGTTCATACTCTTCCAATTTTTTTAGAGTACACTAATATATGATCCAAAAAAAATTGTCAAAAATATTTTTAAGAAGGTTCAAAATACACCATTAGTTAAACCCATAAACATTAAAGAAGCATTGTGCAAAAAATGTCATCCTCCAAAATCCTTAATAGATGATATCCTCAAGGTCAATCTTCGAAAATATATTTTTACCTTTTATTTTATTAAATAAGTCATCTCACTACTACATTTGGGCCCAAATTGTGATGGTAGGCTATCACAATTAAGACAATAACCAGTTGCCCAACTGATGTCAACCTGAATTGGCTCTTGTTGGATGAGTGTCAAATTTTTTTGTTGCAAGTTGCTATGACAAGGGTTACTATCATAATTGAGATGACTATAGGTGTCATAAATTGGGCTATCGTTATGGAAAACTATTCATTTTCACTATAAGAATTATAATAAAAATCTATTGAAGACCCATCAAAATTGTGACGTTTGTGCAACATAAATGTTATGTGTCCCGCAGGTCCCATGAAAAACCTATGGAAACCTCCTTCACAATTGGGACAAGCATGTAGCAGGAATATTGTGGGATCAATGATGAGCCCTCGTAATTGTGATGACATGATGTACTAATTTAAAAAAAATTTGGCAGCAAATGTTGAATAGCTATGATGCAATCATAGGTTAATATTGAGCTTCACTTGGTTTTGAGAATAGCTTAATATTCTCTACTAGTTAGGGCCAACCATGTGAAGGATCAAAATTCCATCTAAATTCCATGTTAACACCTAAAATCTTTAAGAGATGATCAATGTCTAAAGTACAAAAAAAGGTTCTAGACTTGCAAAAGTGACATCATTTTCCCATCTTCTAGTGGATGTCATTTTTCCATTGCATCCAAAATAAGATTCTTCCACTTTGAATCAAGAATGCACATGAAAGTGCATTCAAATGCATGGACAACAGATGGAGTTGATAAAACATAACAGAATTACATTTATTTAATAGGTCTATTAAGTTTTTAAAATTATAAACCATCATCGTGAAATGTTCATGATGGCCAATAACTTAAAATACTTAATTAAAGACCTCTAAAAAAAATGCAAACCTATTGCATTTTTTAGCTCTTCCTGATGTCATATACATATGAATTAACATTGCATATTGAACTATGGTATCCTTCTACATTTCCTAAAACCAAGAGATTCACACAATTATGTTGGTGTAAATACGTATTTACTATTTACACTTACTTAAGTTTACTTAGCTTAATGCATTATTTTATTATTTTATTTTGTGAGAAACCTAGGAGTTTGTGCACCTTTTTGAGTTTTCATGTTGACAACACGAGTACGCAACTCTATTTTAGCATATGGTCTCTACAACACTGATTTGTGTCTCATGCCCTTGTAGGCTTATCCTCTCATGAATGCACTTACTTTCGTGCTTAATGGAGGATAACCCATATCTGGTGGATATGTGCCTAGTTGTTGACATATCATGTAGCTGATTACGAGGCATTCTAGATCTATCTAGGAGGCCTTTATATATAGGCACTCCTAGTGTACTTGACAACACATATTAAATGAATATATCATCATTTTGATCATACTTTCTCTTTCTAGTCTACAATTGTGCTTGTGTTTGAGTTCTTAGTTCATGGGTGAATTTTTCCCTTAGGAAAATTCTTATATGGTATCAGAGCTTGGAGATTTTCTCATCACATAGCCATTCGAGACCACCTTGTTTTAGCACCTTAGCTTGAATCTGGGGTACTATAGAAATTGGGAGCATCTATAGCTAGATCTGACCTTTCCATTGCGTCTGGGTACCCAAACTCCATAGACCATATCCAAACTCCAAATAGATTCATTTTAAATCGACAGACATATTGGTCAATTCAGCACAAAGATCATACACATCCAAACATCGATGAATATTCCCTGCCAAACACATATAATTCTAGCACATTGCCCTCGGATCGGCCAACCTCACATTGGCGAGCTTTCCTTTGGTTAACACTTGACAGCCTTTTACATATAAGTAGTGCCAAAGCTGCACCCACAACTCATGTGGGATAAATCCCACTACACTGGTGAGGCATTTTAAAAATCTGACTAAGAAAAGACATTCTCTACCTCGTGTTTGGTGATTATGGCAGCCGTTGCAAGAATTTTTGGCTTTGCATTTATAGTCACCAGCTCACAGAGTTCACCACTCGATGGCACCACCTTTTGACATCTCGACCATTGTTTTGAATATATTGATGACTATTAAACTTTCCCACCCACATGCGTAGTGATACATGTATGCCACATAGACACAACAGAGTTCACCATGTCACCTCTGACCATATTGCCAACTATGAGCCATGTCACATCCATACCATACATATGCCAAGTCACCTTGCCATGTCACCTGCCGAGCCCTTTTTTCACTGACATCAGCAGAACACTAGGTTAAAATTGATAATCATTTGACCATCAAAACCAAGCATTTTAAATTTAACATAGCAATTTTCCTACTAGACCCCTCTCCAGATTACTTTTCAATTTGGTAGCCTAACTTTGCAAGCCCATAACTTGGATATCTGAACTTTGATTCAGGTGCAATTTTTTTTGAAATTGGGTAGAATTTTTTGAATTTTCTAATGGTGGTTTTGTTTTCTAGTTTTGGTGCATAGATTTTGCAAAAATTGCATTTTTTGGTGACTGTACCTGCATAATCCTTTTCTTGCAATTTCAAACACTCCATATGGGCACATCTGGTCACTTTTTCAGGTTTTGTTTTTGTTGAAAGTGAGTATTTTTTTGTCTACTTTCTAGGTTTGAAGTTAGATTCTAGGGTTGTGTGGACCAAAATCTCAATTTCAAAATTAGGCCTTTTTTTGCATTATAAAGCTTTGATTACTTTTTAGAATTGTTGTAAATCTAAGCTACAATGCTTAGTGATAGATTTGAGCCTCAAAAGGTAGTTGTAAAAGTAAAATTAGAAAGTCCACTTTGTACATTTTGACAAGTGACCCATTGTACACACACTATTGATAAAGTGCCAAAATCATCTTTTTCTGGGGGGGTCTTTTGATTGAATGAAAAGTGGTGTGTGTATTGTGTTCTTTTGTCTCTTTATTGTGCTCTTTTCATTTTTTGCATCATGGGTTTTAAATTTCCTTCTCTAACTTCACACAACTATTCTACATGGAAAGATATTGCATGGAGTAGATTAATGGAAAAAGGATATAGTCTTTATGTTGATGGTACAGTTAGCAAACCTACTGATGCTAAAGAACTCATTGAATGACAAAGACAAGACCAACAAGCTTTAGGATCTATCAGGAGTTGTGTATATAGGGATCCCCCCTTTCACATTACCAGTTGTTTAGAATCCAAAGCAGCTTGGGAAAAAATTAAATCATTGTATGGTAAAGTGGATGAAGAAAAGGGATTTCAAATTGAAGATGATCTACTTCTCTTGGATTTGAAGAATTTTGACACAATTCAAGATTACATCAACAAAGCCAATGAGTATAGGGCAATTCTTAAAGATTGTGAAAATCCCATGAAGGATGAAAAGTTGATTCATCACATCTTGAAGAGGCTACCTTCTGAGTACGCTTCCTTTGTTTTGAGTTTTTAATACTCATAGGTTTACCATGGGATCTACTTACTAGAAGCCTACATTTGATGCATTTGCAAAGATGTTGATTGTTGAACAATCTCACTTGATGGATTCAGGACTTCTCAAGTCATCAAAGACCAAAGCCTTGGTGGCTAGTGATGAGCACCAATCAAGTCAAAAAGAGAAAAGCAACAACAAGAAGCAGTGCAAGTAGACATCACAATATGAGACACAACAATCCTCCTCACAATAAGGGGGTTCTTCTTCCAACCAGAAGGGAAGTAATGACAAGAAGGACAAACTCTTTTGTGCATACTACAAAAAGCCAAATCATGATGAGCATCATTGCAAGACTAAAAGAATTGATGAGTTAGAAAATCTACTCAAGAAGAACAAAATTCAAGTGCCAAATACTTCCAAGGATTCAACTCCAAAAGGTAAAGGGCAAGCACCTATAGCAAACACAAGTTCTTCTTTGGAATGGATACTTGACTCAAGTGACTCTTACCATATGGGTTTTTCAAAGGGAGACTTTCTTCATTGAAGCAGTCAAAGGTACCACACATCTTCATTGGAGATGATACTAAAATGGAAATTGAAGGGAAAGGACATGTGGAAATGGAAAATGGGGAATTCAAAGATGTTCTCTATGTTCCAAACCTTAGCTCCAATCTCCTCTTAGTTTACCAAATCACTCACCTTGGAGATGGTCACAAAGTTGAGTTCCTTCTAGATTCAGTGATGGTGCAAAGTCTTAGAGATGATTGGGTAAAAGCACAAACCTGTGTCACCTTTTATAAAGAAACGTGATATCAGAATGTGACAGTTCAACATTAGTGACAAAAAAATTGGTATTTGTGTTTAAAATATGAAGATGATGTAAACTAATGAAATGTGTAGAATTGGATGAATTTTATGCCTATAATTTTTATAAATTTTTTGAGTAAGAATTTGTTCATTTTATTTTATTTTGAAGTCCATTTTTTAATTGTAAAAAATATAGGGTGTAGTTCCCATCAAACAAGTATACGCAAATCATCTTTTTTTGTTTTGATTTGAAAATATCTTATAGATGACATGTATAGCTAGTGCACAAAAAAAGAAATAATTATTTTTGATGTATATTTTTTTTGTTATAAGTACTCAAGTTCAACCTTATCAGAATCCAACATTTTTTTCCTCCCGTCAAAACTTTCCTATCAAATCTATACCTTCTTGAAAAAAAATTACATGCTCATGAAGAGGATTCTTTCCTCTAGAGATAAATATAATTTTTTAATTTTTTTGATATGATTTGCTATTTTTTTTCCTTTTTTGAGGGACCATCTTCTGAAATGTTAAAATATTGACTTATAATACTTTGAGATTATAACATATTATAACTAATCAAAACACTCAAAAATTTATATAATGATGATATTGAATCTGAGATATATAAAAGGGTATTTTTAGTTTTTGAAAAAAATTGAGTTTTGATAGAGAAATGAGATTTGACCAAAATAGGTTTTGGTATCACAAAGGGTGACACAGATTTGTACTTTTACCCGATTCATTGGTTGTAGTGGGGAAAGTCAATAATGACAAGAGGCTTCACTCTTTCTCCCACTTTGTGCCTAAGTCTCCTTCTCAAGCCTTGTTGACTCACTCTACTTCACAAATCAACTTATGGCATGAGTGGTTTGGTCAACTTGCCTTTCTTTCTCTTCAACAACTTTGCTCAAAACATATGGTCAAAGGTCTACCTAACATCAACTTTTCTAAGGGAGAGTTTTCCTCATGTTTAGTGGATATCCATCTCAAGGAGAAGTATGATAAAAGGAAGTCTTCATGATCTTTAGTTGTTCTTTAGTTGGTTCACATGGTTTTAGTAGGACCCTTTGCACTGACTTCAATTGGCCAAGGCCACTACATCCTCACATTTGTTGATGACTTTTCAAGATTCACTAGGGTCTACTTCCTTCATCACAAGAATGAAGTGGCTCATAAGCTTCAAGACTTCAAGACTCATGTTGAATAAAAATCAAGGAAAGCCATCAAGGTACTAAGGGTGGACAATGAGAACATATATGTCGATAGAAGACTTAGGGACTTTTGCAGACTTGAGAGGATTCATCTTTAGAACTCACTAGCATTCAATCTGCACAAGATAGATTTTGCAACTATGAGGATTAGGACTCTCAAAACCATGGCAAGTTGCATGATAAAAGCCAAGTCTCTTCATCCTACATTAGAAGTTGAAGCCATTAGCAGTGCTGCTCACATACTTAATAGTTCTCCTCATTATGCCTTCTATGGTAAGACTCCTTTTGAGACATGGTGTGAAAGAAAACTAGTTGTGGGTCACTTTAGAGTCTTTAGTTGTCCAGCATGGGAAAACCTATCTTCCAAGGGATGCAAGGCACTGGCACCTGGACCTTGTACTCTCATCAGGTATGAAGACAATGCTAAAGCTTACAAACTTATGAATCCATAAACTCATGAGATCTTTGTGGAGAAGGATGTTGATTTTGAGGAAAGTTCACCCAACTTATCCTCTAATCCTCTCTACACTTCATACATTGTGGAAACTAATAGTGACCCAAGCAATAGTGTTTCAATAGATTTAGACATGTGGGGTTCTATCGATAGTTGTAGTGAAAGGCCACATCATCAATCTAGTCCACATGCTTATATTGCCATAGTGAAAGGTCCAACACAACATGGTACATATTGTTGTCTTCTAGTTCCAACTTTAGTTGATTTGGGAGATAGTCTTGAGGACTTACATCTTCTCTTTGATGAAGGTGATCCTTCTATAGTTGTTGCGAGGGCTCACTCTAACCCTCATGTCCATTCTCTACATGATCAATCTTTATAGGTTGGCATGATTGTGGATCCTTATGTACAACAATTGGAGGAGGTCTCTTTATCAGTGGAGAAGATAGATGGTTCATTGGAATAGGTTCAACAAACATCCTTGCCAGATTTGCATTCATTCTTTTCAGCACAGTTGGAAGGGGTGATCATCAGCATCAGCACAGGTATACTTGAGTAGTGATGTGAATATCAGGATTTAACTGTGTGATTTTGAGTCAAACTCAATGACCCATGTTTCATGAGTATTGATTCAACATGAATCCATCTCTCATGAAAATAAATGGAACACTTAGCACTCATTGGATCTAGGTGATTCTCACAGGGGTGAAGCACCGAGACTTCCTGGGAGGTCACCCATCTCAGTACTACTCTAGCCTGAGCGTTCTTAACTACGAAGTTTCCTCCACAGTTAAACTCAAAGCTTGCAACCCCATTTGCAAAACCTTCACCAAGTGTTGTGCCTTATGAACCATTCATTAGAAAGCCCCTTAAGCTCATCAATTGATAAGTAGGAGATGATTTCCACAGCTAGTCAAATTGTGATGTGAATATTAGGATTTAACTGTGTGATTTTGAGTCAAACTCGATGACCCATGTTTCATGAGTAGTGATTCAACATGAATCCATCTCTCATGAGAATAAATGGAACACTTAGCACTCATTGGATCTAGGTGATGCTCATAGGGGTGAAGCACCGGGACTTCCCAGGAGGTCACCCATCCCAGTACTACTCCAGCCTGAGCGCGCTTAACTACGAAGTTTCCTCCACAGTTAAACCCAAAGCTCGCAACCCCATTTGCAAAACCTTCACCTCCTACTTATCAATTGATGAGCTTAAGGGGCTTTCTAATGAATGGTTCATAAGGCACAAAACTTGGTGAAGGTTTTGCAAATGGGGTTGCAAGCTTTGGGTTTAACTGTGGAGGAAACTTCGTAGTTAAGTGCGCTCAGGCTGGAGTAGTACTGGGATGGGTGACCTCTGGGGAAGTCTCGGTGCTTCACCCCTGTGAGCATCACCTAGATCCAATTAGTGCTAAGTGTTCCATTTATTCTCATGAGAGATGGATTCATGTTGAATCACTACTCATGAAACATGGATCATCAAGTTTGACTCAAAATCACACAGTTAAATTATGATATTCACATCACAATTCGACTAGCTATGGAAATCAACTCCTACTTATCAATTGATGAGCTTAAGGGGCTTTCTAATGAATGGTTCATAAGGTACAACACTTAGTGAAGGTTTTGCAAATGGGGTTTCAAGCTTTGGGTTTAACTGTGGAGGAAACTTCATAGTTAAGCGTGCTCAGGCTGGAGTAGTATTGGGATGGGTGACCTCCCGGGAAGTCCCAGTGCTTCACCCCTGTGAGCATCACCTAGATCCAATGAGTGCTAAGTGTTCCATTTATTCTCATGAGAGATGGATTCATGTTGAATCACTACTCATGAAACATGGGTCATCGAGTTTGACTCAAAATCACACAGTTAAATCCTGATATTCACATCACAATTTGACTAGCTATGGAAATCATCTCCTACTTATACTTGAGTAGGTTTCAGGTCCAACATACATGTTTAGGATCATACCTTTGCCTTTTTTTTTTTCTAAGGGGAGGAACGTCATTCAACATTCTTGGACAAGCTTCTTCATTGGAGTAGCTTTCACTTGTCAGTATTTTTCATTTGTGGGGGGGGGGGGGGGGGGACTTTTTCCTCTTGTGAAGTTCTTGTTCTTCTCATTCTTCACTTATGTATATACTAGATGTATGTTGTAATGAGGGGGTCTTGATTACTCCATCCATCCATCCATCCCTATTCATCTCTCTTTTTGGGGGAGGGGTTTTCCCTCTTTCTCCACTTTATCAGAGATTTCATTTCATTATGTGCATGGGTACCTAACATGGCCTAGTAGTTGGGACCCATTCTGCACTTCATCCTAATTTTCATAAGCTTAAGGGCATTCCCCTAAGTTGCACTTAAGGGGGGTATTGGTGTAGATATGTATTTACTATTTACACTTACTTAAGCTTACTTAGGTCAATGCATTATTTTATTATTTTATTTTATAAGACACTTAGGAGTTTGCCCACCTTTTTGAGTTGTCATGTTGACAACATAGGAGTATGCAACTTTATTTTAGCACATGGTCTCTACAACACTAATTTGCGTGTTCATGCCCTTGTAGGCTTATCCTCTCATCATGACACTTACTTTTGTGCTTAATGGAGGATAATCCATATCTAGTGGACATGTGCTTGTAGCTGATTACAAGACATTCTAGATGTATCTCAGAGGCCTTTATATACAAGCACTCCTAGTGTACTTGACAACACATATTGAATGAATATATCATCATTCTAATCATACTCTCTCTTTCTACTCTACAATTATTCTTGTGTTTGAGTTCTTAGTTCCTTGGTGATTTTTTCCCTTAGGCAAATTCTTATAAATTAGATGTCATACAATCATAGGTTATTGTTGAGCTTCACTTGGTTTTGAGAATAGTTTAATATTCTCTACTAATCATGTGAAGGTAGAAGCTCATTTGCACCTCCCCCCCCGCCCCAACATCTAAATTCCTTGTTAACATCTAAAATATTTAAGAAAGGATCAATCTTTAAAGTACCTAAAATGTCCTCATCACCTCTTGCCACTCTCAAGGAAAGTCCATCTTCATTGCTCATAAGAAATTCATCACATAGGTACATCTAGGAATTTACTCATAGCCTTATGAATAAAGTGAATCCAATATTAAAAAATGCCCCTAAGAAATAATAGTTCAAGTGAAATAAACACATGAAAAATGAGAGAGAGAAAGATGAATTTACTTACCAATAGGTGTTGCCATCACATCTATGGCCATCCTACCTGTTGAGTGAGATTTATTGTTTTTCTATTGTGCCAAAATCTTTATGTTTATATACATACATACATACATACATATACACATATATACATACAGATATGTATATATATGTATGTACATACATACATACATATACAAAGATCACAAGGGAATGACAATGAGATGCAGAGATCACAAGGGCATGACAAAGAAATGTAGTGATCACAAGGGCACATACACACAAGATATACATACATACATACATACATACATGTATATATATAGAGGGATCTTTTTAAGGTGCTAAGTGACTTACTTCAAGATACTCCACAAAAATAATGTAGACTAGGAAAAATGGGTAGAGTTTACAAATTTTTTTACAAAAACATATCATAGAAGATATTTTTAGAAAGAAACAAGCCATAACCCGGTAAAATGGGTTTAGTTGTTGATTAGTTGGGTTGACATATACGTATATTTAACTAGGTTATGGCTTTTGCAAGGGAATGAGCCTTGTGATTATGGCATTTACATAGAAGAAGAACTTGTTTCTTCAACTCCTTACACTCAACTCTTCACTAAAGTTATTATTCCAGTAGTGAGAATAGCTACCACAAATTCTTGGGATCCAAGGGACCCTAAAACTATGCTACATTTTTTGGAGACATATGAGAAGTTACTATTGACGTCAATACTTATGACATTTTGGATCATATAGTGATGCCCAAATTAACAACAATAGTAGATACTTGGGATATAGAGATCGCAAGGGTAGGATAAAAAATTCCTATAGAACTACCATCATATTAGGTACAATAAAATGAAAGAGATGGAGAGATCAAAAGGGCATGACAACAAGATGCAATGATCACAATGGTACGACAAAAAAACACAGTAATCACAAGGGCATGATGAAGAAATTCTAGATCTCCACATCATACATACATACATACATACATACATACATATATACATATGCATACATACATACATACATACATACATACATATATATACATACATATATATTGTTAGTATAAATAATTATTATTTACACTTTACTTAAGATAAATGCATTATTTTATTATTTCTTAGGTTAGACACCTAGGAGTTTGCATAATCATATGAGTTGTCATATTGACAACACAAGAGTTAGCAACTCTATTTTAGCACATGGTGTCTATGACTTTGGAGTTTGCATAATTAACTAAGTTGTCATGTAGACAACATAGTTGTTCACACTCTTAATTAAGCACATGTTGTCTACAACATAATTTTATGTGACACAACTTTGTAGGCTTATCCTCTCATTGCACTAACTCCTATGCTTAATGGAGGATAATCCACTCTTGGTGGACATGTGCTTACTTATGAGGCTTATTATATTGCTAACTCCTAGACATTCTAGAAGCATTCTAGAGGCCTTTATATTTAGGCACTTCTAGTGTACTTGTACATCAATTGAATATCATATTGTTATTTTGATCATACTTTGTTGGTCTATTTTGTGCTAGTTGTTGAGCTTCTTGGTCTTGGGTGATTTTTCCCTAAGGTGAATTATTACACATACATATATACAAACTCACATATATATATGTATGTATGTATATAAAGAAATCTTTTTAAAGGTTCTTATTACATCTTAACACAATATAAAAATTGATCAAGCTGCATGCATATTCTAGAATCCAAATAATTAAACAATAAAACTCATTCAACCCATGCTAAGTGACTTATCTTGAGATCCTGCAAAAAAAAATGATGATTGTTCCTTTTATTGTACCTAATCTGATGACAATTCTACATGAATTTGAAATCAACATAGGTAATCAACAACTAGACCCATTTAATTGGGTTATGGCTTGTATATATACATATATTTAATTGCTCTATGGATTTTACAATAGAATGAGCCTCATGATTATGAAATTTACACAAAAGAATAACTTTCTTCTTCAACTCCTTACACTCAACTCTTAACTAAAGTTATTTTCTAGCAGTGAGAATAGCTACAAAAAATTGATGTGAGCCAAGGGACCTTGAACCTATGCTATTTTTTCTAGAGACATGGTAGAAGTTACTATCAACTTCAATACTTCTTTACATTCTAAATCACATAGTGATACCCAAATTAACAATGACATTAGATAACTAGGATCTTGGGAGGGAGAGTGTGCCAATACATGCATGGTTACATCCTTGGCTTCCATTGTTGACCCAACTTATGGAGCCTTTATAGCCAACCATGTGTTATAAATTGGGGAATGTGCTTCATGCATGGCATTCAAGTGATGCATCTGCATATGTAATTTAATCAAAACTATATTTGATCCTACTAGCTAGGAATAATTGATTTTTAATTTTATTATACCTAATCTAATGATAGTTCCATGGGAATTTATAATCAACCCAACTAATCAACAACTAGACCAAATTAACAACACTAGTAGATACTTGGAATCCTTGTAGGGAGAGCGTGCCAATACAGTTCAAAACCCACAAAATTTAAATCAAGTTATTTATCTGCAATTCTTTTAAACGTTTAATAAGAGAGGCATAAAATACCAAGTTTGCTAGATCCATACATTTCAGTTAAATTTACTAGCAAACATGGAACAAATAATAACATAGTCCACTAAGTTTTCCAACATGTTCTTACATTGTTAATACCCTATCTTAACTATTTTTCTTGAATCTAATTGAAGTCAAATTGGAATTTTAAAAACT
Organism: Cupressus sempervirens; assembly: GCA_028749045.1. NCBI lineage: Eukaryota > Viridiplantae > Streptophyta > Pinopsida > Cupressales > Cupressaceae > Cupressus > Cupressus sempervirens. The sequence goes on from CM053785.1 coordinate 742,822,035, forward strand.
CGTATTTCTTGAGCACATAGAAAACATAGTTATAATTAAGAGGCATAGACAAGCAAACATATTTCAAACCCCATGGCAAAAGAAAGAAATCATTAAATACATATACTCTTTAAAGATGAACAAATTTTCCCTTAACAAAATTAGATATATTCTATGATTTATATACAATATTTCAACTAGATTTTCTTGTTAGAAATCATGACATTTGGAAAAAAACATAAATTTGAAATAAAAGTTTGTATTAGCCAAAACCAAATAAAAATCAACTCAATTTTTTTCGGCTGTTGAAAATATCATTTGTTCGTGCATTGTCAAAACTTTGTCTCAACTTATTAGGCATCAAATTATCTAATGGGGTTTCTACTTTGGGGAAAAATTACATGCATCTTAACAAAGCATTCAAAGCGATATTGTTGAATTTTTTATATTGTTCATAAAATTGGTAGATAAAAGGAGGGAATGAACAAAGTTCCTATTTTCAGCTAGGAAAGCAATTTTTAGTGCTAGTAAATTAAATGGGCATCAAAAATTAGAATGTGGATAAAATGTTGACCACCCATTTCACTTAAACCACAATGATAGACATTGTATGAGATCAAAAAAATCTAAACTTTATTAATTTATCTTTATGTTCTTTATATTTGAGCTCTTATAATCTTAATTTTTATATGATAGTTGTTTATAATTTGGATAATCTTTTCTCCTTCAAATAATTGATGCTTACTGTCAACTTGCAATGCACATTCATAATGTAATATGGAAATTAATCTCTGAGTTGTGGCATTCTGAGTAAAACAAATGTCAATTCAATAATCTCTTTGTTCACAATGTCAAACACTTCTAGAAGATTGCATAATGCACTTGGGTCAAGAAAGATTACATCCAGGAATTATCTATGAGGTATACTTGCATTTAGTAATTAAAAAACCAATATAGAATTATAATATATATTTTTATATAATTATTATTAAATAATGAAAAAGGTCTTATCACAACACAAGATGAAAGCCTAGTTATCTATGGACAAGGGAGTAAATTTTGCAAGTAGAGAATCCTAGAAAACTTGTTATCTCGAAACTCCTTACGAAAAATTTGTCCGAAATTTCCAAGGATGTTGATATTCATGACATTTCTATAATTACTACCTATAAAGTTTATAGCTCCCAAAGACTTACCTTTCCCCTTGTTGAAATATCTAGATAGAGGAAATGCATTTAAGAACTAGTACAATAGCCTGGAAAGAGTACCTAAGAAAAGATCGATCTCACATTCATTCATTAATAAAATATAGAATTCATTCATTATCAAATGAAGTAAGAAAAAATTATGAGCATCCATAAAATAATCTCTTAATGTCTAAAGCTAACATCTAACATTAGTTCATCCTTTAACATTCATTAACAGTAGCACATAAACACATAACATTCAATAACATGTGAAATAAGGTATTCAAACATGCCTCAACCAATTATGATTCAATTTTGGATCGCCTACCTAATTAGTTTGGAATTTTGTTCTCTCAAAAATTGTAAAATGTAAGAACAACTATGCTAAAAAGAGTGTAAAAAGATTGTTATTATGCACTAATCATGATTTTTAGCTCTTTTAGCACAATTGTTCTTACAATTTTTTGGCTCATTCTCCAACTGGTCAATACGTGTTTTGAAAAATTATTGTTGGATTGTGAGTAAAAAAAAGGGAAATATCAAACTTGAAAAAGATGTACATAAATGCAATTAATTTTTAAACTTCAATTTAATAAACTTACCAAGAGAACCATAGAATTATAAGAAATTATTATGGTTTGCACTATTTGAAAATTATAGTTGCAAGTGATAAAGTTATGTACCTTTGATTTAGAGAGAACACATAATCGAATGAAGTATTGCAAAAGGTGCAAGCTCAACTGCACCCCCCCCCCCCCCCCTATGTGGATGGAATTGTTAAGTAGAGAATAGTTACATCCATCCATCCATACATACATACATACATGGTTAAGTTCTACCTAACTATGCCTAAGGCTACCTAACTATGTCCAAGGTGTGTGCACACTAGAGGCATACTCTGCATACCAAGCTGCCTACATACCCATATCCATGGGATCAAGACCCTTGAAATAATCTAATGAATATGCAGTTCCGGTTTCTAATTATTTTGATGTAGTTGCATTCCTATAATCACTAGTGATCTTTACTCACCTAATACAACTCTTTGCCATCATACACACACTTAAGAAGTTTTCTATAATTACAATATTGTAATACCCTGGTGCAACCTTTGTGTTGTAGTTTATAGTTAATGTAAGGTTAACCTATATACATCCTAACTCACTCCTTATATAGTTATGTTTAAAATCTTGTGACAATAATCAATGGGTCTAAATAGACTAGTCAAGTTAATGCTAAAACACAAAGTTTAGTCTTCTATTTCAAAAGCTAGGTACACTAGGTACATATAATGTCTTAAAATATAAGCCTCATGAGTTAATATATAATGTCTTAAAATAGTTAAGTGCTACCTAACTATGTCCAAGGCATTTTCACACTAGAGGCATACTCCACCTACTAGGCTGCCTACATACCCATATCCATGGGATCAAGACCCTTGAACTACTCACTCTAACGAATATGTAGTTTTGGTTTCTAATTGTTTTTATGTAGATGTATTCCTATAACCACTAGTGAACTTTACTCACCTAATACAACTCTTTGTCATCATACACCTACTCGGGTGAATCAATAGGTTTTCTATAATTGCAATACTATAATACCCTAGTGTGACTTTTATGTTCTATTTTATAGTTAATGTAAGGTTAACCTATATATGTACTAACTCACTCCTTATATAGTTATGTTTAAAAGCTTGTGACAATACCCATGGCCATGCAACCTATTGAGTGAGTTTTATTGTTCTTTTGTTGTGCCAAGATCTCTCTATTTATATACATACATACATACATACATACATATACACATATATATACATATATATCTATATATATATGTATATACATACATACATACATATACACATATATATACATATATATCTATATATATATGTATATACATACATACATATATATACAAAGATCACGAGGACATGACAATATGATGCAAAGATCACAAGGGCATGACAACAAAATGTAGTGATCCCAAGGGCATGACAATGAAATCCTAGATCTCCACTGATCTCCACAATCCATAAGATCTCTCTTGATATAGTGTAAGGTAGGAGAATCCCCAAAGGACATGTCATATCCCCCAACAAATAACCACACAATGAAAACACAATAACAATGCAAGATTTGGTACCACATCACAACTCCTTATTAATAAAATAACTATTTACATGTAATGTGTCAAGTTCCAAGACCTTCCTAGTTACAACCAAATACAATAGCAATTACAATAATAGTTCTGTAAGATCCCTTAAGATCCAACCCAAACACTAGCTAGTCCAGATCCACACTCTAGTAGAAACCTCCAAGGAAGATCTAAACTTGTGCTCACAAGCCCACCAAGCAATCTCCTTGTTTCTACTCTATAGCCACTAGCTCTTCTCACAAACTCGCAACTCCACCACAATTGTCTCACATTCGGTGCTCTATCCATAGACTTAAGAAAACTTGCTCCTCTACTTTCTCCTCTCCAAGCTTTTACTAAGAAGAGATCACCATTGAAGCTTGATTAAAAATGCTCATATGCCTTGCTTAAATAGGAACTTACCACCCAAGATGTTACAAACACAACCAATGTGGGATAAAAGGTAAATATAAATACCTTACAACAAATATTTGATTCCCACCCAAATATAACTAAGCACCACCAAGTGGCCCCCAACAAATATTAAATGCATGGTTTAAGGAAATATCCACAAACTTCTAGAATTCCACCTATACACCTCAATAAATGGAATGACAACCAATTTAATTTATTTGTCTATTTACACCACCTATGCACCTCAAAAAGAGAAATTCCTCTTTTCTCTTTTTTTCTATTTTTTATTTTTTACTATGTTTCCTCTAATTTTTGTCACTTTCTCTCTCCAATTTTTTTAAAAATATTTATTCTAAAGCAAGATGCTCCTACATCAGACTCCCTAGGTAGATAAAAATAGTATGTCCCATACTTTGATGCCAAAAGAAAGATCCTCAACAATATTCATCTTCACCAAAGGCTTCCACTCCATCAGGGACAAGAAAACGAATCTACACATCATCCACATTTGCATCACTCTGTCAAACACCAGAATATCAACCATCCAATCAACATGCTCACTCCCAAGAACAAACTGAACATAGTGCTTCACTAACAAATCCTCATCTACAATAGCAACTAGTGAATCCACACCAGCAAGAATAAACTCCACATCAGTAGCAATATATAGTTCTCCATCAATACATTCCAAACTCACAACCTAGTGGTCTCATTGCTCACAACAAGATGCTCTACAAAATACAAGTCACCACCAAAAACAACTGAACCATCCACAACCAAGTGCTTTGTAATCTTCATGTCAGACTCAACTAATTGATCATGAAAACAAGTCTCCATCCTAGCATCAATAAGGTTAAGAATATCCTCAACAACAATCTCAAGTAGCTCTACAAGTTTTGTAGTAGGTTCTACAAACTAATCAACAAAACCAAACTCTTCCACCTCGACCTTGCTATGTCATCTTCTCTCTTGAACAAGTCTTTTAACTGACTAGACAACTCTCTTCTAGTTTGGTAGACTCCAATTCCAATAGCATATAACTTCCTTCTTCTATTTCTCAACTCTTTTAGAAAAAATAGCATCCACAACAATATCCACCCGAGCTATTGTCTCATTAATCATCCTCTTCACTATATCACGAAGATTCACAATCATCCCAGGGTCCAATCATAAACAAATTAATCTTACAACATCTTACAAGATCTTCATAAACCCTTTGCAACAAATCATAAATAGATTAATCTTCCCAAACAAGATCAACCTTCCACCTTCACAAACATAGATCCATCTACATGTCTTCCCAAGGTCTTGGTGCAAACTGCCTCAGTGTCAGTGATCTTCCTACACACTCAGGAACAACCTTCACTCTGATACCACTTGATGCAGTGCAAGGTGGGAGAATCCCCAAAGGAGATGTCCCAGCCCCCAAAAAATAACCGCACAATAGAAACATAATAACAATGCAAGATATGATACCAAATCACAACTCTTTATTCATAAAATAACTATTTACATGCAATGTGTTGGGCTATAAGACCTTCCTAGTTATGACCAAATATAATAGAAATTATAATAATAATTTTGTGAGATCTGTTAAGATCCAACCCAAAAACTAGCTAGTCCATATTCACACTAGGGTAGAAACCTCCAAGGAAGATCTAAACTTGTACTTGCAAGCCCACCAAGCAATCTCATTGTTTCTAAACCATAGCCATTAACTCTTCTCACAAACTTGCAACTCCACCACAACCTACCTCACATTCGACGCTCTATCCATAGACTTAGGAAAACTCACTCCTCTACTTCCTCCTTCTCTCCAACCTTCTACTAAGAAGAGATCACCCTTGAAGCTTTATTACAAATGCTCATATGGTTGCTTAAACAGGCACTTACCACCCAAGATATTACATACACAACCAATGTGGGATAAAAGGTAAATACAACTACCTTACGAAAAATAATTAATTCCCACCCAAATACAACTAAGCACCACCATGTGGCCCAACAATTATTAAATGCATGATTTAAGGAAATATCCACAAACTTCTAGAATTCCACCCACACATCTCAATAATTGGAATGAAAACCATTTTAATTTATTTTTCTATTTACATCACCTATGCACCTCGAAAATAGAAATTTCTCTTTTCTCCTTTTTTTTCTATTTTTCTATTTATTATTATTTTTCCTCTAATTTTTGTCACTTTCTCTCTCCATTTTAAAAAATATTTATTCTAATGCAAGATGCTCCTGCATCATCTCTATATATACATACATATACATACATACATACATGCATACATACATACATACATGGGTAAAAGCACAAACCTATGTCACCTTTTACAAAGAAATGTGATATCAGAATGTGACAGTTCAACATTAATGACAAAGAAAATGGTATTTGTGTTTAAAATATGAAGATGATGTAAACTAATGAAATGTCTAGAATTGTATGAATTTTATGCCTATAATTTTTATAATTTTTTGACTAAGAATTTATTCATTTTATTTTATTTTGAAGTTCCTTTTTTAACTATAAAAAATATAGGATGTAGTTCCTGTCAAACAAGTATGTGCAAATCATCTTTCTTTGTTCTGATTTGAAAATATTTTATAGATGATATGTATAGCTAGTGAACAAAAAAAGAAATAATTATTTTTGATGTATATTTTCTTTGTTATAAGTCCTCAAGTTCGACCTTGTCATAATCCAACAATTTTTTTCTCCCGTCAAAACTTCTCTATCAAATCTATACCTTCTTGGAAAAAAATTACATTTTCGTGAAGAGGATTCTCTCCTCTAGTGATAAATATAATTTATTTATTTATTTTATATGATTTACTATTTTTTTCCTTTTTTGAGGGAGCATCTTCTCAAATGTTGAAATATCAACTTATAATATTTTGAAATTATAACATATTATAACTAATCAAAACACTCAAAAATTTATATAATGATGATATTGAATCTGAGATCTATAAAAGGATATTTTTGGTTTTTGAAAAAAATTGAGTTTTGATAGAGAAATGAGATTTGACCAAAATAGGTTTTTGTATCACAAACGGTGACACAAATCTGTGCTTTTACCCACATACATACATATATATATACACACACACACACACATATATATACATACATATACATACATACATCTTAATATATACTTTTATCACCTTGGAAAATTGTATTTGATCCTACTAACTAGGAACAACTAATTGTTTGTTTTATTGTACCTAATCTGATGATAGTTCTATAAGAAATTTTAACCAACCCAACTAATCAACAACTAGACCAATTTAACTAGGTTATGGTTTTTTTCTTTCCAAAAATATATGATGTGATATATTTTTCTAAAATTTCTTGCCCATTTTTCTTGGTCTACATTATTTTTGTGCAGGATCTTGAGTTAAGTCAGTTACCATGGGTTGAGTGAGTTTTATTGTTTTATTATTTGGATTCTAGAATATGGGGTTTGTTTTATCATTGGCTTTGTTCAAGTCCTAATTTTAATGAAGTAACAAAGTGGTTTTTAGAGTGGAAAGAACTATATAATGAAGAGGAAACTTGAAAAATTGAATGTTGAAATGCTGAAATGAAAGCTATTGAGGATCAAACACCTATGCCATAGTTACAACACAATGTGAAGTTGATTTAAAAAAAAAATAAAAATGAAAACATGACATAAATCATTCCTCATTTTTTTTTTATGGAGAGCTGTGTGCAAAAGAGGGTGGAGTACTCCAAACAAGGGTGAATAGCTCTAAAAATTGGTGCCAATTTTATTGTCACACCCTTGTGATCACTGTATTTCATTTTCATACCCTTATGATCTTTACATTTCATTTTCATGCCCTTGGTGGAGATTACTGGAGACTAGGATTTCATTGCCATGCACTTATGATTTTTGAATTTCATTGTTGTGCCCTTGTGATTTTCATGCCCTTGCTTTGTGATTTCATTATTGTGTTGTGCTCTTGTGATCTCTATGCCCTTTGCAACACTACAACATTTGGGGTCAAATTGTAATGACAATTTATGATGGCTATGTAATTTGTGGTGTTCGGTCCCGAATGTAGTAGTGCTTGCTTTGTGATTTTTTTCATGGGGATAGGAGGTACCTATGTAAATATTCTTTTCTTTTCTTTCTAAACATGTATCTCTTTATATTCCTCTAGTAGATCATTAGAGAAGCTTCTCTTTATGTATATGTATTGTTTATATACATACATACACACACATGTGTATGTGTGTATGTATATATACACATATATATACATATACATATGTATATATATGTATATACATACATACAAACACACACACACACACACACACACACACACATATATCTATCACAAGGGCATGACAACAAGATGTAGTGATACATACATACATACATACATCTCCATGTGCAATTTTATCACCTAATTGTAAAACTATACTTGATCCTTACTCAATCACAAAGAGATAATATAATTTGTAAGTACAGATTTGTGCATACTTAGTTTGGTATGAATAGTTTTGATTGAATTTGTCCGAGGAGAGTGAGTCTACTCATGATGATAATAGCTCTAGGTATTGGGTCTTTAGAAGAGAGAGACATATAGAAGATTAGATGTTGTTTATGGATATGGGATGATTCTTATGTGTGAATGGTTGATCGAGAAAGTTGTAGAAAATGAGTGTGTGAGTTGCAAGTAGTTTCATTAATTACATAAGGGAATAATCTTTGAAATCAGGATGATCAAAGTTGGCATGTCCATCCTTATGATAGATGTCTCTATCTCATATTAGAAAATTACCTCAAATGACAAGCAAAAAAATATTAAATATATGAAAAATTAGAAGAACATTCACCTATAATATTTTTGAAGGACACAAATATAATAAAAATATAATTTGGTGGAAAAATCCATGAGCTATGTGGCTCCACATTGTGTCTATTCCATGGTCTAGTAGTGGAAAATTTTCATGTTAAATACGAAGATCTTGAAATTAAAAAAGATAACTATCAAAGATCTATATTTGTGTTTTAGTGATAACACATTTACAGCCTAATTTTAAGAAAAATAATTGTATTAAATGTATATGATTAAATAAAATAAACACAAGTACTAGTTGTAGGTGTATAATTCTAGTATTACTAATTATGTTAAACAAAATGTTCATTAAAATAAGTATGAAGTAACATAAACGGATCATCTACTTGATCCTATTATGACTTAATGTGAATGCATCTGATCATTACTTGGGCGATATTATGTACGAGCATTGAGATCATTACTCAATCACCAAGAGATAATATAATCTATAAGTATAGATTTATGCATACTTAGTTTGGTATGAATAAATTTGTTTGAATGTAAGGATAATTGCTTGTGTGAATTCAAGACATGAATGATTAATTTAATTTAACACAAGTACTATGCAAGTGTGTATGTATGCATGTAAAGCAGTTTACATAGTGAACTAATTTACATGCACATATGCATACAATCATCATAATTAGTTATCCTTAACTTTGACGAAAGCGATTATATATGAATAAGAGATACATGTTTAGAAGGAAAAGAAAAGAAAATTTACATGGGTACCTCTTCTCCCCTTGAAGAAAATCATAGAGAAAGGGCACAAAGATCACAAGGGAACACCGAAAAAATCCTAGATGTTCATTGATCTCCACCAACATTCAGAGCTCTCCACCCACATTCAAAGTTTTCCACCCTCGTTCACGCATAGTTCTCCACAATAAATCAAAATAAATGGGGAATGATTAATGCCTTTTTTTCATTATTTTATTATTATTATTTTTTTTATAATCCATAATCCACAATCCACAAGATCTCTCTCTCTATATACGTACATACATATACATACATGCATACATACATATACATACATACATACATATACATACATACATATACATACATAAATACATATATACTATTATTCTTTGATTAGTTTTGACATAGTAGTGACAATACACTCAAGTCATTTATCAAATAGAACTTAGTTCATGTCGAACAAGTAAATATGCTGAGCATAAGTTGTTAGATAGTGTATGCTAAGTGAGATATACAATATGTGTCAAGTAACTAGTAAGTGTCGAGTCACTCAAGTGCCAAGAAAATAGTTGATGCTAAGTGATTTAGATGTTGAGTGATCAATGGATTCCAAGTCATTCAAAGGTCGAGTTACAACATTGAAGATGTTGGGACTCAAAACTGAAGCCCTAATTTTGAGTACTATTCTAAAAATCAAGCCCTATAAGTGCTTTTTAATGCATCTGTACCCAAATATCCTTTTGAGGCCTAAGAGGTTTTTAATGTTTCTAACACCTTACATTTAGTATGCCCATGTGTCCCATAAAGATAAATTTCCATTCCAAGTCATTCTGTGAAGTTTTTTTTTGAGCAATATCAAATAGTGAGAAGAGGCCTAGTTTGCATCTGAATATATTGCACCTAGTAATGTTTTATGACTCACCACTTTGGAATTGTTTAGTATGGCTATCAAAGAGCCTATGTTTTAGATTTCAAGTCATTTCAATATGTTTTGACTAGGTATTGAATCCCTCAAAGTTGGTTGTTTACTATTGTCATGCTGATGTAAATTACTCAAAATTCAAGGAGGCCCTATTTGATATATTATAACTCTAACCCAATTGACCAAAATGAGAAATTCCTTGTTCATTGCATTCTAGAGGTTAGAGACTTTCTATATTTCAATTTTGAGCTTATGACAAAAGGTTGAAAATTGAGTTTCAATTCTCATTTCAGTGATGGATTCTTGATTTGGATCAATACCAAGTATTCATTGATTTAGTATGAAGAATCAGGTGTTTAAATTCACATTTTTTTTTACTTGGACCCACCTTGGCGAATGGCTATTTCTGCCAGACTGATTAGATATTGGAGATCCAAGATGTGCATATAATGAGTGTGGGAAAACTAGTGTTTAGGTTGAAAGCAGTCAATGTGGAAAGCACAAATATGCCCAATTTAAATTGGATTGAGCCAAAGTGTAAAAGACATGACTAGGGAGGTCATTATTAGAATTGAGGTTTTCAAAAATTTCCCATCTTTATAATAGAAGATGAACCTTATATAAGAGCCATCATGATTAATTTTTCCTATTTTCTCAAGCTAAACCAAATGCATTTTTCTCACCAGTTAGAGGTCAGTATGCTTTGTTGTCACATTTTCCCCATTTGCATGCAAGGCCCAAGAGATTGAAGAGATGTGCATGTTGTTGGTAGAAGGTCAATGTTCCCAATGAACTTGTTAACATAATAATTTGGGTGTGAAGGAACAAAATCTATTACCTAATCTTTGTATGATAGTTACATGGAAGCATTAAGGATTAGTGCCTTTTGGATGTAGATTTATGTGTGAAATATGTATAAAGCCAAGGGTAATGGATAGTTCGGATGGGAATTTCTAAGTGCACCCCCCATTTCAATTTAGCAGATGCTTGCAGTGTGCCCTTTTCATTAAGATTGTGGGCATGGATTATGGAGTACGAGGAGAGGGAAGTTGTCTAGAATGGTATACTAAGAAATGTAGATAGAGGGGTTGCAAGATAGTGCCAGTATGCAAGTGTAGCTATAATTGAAGCTTTCAAGTGACTTGAGTGCTAGACAATGTGCAACAAGCGATACAAGCAACCACAGTTGAATAGGGGTAGTAGCTACCGAGTCCAAAAAAGGATTGATTGTCTGAGAATGGGGTGAGAGTTGTGGTGGAGCCTTTTCTATTTTAAGCTTCTTTGCTATCTTTTTTATTAAGTCAATGACTCAACTTTTGACACCATTTGCAATGGAGTAGAAGGAAGGTGTCACCAAGTGAGGATGATGTGTCTCCATTCAGCTGGAGCATCAAATGTTTTCTTCATCATCTAAATTATTTTTTGAGTGGGAAGGATTTTAGACCAACACACATGTAGTAGGGCATGGATGACCAATTTTATGCTTTACTTGTTAAATGATTTTGTAAGGCATGCTACCTAGTGTTGTTCTCCATAAGTAATTGGTGATGACTTTTGTCTACATAAAGGATCCAAATTCATCTAGTCATCACTTTGGAGAAACATATTGCTATATCCTCTTTCAAATGATCAAGCTCCAAATGGCATCTCCTTCCATCCTTGTTTGAAAGTGTTTCATCATTTAAAATAGCCATGAATAGAGGTGTGCAGTTTACAAGGTAAAGGCAATTGAAATCAAATATCCCAAATTGTTTGGGGGATGAACATTTTTTATATTTAAATACTCCTCCTCATGCATTACTTTTTTTCTTAAAAGAAAACACCTTTTATGAGCTAAAGACTCCTCGTATGGGTCCCATGGATGGGTAGAGGAAGATAGAAATTGTGAATAAACACATCACCCAACATGATCATGTGGCATGATGATGTGGACTCACCAAATGAATTCAATGGTGAAAAGTGGTGCCAGATTGACAAATTAGAAACTGACATGTGGCAAGGCATGCCAAACTTGGCATGCTTCTTGAGGTGATGACGTGGTAGACAGTGCCACGAGTTAAGATGTTGTAATGACTTGGCACCATGCTGAGGTGGACAATGACATACCAACTGATGATGTGGTAGGATGATGTGTTGCATTGTCATTATGTCAGGATGATGTGGCACTATGTTGAGTAGGATGGCGACATAGTGACTAGTGACATGGCTACTATGTGGCAGGATAGGGACCAATAGGACAATGACACATGGCACTTGGGTAGCTAATGTTAGATGAATATGCAGAAATCAAACGAATCACAATGTCACATGTGTCACCACTTGGTCAAACAAGTTTGACCCAAATGGAAAAATGATAGAAAATTTCAAAAGCAAAAAAATCAATATTTATTAATTTTTCTTGGTGAAATCACATGCTGAGGGTTTTAAATAAATTTTGATTTAAATCTAAATTTTTGACTTTAGGTTAAACTTGAATATTTGCTAAGATGCAAACCTGAGACTCTTGCTAGGGACTTGAAATTTAGTTTGAGATTCTAGGCTTTTTTGGTAAGAAAGTATAGCACTATTATATATCACCAAAACCAAGAGAGAATGAAATTTTCATTTTTGGAGTTTATTTTTGCATAGGAAGCAACTAGTTGAAGTTATGCAAGGTTTTGTTTCAAATACCAATTTTTCAATTTTATTCAATTGGGATGGTTCAAATTTGATTTCCAGTGAAATGGTAAAATAAATTAACATAAGAGGTAGTAAAAATGCAGTTAGGGGCAAATTTTGTTACCTTTCAAGTTAGTTAAATGAAGATTTTATTAGCATTTCATATATTTTGGCAACACACGGGTTTTCATCATTGAAGAATAGATATTTTAAGTTTGTTACAAAACAATGATGAAAATCATATCAGATTTCAATTTTAGAAATATGAGAGATGTTTTGCAACAATAGGGAAGATACAAGTGGAAACATGTCACTTCTAGATCAAATACAAGATTTCATTCCTTTCCTATATCTCTCTCTTTTTGATTCATCGTAGGGGTTGGTAGTTTTCACTATGAGACCAAGGTTCTAGTTTGTGATATGTTTTCATGACTATGATACCATTCTTGAGAATTTTTCTCTTTTATGAACATCAATAGTTAAGATAATATAGATTGTTCTGATCTATTTAGTAGTTTCAAGAGTTATTTGCATGCATCTTGAATGTATAGTTCCAAAGAAATGAATACAAATGAGCGAGGATCTTCTTAGTTTCATTCTGATTCTTCTCTCCTATCTCTATAATTTACAATATTTTGAGGTTTAGAAACAAAGAACTTGGACACATTCCATTCCCTTAAGGTTTTATGTCTGATATATTTTGCTGTTGGAACAAAGGGCCAAGTAAATGTTTAATGTATTTGATAGAGTTGGTGGTTATTTGAGAAGGATAATTCATGAGAATGAGGTCTTTATGAACACCAATTTCATATTCATAAAGTTATAAGATAGATAAAATATCTTGATGTATGGAATATGTCAATGGTATCATAGATGTATGTGTGTGATTTGTGCAATGTTAAGGAACTGATTAACTACATGATCAACTTGTTCTTACTGCTACATATTTGGGGATTTGTTGAAATAAAATTTAGTCAAATCATCCATTTCCCTTTCCATTTTAAGATTTGAAATGATACCCTCACTTAGCTTATCAATTTCTTAGGTCATGTCATTAGCTATTTCATGTCTATGATCTTCGTATAAGTGTAAAAAGATTAAGAGTTCTATCTACTTTTTTAGATTCAAGTTCATGTTTTAGCACTAGTACCATATAAGTGAATATGAGGTCCACCCAGTTAGGTTTTACAATGTCTAAAGTAGAAGAAGGGTCTAGCCTTATAGTTGGCTAAGTGTTTGAAATGATATGTTGAGGATGGGAAGTAGCTACCCCTAGATGTATTTTGTTCTCATGAAGGTAATTTGAAATTGTGATGTTTCAAAACACCAACAAAATGGTGACTCTACAGGGGAAATATTGAATCTAAAAGAGAAATTCAATATGGTTGTATGAAATGCATGTACAAATTTTACTACCGTAGCAAGGTCATGAAGTGTTTTCCATCTCTTTGCTGAATATTCATGTCTCCCAGTAATGTTTTGTCCATTTGGAGTAGTAGCTTTGAAGGTTGAGTGTAAATTGTATTGTTAAAAGAGTTCATCTTCCATCAATTTAGCTAGATTTTGTTTTTATAGTGCTATTGTAAAATTAAAGTCAAGAATGAACAAAAGTTTATGTTCTCTTTTTCAAGTTTGTAAATTGACAAGAGTGGTTTAATGATTTGCATTTTTCCTAGAACTAAAAGTCTAGTTCAGATTTGTCAAGTGAAAAATTATGTTTTATTTCTCACATGTGTGATTGGCAACTCTAAATCTCTACACCAGTTGTTTCCTAGTTGATTTCATTGTAATATTTGAAGGACTTTCAAGTTTTATGGGTAAATTTTAAGCTTCTGATAGTTTCTTGAAAAGGAAGTCCAAATTCTTGATAAATTTTAAAGTGTTGTTGCATTTTTTGTTATAAGAAATAGAAGTGTTAAAAGTAAATCACAATAGTGATTTCTTTATCCTCTTTCAAGGAGGTAGCAGCTCCATGATGTTTTGATCAATGCTGTTAAGGAATTTTAGTCGTGCACCTATGCTAAATCAGGAGATCAAAGTTTAGCATCAATACTTGAGGTATTTTGTCTTCTATGTTTCTCTTTCATGGAAGTTAAGTGTTAAAAGGGTTGCCTCTATTCAATGATTTTTAGTACTAGGATAAAGAGGTAGAAATTTTGTTCCAAGATGGAATCAAATCTCAAATTTGAAATTAGTTTTACCAAGTCATGAAGATGTACTTGTAGATATTGTAGAGATAAGAAAAGAACTTTGTTATCAAATTGTTTGTTTCATAAGTAACATAGAAGGAAGTGTTCAAGATCTAGGAGATTATTAGATTTATGAAAAATTGAAATCAATAACCATACAATTGCATTTTGATTTAAGACCTAAGGAATCTTCCTAGCCAATTGTTTTTCTAGATGTCTTTGTTTCTGATTCAGTTAATTGGCCAACACATTTAAGATTACAAAAGCTTGTGCAAATTTAAAAATATGTCAAGAAGATGGAAAGTGATTTGTATAACAATAGAATTCATGTTGAGTCTTCTAATGATAATGATCAATATGCTAAAAATCAGAATGACTATAATGAACTCGTAGAGAAAGATAATTTGTCTTCTGAGTGTGAAGAGATGGATTCAAATGTTAGTGAATCAGATGATTGTAGTAAGTATGAGGAAAGTGGGTACATAACTGAAAATGACTCATGTGATGACATTTTTGAATGTGAAGAACATTCTAGCAACAGTAGTGATAAGTCTTCTTGCAATGAAAATCATTAAAATGATGTACTTAGTAATGAGGTATCTTGGAATGAAGAGGAAACAAGTTGTGATAGGGATTATAATTTTTCAAATTCTTCCACTGATGTTACTATTGTTGTAAGTATGATAGAGTAGTCAACTTATGATCAGATCCTAGGAGAACATACTTGTGATGAAGTCTCATTGAATGCTGATGAAATTTCAGAACTATTGGATTGTGATTGTGAAAGGTATGCAAATGGTTTAATGAATCTTCCAGTTTGCCCTTATTATGTTTCTTCTCAAGACAGAGTCCTTTGCCCAAAATTTGATGATGAAAGTAATACAAATTTAGAACATTATGTGTCAAATCTTGGAGGTGTATGTGACCATATTTTCAATGTCAATAAACATGATGACTTGTCTAATGTAAAGAGTATTGCTAAGGGAAGATTTAATGTTGATCCGAATTCTCTTCATGTCAATCATGCTGCAATAAGTTTTGATGTTTCATGTGACAAAAAGGAGAATGATAGAAACTGTAATTTTGATTTTGAGTTTCCATTTGTTGCTGATGATTCTAGTGATGATGATTTTGGAATATTTGAAGTTCATTCCAACTAGTTTTTTGGAAAGAAAAAGTGACAGTAATCAATAAGTTTTGTGCGAGCACCTCAATGACAAGTTTTTAAAATTGGTAACTAATCCATTGTTGGAAGAATGTGGAGGAGTTTTAGAAATTCATGAATCTAATTTGATGAGTAGCAGGACTAAAAATGAGGTAGAGAAGTTAGATTTCATGTACTCCTCACATCCGATTATACAAGGTGAGTTGCAAAATTTTGACACACAACTTTTTGAACAAAGTAGAATATGAATCATTCATGTTTATGGTTGATAGCATGCATGATTCATTTCATGAAGAAGAGTTTCAATTTGAGTTTGATAGGTTTGAGCATGCAGATCAATACTTTCATAATGAGCAAGTTTTAGAGAATGAATCTAGTTTTTATATGCATTATGAAAGTGAAGATGAAGATTTTGTTTTGCCAAATGATTTAATTTAGAATGTTAATTTGATTGGTAAAACTAATGGAAGTTATAATGTCATCTTACCTCATGAAAAATCAGATAAAAATCAGATCAATGACAAAGGTAAAAGTTTTGGTTGAAGTTCGGTGGCCTTGGGCCATCAATTGTACAGTTTAGGAGTTGTTTTTCCTTTTGATAAAGCTTCTTGAGAGAAGTTTTTTTCTATCAAGAGTGTTGTCTACTTTTTCTAGAGATCTGAATTCTTTTCATTCCCACAAGGGACATGCATCCCAAGACAGAGCCACTGTTGGGACTCAAAACTGAAGCCTTGATTTTGAGTACCATTCTAAAAATAAAGCCCTATAAGCACTTTTTAATGCATGTGTACTTGACTATCCTTTTGAGGCCTAAGAGGTTTTTAATGTTACTAATACCTTGCATTCAGTTTGGCAATGCATATCATAAAGATAAATTTTCATTTTGAGTCATTCTGTGAAGTTCTATTTTGAGCAATGTCCAAATCTGCATTTGTGAGTGTGTCAGACAATGATAGGAGGCTTACTTTACATTTGAATATCTTGCACCAAATAATGTTTCATGACTCACCTCTTTGGGAATGTTTAGTATGCCTATCGAAGAACCTATGTTTTATATTTCAAGTCATTTTGATATGTTTCAACTAGGTTTTGAATCCCTCAAAGTCTTTGTTTACTGTTGTCATGCTGATGTAAATTATTCAGAATTCCAGGAGGCCCTATTTGACCTATTATAACTTTGACCTAGTTGACTAAAATGAAAAAATCCCTTTTGCATTGCATTCTATAGGTCAAATACTTTCTATATTTCAATTTTGAGCTTATGAAAAATTTATTTGATCAATTTTTGAACATGATTCCATTTACAATTTCTAAAGTTTTACTGGTGTCATAAAATACAGATTGATCGGTACCCCTGTTTGGGATGTCATAACTTTGAATCCATGATAGGTGAGATTGAATGGATTGTGCCACTATTTTCTACTTTAAAAATTGTTTAAGTGTGCCAATTTTCAAGTTTTGATGAATTTATTTGCACACTTTCCTAGGTCCATTCTGTTTGACAAAATCACTTTTCTACCATTATTCCTAGTTTTGCTAATTGAAGTAGTCCACTTTGACTACTCGCCGAATTTGGCCTATTATTTGTCACAAAACCTAATAAAATATTTATATTTTCCTCATGATAGTGAACCAATGCCCTAGTTTTCTTTGCCCCAAGTGTTAGTTTGACCTATTTTCGAACCCAAATCTGAATGTGTTTAATGGTTTTCCAACATGTTTGCTTGTAGATAGTTTTGAAAAGATAGCTTTGATGGCCAATATGTTTTGACTAAGAATCCATCATAAGACAAGATTTTATAGGGTAAGAGTAAGAAGAACAAAGAATCAGTTTGCTTAATTTCAAGGCCCAGTCAGGTGTTTTTATCAGTTTTTAAAGCTAGTCAGAGGATCTTTGGACATGAAATTGATAGTCTACAAAAGGTTGAAAATTGAGTTTTAATTCTCATTTCAGTAATGGATTTTTGATTTGGACCAATTCCAAGCATTCGATGATTTAGTCTGAAGAATTAGGTGTTTAAATTCAAATTCTCTTTTAGCTAGGCCCACCTTAGGGCTTGACTATTTCCACCAGACTGATCAGATATTGAAGATCCAAGATATGAATATAGTAAGTGTGGGAACACTAGTGTTTAGGTTGAAGACACTCAATGTGGAAAGCACAAATATGCCCAATTTAAATTGGATTGAGCCAAAGTGTAAAAGATATGACTCAAGAGGTTGTTATTTGAAATGAGGTTTTCAAACATTTCCAATCTCTAAAATAGAAGATGAACCCTATATAAGAGCCATCATGATTAAATTTTCCTATTTTCTCAAGCTAAACCAAATTCATTTTGTTCACCAATTAAAGATTGGTATGCTCTATTGTCACATTTTCCCCATTTGCATGCAAGGCTTGAGACATTGAAGAGATTTGTTCTAGAAATGTTCTAATGGACTGTCTCCAAGTCATCATGTGCATGTTGAGAAGTTTGATGTTCCCAATGAATTAGTTAATGTAATAATTTGGTTGTGAAGGAACAAAATCTCTTACCTAATCTTTGTGTGACAGTTACATGGAAGCATTAAGGATCAGTGCCTTTTGGATGTAGATTTATCTGTGCAAATATGTATAAAGCCAAGGGTAATGGATAGTTTAGATTGGAATTTGTGAGTGTACCCTCCATCTCGATTTAAGAGATGCTTGCAATGTGCCCTTATTATTAAGATTGTGGGTGTGGATTATGGAGTAAGAGGAGAGGGAAGCTGTCCATAATGGTATACTAAGAAACATAGATAGAGGGGTTGTAGGGGAGTGCCAATATGCAAGTGCAACTATGATTGAATCTTTGAAGCAACCTGAGTGCTAGACAATGTGCATCAGGCAACACAAGCAACCATGGTTGAATAGAGCTAGTAGCTACAAAGTCTGCAGAAGGGTTGAGTGTCTGAGAACGAGGTGGGAGTTGTGCTGGAGCCTTTTCTATTTTAAGCTTCTCCACTCTCTTTTTTGTCAAGTAAATGGCTCAAATTTTGGTGCCATTTGCAATGGAGTAAAAGGCAGGTGTCACCAAGTGAGGGTGGCATGTCTCCATTCAGCTGGAGGGTTAAAGGTTTTCTTGACCATCTGAATTCCTTTTTTGAGTGGGAGGGATTTTAGACCAATGCACATTTGGTAGGGCATTGATGATGGGTTTTTTCTTTGCTTGTTAAATGATTTTGCAAGGCATGTTACTTGGTGTTGTTCTCCATACGTGATTGGTGATGAATTTTGTCTATGTAAAGGATCCACATTTATCTAGTGATCACTTTGAAGAAACATAGTTCTATATCCTACTTCAAATGATCAAGTTCCAAACAATGTCACCTTCCATCCTTGTTTGAAAGTGTTTCATCCTTTAAAATAGCCATGAACAAAGACATGGAATTTACAAGGTAAAGGAAATCAAAATCAAATTTCCCACATTGTTTGGGGGATGAACATTTTTAATATTTAAATACTCCTCCACACACATTACTTGTTGTCTTAACAGACAATGCTTTTTATGAGCCATAGACTCCTTGTGTGGGGCCCATGGCCAACTGGAGTAAGATAGAAATTTTGAACAAACATGTCACCCAAGATGATGACCTGGCATGATGATGTGGACTTGTTGAATGAATTGAATGATGATAAGTGGTACTAGATCAACAAAACATACATTGACACACATGGCAAAGTGACAAAGACTTGGCAAACTTCCTAAGGTGATGACATGGTGGATAGTGTCACATGTCATGACATCACAATGTCATGATGATGTGGCACCATGTTGAGGTGGAAAATGGTATAGTGACCAATGGTATGGTAGGGTGACATGTCACAATGTCTCTATGTTGTGATGACATGACACCATGCTAAGTAGGGTGGTGACATAGCGACCAGTGATGTGGTTGTAACATGGTAGGACAAAAACCAATATGACAATGACACATGGCACTCAGGTGGTGGGTGTCAGATGACTATGTAGAAATTGGGTGAATCACAATGTGACACGTGTCATGGCTTGGTCAAACAGGTTTGACCTAGATGGAAAAATGGTAGAAATTTTCAAAAGTGAAAAAATCAATATTCTATTAATTTTTCCTAGTGAAATCATGTGCCAAGGGTTTTAAATAAATTTTGGTTTAAATCTAAAGTTTTGACTTTAGGTTAAAATTGAATATTTGCTAAGATGTAGACCTGAGACTCTTGTAAGGAACCTAAAATTCATTTTGAGATTGTAGGCATTTTCGGTAAGAAAGTATAGCACTATTATATATCACTAGAACCAGAAGAGAACAAGCTTTCTAGTTCTAGAGTTTTTTTTGACATAGGAAGCCAATAGTTCAAGTTATATGAGGTTTTGTCTTAGATACACAGTTTTCCATTTCATTTAGTTGCGATAGTTCAAATTTGATTTCCAGTGAAATGGTGAACTAGATGAACATAAGAGGTAGTAAAAATGTAGTTAGGGGAAAGTTTTGTCATCTTTCCAGTCAATTAAATAAAGATTTTATCAACATTTTAGATATTTTGGCAACACAAGTGTTTTCATCATTAAAGAAGAGATATTTTGAGTTTTTTACAAAACAATGATGAAAATCATATAAGATTTTAGTTTTAGAAAGATGAGAGATGTTTCACAATAATAGGGAATAAAGATTCAGGTGGACACATGTCACTTCTAGATCAGATCTAGGATTTAATTATTTTCCTATATCTTTCTCTTTCTGATTCATTGTAGGGGTTGGCAGTTTTCATTGTTAGACCAGGGTTCCAGTTTGTGATATGTTTTCATGACTGTGATACCATTCTTGAGAATTTTTCTCTTGTATGAACAAAAGTAAATTAGCTAATATAGATAGTTCTGATCTATTTAGTGGTTTCATGAGTTGTTTGCATGCATCTTAAATGTATAGTAGAAATGAATACAAATGAGCAAGAATCTTCTAAGTTTCATTCTGATTCTCATCTCCTATCTCTATAATTTGCAATGTTTTGAGGTTTAGGAACAAAGAACTTAGACCCATTCACATCCCCTTAAGGTTGTCTGTCAGATATATTTTTCTGTTGGAAAAAAGGGCCAAGAAAATGATTAATATATTTGATACGTTGTTGGTTATTTGAGAAGGATAGTTCATGAGAATGAGGTCTTTATGAAAACTGATGCCTAATTCAAAAAGTGATATGATAGATCTGATATCTTGATGTATGGAATATGTCAATGGTATCATAGATGTATGTGTGTGATTTGTGGAATTTCCCAATAGATAAGACTCTGATTAGCTATAGGATCAACTTGTTCTTACTACTGCATATTTGGAAATTTATTGAAATCAAAATTAATAAGATCATCCATTTCTCTTTATGTTTTAAGAGGTAAAAGGATTTCCTCACTTAGCTTATCAGTTTCTTAGGTCATGTCATTAGCCATTTCATGTTTATGATCTTTGCATAAGTGTTAGAAGATTAAGGGTTTTATCTTCTTTGTTAGATTCAAATGTATGTTTTAGCACTGGTACCATATAAGTGAATCTAAGGTCCACCTACCTAAGTTTTGCAGAGCCTAAAGTAGAAGAAGTGTCTAGCCTTATAGTTGGCTTGGTGTTTGAAAGGATATGTTGAGGATGGGAAGTAGCTACCCCTAGATATATTTTGTTATCATCAAGGTAATTTGAAACTATGATGTTTCAAAACACCAACAAAATGGTGACTCTATTGGAGAAATATAGAATATGAAAGAGACATTCAATATGGTTGTAAGAAAGGCATGTGAAAAGTTTACTATAGAAGCAAGGTCATGAAGAGTTTTCCATCTCTTTGCTAAATATTCCTGTCTCTCAGTAATGTTCTATCCATGTGCAATAGTATCTTTGAAGGTTGAGTGTAAATTGTATTGTTAAGATAGTTCACCTTCAATCAATTCAGCCAGATTTCATTTTCATAGTGCTATTATAAAATTAGAGTCAAGAATGAACAAAAGGTTATGTTCTCTTTTTCAAGTTTGTAAATCTACAAGAGTGGTTTAATGATATGCATTTTTCCTATAACTAAAGGTCTAGTTCAGATTTGTCAAGTGAGAGATTATGTTTTATTTCTCACATGTGTGATTGGAAACTCTAAATCTCTGTACATTTGTTTCCTAGTTGGTTTCATTGTAATTTTGAAGGACTTTCAAGTTGTATGGGAAAATTTGAAGCTTTTGATAGTTTCTTGAAAAGGAAGTCTAAGTTCTTGATAAATTTTAAAGTGTTCTTACATTTTCTATAATAAGAAATAAAAGTGTTAAAAGTAAATCACAATAGTGATTTCTTTATCCTCTTTGAAGGAGGTGGTGGCTCTACAATGTTTTGATTAGTGGTGTGAAGGAATTTTAGTCTTGTACATGTGCCAAATCAGCAGATTGAAGTTTAGCATCAAAACTTGAGGTATTTTGATTTTTATGTTTCTCTTTCATGCAAGTCAAGTCTTAAAATGGTTGCGTCTATTCAGTGATTTTTAACACTAGGATAGAGAGGTAGAAAGTTTGTTCCAAGATGAAACTAGATTTCAAATCTGAAATTACTTTACCAAGTCATGAAGATGCATTTAAAGATATTTTAAAGATAAGAAAAGAACTTCACTATTAGATTGTTGGTTTCATAAGAAACATTGCAGGAAGTGTTCAAGGTCTAGGAGATTAACAGATTTATGTAAAGTTCAAATCAGCACTCATGCAGTTGCATTTTGATTTAAGACCTAAGGAATCTTCCTAGCCTGTTGTTTTCCTAGATGTCTTTATTCGTGATTCAGTTACCTGGCCAATACATTTAAGATTACAAAAGCTTGTGCAAATTGAAGAATATGTCAAGAATATGGAAAGTGATTTGTGTGACATAGAATTTGTGTTGAGTCTTGTAATGCTAATGGTGAATGTACTAAAAATTAGAATGATTATAATGAATCCATAGAGAAAGATAATTTATCCTCCAAGTGTGAAGAGATGGATTCAAATGTTAGTGAAATAGATGATTGTAATTAGCATGAGGAAAGTAGATACATAACTGAAAATGAATCATGTGATGACATGTTTGAATGTGAAGAACATTCTAGCAGCAGTAGTGACAGTTCTTCTTGCAATTAAAATTATTATAATGATGTACTTACTAATGAGGTATCTTGCAATAAAGAGGACACTAATTGTGATAGGGATTCTAATTTTTTAGATTCTTCCACTGATGTTACCATTATTGTAAGTATTATGTATTAGCTAGCTTATGATCATAGCCTAAGAGAAAAGACTTGTGATGAAGTCTTGTTGAATGCTGATGAAATTTCAGAACTAATAGCAGTGATTATGAAAGGTATGTAAATTTTTCTATGAATCTTCAAATTTTCCCTTATTATGTTTCTTCTCAAGATGAAGTCCTTTCCCAAAATTTGATGATGAAAGTAATACAAATTAAGAACATTATGTGTCAAATCTTGGAGGTGTATGTGACCATAGTTCAGATGTCAATATACATGATGGCTTTTTTGATGTAAAGAGTATTGCTAAGGGAAGATTTAATGCTGATCCAAATTATCTTCATGTTGATCATGCTGCAATAAGTTTTGATGTTTCATGTGATGAAAAGGAGTAGAGAGAAGAGAGAAGTTTGCATGCTCAAACAGGGAATTCATGATGGCTATGGAGTTGTGAATCAAGTTATGAATTCCATAATCAGTTAGAAAAGAATAGAGGAAAGAAGTTAGAGGACATAAGTGATACATCTGATCAAAGAGGATCAAGGATACATGCAAAGAGGTGATATGTTATCTAGCAAAAGAGTGCTAACCATAGGATCATTGCTGAGACATTCTAACAGGTGAATAAGTTAAATCTCCTAACAAAGTAGTCCTAACATGATATTGTAAATCCTTTAACATGGTGCTTACTTCATTGTAAGTTTAATTTCTTTAATCAGACACACTTATAAGAGGTTGTTGAAATCCTTCAACAAGGTAAGATCTAACAATATTGTAAGCCTATAATAGGGCAGACCTTTCATAGGATAGATTATAGTTTATGATCAAACATTGTAACCATCATTGGATACACTTTATAACTATAGTAGTGAATATTTGTGGGTGTTATTTCCACCCCAAATTTACCTTGTCATTGGAGGGTTTCTATGTGTCATATATATGTTGAATGTTATTTTCTTTCATACTATGGATGAATATGTTTAGTTAGCTATTTAAGTTTACATGAAAATTGTGAGATGGATGTGTGGTGAATGATTTTATGGTTAAAGTTTTGAAAGACTAATTCACCCCACCTCTCTTAAAGTTTACTTTCCCTATTGAATTTTCAACAATTGGTATTAGAGCTTTGGTTCTCTGGAAAGGAAATCTTTGCAACTTTGAGGAAAGATCTTGAAGATGGAAGTCTAAAAGTTTGGAAAGGTTATTGATAACCAAAATATTGAATTACAACTTTCCCTACATCATTTGAATGAAGAAAGATATTATTTAAAGTGCTCACTTAAGAGAACAAAAGAGATAACTATTAAAGAGAGTGACAAACATTATCAAGAGATTGACACTACTAAATTGTTTGTTGATGGAAACTCAAGTGAATTTGATGCAGTAGTTGCATATCTCATGGAAAAGAATGGTGCCCTAATTGAAGAGGTCAGAAATCTTAGATAAAACAAGAAGTCCAATCAATATTGTTGTGTAAGGTAACTGAGCTAAAAAATAAATTTGAGGAAGATAAATTCATGATTGAAGATTAAAAAAGGATACTAATTAACAGACTGGAAGAGAAGACATCATATGTAAATATTATTGCTCACATGCAACTGGAAACAATGAATCAAATGATGATTACTAATCATAAATTGAATGGAAAGGATATTAAGATAATAACCCTAAAATTATGGAATGAACAACTAAGAAATGATCTAAGAAGAGAGAAATAATTTGCTGAAATTTTTGAAAACCTAGTGAAGCCATTAAGTAAATTGAGAAATTGACAAGATCTCCTAGACCTAACAGTGATTGTATTGGATTGGGTTACACCAATAATGAAGAAAGAGATTCATCTAAATGTGCTGAACAAATAAAATAAAAAGGTAAGAACTACAAACCTACTTGTCATAATTGTAGAAAGATAGGTGATACAAAAAATGTAGGTCATACAACAAATGTTTGCAGGAGAAACAATTCAAATCAAAACCCTAAGAAGAAATGCATTTGTAACTATCATAAGTGCAACAATCAAGGACATCAAACACATGAATGCAAAATAAAGACTTCATGCATACAAATATTTGAAGGTTATTGCTACAACCATAACTAGTATGAAGATAGAGCATATGAGTGCAGATCCAAGCCTAATTGGTCAACAAACAAGCAGACAAAAGTGCAACACAATGGAAAACCACACAATTAGGATTAGAATGCAAGGTATAGTTTTCACTATTTTCAACAATATGGACATGTTGCTAAGAATTTCATTAGAACACATTTCAAAAGTGACTATAGTAGATGGTTGAGTCAAATTACATGTTTTAGTTATTTAAAGACTAGTCACATCAGGAAAAATTGTCCAACAAGGTCAAAAAAACCTACTGATGAATTCAATAAAGGAAAAGGAAAGGTTGATGTTGAAGAAGTCAAAGTGTCGATGAACAAGACATGGAAGGAAAAGGAAGATTGGAGCACATCAAGTTCAGATGGGATCACTTCATCCAATGGATCAGGTGATCACACTATCCCCAACTAAGCAATCAAGAGGTATGTGTGGGACTAATATTTCAAAGTTCAATTATACATCAATTCTAAGGATTCAAATCTAAAGGGATCATATATGCATGAAGTAAGATGCAAAGTGATGAAGGGTGTTGCCCTTAATACCATAAACACATAGCAAAAACAAAGAAACAATAGTAAATGTGAGCAAAAAATATGGAATTCTTATTATCACTGCAAATGAAAACTTATAGAATTCACAGTACAATATGGTAACCCACATGTGCACCTTCATTATAGTAATCTACAAGAAAATGCTACAAACTACACCTAGATCTATCCTAGACAATGTTTGGGCCTTTCTTAAATAGGAAATTTTATGTTGCTTGGGAAGGTTTTAGGCATTCAATCTCAATACCTAG
Organism: Cupressus sempervirens; assembly: GCA_028749045.1. NCBI lineage: Eukaryota > Viridiplantae > Streptophyta > Pinopsida > Cupressales > Cupressaceae > Cupressus > Cupressus sempervirens. Next base: position 742,848,405 of record CM053785.1, read on the forward strand.
GGCTAAAAGACACTAACAATACATATAGAGTTGGCCAAATACATCTTTGACATTTATCTTGGAAATTTTGGGTAGCCCAACTTCAGAAAGCCATAACTCTCTAGCAGTTACTCCAATTGGCTATTATAACAACTTTTCAAAAATGTAAGCTCTTGATCTATAGGCTTAGAACTATACAAGCACCCTTTTATCATGTTTTCAAACCTCATCTAAGGCCTATAAAGCCTTCAAAACTAAGATCAATGATTTTTCTTTAAAAATTTCCACCAAAAATTTGCAACAACTTCTCCAATACTTAAGCTGGAGCAATGGGATTTTTATGGTAAACTTATAATTCTAAAATGAACCTTCATGTAGAAAATTAGAACATTCCAAGATTTTATGAAAAATTCACTAAAAATAGCAAGTTCCTAGAAATAGTAATCCCCTGTCTACTAGTCCTTATTTAAATAGAAAAGGCTGAAAATTAAAATATTTTTGGGTAATGCAAGATTTCTCTTACACCTAGGATGCTCTTGCATTAGATAGATGGGGAAATTTGAGAAGTGACTCTGTCATGATGAATCCTTTACTAGACTCACTTTCCATTTGACCAGGTATTCTTCATAAGTTTTGTTCCTTATAGTTTGTCCAACACAAATGTCTAGTATCTCCTCAATCTCTTGTGTAGCCAAACTAGCTACTAGAATGCTCCACTACACTTCTACAACTTCATCTCCATCACCTCCTTCATAATACTATGTCAAATTTTGAACTATTAAATACTGGTGAAATATTCAATTCAACAAGGAACTCTACTTCATAGGCATTTCTAGAATTATGCCTTTTCACTATCTTGCATGTCATCTTCAACTTATTATATGTACCCACTAGAAAATGCTCCTTTCTCAAATGAACCATGACTTCATCTTGAATCTAAAATTCCTTATACCTCCTTTTCACATCTTCCTTATCCGTGTATTGGGTATTCATCTTTGTGATGTGCTTCCTCACCTCCTCACAGATATTCTTCAAATGTTTTACAAATTCTTCTGCTTCAACACTACTTATCTCACCTTTATCCAACTGTCTCAATTCATAAACATTTTTGGACCTGCTCCTATATACAATTTGTAATGTTGATTTACCCATACTCTAGTTGACATAATTATTATATGCAAATTCTACCTATGGTAAAATCAGATCACATCCTTTTAGCTTGTCTCCAACAGAACATCTCAATAAATTTCCCAAACTCCTATTCACCACTTCTATTTGTCCATCAATCTATAGATGATGCAATGAATTGAACTTCAACTCCATCTTCAACTTCTTCCACAATGTACACCAGAAATACCCAAAAAATTTGGTATCTCAATCTGAAACTATATGCTTTGGAAGACCATGTAGTCTCACCACTTTTCTAAAAATAACTTTGCCACATGAAAAATATCACTAGTCTTCTTGAAAGGAATAAAATGGACCATCTTTGAAAACTTGTCAACCACCACAAAAATAGAATCATGCCCTCACTGAGTCTTTGGTAATCCAAAAACAAAATCCATGCTAACATCCTCCCACATCTTCTCTGGTATAGGTAATTGCTAATACAACCCTGTAATTTTCTTTACTCCTTTCACCATCTAACATACTTTGCAACTCTATACAAACTTCTTCACATCTTTCTACAACTATGACTAGTAATAATTCTCATCAACCAAAGCTACAGTTTTATCTATGCCAAAATGTCTAGTTAATCCTCCAACATGATTCTCCTTGATGATATTATCTCTTATTGAACTTATGGGAAACCCAACTGGCCTCCTTTGAAAAACATATTATCATGGATCATAAATCCAACTATTTTTTCTTGTTAAGTGTAACAGGTTCTGTACAAGTCTTCCACACTTCAGTGAAATCAAGATCATCTTGATACAAACTATTGAGTTCCTTGAACCTAACCACCTCTATCTACATTTCTATCAGAAAAATTTCTCTTCTACTAAGAGCATTTGCAACTCTATTAGATTTCCAAGTCACATGTTTCAAAAAATATGTATAACTTTGTAAAAACTCAATCCACTTCAAATGCCTTCGGTTTAATTTTCCTTGACTACTCAAGTATTGCAAATCTTGATGATTAGTATACAAAAAAAACTCCTTAGGAAGAAGATACTGTCTCCACTTCTTCAATTCTTGAACTATAGTATAAAATTTGTGATCATAAACAATTGAAATAAGCATCAGATCTACCTTATTGACTCAAAATAACTCCTAATGTAGTACCACTAGAATTACAGTCTACTTGAAACACCTTGTTAAAATTAGGAAGCACTAAAACAAATTTCTCAATAAATTTCTATTTCAATAGATTAAAACACTTATCTACTCCTATAGTCCACTTAATATATTTCCTATCTCCTCTCATCATTTTAGTCAAGGGTCCACAAATACTAATAAAACGCCTTATGAACTTTTTGTAAAAAATAGCTAGTCCATGAAAAGATCTTACCTCTATCACAGTCCTTGGAGTAGGCCATTCAAGGATAGCCTTCACTTTCTATGGGTCCATTTTTAGGCATTCTCATGAGACTACAAATCCAAAGTACACCTGCTCCTTTAAAAAATTGCATTTCTTTAGGTTTATCAACAACCTTTCTTCCTTCAACTTATCAAATACCTTGTGAATATGGATCAAGTGCTCCTCTAATGTCTTAATAAAGATCAAAATATCATCTAGGTAAAAAATGAAAAAGTTAACTAGAAACTCCTTTAGTACCTCATTTATGACCCTTATGAAAGTTCTTGGTGCATTGGTTTTTCCAAAAGGCATGACTAACCACTGGTATATTCCTTCCCTTGTCTTGAAATAAGTCTTCCACTCATCACCTTATCTAATATGAATCTGATAATACCCACTCTTTAGATCTATATTTGTGAAATACTCAGCCCCACTCAAACACTCCATAATATCATCCATTCTTGGCAATGAAAATCTGTCCTTGATGGTGATCTTCTTGACAATGAGAGAATCTATACACATTCTCCATTCTCCATTCTTCTTTGGTGCTAATACAGATCACACAACAAATGGAACTACACTCTTTCAAATCAAACCCTTTTGCAATAACTAATGAACTCGTCTTTTCAACTCTTCAATTTCTATTGGTGTCATTCTATGCACTAACTTGTTTGGAAAATGAAATCCTAGAATCAAATCCATTTGGTGACTGATCTTCTTGGTTGGGGATAATCCATCAAGTACATTATCTCACACAATATCAGAAAACTCTCACAACATATCTGCAACTTCTATAGATATGCTCATGCTTCATACCTTTGAGAGACACTTTTCTATCAACAAAACATATTATGGCAATACTACATACCCTTTCTTCTTTTTGCTTCAACATCTTCAACTTATGTTTCACTCCATCCTTTGTTAAAATGTAGGTATTTGCTCACCCATTGTGTACACCATACCTCTAAAACTACCATGGTCTTCCTAGCAACATATGACATATGTCCATAAGTATGATATCACAAAGTACCTCATCCTGGTAGCTTTCAATCTTGAACTTCATAGAGAAATGCTCATTGACCATGACATTGTGGTCATCATGCACCTAGACAATACGACATGGATGTGAGTGTTTTTGTCTCTTCATCTTCAACTTTGTGACCATCATTTTTGACATTATATTGTTAGCACTTCCACCATCAATGATCATATCACAACACTTATCATCTACACCTTTTGTGAAACAAGCTCTTTCTTTGATCAGGTTCATTCTCACCACTCAACATGACTCTTATGTTAAGTATGAATTTTCCTCTTTCAGTATCTTCAGAATGTGATGACCTAACATCTTCATCAGCATGTACAACTCTAGCCTGGCCTTCTGTTCTTTTATTTGTCCTTCCTTGCCCTTATTCTCCACAGTGAAAACATTTCCCACAGAACCCTCCTCTTCTAGATCCTTGTCCTTTGCCTCTTCCTCTCTGAGCCCTATTATTCTAATTATGGAAGTGATTGGAATTGTTTCCCCTCTGGTTCTAACTACTACTTCTAGCCTCATCCTTGTTCTTCTAATCATCATTACAGCCTCCATAAGATCATCCACTAGATCTTCCACCATGACCTCTTCCACTATTCTTGATGTTAAACTTCTTGCTTAGTTTCTTCTCAACTCTTAGGAAAAACTAGTATGCCACCTCAATACTATTCATTGAAACCAAATTTAGCACATCCTAAATACTTGGCCTTAACCCATTAAGATAATGTGCCACTTTCTCCTTATTAGCTTCTACATGGTCGGTTGTAATGAGAACTTAGTAGAACTCTTTGATATACTTTTGAAAAAAAATTCCTCGTTGCTTCAACCCTTAAATTTTCTTCAAAAGATCATGCTCATAATCTATAGGAATGAATTTTCGGTTAAGTTTAGCCATCATCCAATCCCATCTAGTGAGTTTGTCCTTTCCCTATTTAGTTTGCTCCAAATAAATCTCCTATCACTAGATCTTTGCATGTCCCTTCAGTTAAACCTTTGCAAACTTGACCCTATCAGGATCCTCAATATCTTCATACTCAAAGTATTCCTCTAGTTCACTAATCCAATTGATCAACTATTCTAGGTTAAGATTTCTTGAAAATGTGGGAACCTCAAACTTAGGTTTTTTTCCAATCTTGGAATGACCTTTAAAAGCCTCTCTTCTTATGGGTTAAAAACTACCTCTACTTCAACATTTTCTTCTTCTTTGTCCTAATTCTATCTTTCATCTATTATAGGAAGATTTATCCCTTTACGCATTTATCCTTGCAATGATTACATTTGTCTTTGGAGGGCTCTAAAACACTTTGGTGTAATACCTACAACTCTTCTACCATGCCCTCTTCATGGAGGCATTTTTCATGCATTGAAACCCTAGTAAAAAATACCTCACAAATGGCAATCTTTCTACATGCTCAGCCCAAACCATGGTCCTATTGCAAACTGCATCATAGTCAGTGATTTGTCCACACACTCAAGAATTATAGCTCCTATACCACTAGATCAAGGGTGCTCCCCTTAATACCATAAACACATAATAGAAACAAAGAAACAACAACAAATGTGAGAGAAAATATGGACTTCTTATTATCATGGCAAATAAGAAATTATAGAATTCAGAAGTACAATATAGTAATCCACATGGGTGCCTTAATTAAAGTGATCTACAAGATAGTACTACAAACTACACTAAGGTTGTCCTAGACAATGTTTGGGCCTTTCTTAAATAGGCAATTTTATGCCACCCAAGAAGGTTCTAAACATACAATCTTAATTTCTATGGTTGAAAAACCCTAGCAATACATATAGAGTCATCCAAATACATCTATGACATTTATTTTGGAAATTTTAGGTAGCCCAACTTCAGAGAGCTATAACTCTCAAACCGTTGCTCCAATTGGCTATTATAGCCACTTTTCGAAAATGCCACCTCATAATCTACAAGCATAAAATTGAACAAGTGCCCTTCTGTCAAGTTTTTGGACCTCTTTTGGGGCCTTTAAGGCCTTCAAAACTAAGCTCAAAGAATTTTCTCCAAAAAATTTTATCAGAAATTCGCAATAACTTCTCTGATACTTAAGCTAGAGAAATGAGATTTTCATTGTAGGCTTATAATTCTTAAATGAATCTTAATGTAGAATATCAAAATATTTTGAGCTTATATGACAAACTTACTAAAAATAGCAGGTTCCTAGAAATAGTAACCCCCCTATCTACTAGTCCTTATTAAAATAGATAAGCCTAAAAAATATATTTTTGGGTGATGCAAGATTGCTCTTACACCTAGGATGCTCCTGCATCACAAATTATTTGTTCGAAGCTAGAAGAAATATATAAGTATTCATGTTGTTGCCGAGCATAAAATTTTTCACTATTCCTGTCAAGTGAAAAATTAGTTATTGTCAAGCTATCAAAGGTAATAGTGTTGACCAAGCTTGCTATGGTTGTTGAGCATCGTAGGAATTACATGGAAGTCGAGTGAGTCAAAAATACTATTGAAGCCAAGCTTACAATTGTGTAAGAACTTAGCATTTATTGCAAATTTTCAAGGGCTATATGGTCATTTTTTGACTCATTTGCAATTATTCAAGAATGAAGAGATCACAAAGAACATAATGAAAATTGGAGAAATTGATTCAAGCATTTGCAAATTGGATTCAATTGCTACTCATCACCAAATGTCATATTTTTCAAGGTATTTATTGTGTGTTGAGCTATGTTGTTTGAATTTACACAAACCCTAGATAGTTTTAATGGCATCTAGCTCTTCTCTTGTTGTGGTCAAGGAAGGAAGATAAGTCTTAAATGTTCATTTGATAAGCAATGAGATTAAACAACCACATTTCTGGGCAATTCTTGATATTGCATACAAAGGAGACCTGTCTCGTGCATTATCTATGATACCACCACAAGTTGTTGAGATAATGGGTGTTGCACACATTGCATAATATTGTTATTTTATTATTTTATTTTTGTTATGTAATGTTGTGCTTAGATGGATGTGCAACATGTAAAGATTCCCATGAAATATTCTGGATGAGTTGTATTGTAACATGGTGAAAATATTTTATGTAATTATTTAATATTGGGGGAAAAGAATTAAATGCCCAATATTAAATGTGGGGTCAGTGGGTTAGGTAGCACATGGTTTATGTAATACCACTTGGTGGTTTTGTGGGACTTGCTACTATATAAGCAGCCACAAGGGTAGTTGTTGTGGAGAGAGAAAGAGTGACAAGGAGAAGACAAAAGACAAGAGTCGAGCGGGACAAGGCTTGACAGGTTAGCCAAGGGAGCATTTGTGAAGGTTGAAAGCATGGCATGGGATGTGTGGATTCATGCTTGTTCACATAGTTTGCTCTGTTGTGGCTATGGCCATGAAGGCTTCCATGGTTGCATGGCAATGGTATTTTTGCTGAATAATACATGGTGATGGATGCTTTTGGAGGCTGGGTTTTTTCCCTCAATGAGGGTTTCCTAGGGTATATCTTGTGTCACAATTTTGTGGGTATGTTGTCTATTCTCTTGCATGTGGATTTTAATTCCATGTTTATTTCAGATCTATTATGGGTTATGTGAAAATGGTTATATTCTTTGTTGCCAAGTTTCCTTACAAGTGGTATCAGAGCTATGGTTTTATTATTATAACCCTAGATTGAATCCATGGGAATGCATGAGAGGATAAAAGAAAAGGGCAAGATATATGAATGATTTATTGCAGATCTGAGGGTTTTGGATTTGTTGTTATGATGGGATGTTAAAAGATTTGGGCATGTGAAATTGTTGGAGAAAAAGATTTTTTTTCGGATGTTTCATTTAAATGAGGGTTTTGGGGGGTAGCTTGCAAAAATGACCTCCTGGGTAAAAACAGACCTCACCATTGGATCCCGGTCGACATTTTCATAAATTTTGATATATAATATGTCCTAGTTTAGCCATGTTCAGAGGAAATGAAAGAGTTTTTTAGTTTTAGCCCATGATGGCCGTCAAATTTAATCCCGTCGAAATTTTCGTCACTGAAAAAATAAAAAATGAAAAATCTTACTGAAAATGGTAAAAAGATTGTCTTAGTAAAATGGCCATAACTTTCTCTCAGAATATTAGATTTCAGAGTTCTTATAGGCGTTGGAAAGCTAATTCAGAGCACTACAACATGGCATAGGTTTGGTTCTGTGATTTTAAAATTTTGTCAAGTTTTCAGAGGCCTAAAGTCAGATGTTGTTTATTTTGAGTAGGGATTAAGTCATAACTTGGGCATACGAAGTCGAATTTTGGGCTTCGAGTAGTCAACGGAAAGCTCTTGGAGAGCTCTACACATTGGTTTAGATTTGGTGTAGGTTTGACATGATTTATTTGTTGATATATTGATCTAAATAGCTTATAAGTATATTTTGACTATGGTAACATTGTGAGTTTATGACATTGGAGATTTAAGATTTGATGTCATTGTATACTCAGTTCATATTTCAGATTGGTCTCATGATGATATGGTTATTAGTGTTTGGTTTGGATATGTATGATGACTTGTTGGGTCTATAAGTTGTGCAGTGTTGTAAGCGGTCTATACTTACAGGTTGCATTTATAGCTTGGTTATGGATTGTCTTTGCCCATTGATCTTTCATTATTGATGCATATTCAGATTGGTGGCTTGGATTTGGATTGTCTATGCCCTAAGTCACATGATTTACTATTTTCTTCATGTAGAAGGGATGAGATGTTGTTACCAGGTATAGTCATGGTGGAGTATTGCAGTTGACTATTTTATGCTGACAGGTTGGACACTTTGAGAGCCAGATGCTCAGTTCATGGATGTGATCATGGTGCCATGGATTTTGGCATGACATGATTGGTTATACAGGTACATCCTTGATGTTCATTAGCTTGGATTTTCTGATTTGGTTATGGTGGTATATCTTCTTGGTTGAGGATCATGGTTATTTGGTTTCTTTTAAGGAGCTCATGAAGTGCACTTTGAGTTCTTTTATGGTTTGATGCTTTGGTTGATTCTCATGGTTAGAGGATGGTTATTTTTCATCATGATGTCATGGATAGCTTTGATACGCAGTTTAGTGGGAGCTTGTGACAGTGATGGGGTGATAGTGCAGGATTAGTTCCTGGTTTGGTTTATATCTTCTTGGTTTGGAGAGGATGGATTTTATGATGCCATAGATGACTTGGTACCACGGTTGAGTGGGAGTTTTGTTGGCATTGATATATTTATTGAGTGTTTGCAGATGTTGGAGGTTTGTCTTAGATCCTATTGCTGCAGAAGCGTCTTTGACATTTGCATAATGCACTTTTTATCTTCATGGTGTTTGAAGATGGTTAGATCTTGAGGACTCATGGAGTTCTTAGTTATCTTTATGGTGTATGGAGATGGTTCTTCCTGGTATGTGGAGATGGTTTTTTCTTCATGGTGTGTGGAGAAGGTTGCATCTTGAGGACTCATAGGGTTCTTGGCAAAGGTGTGGTTTATGCTTTTGTTTGGCATATTATCCTTGGTGTGAGAATGGTTTCATTATTATGTCATGGTATACTCTTGATACACGTTTAGAGTTGTGACATGTTATAGTATGTTCATATGGCGCATGTTATCTCTTTAGTTGAGATGGTAAGATCATGTTGTCATGTTTATGTTCTTGAGGCCATGGTTGGAACTTGGACATTGATCTTGGTAGAGTTTCTTGGTATTGAGTACACTGATCATAAGCTGGATACTTCATGTTATTGCTATGTTGCATTTGGAGTTGGCATGGATTGATTGGTTATAGGTGCTCATGGATACTTAGAGATGGTGGTGACGCTGATTTCTCTTGGATTAGAGAAGTATTTTTTGGGATGGTTGATGGTTTCAACAGGAAGTCTGAGGGGCAGTCACCTGATATGGACTTGAGAGGAGATTGTTCTTAGATGAGTCTTGGTTGGAGACTTGGGTATCTTGATGAGCATTCACATTCCCCACTCTTGGTCTACTCGGGAGTTTGCTACTTGAGAGGTATAGCCCATTGTTTTTTCTCGGTTGCATTATATTTTGTCTTTCATGGATATGGATCTTGAGCTATGGTACATGAGTTAATTCTGGAGAGTTCATTTGAGAGATGGTTTTAGCATTGGTTATCTCCATGTGCATATGTTGTTATCCTGGTTGAATTTGGGAGATGGTTTTTATATTGGGCATATTCCTTGGATTAGGAATGGTTATTCCTTGGTTTAGGAATGATTTATTGAGTTTGATCTTCTTGTGAGAGGCATACATCCATGATTAGCTATATGGTATGGTTTGGGTGTTGTTGAGGCTTCTTGTTGGGGTTTTATGGAGGAGATCATACTTGCACAGTTTACATCTAGAGGTGTGTGTAGAAGGACATGATACAGGTTATGATTTGCATGGTTTCTCTAGTCTTGGTTATCTTCCTGGATGTTCAGTTTTGACTACATTGGATTTGAGATTGGTTAGAGACTGTGATCACTAGTTTGTGCTCATGTATGTCATGTGAGAGATGACATGGTTATTTCTTTATCTCTTTCCTTTGTTGGTTGTGGTGAACTTGGGAGAGCATTGGAGACTTGTTATGAGAGTTGTTCTTGCAGGATATTAGTTTATGTATTGTGGATGTCCTTGATACTACATGGATTCACTTCTTTGAGATGTGTTGAGTGGATTGGTTATAGATTTGACATTATCTTTTGCAGTGGGAGCTTCTTGGTATATATGTGGCAGGTATTGCTCTTGAGGCTTGTGATTGTAGGTTGTAGATTAGATATGTCAGTGATATGAGATTCACTTGTTATACCTTTGAGGTATGGATAGTTGGATGGGTTTGGCACTTGTTGTGGGTGCTATTACAGCTATGGATATTTTGACAACTACGAATACATGTGATTACCTTTGGATCAAGTTTTTTTTCTTGGAATTTCAGTTGGTACAGGATTTTATGATCTTCTAATGTGACAAGTTTGGTGGCTTTCTCTTTGGATGGCTTCTATGTATGTCCAGTGGGAGTGGCATAATAGGAGGTTAGATCATTCATGTTCGAGATGCTGGATACTTTGATTTTGTTGCGTGTACCAGGATGGATCGCTTGGCGTATTTTGATCCATGATGGTGGATGTGCTGGGAGGGATTTTTCCCTTGTTCATTTATGTGGCTACGGATTGACCCTATGCAATGTATACAACAAGTGGGAGATTGTTGAGATAATGGGTTTTGCACACATTGCATAATATTGTTATTTTATTATTTTATTTTTGTTATGTAATGTTGTGCTTAGATGGGCGTGCAACATGTAAAGATTCCCATGAAATATTCTTGATGAGTTGTATTGTAACATGGTGAAAATATTTTATGTAATTATTTAATATTGGGGGAAAAGAATTAAATGCCCAATATTAAATGTGGGGTCAGTGGGTTAGGTAGCACATGGTTTATGTAATACCACTTGGTGGTTTTGTGGGACTTGCTACTATATAAGCAGCCACAAGGGTAGTTGTTGTGGAGAGAGAGAGAGTGACAAGGACAACTTCTATGATGAGGACAAAGAACAAAATTGTGAAAAAGCTCAAGGAACAATTTGTTGAAGAGGTGGAAGGAGATGATGAAGAAGAAGATAATGAAAATGATGAAGAAGATACACCTTCCCAAGGACCACTTCCTCTTACATAGGGTCAAGGTGATGATCAAATAGAAGAAGAAGTAGAATTTGATGAAGGTGTTGAGGAAGAAGAAGCCAATGAAGCACCTATTGCTGAAAAAAGAAAAAGAGAAAAGAAAAGAAGCCAACAAGAAAACCCAAGAAAGTTGTGAAACCTTCACAACAAAAGCCTATAGTTCCTATCATGAGGGATAACACAAGAGATACTACTAAGAAGACTCAAGAAGTTGAGAAACCTAAAGGAAAGAGAGCTAGAACAACTACCAAGGAAGATGAACTTGAGAAAATGCAAAGGAGGAAATATATATAGTGCTAGCTGAATTAGGCAATTTTAAGTGGTAATCTATAGTCCCTCTTCTGATTTGGACAACTTGTGTGATAATATCAAAAACATTGTTGATTTATTAGGATTCACACATGTTGAGTTTGATCAACTAGGAAAGGTATAAATTAATAAGGTTGAAGAACTTTTATATAAGATGATGGCAACTTTTAATAAAATTCCAATTGAGATTGCCAACTCTTTACCCAATGGTCTATATGACAAAGTTAAGAAAATATGGTAATTCAATTTAAATACTAAAAGTAATATTAGGGAGACTACTCTTGCTAGAGTAATGCCAAAATTAGATAAGTCTACAATGACAAAGGCCATTAATAAATACAAGGGGAGATTTTCTCCCAAATACATATCCTTCAACATTTTACAAAATAAAATTGAGGATGTTGTCAAATAGAGAAACCAAACATGGAAGGCCATTTATGGGTTGTAGATAGAAAAATCTATTGATATTGTACCTATGGAAGTAGGTGAAGACAATGTTGAACAAGAGGTAGTTGAGATAAGAAAGGATGAATCTATAAGGGAAGGACATTAGGAAGACATTGTAAAAGAAACAATTATAGAGGCTATAACTGAGGAAGAGAAACAACAAGATCAAAATGTACTAGAGGTACATATGATGATTGTCAATCCCCCTCATGTAGATAAAGTAGATCAACAAGTAGAAATAGATATGATCAAGGATGTCTCTAACAATACAACTCTAAATATCAGTCCCTTAATAGAAGAGGATATGAAGAAGATATTGATTGATTCTACCACCAAGGAAAAACAATGTAGCCATCATGTATTAGCAAGTGTGGATGAGATTGAGAAGGTAGAATTGACATGTATAGGGGAGAAAACTCAAGAATTATCCAATATCCCCCATAAATCTACATAAATGCCATCTACAATGCCTATTTTAGTACATCAAAGGAAGGATAAAATGTCATCACATATCAACAAATTGCTGCAAAATGTTTTAGTACAACCAGTTTCAATTGTTGAGACAAATGGGACACCAGTCCAAATAGGTCAGGAAGCCAATCTCGAACCTACTGCACAAGCACAAGGTGAAACAAAGATCATAGAAAGGGAGAAGGATAGGACTAAAGATTCAATCTTAACTATGAAACTAGAGGAATAGATAGCAATTTAGACACTAGTTACCATACTACATACTACTCCTATTTCTAGTCAAGCACTTCAAAAGCCAAGTGTAGAATCTACACCATTATAGTCATCAAGGCTTAGTCCTAGTACATATAAGGTTTATTAAGTCATGTCTTATGGTGATATAAAATTAGATGAGGTGATTTAACTTCTATAGTTTTATATTGCATCAATCACCACAGAGAAAATGAACATATTACAAGATGCTCTAGCCAGAAAGAAACACCACAAACTTCTCAGAAGAGAGCATAGGAAGAAACAAGCACTACATGACATCAAGGAAATATTTCTTGATGCATGCAACCTACTTGCACTAGATGATGCAAATCCAATCATTAAGAAATTGAAATTTTTTTCAAGAAGGCAAATGATAAAGACCTAGACACAAATGCTAAATTATTAGAATGGTATGTGAAGAAATTTCTAGCCAAGGTAATTGAAAAGATATATAGTGTCATTGCACTTAGTCGGGTTGAGTTAGCAACCAAAATTGATGGCGTGAAGAAGGTGTTGGAGAACATTTTCTCTCTTTATACTAAGTTGTGTGATGTAACTTTGTTCACACAAGAAGTGCATAGACACATTGACCACCTGGAGGGAGATTTGAAGTCAACAGTTAAAATCCTACAACAATCTCTTGGTTAAAGTTAGTCTCATTTTAGAAAATTTTTATCACCACAAGGTCAATTAGTAGCATTAAAAGCTTAAGATGCCAATATTTGGGCCATACTAATCAACATCCAGTCCATGTTGACCCCTCAAATGGAGGTGTTGCACAAGGAACTAGCCTTTGTAGAAACATTGATGAAGAACAATCCCCATCTTTCTACTCATGAATGCCTAATTAACCTTGCTTCTGAGTTATCTATTCAAAACATATCTCTAGAGGTAGCATGTGACAATTGGGATGCAATACTAAAGCTAACAATGGAAGTCCATAAATCATTCTTGGACAAATACACTATTCATGTACCACCCATGACATAATTGTCAAACGGGGGGAAAATGAATTTTGAAAAAGACAAAAGGGGAGAATGAATAAGTTTTGGGGGATACCAAATTAAGGGGGACTTAGTATAGAAATAGAGCCAACACATTGCAAATGTACTCAATAGGAGTTTTCAAATTCAAAAAAGAGCAATCAAATCAAGGGGAGTTATAAAAGTTTGAGGTATGATTGATGATTCACAAGTTTTGCAAAAATTTTAAGTTTTGAAATTTTTTATGTTAGCCAAGTACTGAATAAAGATTATCTGAGTTATGCTCATAAGTTATGATTATTTAGGCATGACACCATGTTTTTTTCCCACTCATGTCAAAGGGGGAGATTGTTAATATGAGATTGGTTTTGACATATGAGTGACAATACACTTAAGGCATTTATCATATAGAACTTAGTTCATGTTGAACAAGTAATATATGTTGAGAATAAGTTGTCAGATAATGTCTATTGAGTAGGATGTATAGTAAGTTTCAAGTCACTCGAGTGTCAAGTAGATAGTTGATACCGGGTGATTCAGATGATGAGTGATCAATGGATGCCAAGTCATTTAGAGGTTGAGTTACAACATTGAAGATATAGTTAATACCAACCATCAAAGACTACAAGTTCAGAGTAAAATAGTTTTGGACATAGTTGTTTGTAATGATAGAAAATTCTATGTAAACTATTTTGAGCCAACTTAAGGATTGTTTTGTGATTCTAGATCATAATAATGAATTATATTAAGGATCCCTATATAGTGCATACAACCAATCAGTTAAAGGGATGGATTACATGGAAAAATGGGTGAATCACAATTGTTGATTCATGCCTAACCCTAAGTCACCTAAGTCTTCTTAAGGAAGAAAAACCCTAAAACATTATATGTGAGAAGAGAGAAGTTTGTATGCACAAACAAATAATTCATTGTGGCTAAGGAGTTGTGAATAAGGTTATGAATTGTAGAATTAGTTAGAGGAGAACAAAGGAAAGAAGTTAGTGGATGGAAGTGATACATCTAATCAAAGAGGATCAAGTATACATGTAAAGAGGTGATCTATTATCTAGCAATAGAGTGCTAATCACATGATCATTGCTGAGACATTCTAACAAGTGAATTAGTAAAATATCTTAATAGAGTAGTCCTAACAAGTTTTTGTAAATCCTTTAATAGGTTTCTTACTTCATTATAAGTTTAAGTCTTTTAATCAGACACACTTCTAAGAGGGTGTTGAAATCCTTTAACAAGGTAAGATCTAATGATCTTGTAATCCTTTACCAAGAAAGATCATTCATAGGAGAGACTAGTTTGTAATCAAACATTGTAGCCTTCATTGGATACACTTTATAACTGCAGTACTGAAGATTTGTGGGTGTCATCCCCACCCCAATTTTACCTTCTCATTGGATGGTTTCTGGGTAACCAAATATCTTGTGTCATATATGTGTTGAATGTTATCTTCTTTCATACTATGGATGAATATGTTTAGCTAGCTATTTTATTTTACATACAAATATTGAGATGGATGTGTGGTGAATGATTTTATGGTTAAAGTTTTGAAGGATTGATGCACACTCCCCCTCTTAGAGTTTACTTTCCTTATTGAATCTCCAAAAATATACATATATACATACATACATGAAAACAACAATGCACTTTCTAAGATTTTACAATTATTCAACAAAAGTAATATTTTACAAGAAAATGCATCTAAAGAACTAATAACTCAGAAGAAAGAACATGGTGTTGAAGCATAACCTAAGAGAGCCATCTTTCTTCTTCACAAAAATAATTGGAGCACCCAAAGGAGACACACTTGATTTGTTAAAATATTTCTCTAGTACCTCTTCTAGTTGCAATTTTAATTCACTTAGTTCTCGAGTCATCATTTAATAAGGTGCCTTAGAGATGGGTTCTACCACTAACACAAAGTCTATGTAGAAATAGTCATTCAATAAGGGGCCTTAGAGATGGGTTATATCTCTTTTAGGAGGCATCAAAAGGATTTGTTTTGGAAAAAGTATTTAAAAACCATTATAGTAGTGGGTGATCAAGTGTTATTTCTCTACTTTATTCTTCATCAAGATCATTTACTGAGAGTGCAAAAAGATTACATCATTTTTGTATGCATTACTTAAAATGCATTATAGATATCATTAAAGATATGGTTTATTGGATCCCAACTATAACTTAATGTTCACCTAAATCATCCTTACGATAAATAGTCTTCTTTCTACATTTGGGGTGTGGAATCAAGAATTTATAACCAATCCATACCTAGAAAAATCCCATAGTAATCTAGAGGAACCACTGGAGGGTCTACCTTGGTGGTATATCCAATCCAAATCCCAAATCAATTTTTTGGACAAATAAGTCCATGATCATGTTATCCCTAGAGGATAGTTCAACGAATGATATTACATACTTCCCTTCTACCACTAGCCTCCATTTTTCAAGTAGAGATGGTGATATAAAAGAATCAATTTTCCTAGAATAAAATCAGATATAGATAGAATGACCCTCTAAACTTATATTGTCAATGATTATAACTTTGGTGATTGTCTTGCCTATTATAAAAAACTACAAATATTCTATGAGAATGACCTACATTACCTACTACACATTTTGAGGCTACTTGTGTTTTATTGGATCTAGAATTAGTGCACTAAGGGCAGCTTATTGCACTATGTCCATTTTTCCTATAGTAAAATACCGTGTATTTATTACAAAATTTCTTGTGGGTAGTGTGCTAGATTACTATTTGTTTTTCCTACTAACCTTCTAGGAATTTTACATCTAGTATAACTTATTATTCTATTTAGAACAAAATTTATTGTGATTTTGAGCATAGTGTGACTATCCTTTATTTTTATTTTGTAACTTCTTTTTCTGAGAGTTTTGTCCCCCTTTTATGTTATGACTATTGGTGTTTGGATGCTAAAGCTCTAGTTTTTTGGTTCCCCTTTGAAATAGATCCAATATTATTCATTTGAATAGCCTATATGACTACCCATTCCTATGTTTACATTCATTTCTAGAAGAAAAGTCTTGATTACCGAATCCCAAAGTTTTTTGGGCTCAAATACAAGTACACCTCTAGAGATAGAATTGTAGAGTCCCTTCATAAATTGTTGTACTGGCATTAGACCATCCTCCTTACACCCTAAAATGGGCTCAAGTTCATAGGAATTTATTTTATATTATTCTAACTCATTAGGGAAATTCTAATCTTGTTTTCTCTTAAAACCATTAACTTGAAATAATCCTTAAACATTGATAAATTCAAAAATATCAAATTAAATTTGCCTACTAAATCCCCTCAATTTATTAATTTACTCTAAACTAGCTATTGGAAATTTGGCTAAATATGTTTGTTATAGTTTTCATTTATATGGAAACGTATACCTTGTATGAAGAGGGTTAAAACACATTGTGAAGGTTTTCATACTAAGACTTAGGAAATAGTCTAAGCATAGATCAACAGAGTAGTGCACTTCATCTTATTTTATTTAGAAAATTTCATTGGAGGCACTTGAGCACATGCACTCTTAGGTGAAGCTAATACAGATACCAAAGAACACATGGGTAACATTTCTTAAGTTTTGGATATGTGCAAATAGAGTTATAGCCAATTTATCAAGTACAAGAATGAAAAGACAAAACAAAGGTAAATGAAGTGTAAAGGCATTTTGGTCAATCGATTGTTTTGGTTTACCAAAAAAATGATTTAACAATGTTGGGATGAAATCCTAGATATGAAATCATATGCAACAAAATAAAATTTAATATATTCAACAAAATATCAAGCAACAAGGCCGACATGATGAAATATCTTGGTATAAAGGAAGAAATTTTTGTGTAGTGAAGTGTGGCATTATAATGTAATGTTATAATTCTTGAATGTGAAACATCTATGATTAGTATTGATGTGAATTGGATGCTGGTATAGAGCACTATGGATGTATGACAAGCTTTGAATACAAAGCTACAAAGATAGGTAAGATATATATTGATGATATTAACACTCTATAAAAGGTTCTTGTATCTATCTTCCTGATAGCATTATAAAGATATTATTTCATATTTGAGAAGTTGGCTCTTATAGCATACTTTTTTATTGTAATACCAACTCCTAGAAGGTTTGAGCATACTAACAAGACCCTATCTTCTAATAAGGACATATGCACTATACATATGTAATAGAATCTTAACTTGGTCAATATATTTCAAAAGATACTTTTGATTAGTGGATCATTTCATGGGCACCATCTCCTCTAGGGGTTTCACTTGGACAGGGTTTTCCTAGTTAACAAGTAATGGTGTTATGAGTTTAATTGTGTTACAGTTATGTTTTCTTTTCAATTTATTCATATATGCAATTTTAAAGTTTGTTAATAATATCTATAATTGGGGAAAGTTTTGGAAGAAAGAATGTTGATGATACTTCTATGGGGAAATATTGTAGAAAAATGATTAGATCATTACCATGATGATATGTTACATTCATGATGATGTTTGTCATTGATGTAAACATAAAAGTTCTCTATGGTATCTAGCAAAAGAACAATGGTAAAGATCAAGTTGATGTGGATAGATAGTTGAGGATTTTCACTAAGTGAGGTTAAAGGAAGATACTACTAAGTGTCTATTATATGTAACTAACATTGGAAGCATAAGATATTAAATCTAGAAGAAGTTATGCAATTTTTGGTGAAGACTATTTCGAGATAGAGTTTACAGAAACATGTTCTAGTAAACTTGTTATATCTCTTAGCAAAGTTGTTAGTCTAAGAATCCAAATTTAAAGATGTGAAGAAGTCATTCTGGAGATGACATAGCTAAGCTTGCTCTTCATAATGTCACATGTACAGAAAATCATTCAAGTTATAAGGAGAAAGATTAATGTTATCGCTAAGTGTAACATGTTCTTAATGAGGTCCTATAATAATTAATTAAGGATGTGTAATAGCTGACTCAAGGAATTGTCTTATTGATTCAATATAAAGGAATGACATTTTCCTTTATCATGAATGGTATGCATGAATGATTGCAAGAATCATGAAGAATAGAATATGAAGATACAAAGAGTAGAGTGGAGGTGAATAAAACATCATTTTGCAGGTTTTATAATAACATCCAAAATTTGGTATTTGGATCTAAGGTTCATGACCTAGTCTACAAGTTCTAACAGTGATTGCTGGGGTTGATCGGATAAAGGAAAGAAGTTAAAGTATAGTACAATCAATTATTTTTCAAGGAATAGTTATAATATCAGTTGGATAGTGAATTTAGTGGTCTTTCCCCATAAGCTATTTGGAAAGTGGGTCCTTCTACCTTCTACAACTCCTAACAAGGTTGGCACAACTTCTAACTGGGTTGGAATCTCCTAACAGGGATACTAAATGTTGTAATAGACTCCTAAAAAGGTCCATCCTCTAACAAGGAATATTTATATTAGTACATCATCTTATGGTCATCATTCCCATTGGGGTTTTCCCTCTAATAAAGGGTTTCCCTAGTTAACAAATCTAGTGTAATTATGTATGTGCATCTTAGTATGGTTTTTTTTTATCTTGATTGAATGGTTAAGATTACTTAAGGTTGATAATTATTGGATAACTGATTTAGCTCCCCAACCCACCCCCCCCCCTCTCAGTTATCTTGGTGGACTATTATTTCTAACAATTTGTATTAGTGCTTTAGGTCCTTGAAGATAAAGTTTAACAACTTTGGGAGATCTATGGAAAAAAATTCAAAAATAATAGTGTGCAGGTTGATGGAATAAATTATGACAGTTGAAAAGATGAAGACACATGTTTTGTGTATGGGTCTAGGATATTAGATCTTGAGAAAATCATAAAATACAATTATTGCTGAAAGTGCTTTAGAAACTTGTACTAAGGAAGAAATGTAACTTTTCATGTGTGACATGAGAGCTAGAGAAGCACTATTGTCTACACTTCCTGAAATTGAGTACAACTAGGTAAAATCACTTAATACTTCTCATAAGATTTGGAAAGCTTTGGAAAATAGTTTTGAAGGCGATGAACATTCTAAGAAATTGAGGCTACAAAGATGGATTTGTGCATTTCAAGATGCAAAAATGATGGACGATGAATCTATAAGAACATATGTAGGTAGGATATTAGAAATTACTATAGCTATTAGATCTCAAGGATGAACCAAGGAAGACGATGAGGTGATCTGGAAGACATTAAAGAGCTTAATGCCACCATTTAAGGAAACATTACTTGGGAGACTTGAAGTAGTTGAGAATAAGCTTAAATAGTCTAGAGAATTGACTAGAATAGAAACAACTTTCAATGCCCTAAATATTCAACCTATTTTATTGAGGATCACAAGTGCTAGAGGAGACTTTGCTAGCAGTAGAAGATCTGATGAGGAGAAAAATATAGGAGTAGCCCTTTTAGTAA
The DNA here is from genome assembly GCA_028749045.1 of Cupressus sempervirens. Taxonomy (NCBI): domain Eukaryota; kingdom Viridiplantae; phylum Streptophyta; class Pinopsida; order Cupressales; family Cupressaceae; genus Cupressus; species Cupressus sempervirens. Next base: position 742,868,506 of record CM053785.1, read on the forward strand.
GAAGAGAAAAGGATGGTAAGAAATTTTATTAATGTTGGACTTGTAATGAGTTTGGTCATTATGCAACTAAGTGTCCTAAAAGAAAGAAAAAGTATAAAGGAAAGCTCAAACCTAGAAGATATAGAGAGTGTTTGTATGCAAATGAAGAAGATGATTCTAATGAAAAAGTGGTAAGTGCTACTGATGATGAAATAGGATTTGTAAATATTAAAGAAGAAAGTCCAAAGAAAATGGCTTTGGTATCACAGGTTGAAAATAAATCTAATTGGATAATTGATAGTGGTTAGTCACATCATATGACTAGTGATATGAACAAGTTTGTTGAATTTGAAAGTCATGATAGAAGCATTGTCAAAGTTGGAAACAATGCAACATGCCATGTTAAAGGTATTTGATCTATAACTCTTGATGGTAAGACTAATACTAAAGATGTATATTTTGTTGATGGTTTGAAACACAATCTTCTAAGTATTGTACAACTAGTGGATAAAGTTTATTAGTTACAGTTCATAGAGAAGACATGCATGATTAGAGACATAGATGGAAAGGTAATTAGAATAGGAACTAAATCAAGAGGTAATGAATTTTAGCTGAATCTAACTAAAATGACATGTTTGGTTGCTAAGGTGGATGAAAGTTGGTTATGGCATAGGAAAGTTTGTCATATAAACTTTGATAGCATTGTAAAAATTAGTCGTATAATTCTAGTTAGAGATTTACCTAAGATTGTTAAGCCTACTAACACAGTTTTTAAGGAGTGTGTATTGGCAAAGCATACTAGAAATTCTTTTCCCAGCAATAATTTTACTTCTACAAAAAAGTTGGAGATTTTACACATAGATCTCAGTGGTCCTATGAAGACTAAATTATTCTATGTTGAAAGGTATTTCATGATTTTAGTTGATGAATTTTCTAGAATGATGTGGGTTGCATTTCTTAAAGAAAAATTTGAGGCATTTGATAAGTTCAAGATATTCAAGAACATAGTTGAGAATGAATCAAGTATGAAGATTAAATTTTTAAGATGAGATAGAGGAGGAGAGTTTACTTCAAATGAGTTTGACATCTTTTTTGAAGTTAATGGATTCAAAAGATAGTTATTAGCTCCGAGAACCCCTAAACAAAATGACATTGTAGAAAGAAGAAACAGGTCAATAATAGAAGTAGAAAGAGCTATGTTAGCTAAGAATTATGTATCCAAGATGTTTTGGAGTGAATCTATGAATATAGAAGTCCACACTATGAATAGAGTGCAAGTCAAGAAAGACACAAAAAAGACCTCTTATGAACTATGGTTTGGCCACTCACCTATAGTTAGGTATTTTAGAAGTTTTGGTGGAAAATGTTATATCAAAAGAGATGATGATGTTGGTAAATTTGATGCTATAAGTGATGAAGGTATGCTTCTTAGTTATTCATTGAAAAATAGAGCTTATATATGTCATAGTCTAAGAACAAAGACTAATGTTGAGAGTGCAAATGTAAGAGTTGATGAGAAACTCAGGATATAAGAAAGTGTAGTTGATTACAATTCTGATGATGTTGATGTTGTTACTAAACTAAGGAATAATGAAGTATTCTTTGAGACTAAAAATGATTTGTAGAATAAAGGAGAGAAAAGGCTTGAAAAAATCTTAGAACCTTCAATGGAGATAAGAGTTCAGATAACAAGTACCTCTAGTAAGAATATGGAAAAAAATCATCCACTAGAGCAGATAATCGAAAGTAAAGATAAAGGTATGATGACAAGAAGTAGAATCAATGAAGAACTATGTTTGACATCTCAAGTTGAACCAAAGAATGTAGATAGAGCATATAAAGATGAATAGTGGAAGCAAGATATGAAAGAAGACTTGGATTAGATATTGATGAATGAGACATGGGAATCAGCCCCCAGACCAACAAACAAGAATCTGATAGGAAAAAAGTGGGTATTTAGGAATAAGATGGATGAACAAGGTGAAGTTGTAAGGAAAAAAGAAAGATTAGTATGTAAAGGTTACTGATAGAAAGAAGGAATAGACTATGATGAAACCTATGCTCCTATGGCAAGAATAAAAGTAGTATAGTTATTCTTAGCCTATGCAACACATAAGATATTCAAAGTGTATCAAATGTATGTTAAGTCAGCATTTTTGAATGGAGAACTTGAAGAAGAGATATACGTAGACCAACCTAAAGGTTTTCCTTTAATAGATGACAAGGAAATAGTATGCAGATTGAAGAAAACATTGTATGGCCTAAAGAAAGCACCTAGAACTTGGTATACAAGATTGGACAAACATTTAACAAAACATGGATTTAGCAAAGGAATGATAGACAATAATCTATATTGGAAATAAATAGATGATAAATTGATGATTTTGGTAATATTTTTTGATGATATCATATTTGGAGGAAATGAAGATGAAAGTGATAAGTTTGCAAAAGAAATGAAGAAGGAATTTGAAATGAGCATGATAGGAGAAATGAAATACTTCCTAATATTATAGATTGTGCAAGACAAAGAAGGAATCTTTCTTTCTCAAACTAAGTATTTAAAATATCTATTAAAAAGGTTTGGTTTGGAAACATGTAAACCAGTTGGAACACCTATGGTAACTAGACACAAGTTATCTACAAAGAATGAGCCACCTATTGTTGAGTAGATGAAGTATAAATCTATGATTGAAGGGTTGCAATATCTAACTCACATAAGCTTAGTTATAAAAAATATAGTTAGAATTGTTGTAAGATTTCAAGCTAATCCTATAGAAGCACATTATGTACCAGTCAAAAGGATATTTAGATACCTTAAAGGAATGCTCGAGTTCAGATTGTGGTATGAAAGATCTAATGATTTCACTTTATACACTTATATTGGTGTTGATTGGGTAGACAGTATGGATGATAGAAAGCACCAGTGGTGGAGGCTTCTTTCTTGGAGGAAGATTGGGTTCTTGGTGAAGCAAGAAGTAGGATTGTATCTCACAAAGTATAGTAGAAGAAGAATATGTTGCAGCAACAAATAATTGTAATCAAGTTGTTTGGATGAAGTCGATGCTGAAGCATATAAGGATAGAATTTAGTTGAAATATTTTCATACATTGTGATAACACAAGCACAATAAATATATCTAAGAATCCAATGTTCCATTCTACGACTAATCACATTTTTATAAAATATCACATATTGAGAGAGAAAGTTGCAGAAAAGGAAATTAGATTGGAGTATTTAAGCACCAAAGAGAAGATTTTAGATATTTTCACCAATCCACTTTCCAAAGAGACTTTTGAGTATTTGTGTGGTATGCTAGGGGTTATGCCCTTTCCTACATCAAAGTAGATGATGGAAGAGTGCGTTAGTCTAGTGTAATAGAGCATTATTGTTTCTTTTGACTAAGTGTTGGTGCTGCCTATATGGGGGAGTATCTATGATGGACAAAGTCATCTAGAACTCTTGTTGGATGTTATTTTGGATAGTGCCTTTGGACACTTGGGCAAGTCAAAGATAGTTGTTGCAGAGATTGATGATTGTTGAAACCTTTGACATTGATGTCAATGGGGGAGAGATTACAACATGAAAAACAATTTGATATAGAGTACATTGAAGTGAGAGATTATAGTTGATATAGAGCACATTGAGGTATATCAATTGGGGAGAATGATTGACGAAGAGAATTTGAAAATGATTAACGAACAAGATTTGAAAAGAAAGATTAACACCCTTTTATAGTTGGTACTTTTGGAACTAGATGATTTTCATCTATGTTGCCATCAATGTGAAAGGGGGAGATTTTTAGAAGGATGAGTGTTGATGATACTTCTATGGGGGAGTATTGTAGAAACATGATTAGATCATTATCATGATAATATGTTACATTCATGAATGTGTTTTTCATTGATGTCAACATGGTAGTTTTCTATGGTATCTGACATAAGAATAATGGTAAAGATCCATTTGATACAGATAGATAGTTGAGCATTTTCACTAAGAGAGGTTAAAGGGAGATACTACTAAGTGTCTAGTATATGAAGCTAACCTTAGAAGTATAAGATATTAAAGCTAAAAGAAGTTATGCAAGTTTTAGTGAAGACTATTTTGAGATAGAGTTTATAGAAGCATGTTTTGGTAAACTTGTTATATCTCTTAGAAGAGTGATTATTATGAGAAGCCAAAGTTAAAGATGTGAAGAAGATGTAGGAGCATCCTGGCCATTGTGTTATCCCACTAATTATATCAATTGCTACTAAGTTACAATAATTATTGAGTGCTAGTAATTTAGTAGTTTAAGCCAAGTTGAGGTTATCCCACATCATGTTAACACTCAAGATAGCATGTTATCCCATCTTGCTCTACAGTGTGTGCTGAGTTCCACTATGTGTGTCGAGCTATTCTTCATGTGTTGAGTGATCTTTCATGTGTTGAGTGATCCTTCATGTGTTGATTTTTCTTGTTGATGTCGAGTGTCAACATTTTGGATGCATTTTCTACATTTTTGGTGCAAGCTGACTTACAAGATTTATTTTGATCACGACATTTATGATAAGATATTATCTTGGGATGTTTCCAGACCATTATTAGGTTGGCCTTTCTATTTTGTAACATTCTAGAATATTCTATAAGCCATTTTGGCAAGTATAAATAGGGTGTTTAGGCTTAGAGTTTTCCAAGGATGGGAGAGGAGCAATTTTGGGAGTAGCTGAAGGGCAAGTTTTCTTGAGTCTATGGATAGAGCACTGAATGTGAGGTAGTTTATAATAGGATTGTGATGGAGTTATGAGTGTGTGGAAAGAATGTTGAATGTGAGGCAATTTACACTTGGATGTTGGATAAATTTGGAGAAAAGCTAGGGTTGTGGTTTGAGAACTAGAGAATAGCTTGGTGAGTCTAAGGGTAAAAGTGTCAATTCTTCTTGGTGTTCTTATCTAGTTGTGGATCTGGACTAGCTAGGGTTTGTTTTGGATCTTAAGGGATCTTGTAGAAGTATTTTTGTAATTGTTATTGTATTTAGCCCTAACTTGGAAGGCCTTACAGTTGGGAATATTACATGTAATCAGTTATATATGTGAATAATGAGTTGTGATTTGGTATTAGATCTTACATTATTGTTATCTTGTGTTGTGTTTCCATAGTGTGGTTATTGCTAGGGGCTAGGATATCTCCTTTAGGGATTCTCCTATCTTTCATTGTGTCGGGTGGTATTAGAGCAAAGGTTGTTCCCAAGTGTCCAGATAGATCACCAAAGTTGTGGTAGTTTACACTAGGACTTGGGTTGGATAAGTAGATCTGAGAAGATCTTGATTTGGTGGTGTATTGTTCTTTATGGAGTCCTAGATCTCTTGGTTGTGAGGAAATAGATCATGGTTCTGACTTGTAATTACAAAGGGCTTGCAGATGGATCGATGGATGTGAAGTTGGAAGAATGACCTTGTTGAGGCATGATCGTAGAGAGTTTATGGATTGTAGATCCATGGTCCTAGACTTGTGATGTGGCTCCTAATTATTTGTGTGAGGTGGTAGGTTGTGATTTAACTTGCAGATGATTCAAGGTTTATCACAAGGAGTGTAGGAAGGATTTGTTGTAGAGGGTTTACAAAGAACTCAAGAGATGGATTTGAAAGGATTGAACCTTAAGATGATTGTGAATCTCCATGATGTGATGGAGAGGAGGTTTTCTGAGATGGCTTCTTGGTTGGAAGCTAGTTTGGATGATCAAACTAAGGAGGAGGTTGCTTGGTTTGAAACTAGTTTGACTAATCGAGATAAGGATAGGATGGGGAAAGCATTTTGTAGATGTTTGTGGAGCTAGAGTCTATTGATCTAGAAGAGAGTTTTCTAGCTAGTTGAGAGACTTGTTCATGAGAGAAGATGGTATAGAAAGGTCAAGGTGGAAGAGTTTGGTTTTGTTGATCAGTTTGTGGAGTCTGATACAAAACATGTAGAGAAACTTGAGGTTGTTGCTGAGCATATTCCTAACCTTGTTGATGCTAGGATGGAGATTGGTTTTCATGATTAGTTCATTGATTCTAACATGGAGATTGTAGAGCACTTGGTCCTGGATTATTCAATTATTGTTGGTGGTGAGTTATGTGTTGTAGAGCATCTTTTTGTGTGTAATGAGATTGCTGGTGTTTTGAGTTTGGCATGGGTTGATGGAGATTTAGATATTTCTGTTGATGTGGAGTTTGTTGTTGTTAGTGTGAATTCACTAGTTGTTGATATGGATGGTTGAGATTCTTGTGTTTCATAGAGTGATGGAGATATGGATGATGTGCAGATTGGTTTTCTTGTCCCTACTAGAGTGGAAGCATTTGGTGAAGATGAAGATGATTGTTTCTATTTCTTTGTGCATCAAAGTGTGGGACAACATTGGAGTGAGCATGTTGATTGGATGGTTGAAATTCTTGTGCTTGATAGATTGATGTAGATATGGATGATGTGCATATTGGTTTTCTTGTCCTTGGTAGAGTGGAAGCATTTAGTGAAAATGAAGATGGTTGTTTCTCTTTCTTTGTGCATCAAAGTGTGGGACACACTTTTCTATTTACATGGGGAGTTTGATGCAGGAGTATCCTAGTTGTTGCATTATTCTACTAATTCTATTGGTTGCTACTGAGTTACAACAATTTTTGAGTGCCAGTAATTTTGTAGTTTAAGCCGAGTTAAGGTTATCCCACATCGTGTTAAAACTTGAGTTAGTATGTCATCCCATCTCACTTTGCAATGTGTGTCAATTTCCATTGTGTATGTTGAGCTATTCTTCATTTTCCAAATGATCTTTCATGTGCTAAGTTTTCCTATTGATGTCAGGTGTCAACATTTCAGATGCATTTTCTACATTTTTTGTGTGAGATGACTTACCAGATATATTTTGATTGCAACATTTATGATAAGTTCTTATCTTGGGATGTGTCAAGACCATTGTTGGGTCAAAATTTTTATTTTGCAATGTTCTAGAATGTTCTATAAGCCATTTTGGCAAGTATAAATAAGGTGTTTAGGCTTAGAGTTTGGCAGTGATAAGAGAGGAGCAATTTTGGGAGTAGCTAAAGGGTGATTTTTCTTGAGTCTATGGATAGAGTGTCGAATGTAAGGTAGTTTATGATAGGATTGTGATGGAGTTATGACTGTGTGGATAGAGTGCCAAATGTGAGGCAATTTACACTTGGATCTTGGATAAAGTTGGAGAAGAGTTAGGGTTGTAGCTTGAGAACCCTAGAATAGCTTGGTGGACCTGAGGGTACAAGTGTGGATTCTTCTTGGTGTTCTTATCCATTTTTGGATCTGGACTAGCTAGGGTTTGGATTGGATCTTTAGGGATCTTGTAGAACTATTTTTGTAATTGTTGTTATATTTGGCCCTAACCCAGAAGGCCTTCCAACGTGGCATATTGCATGTAATCAGTTATATCTATGAATGAAGAGTTGTGATTTGGTATCAGATCTTACATTATTGTTATCTTGTGTTGTGTTTCCACTATGTGGTTATTGCTAGGGGTTAGGACAGATCCTTTAGAGATTCTCTTGCCTTACACTGTGTTAGAAGAAGACATTCTTGAGATGACATATCTAAGCTTGCTCATCATAATGTCACACATATGCAAAGTTATTCAATTTCCAAGGTGAAACATTAATATTATCGCTAAGTGTAACATGTTCTTGATGAGGTCCTATAATAATTAATTGAGAAGTTTCTAATAGAAATGTTTTTGGAACATTGACTCACCCGCTAGCCTCCTACCCCTCTCTTAGTATTCCCTAATTTTAACAATTGGTATCAAAGAACAATTACTCAAAGAAGGGCTAACAACTTGAGGAATTAGATATCTATGGATATGGATACTTTGAAAAATAATCTCTAGGAATCCATTGAGGAACTTGATACACTTAGAGCATAGAAATAAATTGAAGGTTAAACTTAAAGATGAATAAGACTTCTTTCAAAAATTGAAAGAGAAGATGATGAAGGGTGCTCCCCTTAATACCATAAACCATAATAGAAACAAAGAAATAAGAAAAATTTTGACAACAAAATATGGACTTCTTATTTGTGCCGCAAATACAAAATTAAAAAATTCATAGGTATAATATGTTAACCCACATGGGTACCTTGATTACAGTAATCTACAAGACTAAGCTGTGAACTACCACCTAGAGTTGCCCTAGATAATATTTGGGCCTTTCTTAAATAGACAATTTTATGCTACCTAGGAAGGTTATAGATGCTCAAACTTAATAGCAAGGGTCGATAGACCCTAACAATACATATAGAGTTGGCTAAATATATCTTTAACAAATTATTTTAGAAATTTTGGTAGCCCAACTTCTGAAGGCCATAAATCTCAAACTATTGCTCCAATTGGCTATTATAAACACTTTTCAAAAATGCTAGCTCTTGATCTATAGACTCAAAATTACATTAGTGCTCTTTTGTTGAGTTTTCAAACCTCATCTGGGAACTTTAAGGCCTCCAATACTGAGCCTAAACATTTTTCTACAAATGTTTCTACTAAAAACACATAATAACCTCTCTGATACTTAAGCTAGAGCAATGAGATTTTTATGGTAGGCTTATAGATAAAAAATAAACCTTCATGTAGAAAATGAGAACATTCTAAGCTAATATGACTAACTTACTAAGAATAGCAAGTTCCCATAAATAGTAACCACCCTATCTACTAGTCTATTTAAAAATAGAAATGATTGAAAAGAAAATATTTTTGGGTGATGCAAGATTGCTATTACACTTAGGATGCTCCTGTATCAAACACCCAGGGTAATTTGAGAAGTGACTCTGATGTAGGGAGCTCTCCTTAATACCATAAATTTATAACAGAAACATAGAAATAATAGAAAGTGCGAGAACAAAATGTGGACTTCTTATTTGCACTACAAATGTGAAATTATAGAATTTATAATTACAATATGCTAACCCACATGGGTGCCTTCATTACAACAATCTGCAAGATAAGATGCCAACTATCACCTAGAGTTGTCCTAGACAATATTTGTGCCTTTCTTAAATAGGCAGTTATATGCTACCCATGAAGGTTCTAGATGCTCAAACTTAATATCGAGGCCTAATAAACCCTAACAATACACATAGAGTCAGCCAAATACATCTTTGACAAATTATTTTAGAAATTTTGGTAACCCAACTTTCAAAGGCCATAACTCATGAATGGTTGCTCCGATTAGCTATTAAAACCACTTTTTGGAAATGCGAGCTCCTGATCTATAGGCTTAGCACTATGTTAGTGCCCTTTCATCAAGTTTTTGGACCTCATCCAGACATTATAAGGCCTCCATTGATGAGCCTAAAGATTTTTCAGCAATTTTTTTCGTCGAAAATCTACAATAACTTCTCTGATACTTATGCTTGAGCAGTGAGATTTTTATAGTAGGTATACAACTTTAAAATGAACTTTCCTCTAGAAAATGAGAACATTTTGAGCTCATATGAAAAACTTACTAAAAATAGCAAGTTCCCATAAATAGTAACCACCCTATCCACTAGTCCTTATTAAAATAGAAAAGACCGAAATACAAATATTTTTGGGTGATGCAAGATTGTTGTTACACCTAGGATGCTCTTGCATCAGATTCCATCACATCTCAAGTGTTCAGAGGAAAACCAAGATGGTTAACCTCCTCCCTTGCTAGCCATGATGAATCCTTTACTAGCATCCCTTTCCACTTGACCAGGTATTCCTCATAAGTGTTGTTCATTGTACTTTTGCCAACATGACTATCCAATATCTTCTTAATCATCTTTTAAAATGAACTAGTTGCTAGAATAATCCACCATGCTTCTGCAACTTCATTTCTATCACCTCCTTCATAATACTCTACCAAATTTGAAATCTTAAATACTAGTGAAATATTCAATTTAGTAGGCAACTCAACTTCATAAGCATTTCTAGAATCATGTCTTTCACTATCTTGTATGGTCTAAAATTATTCATTTTCAACTTATTATATGTACCTACTAGAAAATGCTCTTTTCTTAAATGAACCATGACTTCATCTCCTATTTGAAATTATTTATACCTCCTTTTCACATCAACCTTAGCTTTATTTTGTGTATTTATCTTTATGATGTGTTTCCTCACCTCCTCATCAATAATCTTCAAATGTTCAACAAATTCTTTTGCTTCAACACTATGTATCTCTCCTTCATCCAAATACCACAATTCAAAAGCATTCCTGGGACTACTCCCATATACAATATGGAATGGTTATTTACTAGTACTCATGTTGATAGAATTATAATATGTAAAATTTTCCTATGGTAAAATTAGATCCCATTCTTTTGGTTTGTCCCCAACCAAACATCTCAACAAGTTTCCCAAATTGTAATTCACAACTTTTGTCAGTCCATTAGTCTATGGATGATGTGATAAATTGAACTTCAAATCTATCTTCAAATTATTCCATAATGTACACTAGAAATACCCAAAAAATTTGGTATCTTGATTTGAAATTATACTCTTTGGTAGACCATCTAGTCTTAACACTTCTCTGAAAAACAACTCTACCACATGAACAACATCACTAGTCTTCTTGCAAGGAATAAAATGTGCCATCTTTAAAAACTTGTCAACCACCACAAAAATAGAATCATGCCCACACTACATACTTGGTAATCTAAGAACAAAATTCATACTAACATCCTCCCATGACTTCTCTGGTAAAGGTAATGGATGATACAACCCTATATTCTGCTTCACTCCTTTCACAATCTGACATACTCTACAACTCTATACAAACTTCCTCACATCTTGTTGCAACTGTGGCCAATAATAATTCTCAACAACCAATGTTATTATTTTGTCTCTACCAAAATGTCCAACCAATCCACCACTATGCTTCTTCTTGATAAGATTCTCTCTCATTAAACTTCTTGGAATGTAGAACTAGCTTCCTTTGAACAACTTACTATCTTGGATCATGAAATCTAAATATTTTGTCATGTCAAGTGTAAAAGGTTCTATACAAGCCTTCCATGCTTCACCAAAATCAGGATCATCTAGATACAAAGTAGTGAGTTTCTTGAACCCAACCACCTCTATTTACATTTTTGTCATCAAAAGTTGTCTTCTACTAAGAGCATATGCAACTTTGTTAGACTTCCCACTCTTGTGCTTGTAAAAAAAAGTACAACTCTACAAAAATTCAACCCACTTCAAATGCCTTTGGTTCAATTTTCCTTGACTATTCAAATATTGCAAAGCTTGACGATCAATACACAAAACAAACTCCTTAGGAAGAAGATAGTGTCTCCACTTCTTCAATGCTTGAACTATATCATGAAATTCTTGATCATAAACATAATATTTTCTTTTTACATCATTCAACTTTTCACTAAAATAAGAAACATGTCTACCTTCTTCACTCATAGTAGCTCCTATTGTAGTACCACTAACATCACAGTCTACTTGAAACACCTTATTAAAACTAGGAAGTGCTAAAATAGGTTACTTAGTAACTTTCTATTTCAACATATTAAAACTCTTATATGTTCCTATAGTCCACTTAAACTCTTTCTTATCCCCTCTCATTGTTTTAGACAAGTGTCCACAAATACTGCTAAAACCTCTTAAGAAATTCCTATAAAAACTAGCTAGTCCATAAAAAGATCTTACCTTTATTGCACTCCTTGGAGTAGGCCTTTCAAGGATAGCCTTTAATTTTTCTGGGCCCATTTTCAAACCTTCTTCTTAGACTATAGATCTCAAGTACATAAACTCATTTTAAACAAAATTACACTTCATCAGGTTTACCATCAAATTTTCTTCCCTCAACTTATAAAACACCTTGTGAATATGAATCAAATGCTCTTCCAATGTCTTACTAAAGATCAAAATATCATCTAAGTAAACAATAACAAATTTACCCAAAAATTCCTTCAGTACCTCATTCATGAGCCTCATGAAAGTGCTTGGTGGATTGGTTAGCCCAAAAGACATGACTAACAACTCATATAGCTCTTCTTTTGTCTTGAAAGTAGTCTTCCACTCATCACCTTCTCTAATATGAATTTGATGTTATCCACTCTTCAAATCTATCTTTGTGAAATACTCAGCTCCACTCATGTAGTCCATAATATCATCCATCCTAGAATTGGAAATTTGTACTTGATCATGATCTTGTTGATAGCACAAGAACCTATGCACATCCTCCATTCTCCATTCTTATTTGGTGCTAATATGGTTGGTAAAGCACATGGACTCAAACTCTCTCAAATCAACCTCTTCTACAACAACTCATGAAATTGCCTGTTCAACTCTTCACTTCTTGTTGGAGCGATTCTATGCATTTCCTTGTTTAGAAAACTAGCTCCTAGAACCAAATCTATCTAGTGACTAATCTTCCTCATTGGGGGCAATTCATTAGGTACATTATCTGATACAATATCAGAAAACTATCTCAACATATTTGAAACTTCTTCAGGAACGTCCTCTACATCTTCTTTACTATCTTTTGGAATTATAGAAAAACACATATGCTCATGCTTCATACCTTTAAGAAAATATGTTCCATCAAGAAAAAATATTCTTGCAGCACTACATACCTTTTCTTCTTTCTCCTTCAATGACATCAACTCATGTTTCACTCCATCCTTGGTTAGAGTGTAGGTATTTACTCAACCATTATGTACAACATGCCTGTCAAACCACTATTGCCTACCTAGCAATAAATGGGATATGTCCATAAGTATAATATCACATAGTACCTCATCCTAGTAGATTCTAATCTTGAACTTCAATGAGCACTACTCATTGACCATGACCTTTTGATCATCTTGCACCCAAGTAATATGGTATAGATGCAGGTGTTTCTACCTCTTTAGCTTCAACTTGCTAACCATTATTTCTTACACTATATTTTTAGTACTTCCACCATCAATGATCACATCACAACACTTATCTTCACATATACATCTTCTATGAAACAAGCTCCTTGTTTGATCAGGTTCATTCTTACCACTCAGCAAGAATCTTTTGTTAATTAGGACTACTACTCTTTCAACTTCTTCAAAATGTGAGGATCTAACATCTTCATCAATGTGTGCAACTCTAGGTTAGCCTTCTATTCTTTTATCTATCCTTCCTTGGCACTAGGAACATTCAAATTCTCTATTCCCTTCTTCTCCCTAGTGAAATTTTTTTCTATCGAAGCCTCCTCTTCTAGATCCTTGTCCTCTACCTCTTCCTCTCTGATCTCTATTATTCTAATCATGAAAATAATTGTATTGTTTCCCCTCTGGTTCTAACTGCTACTTCCAACCTCATCCTTATTCTTTTGATCATCATTACGACCTCCATAAGATCATGTACCAAATCTTCCATAGTGACCACTTCCACTATTCTTGTTGTCAAAATTCTTGTTTAGTTTTTCCTCAAATTTTAAGAAAAATTAGTATGCATCCTCAATATTATTCATTCAAACTAGACTCAACTCATGCTGAATACTTGGCCTTAACCCATTAAGATGACAAGCCACTTACTCCTTATCAGCTTTTGCATGGTTAGTTCTAATGAGAACTCATTTGAACTCTTCACTACACTCTTGAACAAATTTTCTCACTTGCTTCAACCTTTGCATTTTCTTCAATAGATCAAGCTCATAATCCATGGGAATGAATTGTTTCTTTAGTTTAGCTATCATCTAATCCTATCTAGTGATTTTGTAATTTCCCTTTCTATTTCACTCCAACTAAACCTCCTACTAATAGATCTTTGCATGTCCTTTTAGTTTTGCCTCCAAAAACTTGACCCTGTCTAGATCCTCAATATCTTCATACTCAAAGTACTCTTCCAGTTCATTGATCCAATTGATTAGCTTTTCTAGGTTAAGATTTCCCAAAAATGTGGGAACTTCAAACTTAGGTTTTCTTCCAATCTTGGAGACGACCCTAAAAAGCCTCTATTCCTCTAAGTTTAAAACTACCTCTACTTTGGCATTTTCTTCTACTTCATCCTCATCCTTGCTTTCATCTCTTACAAGAAGATTTATTCTTCTACGCATTTGTTCTTACAATGCTTGAATTTTTCTTTGGATGGCTCAGAAACCCTCATGTGTAACACCTACGACTCTTCTGCCATGCTCTATTTGTAGAGGTATTTTTCATACTTCTACTAAAACCCCAATGCAACATGCCTCAGAATTGGCAATGTGTTTGCACACTTAGCCCAAACCATGATCCTAGTTTGAACTGCCTCATAGTTGACCATTATTCCACACACTCAAGAACTCTAGCTCTGATACCAGTTGATGAAGGGTGCTCCCCTTAATACCATAAACCATAATAGAAACAAAGAAACAACAACAATTTGAAGAATGAAATATGGACTTCTTATTTATGCCACAAATGGGGAATTACAAAATTCATAAGTAAAATATGCTAACCCACAAGGGCACCCTCATTAAACTTGTTAGTATTAAACCATAGATAGAAATAAAAATTACATGCAAATATAAACAATATTAGAAAATAATAGATCACACAGAAAAGAACAGAAGACACTAAGATTTAACATGGTTCACCCAATCCTTGGACTACATCCACCAAACAACAAGTCCAATATTATTATGATTCAGTGATTACAACCTAATTATAATCTATAATCCCTTACAGCTCAATACCACTACAAGAACCAATTTTTCCATCACCTTATGAAATAATCTCTAACCCTAATCTCTTTTATACAAGTATTTTTAGTGCTTTAGGGTTATAATTAATAATTACATATTGGCCCAAAATCCTGATAAAATAGGGCCCAAAATTTTTTTTCGGGCCCAAAAGAATTTATGAAGTATGCACAATACTTTCCTGATTAGTCACCACAATCTAACGACACTAATCTGTAAGACTAAGCTATGAACTACCACCTAGAGTTGTCCTAGACAATGTTGGGGCCTTTCTTAAATAGGAAATTTTATGCCACATAGAAAGGTTCTAGATGCTCAAACTTAATACTTAGGGTGGATAGACCCTAACAATACATATAGAGTTGGCTAAATACATCTTTGACAATTTATTTTAAAAATTTCAGTAGCCCAACTTTTAAAGGCCATAACACTCAAACTATTACTCTGATTAACTATTATAACCACTTTTCATAAATGCCAGCTCCTAATCAACATACTCAAAATTATGCAAGTGCCCTTTTGTCTAGTTTTTAGACATCATCCAAGCACTCTAAGGCCTCTAGTGGTGAGCCTAAAGACTTTTCTACAAATTTTTCTACAAAAAATCTGTAATAACTTTTCTGATACTTAAGCTAGAGTAATGACAGTTTTATGGTAGGCTTATAGTTCCAAAATGAACCTTCAAGTGGAAAATGAGAGCATTCCAAGATCAGATGACAAACTTACTAAAAATAGCAAGTGCCCATAAATAGCAACCACTATGTCTACTAGTCCTTATTAAAATAGAAAAGATTGAAAAAAATATATTTTTGGGTGATGCAAGATTTCTCTTACACCAAGGATGCTCCTACATGAGAAGATTGAATCATCTAAACCTAAGAATAAAGAGCCACACAATCATATGACGGACTTTGAATTGATTTCTAATATTAGGAAGGAGAATGAAATTCATAATAATGAAATTAAGATCGCTATCTTGAAGATGAAAAGAAAAGTCAATCAAATTTGAGATATGAGAATGTAGCTATAAAAGCCAAACCTACCAAGGTGACATTTGAACTTGAGACTACAAAACTAACAGTACTTGAGAAGTAAAACATTATTGTGAAAGGAGAACTTACTCAAAAAAGCAACATTTTGAGAATTTATATTCAAACACTAAGAATCTTGATGAGAATATTATGGCACAAAGGCCTCTTCGAGACAAATGAGAAATTTAATATGTTGAAGGAATATCATCTAAAGGATCTAAAGTTACTAAGGAACAAGATTTGGTAAATTAAGAACCTAATTAGTAAGAGTATTTGAAAAAATAAGTTCCTAACCAACCTAAGAATTTTGAAGAACTGAAGAAAGATTTTAATGAAAGATTCTTTGCATGGAAGAATGATTGTACAAGTATACTAAACCCTTATTAGGTTATTTCTATAATTTCTTTTCTTATGGAAATAAATCTACAAATTTAGGAAACCTAGATATAATCATATGTATGAAAGAAATAACCCTACAACTAGTTGACCATTGGGAGAAACAATGTTAGAAATAGAAATTAATGAGAGGGGGGAGTGAATTAGTATTCCAAAATTTTTTTCCCAATTATGGATATCATTAAAAATATTACAACTTACATAAAAAAATAAAATTATTAAGCTAAACAGTAAACATAAGCATACAACATTTCAACACATAACACCATATTTTGTTAACTAGGGAAATCTTGGGCAAGGTAAAAACCCAATGAGGATGGTACCAAAAAAATGATCCACTAATAAAAAATATCTTGTGAAAGATATTGACAGTGTAAAGCATCTATTACATCTGTATAATGTCTTAGTCTTTATTAGAGGACTAGCTCTTGTTAGCAACCTTAACATTGTTAAGAGTTGTTATTACAATTACAAAATGTATGAAAGATGAGCCCATTGCCCAAACATGCAATATACAATGATATTCAATATACAAAAGAGTAAATACACAAAACTCTTTACAATTGCTAATATCTTAAATATCTGATATGATCTTTCTAGCTCACTGTAACAACTTCACATACTCTTCCTTTTAATTGTTAGCATCTTCAAAGTTTTTATTAAAATAAATCACATACTTATCACAAAAATCACAATAATACCACCAAACATTCACATTACAAAGTGTTTCCTTTATACTAGATTTCTTGTCCAGTCATCCTTCTTTCCTTTACATGTTTGCCTAAATGAAAAACTATACCTTTCCTACTTAGGGTTAAAATATAGGATATTTTACCTAATTATTCAAGTAATTATTTAGTAAAAATAATAATTCATTGACATAAAATATGTGTTTCCTTAATTTTGTCATGTTTAGTCAGCTCATTACTGCAATTGGAAAAACTATAATAATTTTGTCAGTACTATCCATACTGCCTCACACTCTTACTTATAATATCCTCATAGTCTTTAGTTTCTAGAACTAAGTGTATACATTCCAATTATACCTCTATGGAATTCACCAATCAAAACTCTAACTCTACTACTAGATAAACATCTTAATACTTCGACAATTTTCTAAGTTGAACTGCCAAAACTCCATGTCCATACTTTTCTCACTTAGCACTAACTATATATTTCCATAAATGACAACTCAAACTTATCCACCTAGACAAATTTCTAACAATATCCCCATTTGGATTTGATTGCAACATATAGGAAAATTAGGAATGTCTCAAAAATTATAATTTCAAAACTTGTAAAAATCTTCATATGGGCATTAAAAAATTTCAAAAATGTGAAAATGTGGATCATCTCTATTTATATCATCTTACTTCCTTATATTTCCTTATTATAGTATTACTCACCCTTTGATTATATTCTATCACATACTATACTCCCCCTTACCTATACATACAATTTTCCTTACTACTCTCCCCCTTTAAAATCAATGACAAAGTTGAGTAAAAAATCTACATACAAATAAAAATTTGAACTTCTACCTTTATGGTTGTTGACTCGGTATTTGTGAGATGAAATCAACAAAATTTCTCCTTAAAATATAGAAATTTGTGTTCCATTTATCCTTGATTGCATCTAACATGCTTATGAGTGCATATAATCCATATGATGCAATCTCTATTACATTCAAGTCTATGTATGAAAAATTATCATCTAAGGCCTTGACTGAAAGGCATTAATCCAATTGTCTTTATACATGATCTATATTCAAGGTATGGAACTCTCTCAATAATGTAAACTTTCTCAATATACTTTCTTTCTTTATCTCTAATATCCTACTATCATCATATAATTTCCACATTAGGACTTTGTAGCTCATTTACAAGGGTCTTCAATTCTTCCAATTTGACCTTCATCTCATTTGATATGTCCTTGATGAAAGCATGTGAAAACTAACATTTAAAATATATTTTTTTCCCTTCTATCAAGCATCTCCTTAGCTCCTTAGCACTTGTAAAGAATATCCTTCGCTCCTTAATACTTGTATCAAGACTTTTCAAGTCTTCTGTAATGTTTCCACAAACCTTCCTTAATAGTTCAATATTACAAAGGGTTTGTGCCTTTGTAGCTGCAACTTCTGATAACTGAGTGAACTCATTATCAAATATTTTGATTACTTCTTTTGCCTTCACTTGTGGGTCTAAATCAGTGACTATTATTGATATGATATTTTATAACTTTTATGTCACTTCCACTAATGTGCCTTGTAGGATTTTCACTCTTTTATTCTTTTCAATAAATTTTCTCAAAGATGATATCACTATAACTTGATAATCATCATCATCTCTAGATAATGTTGCTAAAACTGATTCTAATGGTGATCTTGAAGAAATCAGTGTTTCTGTACTTTTGATTGGGGTGACTAGTAAACTATCATCCTCATTCTAGAAAAAAATATTGTCAACCTCATTCTTAGTGTGTTTCAATTGGGGTACACTCAAATATGTTTCTTGTGTAATTGCCTTCTAATTTCCTTGTATTTTCTCATCAATTTTCTTAAGTTCATCTACTAAAGTAGCTAGATCATCATAATTTTACTCTTCTTTTTCGTCACTTCATAGCCATCCTTCTTCTCTTCATCTTTTTAGCTCATGTAACCCACCAAATTGTCAACATAATGACCAATTACTAAAAGGATCTTCTTTTGTATCCATTGTGATACTTGTGCTATCAGTGTTCATAGTATATATACCAAATTTGATTTGTGGGGCCTCTAATGGTAGTGCTTCTACTACTCCATTCTCTTCTCCCTCCTTCATTTGTGTATACATTATTGTCGTTGTACTTATTGGTGGTGTTGTTGTGTCTGATGGTGATGTTGTTACATAACTGGAAAGTGTTCCCCCTAAACCTCATACTTTCCACAATAATTGTTATTCTCTAAGGATTTTATGGCTTAAGTTCTACCATCATCATCATTATGGTTGTCTTAGTTTTTCAACTTACTTCCTTAGTGTATCCTCCCATAATCAAAATAGCTCTTGTCTTGTTCCTCAAGTAAGGTTGAAGACTTTTCATCAAGATTTATAGGTGCTTTTCATTGTTTACTTTTCACAATTTTCTTATCATTTTTAATTTTTTCCTCCTCCTCCTCCTACAACTACTTCTCCTTCTTATCCTTTTTTTTTCCTTCTTCTATCTACCAAAGAACTTTTTTATCTTTTTGCACTCAGTTATGAACTCCATATTTCATACAAAAATAACCATATATTTCTTAAATCATTCTATACCTCCTCTTAAATGATCAACTCCTAGTTCTAGCCCTAAGGGTCTCAACAATATTTTGATGCTAATATCCTTATATTGATTAATGAAATAAAATTCTCAATATGATTGGGATTTTTTGGTAACTATCACCTATTGGAAATATAAGATAGGATAGGTTACTAAGAGGGGAGGGATGAATCATGAACCAATAAAACTTAATCTTAATTCACCAATTAATCTTTCATATGTATTCTGATCTAATTACATGCATGAAAAATTGAAAGCATTAAAACATCTATAACACTTTGACACAAGATAATGTGATCCAGAAACCTTCCAAATAGAAAGTAAAATTAGGATGGGGATGATGCCCATGAGCTTTAGTAATATAGTATAAAGTTGGCTAGTTAAGGCTTACTATTCATCACTTTTGATGATCTACCCTATTAGGAGCAATAAGGGCTGCTTGTCCACCTTGTAAAAGGATTTACAGAACATACAATAAAGTATGCACTCAGTAAAGAGATTTACAAAAGATTGTTAAGTCTACCTTGTGAAAGGATTTAACTGTTCCACTTGTGAGGATGAACTAGTGGCTGATCTTCTATATGCAACTCTGATTTTCTGGTTGAGATTCCTTTAGAATGAAAAATCACCTCACTATAATAGATAAATCTTTGTTGCTCCTTATACTGCTTGTAGCCTTCTTATTTCACACTTCTTCTCTTACATATGTCCTCTCATATTCTTGCTTCATGTATTAAATTTGGATGTGATACAATACATTACATATATACCAATCCAAATTACAATTCATCAAAGTTGACTACAATACAAGTTTTACCAAAATACACAAAGTTGGCCCAACTATTTGTACTCGGGTTCTAAAGACAAATTCAGTGAGGTTCTAATACTCAAAAAATATTGTTAACACTTGGAATTATCATGCTCCTAGTAGATATAGAAGCTCAATTTGTACTAATCACTTCCAAGTAGTTTGAACTCGGTCATCATTGGTGACTTAATGAACACTATGAAACTCAATATATAAACTTAATCACTTGGTTGACACTACATAGCTTGGTCAACACTATCAGTATGAGCTTGGTATATATTGAATGACTTGGTTGATACATCTTTTATTAGTCAACACTAGATTCATATCACTAATGATGCAAACTCGATAAATACTGGAGAATTCAGTTTACACTGTGCAACTTGATAAACACTATGAAGCTTGGTAGCTACTAACCATTTGATTAAGTGTGAGTCACTAATAAATAAACTTGACTATAATGTCAACAATCTCCCCCTTTGGCATTAGTGACAAAAACACTTATCAATCAAAAATTGAATTCTCAAAAAAACTCAAGTTCAAAACAATCTTTGGTCTCCATCCAGTCTCTTCAACTTGGTAACATACTTTGTTTCTGAGATTTTTCAAAATTGCTTTTGTAAGAGATGGTTTCTAATTATCTGTACATGTATATGTTAAATCTTATAATACTCCCCCATACATATATACATACATACATATGTACATACACAAACACACTCATATTACTTACTATGTATCTCATTTTTTTATATCACATTTTCTCTTCCTTTTATCTTATCTCATCTTCTCATCTTCTCCCCCTTTTTGACATAAATGCCAAAGGTGTGTGCTACATGGTAATGTCAAAATGTGACAAGAAGTCAGAATGTACCTTTAAAATCAATGACATTGTCTTGTTCCAATTTTCTTGTAACACCTTGCTTGCATGTAATGAAATTTGTACTACTATTGATAACTCCATCATGTGATCAGCTATGGAGAATATTTTTATCATGGATGGGAATTTTGGCATGTGCAATGTGTTTCTACAATGCATCCATGTTCGAAAGAATCATGCCTTGAATGTTTACAAGTGTGACCCTGATCCTAACTTCTTCCCTTAATATTTCTACTTGCATATTAGTAAGAAATTTGATTTTTGAGTAATGGGTAGAACTATAGCTCGAGTCAAGTGACAACTAGTATGCACTTGTCTTTAAGTCTTCATCTATCTTAGAGAGTTTATCTTTGATTTCTTGAGTGAAGATAGATGTATCGCATAACTTGCTAAATAATGAAGTAACATTAACTATAGAGGTGTCCAATGAGATGAGAATAGTAGACAAGTCTAATTGATATATTGCAAATTTTCATGCAACTAGCTCCAATACTTTGTTCTCAAATTTCTTGTCTACTCTTTGTAGTAGCTTTTCTTGCCCATTTAGATCTTCATTGAATTTATGAACAACTTCTACTAACTAAACCAAAATAGGTTGTGTAATATCAACCTTGGTATTGAGTGCATCTACAAGTATGTTCTTTACATCTTCTAGCATTTGGTTTTCTCTATTTTTCTCTTCTCTAAGCTTTTGTTGCTTATCTTTCTTCTATAATAGTTCACCTACAATATAAATTTGATTAGGATTTAGAGTAGAGATACCCCAATTTGGGATAACTATATCCTCATCAAGATCAATGTCTTCTTCTTTACCTTTTCCCTTACTTGAAACTTTAGTACTCGATTGAGGCTTTCTCTCAACTATCTTTGTACTAACTATTTGCATACTAGGAATTATAAAAATAGTAGAAATAGAAGGGATAGAAAAAAAGTAGATATAGCATTGATAATAGAAATACCTAGTTGTTGAGTAGCCAAATCTAATGAAGGAGGAAACACTAGTTGCTCTGTAGATGAAGTTTTGATAACTTCAGTCAATATAGTACTTAGCTATGTAGAGATTGGTTAGGTGCATAGAGTTGTAGTGGTTTCCACAACCAACTTAGTAGAATCTTTCTCTAAGCTTGATGGCTTCAAATGTTTTCTCAGAGAGTAAGGAAATGAGGCCATAACTGTTACTACAATATTCTCTGGGTTAGTTTCCTCAATACTCTGAATCTTAGGGAGATTCTCCTCAGTAGCTTCCTATTCTTGGTCCTTATCATCCATCTGTACATCATCTATTTCCATATCTTCTTCATCATTATTGTCCTTTTCATCCTTGTCATCTTCATCATCAACATTACTGACATGAACAACAAAATCACTCTTTTGATGAAGATTGTAGATATTCTTCCAAATAGTAGTTGTTGTCTTCACCGGATGTTCAATTTCATTAACCAATATCATACAAGTGTTGAATTTCAAAGTGATTTTTTCTTCATTCCTCTTCATGGATTCTTCTATATCTTTATCACTAAGACTCGGCATGAGCTACCTCAGAGTTTGTTCAAATATATCTTTTGCAATCTTCTTAGCATTTTCCCATCTAGGCTTGATTATTTCCATCAATTCATTGGTAATTTGTTGTACAAGTTGATTAGGTGAATATTTCCATTTACCTAACTTGTACAAAATCACGTCTTCAAATTTATTCTTCTCATTTGCATTCCTAGTCTCATATCTAAGAGATTTAAAGTTTTCCATGCCAGCTCTTGCATCATTCTCTTTTAATTTTTCTTGAAATTTAGGTAGAGGTCTTTTGAAAATAATATCCTCTACTTATTCTTCACCTAATTTCAATTTTTTTTCTAGATCTAGATGCTCTTCTTGTGAATAATGTAATAGATGACTTGGTAGATATGGTTATGATAACCTTACCTTTCTTATTGAGTGCTCTTCTTCTTCTGATTTAGTTTCTTCTACCTCATCTTTTGCATCATCTTCTTCTACATAATCTCCTTTTCCTTTTATGAATAAGAGAGTAGAACTTTCTTGTATCAATTTTTCTATCCTCTTCTTTCTTTTGTTGAATTCTTGAGGAAGCTTAATTTCAAGTTTTATCCTTGCTTTGGCTTCATCATAAGTACCATAATATGTGGCCTTGGGATCTACAAGTTTATTTAATAGTGCCTCATTGATATGTTTGGTGTCATCAATGTTAACCTCATAGCTTAGAGGTTTAACCAACATCACTCTAGGTTTGACTACTTGAATGTATACCTTGTCATAGTCTACCATGAAACAAAAATCATCCTTCTAATCTTCTACAAGTTTCACAGGAATTCTAAATATATTATTCATCTTTTCCTTGAATGAATCAAAATAATTATTCATGATACTAACAAATTTCTCACCCATCTCTATTATATACTCATTAATTTGATATAGTACTAGTACATTTTTTCTCTATATGACTCAACCTTTTGAAGGGAAAAACTTTTGCACAAAGAATAATAAACAAGTTACGAGTCAACCAAACTTACATAGGTTATTATTCAAATTCCTGATGCTCTCCATGTTCTTATTGAATTGATTTAGCATTAGCTCAACAAGGTCAAAGGACATGTTCTTCTTCACCACCTTGAGAGCCAGATCAACTGCCTCACATGATATGCTATTGGGATGACTAGAGCTATAGATCCTATGTGCTATCACATGGATTCCAAATTTTAGCACCATGTCACTTATGCAGTTGATCTTCATACCTCTTCTATCTCATTCAAAAAGATTTTTTCTTTCCAATTTTACCTGACTTAGGGTTTTGGTAGACTTAGCCTTGTTCAACATTGTGAACCCTATGATTCGATGAATCATTTTCTTCATTATTAGAATAGGATACTCCAACCATATCTACCTATTGTGTACATGGATATGGATATACCTTATCCATTTTATTAAAAGTTTGGGGGCATATGCAGAATGTGGGTTAAACCCTTGGTCTCCAAGTGTTGATGCTTAGGTTTCAATGCACCATTCACACATAACTTCTCTAGAGTCTCATCCATCTCTAGGGGTCCAATTTCTTGTATCAAACAATGAAAATGTGAGTGAATATCATTAATAAGTAGTACGTTTGGTAGAATCTATGATTGAGCTCTAGTTGGATCAAGTGCTTCCACAATTTCTAGATTTAACTTGAAGTTTGCTGCCTTCCAATCGACTCCTTGAAACAAAATCTTAAATCCCTTCTTTTTTTTTCTACTAAAGGATGCCATGCTTGGTAGGGTTTATGAAATCATGAAAAATATTTACCAACAAAATGCAGAGATCGCTTGGAAGCACATAAATTGCTCTTCACAACTAGCTCTTCAAAAATTCATAGTGATAAATGAATTTGATTCCTTCCCTTTTAACAAATTTCACTTTCCAATTGCCATAAATGCTTGGTACGACCACTTGTTCGGTGATAGAATATATTCTACTTGATTTGATCTAAGTGCTTGACAGAGTTATCTATAACTTAGTGTCCATGCAATGTTTAGATATGCTCGACCTTGCTTAGCAAGGTCTTGCAACCTGACCTAGCTTGGTAAGGTCTAGATTTTTCTTAGACCCTCAATGATCCATTTGCATCTTGAATGTTGATATGGATATTTCCTTCTAGCCAATAGGAAGTAATGTAAGATGTCTACTTTAGAGTCTTAGTTCTAGTTATCCCTATGGGAGATCAAGTAGAAATGCTTGAGTCACCCAATTCATGAGTGACATGTGCTTCATAGGTCATACTTGCATTCTTAGAAGATTTTGAAATCCATTGCCATCTCATCTACTTTTTGATGTTGTTAGCCTTAGCTTTATTTTCATCTTCAATCCTTCTAGTGTTCATACAGTTCTTAGCAAGTTGTCCAAGTTCTATACAAATAAAACATCTTCTAGTGGTGTCTCTTGTCCTCGTGTGATGTTTCACATAGTTTGCTCCAATGTGTCTAAATTCTCCATAGTAGTGGCATCTACACTATGTGTTGTAGTCCCAACCAAATATAGCTTTCACAATATATTTTGTTGGGTTTAGTATCTTGGTTTTGTATTTAGAAGATTTGTGCCCATGCTTCTTGCATTTGTGACATTTACTTTCAAATTTAGGTTTCTCTTTGCATTCATTAGCTCTATGACCATGCTTATTGAAATTGTAATATTTTCCATTGAATTTAGCTTTACCATTACTCCAACATTTGTTTGACATATGATCTAACTTACCATAGTGATTTCAAGTAGGCCTTTGATTCTTTTGAGTTACTTTCTTCGATGATTCACCTTCTCCTGTGTATCCTATTCCTTCTTTTCCTTTCTATTTATATTAATTTTTCTCATTCAATTGATTCATGTCTGCTTGATATTTCATCATCCTCTCATTGGTTTTCTTTTTAGTGTTTAGATCATTTTACAATATTTCATTCTCTGATCTTAGATTAATGATTTTTTCATTTGCATTAATAAGTTGATCAATGAAGTCTTCCCGTTGAACATATAGATGTTGATTTCATTGTTCTTTCCTTCTATCTCTTCTTTTGCCTTGTCTTTTTCTTTCATGACTTGACACAATCTTACTATCTAAATTTATTGTTCTCTT
The DNA here is from genome assembly GCA_028749045.1 of Cupressus sempervirens. Lineage (NCBI taxonomy): Eukaryota > Viridiplantae > Streptophyta > Pinopsida > Cupressales > Cupressaceae > Cupressus > Cupressus sempervirens. The sequence goes on from CM053785.1 coordinate 742,894,163, forward strand.
TTCAACTTTCTAACTTCTTCTTGAAGGTTACAATTCTTTTCTAATAGTTATGTGATTATTCATTAGCTTCATTTGATATAATTTTTGAATAGATAGCTTCAATTCTTTCTTTAGTGTAGAGTTTTTCATTCATCTATACTACAATATCTTTTCTTCTTTTCAAGAATTGAGAGAGTTTCTTCTTTGCTTTCTTAAGTTTTCCAATAGCCAATTCCAAATCCAACTTTTCATTATCAATAGCCTTATCAAGTCTGAATACCTCCATTGCCTCTAATCTTTGCTCAAGTTGTTAAACTTCTTCTTTGAAAATAATAAAGTTCTAAAACCAATTGTTTGAAATATAAGAAAGGCTAGGTTACTGAAAGGGGGGGAGTGAATTAAGAGCCAATAAAACTTAATCTTAATTCACCAATTAATCCTTCATATGTATTCTAATCTAATTACATGTATGAAAAACTAAAAGCATTAAAACATCCATAACACTTTGACACAAGATATGGTGACCTATAAACCTTTTGAATAGAAAGTAAAACTGGGGTGGGGATGATTCCAACAAGCTTTAGTACTATAGTATAAAGTTGGTTGATTGAGGCTTACAATTGATCACTTTTGATGATCTACCCTATTAGGAGCAATAATGACTACTAGGTACACCTTGTAAAAGGATTTAAAAAACATACAATGAAGTATGCACTTGATAAAGAGATTTACAAAAGACTATTAAGTCTATCTTGTGAAAGGATTTAAATATTCCACCTGTTAGGATGAACTAGTGGTTGATCTCTGATCTGCAACTCTAATTTTGATGCAGGAGCATCTTGGGTTTTCTTTGTAATTCTGCACATTTTGTTCATTCTATCAGTTGCTACCAAGTTCCAGTTTCTAGTTGCTACCGAGTTCCAGTTTCCAGTTGCTACCTAGTTCTAGTTGCTACCGAGCTCTAGTTGCTACCACGTTTCCAGTTACTATTAAGTTCTAGTTACTACCAAGCTTTAGTTTCTACGAAGTTCCAATTGCTACCAAGTCTCAATTGCTACTAAGTTCTGGTTGCTGCTGAGTGCCAGTTGCTACCAAATTCCATCTGCTGCCAAGTGCTAGTTGCTACCAAGTTCTAGTGTCTACCTAGTTTCCTTGTATTTTCTCAGTTGTCTATGTCTGGTTCTAGCTTGGGCTAACTCTACTCACATTTAATTTTGGTATAGGTAGTTATGTTTTCTTAGAGCCAACTTGTGGCTTTTCTATGTTCCAAAATGTTCTGTAAGCTATTTTGGCAAGTATAAATAGGGTGTCTAGGCTTAGAGTTACGGAGGGGGAGAGAGAGTTTAGAAAGAATAGGATATGAGTTTGGAAATGTGAATTTGAAGCTGGATCATGGATCTGGAAGTGGTATTTGTATTTGGTCGTAACCCAAAAGGCCTTTAGCTGGGCATGTCTAAAGATATTCTGATGAATCAATAAAAGTAGTTCTTTCTTCTCCTCCTTTGGTTGTTTTCCCTTGTGTTTGCTTCTATTGTGTTAACTCTTGTAGGGTGGTTTGGATAGCTGGGTTAGCCCTTGGCCCTAGTTATTCACCCTTTGACTGCATCAATTGGTATTAGAGCTTAAGGTTCATCCTTGTGGAGATTGGATTGCATAGAACCCTATTTTGGATTTGGTTTTAGGGTGGTAGATCTGTGGATTTGACCTATAACTTGCAGAGGGTTACGATCTTGCAGGAACTTGATTTGTAAAGATGGTTCATGGTAGAGGAAATAATGTTGATAATGCTATATTGGATTAGTTAAGACAAATTGCAGCCAAATTAGATGTTGTGGAGACAACCTAGAGGAGAGGAGCACATCTTGATGATGTACGTGATGATGAAGTAGCAGCACCAAACCCTAATCAATAACCTGAAGAAGACCAAGATGAAGCAAGATTGTTGAGAGAATTGTCTAGAGCGAATTCAAAGCCTATTATAGAAGTTGTTTCTTACTATGGAAAATTGGACACCAATGATGTGTTGGATTGGATCTTTGACATGGAGAAGTTCTTTGAGTATGAAAACACTCCTGATAATAGAAAGGTGAAGATTGCAATCACTAGGTTGAAAGGTCATGCATCACTATGGTTGGAGCACTTGCAAACTGATAGACAAAGGAAAGGAAAGGAGAAGATCAGAACTTGGCCAAAGATGGTGAACAAGGTAAAGAACAAATTCCTTCCTGCTAATTACCAAGCTAGCTTGTTGAGAAAGATGCAAAATTTGAAGCAAAAAGACATGAATGTGAAAGAGTATACTGAGGAATTCTATAGACTAGACATCGGATCTAGACATGTGGATGATGATGTTGAGAAAATTGCAAGGTACATTAATGGATTGAGATCTAGAATACAAGATGAGATAATTTTTGTGAAGTTAGAAAGTGTGGAAGAAGCATACTAGTATGCCTTGAAGGCTGAGGAGCTCTTGACAAAGAAGCATGAACAAAGACAAAGAGGTAGAGGTGGCAGATTCAAGAGAGGTGGAGGTAGAGCTTATGGTGAAGGTGGCTGATCTGAAAGTTCTATGTAGGATAAAGGAAAATCTGAATGGAAGAATGATGACAAAAGAAAGACCGAATGGAAAAGTGGTAATTTTTATGGAGAAGGCACTAGTTCTTATTGAGGAAGAGGTAATTCATATTCTAGAGGTGGATTTCATGGTAATTGTTCTAGATGTGGTAAAGAGGAACATAGACCTTTTAAATGTAGATCGTCTGAAAGTAGGAAAGGTAACATAAATGCTATGATTCAAGAAGATGATGAGGGTCCACCAAGTGGACCTGAGGCTAGAGAAAATTTGATGGTGAGAAGAACCTTATGTAATAAGGGAGGTGATGAGGAACCTATTTTAAGGAGAAGTCTTTTAAAGAAAATATGTAAGATGGCCAAAAAATGTTGTAAAGTTATCATTGATAGTGGAAGTTCTACAAATTTTGCATCAGAAGAGTTGGTTACAAATTTGCAGTTGCAGAGGCTGAAACATCCCAAACCTTATCATGTTTCATGGATCAAAGATGAGCATAAGATATTGGTAAGTGAGCAATGCCTTGTAAAGTTCAAAATTGGACATTACTTTGATGAAGTTTTGTGTGATATTATGCCCATGGATTGTTATATTTTTTTGGGTAGACCTTGGCAATAGGATAGATATGTTGTACATGATGGAAGATTAAATCAATATACTCTTTGGGTAAATGGGAAGAAACAAACATTGTTGCCTTTGTTCGATAGTCCAGATGAGGTTAATTGTACTACTGTAAAAGTTTGAATGGTTAATGGGAAACAATTTGAAAAGGAAATGGAAAAGAATCAAGTTTGGTTTGCTATAATTCCAAGAAAACTGAGTTTTATCAATGGAGACCGATTGCAAGAAAATAATGTTAAATGAGTGCTAGTCAGTGGTGACCGAATGATAGATGGTAGTATTGACTGAGTGCTAGAAGAAATTGTAGAGTTGTTGAATGAGTATAAAGAAATTATTGCTGATGATATTCCTGATGGTTTACCTCTAGTAATATGTATAAGTCATTGTATGGATTTGATCCCTAGAGCTAGTTTTCCAAACAAAGCACCATATAGATTGACAAAGCACCATATAGATTGACACCTACATAGAATGAAGAACTTAATAAACAAGTGCATGAGTTGTTGCAGAAAGGTTTGATCAGAGAAATATTGAGTCCATGTGTTGTCCCTACTGTATTAGCACCCAAAAAAGAATGGAGAATGGAGAATGTGTACTGATTCTAGAGCCATCAACAAGATAACAGTGAAATATAGGTTTCCTATGCCAATGATGGATGACATAATGGATTGTTTGAGTGGAGAAAAATATTTTACCAAGATTGATTTGAAGAATGGCAATCATTAGATTAGAATTAGAGAAGGCGATGAATGGAAGACTACTTTCAAGACAAAAGATAGTTTGTATGAATGGTTGGTTATGCCTTTTGGTTTGACTAATGCACCTAGTACTTTCATGAGGTTGATGAATGAAGTTTTGAAAAGATTCTTGGGTAAGTTTGTGATTGTTTATTTGGATGATATTCTAATATTTAGTAAGACTAAGTAAGAACTTCTTGAACATATTAGACAAGTATTGTAGAGGTTGAAAGAGGAAAAGTTGTTGATTAATCTATAAAAGTGTTCTTTTATGCAAGAGGAGATTGTGTATTTGGCATTTGTGATTTTAGCTGATGGATTGAGGATGGATCCCAAGAAGGTTAAATCAATTTTGGAATGGTCTTAACCTGAGAATGTGGGCGAGGTAAGATCATTTCATGGTTTGGCTAGTTTTTACAGAAAGTTTGTAAAGAATTTTAGTGTTGTTTGTAATTTTATGACTGAAACAATGAGGGGAGACATAAAGGAATTCAAGTGGACACATGGAGCTGATAAGAGTTTTGAGACTTTGAAGAAAAAGGTTGTTGAATTACGTATATTGGCATTACCAAAATTAAACAAAGTATTTCAAGTTGAATGTGATGCAAGTGGTAATGCAATAGGAGCTATATTAAGTCAAGAAGGTAAGCCTATTGCTTTCTTTAGTGAAAAGTTGAATGATGCTAAAAGGAAGTATTCCGTGTATGATCAAGAATTTTATGCCATTGTTCAAGCATTGAAGAAGTGGAGACATTATTTGATTCCTAAGGAGTTTGTGTTGTATACTGATCATAAAGCTTTACAATACTTGGGAAGTCAACATAAATTGAATCAAAGACATATGAAGTGGGTTGAGTACTTGTAGAGTTTTACATTCATGATCAAGCATAAGAGTGGAGTCACTAACAGAGTTGCTAATGCATTGAGTAGAGATGTCTTTGTTGACTGAAATGAAGGTTGAAGTTCTTGGTTTTGATGAAATGAAAGAATTGTATGATGTTGATCCTAATTTTTTAGAGGCGTGGAGAGAGTGCAGAGCACCAAATCTGACAGACCACATAAATAAGTATGATGAAGGTATGTTGTTCAAAGGTATTCAGTTGTGTATTCTTAGAAGTCCTATGAGGTTGAATTTGATTAAGAAAAAGCATAGTGGTGGATTAGTTGGACATTTTGGAATTGATAAGACATTGAGTTTGCTGAAAGAGAAGTATTATTGGCCATAAATGTATAAGGATGTTCAAAAATTTGTAAAGAGTTGTGGAGTTTGTCAACTTGCAAAGGGAGTGAGTCAAAATACTAGTTTATATAAACCTATTACTATTCCTAAGAAACCTTGGACTGACATTAGTATGGATTTTGTTCTTGGATTGCCTAAAATAGTGAAGGGCTATGATTCTATATTTGTTGTAGTGGATAGATTTTCTAAGATGGCTCATTTCATACCATGTAAGAAGACATTAGATGCTGAACTTTTCTTTAAAGAGATTGTGAGATTGCATGGATTACCAAGAAGTATTATTTCAGACAAAGATAGTAAGTTTGTTGGTTATTTTTGGAAGACTTTGTGGAAGAAGATGGGTACTGAGATGAAGTTCAGTTCTACATTCCATCCACAGACAGATGGATAACAGAGGTTGTGAATAGAAGCTTGATAAATTTGCTAAGATGTTTAGTTAGGAATAAGCCAAGTAATTGGGAGATGGTATTGGCACAAGCCGAATTTGCATATAATAATTTTTGGAATAGGAGTATAGGGAAGACACCTTTTGAGATTTTTATCGGAATGCATCCTAGAGGTATATCAAATTTGAGAGATGTTGCTGGTGAAGAAAAGAAAAGCATTGCAGGAGAATAATTTGCTAATTTTATGGAGTCCTTGCATAATGAAGTGAAGTTGAGGTTGGAAAAAAGAAATCAAAAGTATAAGGAGAATGCTGATCAGTCTAGAAGACACCATAATTTTCAAGTTGGTGATGAGGTGATGGTTCATCTAAAGAAAGGAAGATTCCTAGTTGGAACATACAGTAAGCTAAAGATGAAGAAATTCGGACCTTGTAATATCTTGAAGAAGTTTGATAGTGGTAATGCTTATGAAGTTCAGCAACCTAATGACATAGATATATCTCCTATATTCAATATTTCCGATTTGTATAAGTATCATGAGTCAGATGATGAAGTTTTTGTATTAGAAGATTATCCTAAGAAGCAGATTGAAGAAGTTGAACATAAACTAGATCAGAGAGTTGATAAGAGCACAAGAGGAAAATATTACTATGAATATTTGGTGAAGTGGAAGAATAGACCTATTGAAGATGCTACATGGATTTCTCAATCTAAGTTGGATTCAACTTAGGTTGTGACACTTGCATGATATAGGAGAATCATTTTTCTCCAACCTTGGTTGTTTGATGCAGGAGCATCTTGGGTTTTCCTTGTAATCCTACACATTTTGTTCATTCTATCAATTGCTATAGAGTTCTAGTTGCTACCAAGTTCTAGCTTCTAGTTGCTACTGAGTTTCAGTTGCTATCGAGTTCTAGTTTCCAATTCCTACCTAGTTCCAGTTGCTGTCGAGCTCCAGTTGCTACTGGGTTTCTAGTTACTACCAAGTTCCAATTGCTACTAAGTTCTAGTTGCTACCAAGATTTAGTTGCTACCGAGTTCTAGTTTCTACCGAGTCTCAGTTGCTACGGAGTTCTAATTGCTACCAAGTTGTAGTTGTTTCCGAGTGCCAGTTGCTATCGAATTCCATTTGTTGCCAAGTGCCAGTTGCTACCAAGTTCCAGTGGCTACCAAGTTTCTCTGTGTTTTCCAAGTTGTCTGTGTCTAGTTCTAGCTTAGGCCGAATCTACTCACATTTAATTTTGGTATAGGTAGTTATGTTTGTTGAGAGTCAACTTGTGGCTTCTCTATATTCTAGAATGTTTTGTAAGCCATTTTGGAAAGTATAAATAGGGTTTTTAGGCTTAGAGTTAGGGAGGGGGAGAAAGAGTTTAGAAAGAATAGGATATGAGTCCGGAAATGTGAATTTGAAGCTAGATCATGGATCTAGAAGTGGTATTTGTATTTGGCTATAACCCAAAAGGCCTTCAGCTAGGCATGTATGCAGATATTTTGATGAATCAATAAAAGTAGTTCTTTCTTCTCCTCCTTTGGTTGATGTCCCTTGTGTTTTCTTCCATTGTGTTAACTCTTGTAGGGTGGTTTGGATAGTTGGGTGAGCCCTTGGCCCTAGTTATTCACCCTTTGCCTGCATCAGATTTTCTAGTTGAGATTCCATTGGAATGAAAAGATCACCTTGTTGTGATAGATAAATCTTTACTACTCCTTATACTACTTGTAGCCTTCTAACTTCACACTTTTTCTCTTACATATATCTTCTTATATTCTTACTTCATATATTACATTTGGATGTGGTACAATACATTACATAATACCGATCCAAATTGCAATTCATCAAAGTTAGCTACAATACAAGTTTCACCAAAATACACAAAGTTGGCCCAACTACTAGTACTTAGGTTCTAAAGAAAAACTCGATGAGGTTATGATACTCAAAAACCATTGGACCAATAGTTGGGATCATCATTCTCGCAATAGAGGTAGAAGCTCAGTTCATACTAATTGCTTCCTAGTAGTCTAAACTTGTTCAACACTAGTGACTCGATGAACACTGTGAAACTTAGCATATAAACTAAACCACTTGGTTGACACTGTGTAGCTAATCAACACTATTACTATGAGCTTGGTATAAATTGACTCATTTGGTTGACACATCTTGGCTCAGTCAACACTAGATTCATATCACTGATCATGGGCCTGAATTTCTCCTTCTAGGGTCCAGTTTGTTTGGCTTACCTACTACTTTTAGACAGGTAGTTGAGGTAGCACTATTTGCAGAGGATATTGTAGGTAGAAAGGAGTCACAAGATCAGTCTCAGAACTGAAACTCTACCCAGTAGAAACCCCCTTGGAAGGGGAATCAGAACTACACAGCAGGGTCCTCTAAGGGCCAACAGTCTCAGCAGTAGAAACCTTAGTAGCAGTAGCAATAGAAACCCTCATAGGCTTATCAGGGCTCCAAGCCCAAGCAGTGGTAGTCATAGGGTTTGAAGAAAGATTAGAAGGTTCAGGCTCTACAGTAACAATTAGTGAAGAATCAATAGTCTTCTAGGGGTGGTTCTAGTGGATCTAGTAGGTTAGGAGGCCCACAATAGTCTAGATCATAGGGTGCATGATCTTATACCCAAGGACCATGCTACACTTGTAGTGGAATGGGTCATATAGCTAGAGAGTGTCCATAGGGATAGTCCTCTGGTGGTTAGAGAGGGGCATTTTCAGAGCCGACAATTGGTGACATAGGTAGATCCCACAAAGTCTTTATAGTGGTTGAAAACTACTAGGTTGAGCATCAGGCTATAGTTATTGAGGCTATAGGTATTATATAGGGTATTATGGTTATTTTTTTAATTTGATTCTAGAGCTATTGACTCATTTATATCACCATATATTGTGGAGTGTTGCAGGCTAGTGGTAGTTAAATAGGATGTCAGTTGGGAGGTAGAGTTAGCCTCAAGAGTTAGAGCGTCAATTAGTTCCATGGTGCATAATTGCTCGATTTAGATTGGATACATGTCCATGATGTCTAATCTATGCATTACCCCTCTAGGTTCTTATGATGTTGTTCTTGGCATGGATTGGATTTATGCCCACAGTGCCAAGATGGATTGTCAATAGAAGAGGGTGGAATGTGTGGATGAAGATGGTATCTCTAGAGTGATCCTTGGGGTAGAGAGACCATATCCATTTGTATGATTTCTGCTATGTAGCTTAGACGGTGCATGTGGACAGGATGTTAGTTGTTTGCTATCACTGTTAGTGATCAAGAGGAAGATTCAGGGGGAGAGCCATCCCTTGATGACTTTCCAATCTTGCTAGAGTTTGTAAATGTGTTTCCTTTAGAGCTCCCTGCTATGCCTCCACCTAGAGCAGTGGATTTTCATATTGATCTTGTGCTAGGAGCTGAGCCTGTATCGAGAGCACTATATAGGATGACTACTCATGAGCTTACTGAACTAAAGATTCAGTTGGAGGAAATATTAGAGAAGGGGCATATTCAACCTAGTGTGTCACCTTGGGGTGCACCAGTGATCTTTGTTAAGAAGAAGGACAGATCACTTAGGTTGTGTATTGATTATCGACAATTGAAAAAAATAACCATCAATAACTGATACCCTCTTCCCATGATTGATGACCTCTTCAATTAGTTACAAGGTGCTCAAGTATTTTCAAAGATTGATCTAAAGTTAGGTTATCATTAGTTGAGGATTATGGATAGTTATATCCCCAAAACTTCTTTTTGTACAAGGTATGGTCTCTACGAGTTCACCATGGTACCATTTGGCCTCACGAATGCTCCAACTATATTCATGAGCCTCATGAATGGAGTATTTTGTACCTTTTTGGATAAGTTTTTGGTTGTTTTCCTTGATGACATCTTGATATGTTCTTGTGATGAGAAGGAGCATGAAGAGCACCTGAGATAGGTATTGCAGAAGTTGAGAGAGAATTAGTTGTTTGGTAGCTTGTCAAAGTGTGCATTTTATAGGTTTGAGATACATTATTTGAGTCATGTCATATTAGGTGATGGTATCTTAGTAGACCCATCAAAGATTAAGGCCATCATGGATTGGCCAGCACCCACCAGTGTCACTGAAGTGAGGAGCTTTATGGGACTAGCAAGATATTATTGATGCTTCATTGTAGGATTCTCTAGATTAATACACCCCATCACATCTCTTCAGAAGAAGAGAAAGAAGTATGAGTGGATAGAGAAGTATGATGGATCTTTTCAAGAGCTCAAGAGAGCCCTCATGAGTGCACCAATTCTTGAAGTACCAGATCCTTCTACAGATTTTGTGGTGTGCACTGATGCATCTTTGGAAGGTATAGGAGTAGTCCTTATGCAGGGTGGATGACCTATTTCTTTCAAGTCTAGAAAGTTGAAGACTCATGAACTCAATTAACCTACTCATGACCTAGAGCTTGTAGTAGTGGTTCATGCTTTACTGAGGTGGTGACACTACTCTAAAAACTTCCCTTCCAATGGTCTCTGAGAATGCACCACCTAACTAACGTCTGCATAAAGCTCATATGCTAGCAAGTGCTATAGAATCCACTCTCTCAAATCGATGCTAGTAGTCAAAAATGAAAGCTCATGGCGCCTTCTACTTGAGGCATCTACAACCACATTCTCCTTTCCTTTGATGTAATGAACATAAAAATTGTACTCACAAAGGAACTCCATCCACCTTCTCTGCCTAGCATTAAGGTTCGGCTGAGTAAATATGTACTGCAAGCTCTAGTGGTCAAAATCATAGATTCAAACTTCATTCTAATCACCAGAGCTTGCAATACATATTTACTCAGCCAAACCTTAATGCTAGGCAAAGAAGATGGATGGAGTTCCTTTGTGAGTATGATTTTTATGTTCATTACATCAAGGCAAAGGAGAATGTGGTTGCAGATGCCTTAAGTAGAAGTCACTATGAGCTTTCATCTGTGACTACTAGCATCGATTTGAAAGATCAAATTTTACAACACTTACTAGTAGATGAACTTTATGTAGAGGTTAGTCAGGTGGTGCATTCTCAGAGACCATTGGAAGGGAAGTTTTCAGAGTATTCTTTTGAGTCCGATGGGCTCTTGCATCATAGAGGATGTACGTATGTTTACTTCCATTGGGGGTTTGCATGAGCTCATTATACTTGAGGCTCACAGAGAACCTTATGCAGCACACCCTAGTGTTAAGAAGTTACATGCAGATTTGAGGTAGTTATATCATTGGCCAGGCATGAGAGTGTAGATTGCTAACATAGTTGCAAGATGCCTCGAGTGTTAGAGGGTGAAGATAGAGCATTGTCATCCCAGTGGGCTCCTTCATCCTCATGAGATTGTAGAGTGGAAGTGGGATGCTATATCTATGGATTTCAATGTTAGTCTCCCCTTGTCATTTTGTCACCATGATGCCATTTTGGTGACAATTGACACATTGACTAAGGTTGCCCATTTATCTCTCATACGTACTACATACATAGCACGAAGCATAGCTCAGGTGTTTTTTTAGGACATTGTTAGACTTCATGGTATTCCCTGTAAGGTCATCTCTGATAGGGACTCATTGTTCACTTCTTCTTTTTGGAGAGAGTTGCAGGCAGCATTGGGCACTAGGCTCAATTTTAGTATAGCATACCATCCTCATACTGATGGAAAAATTGAGTGAGTGAATCAAGTTTTAGAGGACATGTTACATGTGTATGTGATGGACCATCAGGTCAAGTGGGAGGAATACCTACATCTTGTCAAGTTTTCCTATAACAATGAGCACCATTCCTTTATAGGCATGCCACCTTATGAGGCCTTGTATCGAAGACCTTGCAGGACGCCCTTGAGTTGGGATAGGATCGAGGATCAAGTATCTATTGGTCCTCAGTTAGTAAAGGAGATGGAGCAGTAGGTTACCCTGTTTAGATAGTGCCTAAGAGAGGCATAGGATAGGTAGAAGAAGTATGCAGATGTGAAGAGGATAGATTGAGAGTATCAAGTTGGAGACATAGTTTTCTTGAGGGTGCGACCACACAAGAGTCTGATTTGATTCGGAAAGGGCTCTAATTTGGAACTCCAATTTGTTGGACCATTTGAGATCCTAGAGAGGATAGGTCCAGTTGCATATTGTTTAGCCTTTCCACCTAGCCTATCATGCATCCATGATCTATTTCACATTTCAGTACTTAGAGGATACATTTATGATGAGTCTCATATTATACATTAGGATTCTTTATAGGTGGAGTTGGATGACAAGTTGGTGCTAGAGCCTATCCTTATTACTGCCCGATGAACCCTAGCACTTCAAGGGTGAGAGTTGGACTAGGTTAGGGTCCAATGGGATTTCTATGATGAGGTTACAACTTCATGGGAGGATACAACATGGATGTGATCTTAGTACCCATATCTTTTTTATGAACTCTAGGAGGAAGTTCATGCCTAGTGGGAGAGGATGTGAGGCTTCGCCCCAACCCATTGTAGCATAGTTGATACATTATTATTTTGATCCTCATGGACACTATTTGATGCACTAAATATTATTATGTTATTTTATGATGGGTGATGTTTTACTTTCAGATATTTGATTTTGTCATTTAATGCTTATGAACATGTATAATGATGAAGTAAATGAATGCAGAACTAACACTTTGATTATGCAATTTTAATGGTAAAAAATATGAATAGAATGAGATAAAAAATTTAGTAATGTAAGGATGGAAGTTTTAAATTTATATGATTTTCTTGATACGTAATTTAAATAAATGCATGTGATTTCTTGAACTACTAATGTGTGCAATGAGTGTGTAGGATATTTAGCCGAGAAACCTAATGGAAAGATAGAACTAAACCCCTTATAATTTGTGCTAATTTGCATTTTCTTTCTTTGAAGGTGGTTATATAGTCTTAACATTTTTCTAGCTTTTGATTGGTTACTATTAAGTCTTTAAGGCCTCAAAACATTAAATTTAAGTGCCCTAGCGGTAAGGCTATAGGTTGGGAGTAGTTTCCACCCCCCTAGCCTCTTTGGTTGACTTTTAGGGTCACTCAAAATCCCTACTTTTGGTTGATTGAGAAAATTGAATGTCTCCTTCATGAGTTGGGGACATAAACTCCACCTTGAGGTTTACCTAATGTCTAGTTGAGTTAGGATCATACTTAGATGCATTTTTGGAGAAGTTTTGGTTGTTACCCAATCTCTAGTTTTAGAGAGAGGTTATGAAGATTGAAGGAAAGGAAGGAAAATTTCTTCTCAACTTGTTCATTTTACCATAACCTTATTGTAAAGGTAGGAGTTCTTCACTCTTTGTTCATGTTCTTAATATTGTTCATGCTTTGATTTATGTATTAGTCATTGTGTTGTGCTTTGTATGCTTGTATGTGTGTTGAGTTTTCTTAGGAGGGATTGAATCATGTTTCTTGGATGTTTTTCTTGTGTTTTTCTTTGAATTTTGAGGGGGTTGTATGGGGATTGTTTTCGCATTACTCACCCTTGGATAGGGAAGAAGTGGCCATGTATGGGGGAAGGGCCTTAGTTGGACCTCAATAGTGTACAGTATCTTCTCATGATGAGAAGAGGGAAAGAGGGTAGGGTGTTATGGGCCCCTACTTGTCATCACATACCATGTTTTGAAATTTTGAATTCTTGAAGAAGAGAAGAAATGAAAATCCTTGTTGTATTGGCCTCGAAAGGGCATTTGTGGAGGAACAGAAGTTCTTGAGTTTTTAGCCTTGAAAGGGATATGTTATGGAATGGTGATCGATGTCTCCTATTGGAAAAATCCACCTTCTCCCTAGTCTAGTTCAATGTTGAACCTGTTGTGCAAAATTGAGATGGGGATGCGTGCTTGATTTGTTCTTAATATTATGTTGTTTTACGTCTGGGTTAGTTCTCATCTTATCCATGATTCCCTTGATTCATTGAAGATATTGGAAAGGATCCCTTGTAAAGGACCTAGAAGAGAATTCAAATTGTATTGTAACATTATGTAAAAATGTATTTAAATTTTTATGTAGTGGCAAGGATGTCGAGTTTTCTTACTGGTTCTTTCTTGATGGAGCTTTGAACCAGGTTGATTAATAGAAGAGAAAATATTGAGAAACCCTCTTGCATTAGATCTTATGTTATTTCAAAACATGTATATGTGTGTGGAAAAATAGTTTAAATTGTGATGATCAATTATGAAATTTTCAAGTTCAATTATGCTAAGGAAGAAAGTATGTTGTGTGGAAAATTCGATTCATATTGTGATTATTGGAAACAAATAATTTTACATTGTTGATAGATAAAAATAATTCAATCTCCTTGTGCCAACTAAGTGATTGTAAAATCCAATTTGGGAGAAAACATATACCCTTGTTATAAGATAAATTGGAAAACATAAATTGATAACAATATACCCTTGCATTAAAATGTTTGACTCAAAAAAAAAATAGCTTGCAAAAAAAAAAAAACACTTAGAAAAAAACATGGATTAAAAAAAAGTTCACCCCCCAAGAGCAATTTTCTCTCTAGAGTTTGTATGGGAATACAAAATTTAATCCTTTTGACAACAAAGCATATTCCTCTTTGATTCTTTTAAAAAAAATGTAGTATCAATTCCTTATATGTAAAAATATATAAATTTGGATTTAAAGGCAATAGTTATACTTGAAAAATACCTTGTTTCTAAAAACTCACCTAATAAACTTTTACCTATTACTACCCTCCCCCTTCTCCAAAATCCCCACCTAACCCTCCTTACACCTATTCCATGACCCTAGTGCATGGTAAGTATGCAACCCACTGTCACATTTATTATCCTCCAATGAAGTGCCTAGTTGGAGATGTAGTTGGGAGTGAAAAGATGGAAGTCAACTCCCATGCAATCATTAAAAAAAAAAAAATTATGCTTAACTCTTTAAGCCCCCCCACTCCTCCATCCTATTGCTCACATTATGGAGGCTTGGCTTTCACATTTTGGGGGGAGGGGGAAAAGTACTACACAATGTAGACTTGGGGGACTACGCTAGGAACCTCGGGGTCCACCCAAGCTCATTTCGGTTATGGTGCAAGGTGGCCAAGTGGCCACGTTGGGGGGGGGGGGGGGGGGGGCGTTAAGGCCTTAGGGTTAGTTGGGTAGCTAGTGGTAGAATAGGTTAGTTTAGTTAATAGTTAGTAATTCTTTATTGCTTTTGTCATTTAAATTTTAAATAAAATTTTCAATTTAGTTGTATTGGTAATTATATGAGTTAATGTTACTAAATTTAATTATTTTAGGAATATGCATTTTTAGCATTATCTTTTGTAGGTAGGTAGTTCTAAATTTAATAGTGGTTAGTAATTGTTATGATAGATTTTACTAATGGGAACTTTAATTTAGATAGTTTAAATTGATAGTGAATTCAGTCATATGTTCTTAGATGGTTATTATTATATGTGTTAGTATTAGTTTATTTCATTATTAAATAGTTTTAGCTTAGATTTAAAAAAAAAATTAAATTAGTATTCAATGAGTTGTGATTAGTATGCCATTTTAGTAGCGTGATTTATGTAGTAAAGTGCGATTAGTAACATGATTCTTAAGATATCAAGAGATGTTAGATATATTATTATCCTTCGAAATGTTCTTTTTTGTCAGTAGATTATAGGTTTAAATTAATCGTCATTAAAAAAAGTTCATACAACTAGATAAGAAAAGAAAAATGTTACTTTAGTTAATGAGTCTTTTTTTTAATCATTTGAATAATTAGTTCTATAATAATTGGACAACCAATAAATTAGTTAGTTTGTTAATGGATTTTTCATCTAATAGATTATTATTGATTAAAGTTAATAGGTCTTAACATCATTGTAAGGTTCACAGATCGAACAAAACAATATTGGAATAAAGTGCAATTAATGGAATGAAAGATATTATTTTAGTGGGTGTTCTATTTAGAGAATATTGTTTAAATTTGATTTATATCAATTAAATGGACAATCAAATCAAATAATCTTATAAGTTGAATGATAATCTTTGCCTGATTGAAGTTGATGATTAATACTGATAGAACTTAAATTAATTATAATTAATTTTTTTTATTAATGTTTTAAGTAATATTTTAAAAGAGAGTTAATAAAACTAATAAGGAGTTAGGTTTTTTAATTTAATGAAATTAGTTGTTTAATTTAATTAATTTTTTTAATAGTGAACAATCTATTCCTAATTGATTAGCTTCCAACTAAATTGTAATATTAAAGTATCGATAGGAGATCGTGTATCCGTCTTCCGAGTACCTTTGGTTTTATTAAACTTATCAACTTAGTGCACTTAAGTTTTTTTTTTTAATAAAAAAATTGTGTATGTGTTTGCCCTTGTACTTTTTGGGCATGACAAATCCTTCTAGTTGTCCAATGTAAACCTCCTCTTTTGGTATACCATTCAAAAATAATTACTTCACATCGATTTGATAACATTTGAAACCTTTGAATGCAAAGTAAGAAAGTAGAGTTCGCAGTCCTTCTAATCTTGCAACTGGGGAAAATGTCTCTCCATAGTCAATTCTCTCTTCTTGTGTGTATTCCTTGCAAACTACTCTTTCCTTATTCCTTGTGACTTCACCATTCTCATTGAGTTTTCTTAGGTACACCCACTTGGTTCCAATCACATTCTTGTTCTCTAGTTTGGGTACTAGAGTCCATGCTTTTTTCTTCTCAATCTATTCAATCTCTTCTTTTATGGCTTTACTCTACTCTTCATTCTCTAATGCATCCTTTACTGACTTAGGCTCATGCGTGCTTAACAAGAATGTATCACTTTTGAATCTATTCCTTGTCATTATGTGCCACCAAATCTTCATATTTATCTTCTACATTCTTCACATAATTCAAGAATTCAAATTAGTTGGCTCAAATTCATCAAATATTTGTTTGAACACTTTTTTTTGTCACTTGGCAACTACATTGTTCACTCAGCTATAACAGTCTTCTAATGCTCAGCCAACACTGGGTTGCACAACACCAACTATGTCTTCTCAACTTGGTCGTTACTATTATTTCCCTGATGCTCAACACTTAATAAATTTTACTAATACTTGACATATACTAACTTTATACCCAGCCTAAACTAAAATTATCTTGGCTTACCCTATTACTTTACTCAGGCTCGATAGATAGTTTTTGTGAAAACAATTATTCTTTGCTTAGCTAAAATAACCATCTACTTTAGCCTTGATAAAAAAATACATAATATTATCAATGTTTTACTTAGTCTTAGTGCTCCTTTTATACACTAAATAACTAAACCTTTCTCTAGGTTCTCTTGTTATCTTTTATTTCCAAATCCTCTTCATCAATCAAGAAAATGATAACATTCAAACCAAAAGGCAATTATCTCACCAACAAGTAGTAGGTTTAACATTATTGACAAAATAATGATTGTTCCATGATAGGTTCTACACTTCAAAAAATATCTTTTTAATAGGTTGGTCATAAATGCATGAGTATGAGTGAATGTGAAGCTAAAGGAGAAAGCTTGCAGATATGATGTTGTTATTCATAAGTACATTAGAGAAGAAGGCTTAAGTGTTGACAAGAAGAGTGAAATGATTGCTTGAAGGGTGTCTTAGAAAATCAAGATCCAAGATGTTAGTGGAAGGCTTATAAGTAAACCAACATTAGGACTGAACAAAGATCTGAACCTACAAAATTGAGTCATAACTACATAGACCAAAACATACTATTTTCTTTCTAATTATTGTAAACAATTTGTATTGAAATCTTTTTAACAAAGGTTGACCTAGTAGTCATTTGAAAACTTAACAATCTGTGTAAATCCTTTAAATAGGTGACATTCTAAATGAAATCATCAAAGACCTATTACAAGGACACTCCTAATAGGGTGATCAAATCCTCTAATGAGGTCACATTTAACAGTGTATTTTGTAACCTCTAACAAGGGTGGCTCCTAAAAGAACTCACTTTGAAAGAGTGAAAAAGAGTGACATATTGTTGGTGGTTTTCCCAAATTGGGTTTCCACATAATATCCTATTGTCAAAAATGTGATGAATGCTTTATGTGTATCTACATTTGATAATATTTTCATTATGCAATACAAATTATGTTTATGACACTTTTATAGTATAGACCGAGGAATGGCAAGATAAGTAGAATAGTGCAGTGTTTATTGTTTTATTGTTCAAATTGTACATATTGACCTTGAGTAATTGATACACCCCCACCCCCTCAATTATTCTAAACATTTCTAGCAAGCTTTAGATGAAATTGATAAAAAAAATAGGAATGAGACTAAAGGTATTATTCACCACTTTACCATACATCTCAATAGTCAAAGAGATGGAACCTTGAAGAGGATCCAAGAAACAATTACATGTCTAAATCAAAGTATCAGTTGAGTCATAGAAGTCACGATGTTTCCTTTTTTTAAAGATGTTCCTTAGTGATGATATTATGAATAGAAGTAGGATTAAAAAACACCCATAAGGAGGATATTTTGCAATTCAAGTAACAATATAGAGAGGAGCACCTAGAGCCCTAAACTTATCAACATTAGTGGATGAGATTATAGCAATGACTCTTTTAGACTTATGATTTGGATTAGGTTTAGGATGATTAGTAGATGCAAAGTGAATGTCTTTGTAAGGTAGACATAGAGGTTGAACTACACATTCAACAACATTAACAATACTATCATTTTTTTTTCATAAGGTATAATAAGCAACATTAAATTTAAGAAGAGCAGAAGAATAAGAATGTTAAACAATAGTATCAGTAGTATCTTGAGGTAAATGATTAGTGTAGATTTGAAGATTCTAATGAGGAGATACCACATATTTTTCCCATTATCTTGACCATGAAGAGATAAAACATTAGAATCAATCAAATCCTAAATCTAATGTTTTGAAGAATATACATCTTAGTATAGTGTCTATGTTGGTGATAAAATTGACCAAAATCTTGAGGATTTAACTATAGACTTGATCTAGTACAATGAATAAGATGTTTAATAAGAAGAAGTGTAATCATATTAGGACTAACCAACCTAGTCATAATAGAATTAAAAGACTCACTAAGAAGAGTAAACTTATGGTTTATCCCAAAACTATGGAAGACATAGTAGCACTCTAAGATGTAGTACCTACTTCATCATCTACTCTATTGGTGGTTTTTTTAATCTTTACATAATTTTTAGGTTTGTATAATTTTTTAGGATTAGGTGCAACATCAGTCTTGTCAACATCTATAGGATCTATAAGAGTGGTGCTCTCAAATTGACACACTTTTAATTTATAATGATGGTGCATTGCACAAAGTTGTGAAAAAGAGGTAAACTTAGTACATAGAATCTTATATCTAATATCTTTTTGTAAATTTTCAATAAGCATATGGTGAATATAAATATTAGGAAGATGATAAGAAATATAATCATGCAAATTATTAAATCTACCAATAAAAATTGTCACTTTCTTTTTAGGACCTTGTTTAGAATGCATCAAATCAGTTAAAGAAATAAAAGGACCAATATTGATGCATGTACACTTGGAGAATTAGGTCCAGAGGAACACCAAACAATCCAAGAACTCATAGAGTAAGCACAATGAAAGAAAATAATTGAGAAAAGAAGGAATAACATTATCTTTATTGATTCATCAAATTGTCATCAAACATGCCAAACTATAAGGCCTTCTATGTTATGACCAATACAAGATGATTAAAACTTAGGGACCCACAATTTCTACAAATTCTAACTATAGACTCACTCTTTTATCATCATTCACACCTTTTTTTTTAAACTCTCTAAATGTTTCCTTACCTAAGCCTAAACACCTCTTCTTATACTTGCTAAAATAACTTATAGAAGCTACTAGATCTTCACATAAGAGAAGGCCAAACTCATTATTGTTTACACACATCTTAATGCCCAAACCTTACATTAAATTCATTATTCAAATTAAATGAACAAGTTGGCTCATGCTACGAACCAATCATAAACAAACTTGGTCAAAGAAGGAATCGAGTATCAACAAAATAGCATGCTCATCTACCACATAAAGGAAATTGGCAACCAAAGGAACTCAAAAACCACAAGAACTCAACAACCAAAGGAATCAACCAAATAAAGATCTTGGCCAAAATTGGGAACTCAGTCACCATTGTAACTTGACAATAACTTAGCTTGGCAAATACTAGAACTTGGCAATAATTGCAACTCAACAATAACTAGGCTTGGCCAATACTAGAACTTGGAAATAACTACAACTCGACAATGGCTGACATAATACACAAAGATGAGCAGGATAGAAAGGTAACCCAACATGCTCCTAAATTAGATAGAAAAGGTTGAAATAAATGATTCTCCTAAATCATTAAGATGTCAAAACTTGAGTTGAATCCAACTAAGATAGAGAAATCCATGTGGCATCTTCAACTAGCCTATTCTTCCACTTCACCAAATATTCATAGTAATCTTTTTATCTTGTTCTTTACCAACTCTCTGATCCAATACATGTTCAACATTATCAACCTACTTCTTAGGATAATCATCTTGTACTACAACTTCCTCATTTAACTCATGATACTTATAAAAATTAGTGATATTGAATATAGGAGATATATTAGATAACTCAACTTCATAAGAATTACCACTATCAAACTTCCTTAAAATCCTACAAGGACCAAACTTCTTTATTTTCAACTTATTCTATGTTCCAAAA
The DNA here is from genome assembly GCA_028749045.1 of Cupressus sempervirens. Taxonomy (NCBI): domain Eukaryota; kingdom Viridiplantae; phylum Streptophyta; class Pinopsida; order Cupressales; family Cupressaceae; genus Cupressus; species Cupressus sempervirens. Next base: position 742,914,369 of record CM053785.1, read on the forward strand.
TGAAATCTAACTTTCTTCAAATGAATCATTATATCATCACCAACTTCAAAAATATGATGTCTTCTAGACTTATCTACATTCTCCTTATAATTCTAATTACTTTGATCCAGCCTCAACTTCACTTCTTCATGCAGAGAATTCATAAAATAAGAAAATACTTCCTCTTTAGTACTTCTCTTTTCTTCACCAACAACATCCTTCAAATATGATACACCTCTAGGTTGCATTTTAGTAACAATCTCAAAAGGTGTTTTCCCAGAAATCCTATTCACATAATTATTACATGCAAACTCATCTTGTGCCAATACCATGTCTCAATTACTTGACTTGTCCCCAAATAAACATCACAATAAATTACCCAAGCTTTATTCACAAACTTTGTATGTTCATCTATTTGTGGATGGAATGTATATCTAAACTTCAACTTAGTATCCATCTTCTTCCACAAAGTCCTCCAGAAATACCCATTAAAATTGTTATCTCTATAAAAGAAAATACTTCTTGGTAATCCAAGCAACCTAACAATCTCTTTGAAGAAAAGATCTACAAAATGCACTGCATAATAGGTCATCTTACATAGTATGAAATGTGCCATTTTAGAAAATGTATCAACAACAATAAATATGGAATCATGCCCTCTTTTTGTCTTAGGTATTCCAAGAAAAAAAACCATACTACTATTATTCCCAGATTTCTTAAGAAGAAAAATAGGCGTGTATAATTTAGTATTCTAACTTACTCCTTTTGCAACTTGATGAATTTCAAAAGTCTTTAAAAACTTCTAAATATCATGATACATTTGTGGCCAATAATAATTATCCTTAAGAAAATCATTGTCTTATCAATACCAAAATGTATAGCCAGTCCACCACAATTCTTTTCCTTAATCAAATTAACACTCATAGAACTTCTTGGTAAATAGAACTAAATCAATTTGAATAACATACCTTCTTGAATGAAATAATCATCATACTTATTGAGTTGTTTGATAGATTCGGTGTTCTACACTCTCTCAATACCTCAAAAAATTCAAGATCAGTGTTACACAACTCCATCTCATAAAAACCAAGAACTTAAACCATCAACTTGATCAACAAACAATGTCTCTTCCTCAATACATTAATAACATAGTTAGTATCTCCACTTTTATTCTTTATTGCAAATGTGAAACTCTACAAGCACTCAACCCACTTCATATGTCTCTAGTTCAGCTTATCTTGACTTACAAAATAATGGAAAACCTTATGATCAATATACAAAAAAAATCCTTAGGAATCAAATAATGTTTTGACTTCTTCAAATTTTGAACAATTGCATAAAACTTAAGTGATCATATGTAAAATAATTCCTGTTAGCATCATTCAATTTCTCACTAAAGAAATCAATAGATTTACCTTCTTGACTTACCACAACTCCTATTTCAATACCACTTGCATGATATTCAGCTTGAAATACCTTATTGAAATCAGGTAAATTCAATATAGATAACTCAATAACATTTTTTTTCAAATTCTCAAAGCTCTTGTCAACTCCAAGAGTCCACTTGAAATCCTTTTTATCTCCTCTCATAGTCTTAGTCATAGCATTAAAAATAAAACTGAAATTGTTTATAAGGTTTATGTAGAAACTAGCCAAAACATGAAATTTATTTGACCTCACCCACATTGTCAAGTATAGGCCACTCTAGAATTGCTTTATCATTTTCAAGGTCTAATATCAAACCATTTTTTGAAATCAAAAATCCTAAATACTCAATGTCCTCTTACATAAAGGAATGCTTCTTTAAATTAATAAACAACTTCTCCTCTATTAGCCTCTACATTACTTTCCCAATATGCTCAAGATAGTCTTCCTTAGTCTTACTAAATAGCATAATATCATCCAAATAAAAATTTACAAACTTACCCAAAAGATTCTTTAGAACTTCATTCGTTAACCTCATGAAATTGTGTGTTACATTAGTCAAAACAAAAAGCATAACCAACCACTCATACAAGCCATCCTTTGTCTTTAATGTAGTCTTCAACTCATCACCATCTCAGATTCTAATCTAATGACAACCACTATTCAAATAAATCTTGGTAAAGTATTTCTCTCTAGTTAAACAATCCATTATCTCATCCATCCTTGGCATACAAAACCTATTTTTCATTGTTATCTTGTTATAGCTCTATAATAAGTACACATTCTCCATTCCCCATTCTTCTCGGGTGCAAATATAGAAGCTAAAATACATGGAATCAAGCTTTCTCTAATCAAACCTTTCTACAACAACTCCTGGACTTATGAGTTAAGTTATTTATTCTCTATTGGTGTCAATCTATATGGTGCTTTATTCAACAAACTAGCTCTTGGAATTAGATCCATGCAATGACTTATACTTCTTCCTAGTGGAAAACCATTATCAATATCTACTACAAAAATATCTTTGTGCTCATTCAACAAGTTTTCAGTTTCTATTGACTTTTGGATAACACTTTCATCTTCTTCCATTATTTGGTTTCTACTGTCTTTTGTTTCTTGTCCATTACTATTTTATTTCACTCAGTCTTTATTATCAAAAATCAATCCTGTAGGAATTACATCAAAACAAGCTGGGTTATTTTTCATCTCCTTCTCCAATTATTTCCCATTGATCATATAAACTCTATTAGTAGTATAATTTACCTCATCTAGAACTTCAATCAAAGGAAAAAAAATTTTCTTCACTTTATTCACCCAAAGAGCATATTGATTCAATCTACTGTCATTCACAAATTGTATATCATACTACCAAAGTCTAACCAATATAGCATGACAATAATACATAGGCATAAAATCACATAGAAATTCATTGAAGTAATTTCCAATCATGAAGTTCACAACACATATCTCAGTTACCAACAACTTATGTTCATCCTTGAGCCATGAAATATGATGAGGTTTAGGGTGTCTCAACTTTTGCAACTATAACTTTGTAGCCATCTATTTAGATGCCAAATTTGATTAACTACCACTATCAATGATCACTTTGCAACATATTCATGTCATCTCACATTTTTTCTTGAAATGACTTCTCATCAGGACAAGTTCTTTATCAAATATTTCACTCCATAAAGATATCCTTACCATTAGATATTATCAAGCCTTAGGTCCACTCGATGAAACCTTAAGATCTTGTTGAATCATAGCTTTTATGTTACCATTTTTATTCTCACCAGAGTATCTACATTAAAAATTTGTATGCGCTTATTTCCCACATGTGAAACAATTACCATAAAAACCACCTCTACGGTAAGAATTACCTCTTCCCCAATAAGAACTAGCACCTCCTTGGTAAGAATTACCTTCTTTCTTCTCAGTCTTTCCTTTCTCATCACCTTTCCACTCATATATTCCTTTATCTTGCACAAAATCATTAGATCTTCCACTATCTCCATAAGATCTTCCTCTACCTCTATGGAATATACTATCTCTACCTCTCTATCTTTTCTATTGCTTCTTTGTCAAGATCTCCCTTTCTTTTAAGGAATATTTATATGCTTCTTCCACACTATTTAATTTTACAAAATTTATTTCATCTTGAAATCTCAATCTCAAACCATTCATGAACCTTGCAACTTTCTTACCCTGATCATCCACATGTCCAGATCTGATGTCCAAAATAGAGAATTTTTCAATGTACTCCTTCACTATCACATCCTTTTGTCTTAGGTTTTTCATCTTTCTTAACAAAGTAACTTGGTAATCAACAAAGAGGAACTTCCTCTTCAACTCCTTCATATTTTCAACCAAGTTTTGGTCTTTTCTTGTTATCTTCTCTATCTATTAGTTTGCAAATGCTCCCACCACAATGAGTCATGACCTCTCATCCTAGTGACTAAAGTATTCACCTTCTTATTATTAGGAGTTCTTTCAACCTTGAAGAACTTCTCCAAATTAGAGATCTAATCCAGTACAACATTGGTATCCAAATCTCCATAATAAGGAACAACTACCACAATAGGCTTTGAATGTTCCCTAGACAACACTCTTAATAATACTTTCTCATCTTGATCTTCCTTAGGTTCTAGATTAGGGTTTTGTGTCATTTCTTTATCATCACTCAAATCATCAAGATGTGCTCCTCTCTTGTGGGTTTTCTCCACAATATCTAATATGGCTACAATTTGGCTCAACATGTCTAATGTGACATTATTAAAATTTTCTTTACCTCATACCATTTTGACAAATAGCTTCTTACAACATTGTAACCCTCTTCTAGTTATAGGTCAAATCCACAAATCTTCCTCCCCATAATAAAATTAATTAGGGTTCTACATGATCCAATATTCAGAAGAATGAACCTTTAGCTCTAATACCAATTGAACTAGTATGGTTAGAGAAATAGGGATAAAGGTACACCTAATAGTTCAAACAAGTTGTAGAGTGAACAAAGTGGCAACAAAAAATAGAGACCATAGTCAAGGAGAAAAGGAACAATATTATCTTTATTGACTCATCAAATTATCAACAAACATGCCCAATTGTAACACCTTCTTATTACAATCAATAAAAGATTATTAAAAAATTAGGACTTATGATATATGTAAACTCTAACTATATGCTCCTCTTCTATCCTTATTCACACATCTCTTTCACAACTCTCTAATAACTCATAATATTATGCACACATCCCAAAGAAAAAACCTTATATTAAATTTGTGATTCAAATTAAATGAGTAATTCATCTCATACTAAGGACCAATCATAGATAAACTTAGCCAAAGAAGGAAATAATCATTAGCAAACTAGCGAGTTCATTTAGCACATGAAGGAGTACAACAGCCATAGGAACTCGACAAACATAGGAACTTAGCAACCACATGACTTGACCAAAGAAAGAACTAATCCAACACAAGAAACTTGGTCACCATTGTAACTCAAAAATAAATGGCTTGGCCAATATTGGATCTCAACAATAACTACAAAGATGAGTAGGATAGCAATGCAACCTAGGATTCTTCTGCATCAAATATTATGTTGGAAACTACAAATGTAATAATTGGTATATTTTTGTTGATTATATACCTTACTTGAAAGAAATTTAATAACAATGTAGGGTGTCATATATTTTGATTGATTAAGATAAGTTAAAAAGAGAGTTAACTAGACAAACTAGTGAAGTTGTTGAGTAAAGAGGAACACATATATTTGAGTTACATTAGGAACTTGATTAGTTAGTCTTTAACAAGATAATGTGTTGTTTAATCATCATATGAAGTGTAGAAGAAAATTGATTTGATATTTAAAAGAGAAGACAATAAGTTGAGTAAAATACTAAGATTGATTGAGTGACAGTTTCACTAGGTCAATGAAGTAGAAGATTAAGGAACTTAAGAGATAGTCAAGTGAACTATATTGGTTAAGTAATAGTCACAGTCAATCTAGAAGAAGAAGAAAATGTAGTAGTGAATGAGTGATAGTGAAGACCTAGCAAGAAAATCCAAGTTGAGAGAGACAAAAAAGTAGAGACCAAGATACATAGTGTTGACCGAGTAGAAGAACATAGTCATGAGTGAGTGTTAAAAAAAAAAAGTTTATGAAAGAATCGAGTTTCACGTTGACATAGTTGAATTTTTGCTTTGATTAAAATGTGTTATCTGATCAAATGAATGGATTTCAAGAGAGGTCTCTAGAAGATTCAAGAAATGAGTAGGAGGAAAAAATTATGGATGGATTCAATGAATCTAATCAAACCCCAAGATTTACAATGTTGTTCAAGCTACCTATTTAAGGAGGCATAAGCGATATTTTATAAGGTTGGTTCATTATTGATTAGTGATTTTTGTGGAGGACCTATGAAGAACAGAGTAGCAGAGGAAAAGTGAGGAGATAAGTGACGTGATTTTTTGAAGGGTCGCCAGGAAGATCAGTGATGTAGATTATAATAATGCCCATTAAATGAACTAGAAAATGTGATGAATGGAGATCTAAATTTGTGGAGTGATTTTTATCTAAAAAGATAAAACGTAGTTGTTACTTTCTAACCATTATTGTACTAAAAATCTTTTAATCAAGGTTTACATAACAATCATTTATAAATCCTTTAATAAATGTGACATTCTAATGGAATTATCTAAAGACCTCTATCTAAGACACTCTTAATAGGGTGATTAAATTCTATAATTGGATCACACCTAGAAGTGTATTTTATAACCTTTAATATGGTTGGCTCTTAACCAAGCTTTCTTTAGAAGAGTGAAAAGTGGTAGCATGTTACTTGGTAGATTTTCCCAAATTGAGTTTCTAAGTCAAACCCTAGTGTCATATATGTGTGATGCATGCTATTCATATGTTTTTTCTTTTATATTAGTTGACATATACTAAGTAGAGGGCTAAGTGAAAAATAAATAAGTTAAGTTGGTGATGATATTCTATATTGGTTGAGTGGTTAAACTATGAGTTTGAATAATTTGTTTGAAGTTAGTTAAAGTTTAATTGCTACATATAGACATGAGGATAATTGATTCACCATGCCTCTCAATTATTTAAATCATTCTAGTATATTATTATGAAATTGTTGTATGAATACATTACCAAGTTTATGATAAGAATCAATAGAATAAGGAGGAAAAGTGAAATACCATTGCAAATATTTGTCACAGAAGGTGTGAGAAATTTTTTTAGCTAATATCCTATGGTCATGAGCATAGTCACTACATAGAACTTGGAAAGTCTTAAGATGTGTCACAAGATCACCTTTACTATTGTAAGTGTTAAGGTGAGGCATATCATCTTGTAAAGGAGAATTAGTACAAATATTGTCAAAAGATAATGGACTATCCATAATATTAAACTTAGATTAAAAGAAGGAAGATAGTTGTTGTTACAATGAAGACACTATCTAAGAAAGACTAATGATAGCCAAATCATTAGAAGGAATAGATGGAACATGCATATTCAAGACATTAGGAAAAGTGTATGAATTAGTTGGTATAGAAGAATCTATGGGTAGATCACTCAGAGCCATAGTAGATGGGTTAGGGTAAGTGAAAGGAACCCTATTATATTGAAGGTTCTAAATTTGAAAATGAAGCAAGTAGAATACTTACATGTAAAGAAGGGATGGGATGACTACTAGGAGGATTAGATACCTAAACAAAAGTAGTCACAATAGGAGCAACATAAGTAGAAATTATAGAGATAGGAAGAAAACATACATAATATGCTCAAGAATAGAAATAGGAAGAGCCTTCCCTTCTTCAGATGCAACTTGATCCAAAGGCTTGACATGATTATGGACATTGTGAATAAGACCACACAAAATATTATCACAATGTTCATCATTGAATATCATTTTTTTAAGAGCATAAAAAGAAGAAACAATTGTAGTATTCTATATTTCTTGTAAAAGCCAATCATGCATTTTATCAATCTTAGTAGCAATCTTATCAACTTGTTCAAGAGAAACTCTTATGCAAATGGAGTGAGAAAGAAGAGCAACTTTGGGGAGCCGCACATAGCAAACGGGCTGCTGCTTCATTCCGCTCTTATATAGATCCGATGTCATTGATTTCGTTTGGAATCTGAGGCTGCATTCATCCTTTCTCACACAAGCAATGGCTCTTCTGATCGAATGGCCACGGGGAGCTTTCGATAACAAAGGTTCCCTTGTCACTCGTGATGTGCAACCCAACTGCTAGATGACGACTCGCCCTTCAGATCGCTGCCCAGGCAACCACCACAACGGCACCATTCGAACGATAACCGCTGCTGAACCATTTTGAAAATTTTGTGCCAAAGAAGCTGTTGCAAAGAGAATGACTTTGGGGAGAGAGCCCCTACATAGCAATCGGGATGGCTTCACGGCCCTCCCAAGAGAAACGATGCTGGTGCCAATATTCGAAATCCGAATAAAAGCCTTATCCTCATCATGAGATGAGTGATAAGAGTCATGCTCTATATAAGGATTAGGATGATGAGAATCCATAGGGTCAATAAGGTTTTAAAGAAGAGGAGAAGAGGAATCCACATCAAAAGGAGCCATAAGTCTATGAAATTTACTAATGAAAATTCTATAAGTAGGCATATGAGTAGTAAAACTCATACACCAAAAAAGGAAAGAAGATACTGAGAAATCTAATCTTATGATAAGAAATCCAAAGCAATAGAATATAAAGCATGCAAAGATAGATCATAGAATAAAAGATAATGTTCAATGAAAGATCAAACACCACATTAGAAGTGGAAATATCATAAGTCAAGTTTTCCACTAAATGTGGGATAGGAAATGTGAATCAAGGATGAAAAACCTAAGTTTATCACATAACCTACTCAAACATATCCATGTATATATGATATAGAAAGAGAGAAGACAATGAAAATAATCTTTTCAATCTCAATTCTAAAGAACTAGATCTAGAGAGATTAGTATTAACCTAATGAACAAGGAACACTAATACAAAATAGTCTAGGAAAAATAGAGGGAAGATATCCAATCCCTTAGAAAACCTCACTGTGTGTATAATCAAGACTAGATATATATAGATATCTTGAAAGGATGAAGAAGTAAAAGGAATATACCTTTTAGATCTATTTTTTTCTTATTGTTCTAACTAAAATGATGGTAATTTATTAGATCTAGGAAAAACAGTTTGCAATAGATAAACCCTAGAAATATTTTAGAAAAATATCAAGGGAGAAATCATCCACCAAGTGTGTTGTCATGTCCCCTTTTCAAATAATTAAAAAAATAATAATCTTTGCTAAGGCAGGCAGGCCCAAGAAAGTGAAGTTTCGGAAAAAGGGGGTTAATCTTTGGAAACTGTTGGACTAATAAATGAAAATTATTATTAAAATATGTTTCATTAACCTCTCTTGGACGTGAGTTACAGTTATGCCCTCTTTTAAGGGGTTTGGAGGCATTTTGGGCTGATTCCAGAACTTGATTTTGCTGATTTCTTTGTTATTCTTCGGAGGCTGCCAAACCTGTGGAGAAGGAGACCCAAGAACGGGAGTTTGCAGGTTTTCAAGAAGGCTAAGGATGGGAGTTTGAAGCCATTCCATGTGCATGCTCATACAGAGTTTGCCTTTGTGCTGAACAATGTAGATTTGTGGGTTTTCGGTTGTGTTTTTTGCATGAGTTTGGTGTTTTCAGTTGAGCATTTCATATCAGTTTTGGTTGCTGCTGTATTTCAGACTTTAAGCTGTTAAAATAGAGCTGAATATATTTATTGGGACGTGATTAAACTTCTGAGATAGTTTATTAGTGTTGTGTGGTGTTTTCGGGCATTTTTGTGTTAATTTCGGGAGCCCGATGAGCATAGTTTTTGTCCTACATTTGAGAACTATTGTGTAAAGGTTATACGGATCTGGAAATTTCATTTTTTAGGCTGTTATGCTGCTGAAGTTTCTGTAAAAATGTCCAATTTCAGATTTATTAATAATTGGTGAAGCTGTGAAGCTTTTGGCACAATTTCTGGCATACCCGATTTGGGGTTTCTTAAGAAATTTGGAGGATCTTTGTGATATCAGTTGTTTGATTTTGAAAATCTGATTAGAGGCATGAAATACCATATAAAATCAGAAAAAGGGACATTTCAGTGGTATCAAATCCATGATCTTGCTAGCCTGAGGGTTTGTAGAAGTTTGCAGGTCAGTTTTGACAACTACCCAGATCTTGCATTTCAGTTTTGAGAACTACCCAAATCTTGCATGTCATAATTTATGATTGCATGTTGCTTCTAATAATATGCATGTAAAAATTTATGGTTGTATGCTACTTATAATAATTTTTATGTTAGTTCTTGGTGAATTTGGTGGTTGTAGAAGTTTGCATTTCAGTTTTGACAAGTACCCAGATCTTGCATGTCAGTTTTGACAACTACCCAGATCTTGCATGTCATAATTTGGTGGTTGCATGTTTCTTCTAATCAGTTGCATGTCCAAATATATGGTTTCATGCTACTTCTAATCATTTGCATGTTAGTTCTTGGTGAATTTGGTGGTTGTAGAAGTTTGCATGTCAGTTTTGACAACTACCTAGATCTTGCATGTCATAATTTGGTGGTTGCATGTTGCTTCTAATCAGTTGCATGTACAAATCTATGGTTGCATGCTACTTCTAATCATTTGCATGTTAGTTCTTGGTTTTTAAGTTATATTCTATTGGGGTTACACTCTACTTTATCCAGAATGGATAGGTATAGTACAGAGTCTTAGAGGGAACGATCTTGGACAATTGATAGCCAGAGTCAAAATAGTAGAAATGATGGTTATTTAGACATTCGAGATAAACTTATGAAAATAAGCCATGACATGTCTAAACAGTTGGTTGAGCACCACCATATAATGAATGGCATGTTATCTGACCTAGCTAAGGTGGATAAGTTGACTGGATTTCTATTTGGCAGATTTTCTCATAGGACAGATGACACAATTCCCAAGAACTTGCATGAGGAGTTTGAGAAACTAGCTGATAGCCAGGTAGAGGTCTCAGATTCTACTTTGCCACAGGAGGTGGTGGGAAAGGATATTACACAGATTGATAGTAATGGTCAACTTGATACTCAAATTGAAACAATTGTTTACAGGTTGTCAACAGGTGATGCCACAGGTATTCAGGATGGTATAGTTACAACAAGCAGTGACTACAGTGTAGTGGGTTCAGATGATGATTATGAGGATGTTGTTGTGCATGATGGTGAGATACCTGGTAGAGATGAGCAGACATTGAGCATTCATGACTTTGCTGAGAAAGAGTACCAAGCGCAGTTAGATTCTTCATCACATGAGGTTGAGGCAGGTAGTACTTCACATGATTTATCCCGCCAGCTGAAGGTGAGTGAAGATAGTATTTTGACTTCATTATCTCATCATGATAGGTATGTGGAGTTAGTTGGTATTGGTCATATTACTCAAGTGAGGATTTTGCTTGAGTTACCAGCTATTTCTAGTTTACAGAGATGGACTCAAGATTGTTATATTGGCATTTGGGATTCAGTTGACAAGAGATCTTTAACACTTTTTGGTAGCAATGTTTGTTTGGGTGCTATCATGGATTTGATTAGCAGATTGCACGGTGTTGTCTTTTCTTGTGCTAGTAGCTTGTTCGATGTTGGTATTAGTTTTTATACATCGGTGTTGGGCTTTGTTCATATATCCAGTCGACCATACTTGTTGGAATGTGTTGATGATATTTCATATTTGGCAGTGTGTATAGATGAGTCCCAAGATCATATTGGCATTGATGACATCCAGGAGGATGCAGTGGGCAATTTTGAAGACTTAGTTTCTTTGGATATAGAGGAGTTGGACAGCAGTGCTACAGTTTTTGATACTCCATATGTTGATATGAGCTTTAGAGTTGATTCACAGGACATGGATGGTAATACTCTAGAGACTAGTAACTTTGAGGATACTCCTTTAGACAATGCATCAGAGGAGGTTTATAGGAGACAGTCAAGCCAGTGCCATCATGTGTCTAATCGGTTGAGAGTTAGTGACTGAGACATTGCTATCACTTGCCAACATTTTGATGCTGCTCGTCAGTTGTTAGCAGTTTATGGATGGGGTTCTCCTACTAGTGATGAGCAGGAAGGAAGTTATCTTTCCTTGACAGAGATCCACTCTTTATGGGAGGCTATTCGGATTTTGAGACATAATTATATACAGTTGGTAGCTAACAGAGATTATCTTATGGAGTGGGGTAGTACAGCATATGATGCATTGTTGGCCAAGGAAGATGAGGTGAGTGAGCTTACTGAGCAGCTTGAGGTGACTTTTGAGATTCTTGAGAGTACACAGTTGGCTTTCAAGGAGTCACAATTTCATTTGGCTAAGGTGACCATGGAGTTAGAGCGACTACATTCTTTATTTGATTCTATACAGTCACAAGCTATAGTGTTTGGTGATTCGAGGATGTCCATGGCTGAGATTGTCAGAGACAGTGGAGATGGGGATGCATCCATCATTGATACTAACATTGGCATATCAGGTTCATTCCAACTAGAGTCAGGTTTAGTTGAGTTGGGTATTGTAGTAGATTATTGTATGCCTGACAGGGTGGTGGCCTCTAGTACTGAAGGCATGGAGACTAGAGATGTATCAAAGATCATGTGTGATGTTGGTGAGTCGGCAGTTGGCATGGTTCCTGCTAGTAATACTACTCCCTTGGTGATATCTTCGGAGGTAGTAGTTAGTTCCAATATGGTTAATGATCAATTGCAATTAGTTTCATCTGGATTACAGTCTGAGCCACTGACTGAGATTGGTGCATTCTATTGGCATTACACTATGAGGTACACTCATCAATTTACCTTTGATGACCATGTTGATGAGATGATGATACAAAGATGTACTTTGGTTCCTAGTGCTTGTCATCAGTTATGGGATAGTTTGACACCTCAGGATGAGGGTTGTGATGGGCATGACATGGTGATAGGTTCTACAGTTGACAGCTTGATAATACATGACTTAGAGCAGGAGTTTCAGACTGATGCTTCAGCGGGTATTGTTATTGATTCTACTCCTTTGGCTATGACATCTCCTGACTTAGCTGGTGATCAGTCACAATGGGTTGTATCACTTGTTCATGGGGCACATGGTAGTTATGGTTATGAGATAGTGGTTGGTGATCTACAGAGTTGTGTTGACTACAAGCATTGTATAGTGTGTGGATTCTCCATACTTGGTACAATTTCATTCGGGAGCATTCACCATTGTTGCAAAGTTGGATTGTACATTCTATATAGGCCAATGGAATGCATTGATGTTATTTACTATGTTGGTAGTCCACTTTACTTGGGTTTTAATGTTCTAAGATTTTGTGTCTCATGGGTTTCTGACTGTGGAAGTTGTGATTTTGGAGTTTGGTGGAGCTATAAGTGTCCGTTTGATTATGGATTCCTCTTGGTCGTATTGCAGAGGATATTGCAAGAGCCTATGTTAATTGGTAGTAGTATAGTTCATGACTACATTTGGGATCTAGGTGGATTGATTGGTTTATTTTTCAGCCATTTCTTGAGGACAAGCAATGTTTGGGAGGGGAGGAGTTGTCATGTCCCCTTTTCAAATAATTAAAAAAATAATAATCTTTGCTAAGGCAGGCAGGCCCAAGAAAGTGAAGTTTCAGAAAAAGGGGGTTAATCTTTGGAAAATATTGGACTAATAAATGAAAATTATTATTAAAATATGTTTCATTAACCTCTCTTGGACGTGAGTTACAGTTATGCCCTCTTTTAAGGGGTTTGGAGGCATTTTGGGCTGATTCCAGAACTTGATTTTGCTGATTTCTTTGTTATTCTTCGGAGGCTGCCAAACCTATGGAGAAGGAGACCCAAGAATGGGAGTTTTCAGGTTTCTAGGAAGGCTAAGGATGGGAGTTTGAAGCCATTCCATGTGCATGCTCATACAAAGTTTGCCTTTGTGCTGAACAATGTAGATTTGTGGGTTTTCGGTTGTGTTTTTTGCATGAGTTTGGTGTTTTCAGTTGAGCATTTCATATCAGTTTTGGTTGCTGCTGTATTTCAGACTTTAAGCTGTTAAAATAGAGATGAATATATGTATTGGGACGTGATTAAACTTCTGAGATAGTTTATTAGTGTTGTGTGGTGTTTTCGGGCATTTTTGTGTTAATTTCGGGAGCCCGATGAGCATAGTTTTTGTCCTACATTTGAGAACTGTTGTGTAAAGGTTATACGGATCTGGAAATGCCATTTTGTAGGCTGTTATTCTGCTGAAATTTCTGTAAAAATGTCCACTTTCAGATTTATTAATAATTGGTGAAGCTGTGAAGCTTTTGGCACAATTTCTGGCATACCCGATTTGGGGTTTCTTGAGAAATTTGGAGGGTCTTTGTGATATCAGTTGTTTGATTTTGAAAATCTGATTAGAGGCATGAAATACCATATCAAATAAGAAAAGGGGACATTTCATGTGTAACATGACCCTAATTGACTATGTTTGAAAGTGATTCTGATTTTTTAGTTTTGAAGAAAGCTAAAACACATAGTCTAATCTGAAACTTGTTCATCAATTCGATGTACATAACCTAAAATAAAATAAAAGATTTATGTTGTTGATGGGGGGTTTTCCTCACTCAAACTCCAATTTAGGAATTGACCTTGAATTGAAATAAATAGAAAAGTATGAATGTAAAGAAAATGTAAAAAATCACCTTACAAAAGCTAGATCTCTTGAATCAAATGCAACATGTGCTTAATTTTCCAACATTTTTTGACCAAGAATATGAAGATAAATGGATGTAGAAGATGCAATAAATGATATTGAATGGATTAAAGCATATATTGAAGATAAACTCCTACAAATGCTTGAAAACTTGAATCCTTCATCCTTAATGAAGGAATGCTTGAATAAATTCTTAAAGGCTTAAAGACTTCAACACTTGAATGCTTGAAAGCTAGGGCTTATAAATACAATTTCATGTTGTGAATATAGATTATTGGATAAGAAAACTAGATAAAATATAAGGGTTTGTATAGAGCTTGGAATTAACTATGTTTTGAATTAACACTTGAACATCTCAAAACATGGGATCCAAAGTGAGGAGCCAAAATAGGGCCTTGTCAGTGGTGCAATACACCCACGATAGGTCCATCAAGGGTGAAATGCACCCTTGATTGGTGAGGGGTGCAATGTTCCCTTGATAACCAAGTCCATAAATCTGCAGGGCTATCTCGAGGTTCCCAAATAGGTCTTGGGATCCAAAAATTAGGTTGAGATTCCAAGGAATGTCATTTCAGTGTAAACAATAGATTCTAAGTGAATAGATGGATGAAAAGGAGGGACTAAGGGGAAATATATCCTACCTTGAGCTGAACACCATTAAATAAGATCTTTAAAGAGGATCTATTAGATTTTACTCCAATTCAAACTAGGGAAAATAATATAAAAGAAATGACAAGAAGAGGATTGATGATCTCACATTAAATGGGTGTTAAACCATTATTAAATTGGAGTGCTTTTAATTTAAGATGGTAAAATTTATTTTCAAATATTTTACCTATGTATTCATGTATCATTTATATTAAGGTCTATGTGATATTTTTTAATATATTGTTTAAAAGTTCTTGTATCATTATTCCATAGCATATGACATGTGTAATGGATGAGATGTATTCAGTTGTAATGTATTGTAAAAGTTGTGCTTATGCATTCACTATGAGGTTATGCATGTGTTGTTCATAAAGGGATGTTGACATTGTACTTATGATTAAACTTAATAAATAATAAATAAATATGATTTAACATTAAGGAATGCTTACAAAATGGAAATTATATTTGTATGGTTTATGTGTATATGATGTGTGCATGTTATATTTCTTTGTATTGTAAACTTGATGTTGTAGCAATCTTGAAGAGCATAGAATTATAATAACATTGTAACATAATTCATTAATTTCTCTTGGCCCCCTCTAGTGGGACATTACATCTCATGTCTTCATCAAGGCAACAGAATTCTTTTATACTTTATAAAAGACTAAATGTCATAGTTTTTTTCTACTTTATAATATATTAATAGTTCACTAATCCAAAATAGTAACAAAGACATTAATGAATTCATTTAATACCTTTTAATTTTTTAATTTATAAAATATGGATAAAAATGCAAGTAACAATTAGAGATTTCAATGTTTTATTTAATCTTATGTGCAAAATTGGTGATATTGGTAAATAATTGTGTATGTTGTTGGAATTCTTTAGAATAACTAAGAGGGGGGTGAATTAGTTGTCCAAGGTCTAGATGTACAAATAAAAATTTTCATAGCTTAGTGAACCCATATGCATAAAACATTTTCATCATGCATGCATCTATTAGCTTATGTAATCACTTGTAGGTTGTAGTCAAATCAATTTGCATAAATGTAAAAATGAAACATAAAAGATTCAAAAACACATTTGACACAATGATTTAATGTGGATACCCAATTTGGAAAAAACCACCAGTAACATTCTATGCATTCTCACTCTTCTAAAGTGATGTCTTGTGAAAGGCTAACCCTGTTAAAGGTTATAATACATACTATTAAATGTGACCTGGTTAAAGGATTTCAATCACCTTGTTAGGAGTGGGCCTTGTTAGAGGACTTTAGATCATTCACTTGGAATGTCACCTAGTTAAAGGATTTAGAAATGACTATTAGGTCAATGATAATCCAAAGGATTTACCCTAAACTAATCCAATGATTAGATAGTAACAATAAGGCTTAATCTGATAACAACTTACAACTCTATTTGTAGATTACAGGTCTCTATTTCAGTCCTCCATTCTACTTGGCTTTCACACTCTTGAGCTCTGATATCTTGTTCACCCTGCAAGCCTTCTTACTTTCCTTGCCAATATAGACACTTTTCTTCGGTAACTAAATGAAGCAATACCCTAGACTCCTTGTTTTCCTTAGGTTCTCACACATGACAACCCTTGCTTCTGAATAGCCATCTCTATAAATAGAGACTTAAGATATTTTTCTATTCATCTGCCATCATCCATTTTAAGGTTAGGTTGGATTAAGTATGATTTAGTGAATGTACCCTTCGTTTCATTTTATTTCCTTCTAGAAAATTCTCTTTCAATGCTCTTTTTATTCACCTAAAAATAGTTCACCATAGATTCTATGTCACTAGCTCATCAACCTTATCATCTATGTGGTTCACACGATTGAAGAAAAAAAACTTATCGACTTAGATTCATCAAATTCTCGATCTTTCTCATAATGCTAACCATTAGCATTAACTAGCTTCTAATGCTTAACACAAACTACACTTCTTGGCATCCTCTATTAAATCATTTGGCACGAACTAAATTTAACTATGCTCGGCATCACTAAACTTTACTCAGCTTACACTATTATACTCTTCTTACTCTAAAATTGACTTTTCTCAGCTCTAACTCATTTTCTTCTTGGCTTGCACTAACTTTGCTTGGCACCTACTGTGTATAATGTTAAGCTTGGCAAAAAAACTTTGTTTAACTTGTTCCTCTAAACTTAATCAGTGTAACCAAACTTTGTAACCTTAAAGAGATTATCAATGCACTATAATATCACTATCTTAACTAATTCTTGTACTCCTTTTCATATCATGACTCAACCTTTCCTCTAGGTGTTATTGCTACCTTATTTGATCAAATCATCTTCATCAATCAAATAAATTGTAGTACTTAGATCATATAAGCAATTGCCTTACTAGCAACTAGTATGTTTGACATCAGTGAGAAAACAATGATTTTGAAACATATTTATCATACTTGTATCAATCTTTTTTCAACAATATCCCTAATCTTCATTGATGGAAAAATAAACTAATCAAACTTAATCAGTAAGACCAACAAAAATACCAAAAACAAAATAATTCCTCGTACTGAAATCTCTCCCTCTCTTAGTGACTTTCATCTTCTAAATAGTTACAAAATTTTGTTCCAACCAACAAACAATAAATCAACTCATCCTTATGACTCCCTCTTGATCATTTCTTATATCTCCCTCAACATTATCCCCCTCTTACTAGGTAGATGCAATTACTAGATACACTTTCTCCCTCGGCAAACTTACTCCCCTAGCTTTCATCTCCCCTAGCTTTCATCTCTTAGTCATCTTCATATGCGGATATGAATATTTTCAATTTCTCCCTTGGTCACCTAGCTTGTGACTAATTTGTAGTTCCAACTCTTTTATTACTTTAGGCAGCTCCTAAAGTAAGATTCATTACATCAATGTGTAACATATGTCAATAAACTTGTTTGATGTAGGGCACTCCTCATGCTTCTCAAATTATCTTTGATAGGGGTATCACCCCTAGTTTACCTCTTAGATATTCATGAGCATCTGTAGGTAATTCTTTTGTGAAGATATCAACAATTTTCCTTTTTGTGTTAACATATTCCATCTTCACCTATTTATCTTGAACTAATTCTCTCAAGTAATGATACTTGATTGCAATGTGCTTAGTCTTTGTATGCATCATAGGAATCTTTGATATATGTATAACATCCATATTATCATAATAAAGTATCACTAGTTTAGCGATTTCCTCCTTCATAGCTTTGAGTACTTGTTTGATGCATACAATGTTTATGCAATTTACCACAACAACTGTTGATCTCAAATTGGTTTTGACAATTGAGTGTCAACACACTTGAGCCATTTATTAAGTTCATGTCAAAATTGTAATATATACTGAGTATAATATGTATATATAGACTATGCTAAGTTGCAATGAGTGTCGAGTCACTCATGTACCAAGTCACTTAAGTGCCGAGTAGATAATACATGATGAGTGATTCAAGTGCCGAAAAAGAAATAGATGCCAAGCAGTTCAGGTGTCAAGTCAAAGATGAAATTTTAGTATGTACCAAGCATTAGTAACCTTATGTGCTAAGTAACATAGATTTGACATAGTTTTTTGAGATTGAACAAACAACTATGTAAACCATTTTTAAATGACCTAAAGGCAGAATACGATCTTTTGAAGATAAGGAAAAATTTCTATGCAGATTCCTTTTGTAATTACATGTAGCCAACTAGAAAAATGGAAGGAATAAGTGGAAAAATGGATGAATCTTAGCTGTAGATTCATACCTAACCCTAAGTCTTCTAGTCTTCTTAAGGAGGATGAAACCCTAAACTTCATTATGTGTGTGTGAAAAGAATTGAAGGGAGAGAACATCAAAGTTTGCATGGAGACTTAGAAGTTGAAAGAGAGTGAATTGAAAAATTAGTTGAAGAAGAATAAAAGATAGAGGATACAAAATTGACATATCAAATCAAATAGGATCAAGAAGGACATAGTATAGATTTGATCTTTAATCAGGCTACTAGAGCTAATCACAAGATCTTTGTTGAAATATACTAACAGATGATTTTGGTTAAATCTCCTAGGTGGATTAGTCCTAATAGACTATTGTAAATCATTTAATAGGGTGTTGAAATCCTCTAACAAGGTGGGACTTAATAGTCTTTGTAAGCCTTTAACAAGGCAGGCCTTTCATAGGCCAGATCATGTTTCATGGTCAACTTATTGTAACCTTAATTGGTGACATTTATTGTTGCAGTAGTGAAGAATTGTGGGTGTCATCTTTGATGGGTTCATGTTTTAACTGTTGATTCATGCCCCTCTCAGTAGTTCACATTTCCTACTTGTAATTCCATCAATTGGTATCAGAGTGTGGTTCTTAGAAGAGGAAGCTTTGCAGCTTAGAGGAAAGATCTTGAAATGGAAGTCTACAAGTTGGTAAAGACCATTGAGAACTAGGAGATTAAGTTACATCTCATACTACATCAACTGAATGAAGCTAGGGATGCTTTGAAGAGTTTCCTAAAGAGAAGGAAAGAGATTGCTATAGCAAAAAATGACACACAATACAAAGAGGTTGACACCACAAAGCTATTTACGAATGGTAACTCAATTGAATTTGATGCATCAATTGTAGATCTAATTGAAAATAATAGACCACAATCTGAAGAGATTAAAAATCTCAACTTGGAGCAAGAATCACAATCTATACTATTGTGTGAGGTGACTGAACAAAAGAAGAAAGCTATAGAAGATAAGGCCATGATTGAAGAAGACAAAGGAATTTTGGCAAACAGATTGGAGGAAAAGTTAGAAGATCTATCTAGGATCTCAAATATGCAATTGGACACCTTAAGCCAAATGATGAATGTTCATCATGAGTTGAATGTCAAGGACATTGAAATAACAAATTTAAAGCTGAAAAATGAATAGCTATAGAATGACCTAAAAAGAGAAAAAGAAATTTCTAAAAGTTTCAACAAGCCAAATGAAGTTATCAAGTACTTTTAGCAACTACTAAAATCCCCTAGATCTAGTAGAGATACATTAGAATTAGGCTACACAAGCACTAAAGAAGGAGAATCATCTAAAGCTATTGAGGAAAGGAAAAATAAATGTAAGAACTCTAAACCTACTTTTCATCATTGTGGTAAGAAAGGAAATACAACTAATGTTTGAAGGAGAAAGAATGAAAATCAGAATGGTAAACCTAAGAACATGACTCATTGTCACAAGTGCAACAAGCAAGGTCATAAGGCACATGAATGCAGAACCAAAACCATGAATGCACCAAAATTTAAAGGACACGATTACAATTGTTAGAAGTATGGACATAGAGTCTTTGAATGTAGATACAAGGCCACATGGTCATGAAGCAATCCAACAAAGATAAGAAGCTATGAAAACTCCTATAACTAGGATTACAATACAAGATATAGCTATCACTATTGTGAAGAATATGGACATATCCCTATGAATTGCGTTAGAATACACTTCAATGGTAACTACAAGAGATGGTTGAGTCAAACCACATGTTTTAGTTATTACAAGACTGGTCACATCAGCAAACATTCTAGGTCAAAGGAACCCAATTCTAAATTTGACAAGGGTAAAGGAAAGAAAGATATTGAGCACATTAGGAATGGAATGGGTAAGAGATGGAAGAAGAAAGATGTTGGTAGTACATCAAATGGAGAAGGGATCACTTCACCCAATAGGTTAGGTGGTCAAACTTCATCAAACTAAGCAAATAAAAGATATGTGAGACTGATACTTAAAATGTTGCATTATACATTAGTTCCAAATGAAATTAGCACTAAAATGATCACATCAACATGAATTAAGATGCAAAGAGTTGTGGAAAACTCAAGGTTAAATTTTCAAGTTTTCATGATGTTGTCAAACATCAGAGGTCCTCAATAGATACTGAGTAAATATTAGTGTGTGTTGAGCTATTGATTAAAGACTGATAGAGCTAAGTCTATAGTAGCTGCCAAGTGAAGGAAGTCTCTATAGATGTTGAATGAAATAGTAATTGTATGGATGCCAAGTTTTATAGTTGTAGATGACTAAGCATTAATTGTAGAGTTTTGAAGGGCATAAGGACAATTTTCACCTTATTTTTTTTCATTATGAACTCAAAGCAAGAACGAGTAGAGCAAAGAAGCAATCTACAAACTAGGTCAAAGCACTTGAAAGGATTCCAACAAGGATTAAGCAACAGATCATCGAATCTCAAAGGAGCATTATCCATGATCTCGCCTAAAGTAATAATTATTCAAGATGTGACGAAATGCTACAATTGCAAAGTAGGATCCATAGGTGGCATGGAAATAGGAAAAGTGTATGATAAATTGTGTGAAAATAGAGTTCTGAAGGAAGAATTCAAGACTATGGAGAGAAAGGGTTTGACCCATGCCCTAGATTTCCCCATGCTGTTCAAAAATGAATGGATCAAAATAGTTTTGAGCAAAATTCATGATAGATCTTTGTGGTTAGAGGGTGGACCGATCAAGATTTCAAAAAGGATTGTTCATAAGGTGACAAGTTTTCCAACCCTAGATTGGCCAAAGACCCTACAGAGTGACTCCAAAGAGGCAATAGAGAAAAACACAAGTGTGAAATTTGGTATGACCATTGAAATCATTGTAGATCCTTTACTTTAATTTTCTTTTAAAGTTATTTCCCACAAATTCTACCAATCAAGCAAGTTAAAAAGTGTACCCTGCATAGTAGTGGACGTTGGATACAAAATTGTTAAGAAAGATCATACCTATAATCTTGCAAAATTTCATTGCAATAGATAAATGAAAATTTGGGTGCCATCAAGAAGACAAAAAGTGCACAATGTAAGTTTGGATCAATCCTTGTGTGTATATTCTTTTATGTACAAAATGAATTCCCAGCTTTTGGCAAAATTGGATGGAAGACCAATAGGTTAGTGGCTATCCAAATCAATGAGTATATTGAGAAAATGGGAGAGAGTTTTGAATTATGACAAGGTACTTTGAAGACTTTAAGAAGTCTTTGAAACAAAGATTGAGGATACATGTTTCCTTAGTAGAATGACACTACAATGATATATGTTTCCTTGTTGATATTGATTACACTATTATTTAGGTTGCAGTACTAGGGTTAGATGGTTGAGATCCTTAGGCTATGAGATAAATGTTGATGAAGCCTCAACTGCCATTGCTACACTCCTAGCAGAGGAGATCAACAAAACAACGAAGATATTTGGAAATTATGATGTAATCAAATCAAAAGTTGAAATGGAGCTAAAAAAAACTTCTACATTAAAGAAGAAGGAAAAACTTGTAAGGAAACTGAAGGAAAAATTTGGTGATGAGGAAGAAGAAGATGATGAAGAGAATGAAGAGGTACAAGTGCACGAACCTCTAGCTTTAACCCAAGGCATTGGTGAGGATCAAGAAGAAGAAGGTGCCAAGGAGGAAGAGGAAATCAAAGAGGCACCAGCCCAATCAACACCAAAGAAGAGGAAGGCCAAGGCTTAACCAGTGACTAAACCAAAGGCAAATAAAATTGGCATGCCTAGCTCAGAAAAGCCTATAGCTCCTACCACCAGAGCTAGTACAAGATCAACCACACAAAAAGCTAAGAAGAAAACCAAGTTGATAGAACAACTAGACCAAGAGAAAA
This sequence comes from Cupressus sempervirens, assembly GCA_028749045.1. Lineage (NCBI taxonomy): Eukaryota > Viridiplantae > Streptophyta > Pinopsida > Cupressales > Cupressaceae > Cupressus > Cupressus sempervirens. The sequence continues at coordinate 742,936,800 of CM053785.1, forward strand.
AGAAATAGAGAAGAAAATATATTGCTCAACTTGATTCAGATGAAGAAAAGACAAAATCAGATGACACTAGTCAATACAAAGTGGTAAGTTACACACCACTTTTTGATCTTGAAAACTTGTGTGATAATGTTAAGAACAATGTAGATTTATCTAGATTGAAAAAATTTAGATTTTGATCAATTGAGTAGAGATGAAAAGAATCTAGTGGAAGAGGCATCGTATGCTATGATGTCCAAATTTAAGAACACTCCACTTGAGTTTTCCAACAATATACCCAAAAGTCTATATGATATTGTTGAGGATAAATGGCATTATTGTTTAAATCTTGAGAAATAAATTATAGAGTCAACATTATCTTAAGTGATGCTAGAGCTAACAAAAGGATAGATTGCTAAGGCAGTGAAGAAATATGCAGCTAGGTTTACACCTAAATATAGAACCTTTAGCATTTTGCAAAGAAATATTGATGATGTGGTTAAGAAATCAACCCATATTTGAAAATTAATCTATGGGCTAACCACTATGAAGCAAGGAGAGGTTTATCCCTTTGAAGAGAAATAGGATGATAAGAGTGAGGATAAACAAGATAGTAAGGGTGATGACAAAGATGATGATGATATGTAGGAAGAAGAGAGGACAGACAATTCTATTAAGAAAGAACCTAAAAGACAAGATGATGACATGGTTGTAGCTAAAGATCAACAAAAGGAATAGAGTGTGTAGGACACACAAGTGCGCATGACATAGACAAGTCAAGAGAGACAATTATTGTTAAGGATTTTCTGATGTTTCACTATAGAACATCAATCCTTTAACAATAGATGACTTGAAGAGGATATTGGATCAGTCTACACTCCATGAAAATTTGTGTGAGAATCCTATATTGGTGAGTGTAGATGAGCTCCAAAAGGAAGTAACCTATATCATAAGGGACAAGGTGAATACATAAGAACCACTTTCTACCATTCCTTTAGTTACCCATGTGCAACCTTTGATGCAAACACTAGTAGATACATCTACTAAGGTTGACACACTTGTAAAAATTGACACTATTGAGAAGAAGCACATTGAAATAAAAGAGAAAGATAAAATAGGATAGATAGATACATATGTACCTAAAGCACAAGATCAAGGTGCAAATCAAACCATTATAATTGATCAAGGAAAACTTGAAGAAAGCAAGGACACACCAAAGGAGAAGGAGAAAGACTCCATACAAGCATTGGTCACATTACCAACATTTGGCTCTCCTACAAAAGTCCTTTAGGAGTCGAGCATTATAGCCGGACAATTGTAGATTTTAACACTAGGCTCCAGTACATCAAGGGTTGCAAAGGTAATTCACTATGGAGATCTAACTCTAAATGACGAAATAGTGATACCTAAATATGACTATGCAATCATTACCTTGGAACAAATAGGCTTAATGCAAAAAGCCTTAGAAATGAAGAAAAACCAAGAGATAGTTAGAAGGAGTATCAACAAAGGCAAGCACTGCAAGAAATAAAAGATATCTTTCTAGATGCTTTTAGCTTTCTCACACCTGAAGAATCCAAGACAATATTAGAATAGCTCTTAGATATTGTGGATAAGGTAGATGATGAAGACCGAGATACTAGTGCAAAAATCATGGAATGTTCAGAAAGAAAATTTTAAGGAAAAGTCGATGAGAAAATATCTGGTGATATAGCACTAGCACAGGTACAATTGAATACAAAAATTGAGATAGTGAAAAAGGTACTTGAGAATATATTCTCATTGTACACAAAATTGTGTGATCCCACACTCTTCACACAAGAATGTAGCCATATAATTCTGAGTTTGGAGAGAAACCACAAAGTATCAAGTATGCAACTACCTCAAAACCCAGCTTAGACTAACAAGTAGTTACATTCATTGCTTCACTCACAAAGTCAACTTGCTATGCTAATAGCAAAAGAGGCTAACATAAGAGCCAAGTTGACTAACATTCAATCCTCTCTAACCCTTCATATGGAAATACTCCATAAGGAACTAGGATATGAAGAGACTCTAATGAAGAAAGATCCCAATCTTTCCACATTTGATGGTCTAGTTCACCTTGCAAAAGAGATAGCCATCCAAATCATGTCACTTGATGTTGCATATGATAATTTGGATGCTACTTTGAAAATCATAATGGAAGTCCACAAGTCTTTCTTGGACAAACACACAATTACTATATAAACCCTTTGACATAAGTGTAAAAAAGGGGGAGATAATTAAGCAAAGGGGGAGATAAAAACAAAAGTGCAAAGAGGGAGATAGAAAGAAAGTGGGAGATAAAACCAAATAGAAGAGTAGAAATAGAGCATATCAGATATATCAGATAAAGATTATCAGCATATTTGAAGACAAATAGTATCAACAAGAGACATAATTTCTTAGAATGGAGAATAGATTTTTTGGTTAACACAACCACATTAACTCAGGGAGAGTTATAAAATTTGAGGTATATAGTCTATTACAAAATTTTGAAATTTTTTGAAGTTTTTTATATGCCAAGTTGTGATTATATTATACTTGAGAAGAATATATTTGTTATGTATAGCTAAGTTTTTTTGACACTCATGTCAAAGGGGAAGATCGTTGATCTAAGATTGGTTTTAACAATTGAGTGTCAACACACTTAAGTCATTTATTAATTTCATGATGAACTTGTAATATATGTTGAGTACAATATGTAAATGTAGACTATGCTGAGTTGCAATGAGTGCAGAGTCACTCATGTGTGGAGTCAGAGATAAAATTTCACTACTTGCCAAGCATTAGTAACCTTATGTGTCGAGTGACACATATTTGACATAGTTGTTTGAGATTGCACAAACAACTATGCAAACCATTTTTTAGCTAACCTAAATATAGAATACGATCTTTTGAAGATAAGGACAAATCTGTATGGAGATTCCCTATGTAATTACATGCATCCAATTAGAAAAAGGGAAGGATTAAGTGGAAAAATGGATGAATCTCAACCATAGATTCATACCTAACCCTAAGTCTTCTAGTCTTCTTAAGGAGGAGGAAACCCTAAACTTATTATGTCTGTGTGCAAAAAGAATTGAAGGGAGAGAACAACGAAGTTTGCATGGCGACTTCAAAGTTGAGAGAGAGTGAATTGAAAAATTAGTTGAAGAAGAACAAAGGATAGAGGATACAAAATTGACATATCGGATCAGACAAGATCAAGAGGGACATAGTATAGATTTGATTTTTAATCAACCTATCAGAGCTAATGACAAGATCTATATTGAAACATCCTAATAGGTGATTTTGTTTAAATATCCTAGGAAGAGTAGTCCTAATAGACTATTGTAAATCCTTTAACAGGGTGACATTCCAAGTGAATGTTTTGAAGTCCTTTAGCCAGGCACACTTCTAATAAGGTGTTGAAATCTTGTAACAAGGTTGGACTAAACAGTCCTTGTAAGCCTTTAATAGGGTAGGTCTTTCACAAGGAAGATCATGTTTCATGGTCAACTTATTGTAACCTTAATTGGTGACACTTTATTGCTGCAGTAGAGAAGAATTATTGGTGTCATCCCCACCCTAGTTTTACATTCTCATTTGGAGGGTTTCTGGGTAATCATATTAGATGTCAAATGTGTGATTGCTTATGTGTTTACATTTTTTAGATGTTTATGTTTTGCATGTCATTGCAAGTTTTATCTATTAAATGCATGAGATGAATGAGTGGAGAAAAAATTTATGGGTTCATGTTTTAACTATTAATTCACTCCCCGCTCTTAGTAGTTCACCTTTCATACTTGTAATTCCATCAACAACAACATATTCAACTTTAACAATAGATTGAGAAATGTAGTTTTGTTTCTTGCTAGTCCATGTAACTAGCCTTTTGCCTAAGAAAAAATTTCCTTCACTAGTTATCTTTTTGTCATCAATATTTCCAACCCAATCAACATTAGTATAGGCATTTAATTCAAAATTCTCATTTTTATTGTAGTATAGACCATAGTCTTCTATTCCTTTTATATATCTTATTATTATCTTGATAGCCATCAAATGATTTTCCCTAAGATTAGTAGAGAATCTTATAACTATCCCTATAGGTAATGCAATATCAGGTCTACTATGTACTACATATTATAATTTTCCAATCATAGACCTATATAATGTTTGATTCAACTCAGCTGAATCATCATTCTTTGACAATTTATGTCTCATCACCATAGGTGTACTTACTAGCTTGGAATCTTCCAATCCAAAAAAAATTAGTATCTTCTTTACATACTTTGACTAAGTGATGTATATACCATATTTCATCTTATGTACTTGCAAGACCACAAAGAACTTGATCTCCTCAAACATAGACATCTCAAATTCTTGCTTTATTTCATTTGCAAAAGCATTACATAAAGTATCTTGACCTCCAAAAATGATATCATCAACAAAAAATTTAGATAACAAAATGCCTTTTCCTTTCTCTATCTTCAAGTACATATTTTTTTTATCATTAGTCCTCTCAAATCCAATCTTCACAAGATAATTATGAAGTCTCTCATACCATGCTCTTGGTGATTTCTTCAAACCATATAAATATTTGTGTAGTCTAGATATCATGTTATTGTTGTTATCATCAACAAATCCTTTTTGTTGTTCTATATAAGCCTCTTCCTCCAATATACCATTCAAAAATGTAGACTTAACATCCATTTGATAGACTTTTAAACTTTTGTATGTAGAGTAAGAAAGAAAAGTTCTTGCTCCTTCCATTCTTACAACAAGAGTGAATGTCTCTCCATAATCTATCCCTTCTTCTTGTGCATATCCTTTACAAACTAATCTTTCCTTGTTCCTTGTGATTTCAACATTTTTATCTAACTTGTTTTTGTATACCCACTTGGTACCAATCACATTTTTTTCTTTTGGTCTAGGAACTAGAGTCCATGTCTTATTTTTCTCAATTTGTTCAATCTCTTCTTCCATGGCTTTACTTTAGTCCACATCTTCTAAGGCATCTTTTACTATTTTGGGTTCTTTCATACTTAGCAAACATGCATCATTTCTCAACTTGTTCCTTGTCATTGGTCTAGCATCTTTATCTCTAATTATTTGTGTAGTAGGATGATGTCTCTTGACATAATTAGATAATCTTGGTTTAGCTTTGGCTTCTACATTTGGTCTCTCAACTTTTGAATCACCATATACCTCTCTATTAGGTAGTTCAACATCTCTTTCATGTACACTAATCTCTAAATCATAATGTGCCTCAACTTCATTCTATAACTTGGCACCTAAATATAGCTCAGTTCTTGAATGAAACTTGACATTCATCATATGTGACTCAAGAGTCACTAAAACTTTCTGTTGGTTCACAACTTGATTTACAATATCTTCTTCATCTTCTTTAGCATGCATACCTTCACAAAAGTATACAAATGATTTGTGTTCTTTTGGTTCCTTCATAGATTCAGCCTTATATACTTCTATATATTCATCAAATTTCACATTTGTACTTTCCACAATTTTTTAGTGTTAGTATTTAAACACTTATAAGCTTTACTTCTTGTGGAATAAGCAAGAAATATACCTTCTTCACTTTTGCATCTAGTTATCATTCCTAAAATATTTGAGAATAGTAACAATTGCTTCCAAATGCCTTAAAATATTTTACATTGAGTGAGTATCCATAACACAGTTCAAAAGGCTTGTACGTGGTTCAAGGTATAAAGAGTTGTACTCATAGCTTCTCTCTAGTATTTCAAAGTAATATTTTTCTCCATCATGAGTGTCCTAGCATAGTCCATTATAGATATGTTCCTCCTTTTAGCATTTCAATTTTGTGAAGTGGTTCCAGGAGTATATGTATGTCTTTTGAATCATCTATCATTACAAAACATCTCCAACTCATTTAATGTAAATTCTCCTCCTCTATCAGATTCCAAACATTTCAAACTTTTACCTATTTCCTTCTTAACTCTTACTAAGTACCACTAACATATTTGAAAAGCATCATATTTCTATTTCAGAAACATAACTGTTATCATTCTAGAATAATCATCAACAAGCAACATAATGTACTTCTAGAATAATCATCAACAAGCAACATAATGTTCTTATCTCCTTTATAGGTTTGCACTTCAATTGGTCTACACAAGTTAGTATGAATAATCTCTAATATTCCTTTAAAGGCATGAGCCTTACTCTTAAAACTTGACTTTGTCATTTTTCCTAACTAACATTATTTGCAAATTATATTGTTAGATTTGTTCAACATAGGAAAACCTCTTACTCTTTTCATGTTATTAATACTAACCAAGTTATCAAAATTAACATTACATAACCTCTTTTTCCATAGCCATACATCATCAAATTCTATGACTAAACAAGTAGCATCATCTATATCAAGGTAGAATAGTTTACCTCTAGTTTGATCACCTTTTCCAACCATTTTTCTATCCGTATCATATATCTTAGCAATTGTATTCTCAAACTCAACCTTATATCCAAAATTATTTAATTATGACACACTCAACAAGTTATAGTTAATTCCTTCAACATAGTAAGTATTGTCACATAAATGTTTTTCTATGAGCTTGATAGAACCTTTTCATTTTATTAGACAAAATGCATCATTACCAAACTGTACACTATTTCCATTATAATAATTCAAGGTAATCAACTTACTTTTATATCCAGTCATCTGATGTGAACACCCCCTATCAATGATCCATTTGTCATTCTTGTTCACACATGAAATTAGTGCAATTTCCTAATCTTCCTCATATTCATCCTTCATTGAAACATATACCACTTCATCATCATGATCACTAGATCCATCTTTTGTTTCCTCTTCAAAAATGTAGAAAGACTTCTTACCTTTGTCTTTGTAGCCTTTGTTGTCTTCATCTCTTCTACTTTTATACTTGTCACCACCTCTATAATTTTTATCCTCTGGACATCTAGTAGCAATATGACCAACATCATTGCAATTGAAACACATGATAAGTAACTTACCTTTAAACTTGCCTTTACCTCTATAAAATCTCCTTGCTAATAGTGCTTCAAGTTGATCTACATCTTCCTCATTTGTATCATGTTGGAAGCATGAATGTTGATGATATTCCTATGGGGGAGTATTATAGATATGTTTTGATGATGATATGTTACATTCATGACTAAGTTTGTCATTGATGTCAACATAGCAGTTTTTTGTGGCATCTGATAGAAGGACAATAGAAAGATCAAGTTATTATGGATGGTTATTTCAGTATTCTAACTATCTGAGGGTATGGGAGATACTTTTAAGTATCTAGTATATGTAGTTAACATCATATGGATAAATCATAAGTCTCGAAGAAGTTAAGTAAATTTTGGCGATGTATGTTCTGAGATAGAGTTTATAGAGGTATGTTCTACTAAACTCATTATATCTCTTACCAGAATTGTTATTCTGAGAATCAAGGTTGTGGATGTGAAGAAGACATGTTGGTAATGATATTGGATAATTTCGATCATCGTAATATTATGTGTATGGAAAGATATTCAAGTTGTAAGACAAAAGATCAATGTTATCACTAAGTGTAACGTGTTCTTAATGTGGTCCTATAATGATTAATTGAGAAGGTCTAACAAGTGACTTAGGGAATTATTTTATGGATGCGGTATAAAGGAAGAACATTTTAATTTATCATAATGCAGAGATATATGTGATTATGAAGTGATTGTAAGAAGTAAAGAGAGTAGAATGTGAAGTTGAACACAATACAGTAGAAGTGAAGGAAACTTCATTCTTCAGGTTTTTTTAAGGGATCTAAGGTTTGATATTTGGATTTGAGGTTTGTAGCTTGGTCTACAAGGCTTAATAGTGTTTGGTTTGGTTGAAAAAATAAAGGAAAGAAGAACATAATGGTAAATTACATATTTGAGTAGTGAGATTTTCTTGTAGTTGAAATTGCATGTTTAGGCAATGGACTCTTCTTGCATACATTGTACTACAACTCCTAACAAGGTTGGAATCTCCTAACAAGGATTCAAAGTCTCCTAAAAGGGACTCATATGTACTTAATTTTGTAACAAAATTCTAATAGGTTCCATCCTCTAACAAGATACTTATATATCAGTATGTCATCTTATGGGCATCATTCCCATTGGGGTTTTCCTCTGATCAAGGGTTTCCCTAGTTAACATATCTAGTGTAACTATGTATGTACATCTTATTATAATTTTTTGTGTCTTTGGTTGATTGGTTAAGTTTGTTTAAAGAAGTTAAATATTTCAATTTTTGGATAACTAATTCACCCCCTCCCCCTCTCAGTTATCTTGGTGCACTATTATTTCTAACAATTAGTATCAAAGAATCAACTCCTTGAAGATAAAGTTTAACAACTTTGGGAGATCCATGGTGAGTATGTTTAGGAAAGATAGTCTGGAGTTTGATAGAACAAATTATGGCAGCTATAAAGAAAAGATGAAAACACATATATGTTGTGTATGGGTCTGAGATATTGGATCTTGAAAAAATTAGTGAAGAAAACCATTGATAAAAAGGATTTGGAAACTTATGCTGAGGTAGAAAGAGATAATTTTATGTGTGACATGAGAGCTAGAGAAGCCCTATTGACCGCACTACCCAAAATTGAATACAATCAAGTAAAGTCACTTTCTACTTCACATTTGATTTGGAAAGATTTGGAAACTAGTTTTGATGGTGATGAACATTCTAGGAAATTGAGATTAAGAAGTTTGATTAGTGCATTTCAAGATTCTAAAATGATGGAAGATGAATTTGTAAGAACATTTATAGACAGAATATCAAAAATTACTACAAGTATTAGATCTCAAGGAGGAACCAAAGAAGATGATGAGGTTATATGGAAGATATTGAAGAGCTTAACACCACCATTTAAACGAGTAGTTCAAATGATACAACTGTTGATATCTTGTACCAAATATTTCATAAAGGAGACATTGCTTGGAAGACTAGAAGTAGTTGAGAATGAGCTTAGGCAATCTAGAGAATTAACTAGAATAGAGATAGATTTTAGTGCCTTGAATATTTGACCTAGTTTATCAAGGAGAAAGAGTGCTAGAGGAGATTCTGTTAGTAGTGGCAGATTTGAAGAGGAGAAGAAAATTGAAGAATGAGTAGCCTTTTTGGTAAGAAGAAGAAAAAGAGGTGAGAAAATCTTTAAATGATGGACTTGTGATGAATATGGTCATTACATGCATCTAAGTGTCCTAAAAGAGAGAAAATGTATAAAGGAAATTACAAACATAGAAAAGATAGAGAGATTTTGTATGCAAATCAAGAAATTGATTCTGATGAACAAATAGTAAGTCCTAGTGATGATGAAATTGGATTTGTGGTAATTAAAGAAGAAAGTATAGAGAAAATAGCTTTGGTGTCACAAGTTAAAAAGATATCTGATTGGATAATTGATAGTGGTTGTTCACATCATATGAATGATGATTGTTCACATCATATGAATGGTGATATGAACAAGTTTGTTGACTTCAAAAGTCAGGATGGAGGCATTGTTAGAGTTGGAAACAATGCAGCATGCCACATTAAAGGTATTCGATATATAACTCCTAATGGTAAAACTAACATTGAGGATGTATATTTTGTTGATGGTTTGAAGCACAATCTTTTGAGTGTTGGAAAACTAGTGGACAAAGGCTATTAGTTGTAGTTCATAGAGAAGACATGCATGATCAAATACAAAGATGGAAAGGTAATTGGAGTAGGAACTAGACCTAGAGGTAATGCATTTTAGTTGAATCCTACTGAAATGACATGTTTGGTTGAAAAGGTAGATGATAGTTAGTTATGTCATAAGAGATTTTGTCATATAAACTTTAATAGTATTGTGAAGACTAGTAGTATGTTTGTAGTTAGAAGTTCAGCTAAGATTGTATGGCCTACTAACAATTTGCAAGGAATGTGTGTTGGCAAAGCACAACAAAACTTCTTTTCCCTGCTAGAAGTTTACTATTATAGCAAAATTGGGGATTGTACACATAGATCTCAATGGTCTGATGAAGACCAAAGGATTCTATGGAGAAAGGTATTTTATGATTCTAGTAGATGACTTTTCTAGAATGATGTGTGTTGCGTTTCTTAAAAGGAAATCTAAGGCATTTGATAAGTTCAAGATATTCAAGAATAGAGTTGAGAATGAATCTAGTATGAAGATTAAATGTTTAAGATCAAATAGAGGAGGGGAATTTACTTCAAATGAGTTTAAGATTCTTTGTGAAGAAAATAGAATCAAAAGAAAGTTATTAGCTCCAAGAACCCCTAAATAGAATGGTATTACAAAGAGAAGAAATAGGTTAGTTACAAAAGTAGCAAGAGCTATGTTAGCAGAGAATGATGTATCCAAAATATTTTGGAGAGAAGCTATGAATACAATAGTCTACACAATGAATAGAGTGCAAGTCAATAAAGACACAAACAAGACTTGTTATGAACTATGGTTTGGTCAGTCACCTACGGTTAAGTATTTTAGAATTTTTGGGAGTAAGTGTTATATCAAAAGAGATGATGATATTGGTAAGTTTGATTCTAAAAGTAATGAAGACATGTTTCTTGTTTATTCATTGAAAATCAAGGCTTATAGATGTTATAATATGAGAACTAAGACTATTATGGAAAGTGAAAATGTAAGAATTGGTGAGAAATTCAGGATACAAGAGATAATAATTGATTACAATTTAGATTATGATGTTGTTATTAAACCAAGGAATGATGAATATTTTCTTGAGACTAAAAATTATTTGTAGGATGAAGGATAGCCAAGATAGGAACAAAGCATGGAACCTTCAATAGAGCCAAGAGTTGAGATAGCAACTCCTACTTCGGGAAAGAATATTATAAAGAATCACCCATCCAACTAGATCATCAAAAGAAAAGATAAAGGTGTGAAGAAAAGAAAGAAAAGTCAATGAAAAGCCATGTTTGATATATCAAATTGAACCTAAGAATGCAAATGAAGCATGTAAAGATGACTACTGGAAATAGGATATGAAAGAGGAATTGGATCAGATAGTAAATAATGAGACATGGGAATTGGTCCCCAGACTAGTAGACAAGAATGTGATAGGAACTAAATTGGTATTCAAGAACAAGATCAATGAGAAAGGAGAAGTTGTAAGGAACAAGGCAAGATTGGTATGTAAAGGTTACTTACAACAAGAAGGAATAGACTATGATGAGACCTATACTCCAGTGGCTAGAATAGAAGCAATAAGATTTTTCTTAGCCAATGCAACACAAAAGAAATTAAAAGTGTATTAAATGGATGTCAAGTCAATATTTTTGAATGAAGAACTTGAAGAAGAAGTGTACATTGAGTATCCTGAAGGTAGTCCTTTGAAAAATGATAAGGACATAGTATGCAAATTGAAGAAAGCATTTTATGGCTTGAAGCAAGCGCCCAAAACCTGGTATGCAAGATTCGACAAGCATTTGACAAAGATTGCATTTAGAAAAGGTATGGGAGATAGTAATATCTATTGGAAAGAAATTGATGATTGTTTGATGATTTTGGTAATATTTTTTGATGATATCGTATTTGTAGGAAATGATGACGAAAGTGACAAATTTTTTGAAGAGATGAAGAAAGAATTTGAAATGAGTATGATAGAAGAAATGAAATATTTTTTAGGATTAAATATTGTATAGAATAAAGAAGGAATATTTATTTCTCAAACTAAGTATTTGAAGGATTTACTAAAAAAGTTTAGTTTGGAAACATGTAAACCCATTGGAACACCTATTGGTAACTGGACACAAGTTATCTATAAAGGATGAAACACCTACTATTGAGAAGAAGAAGAAGTACAAATCTATGATTGGAGGATTGAAATATCTCACTCACACAACGCTGGATATAACATATGCAGTTGGAATTATTGAAAAATTTCAAGCTGATCCCAAAGAAGCACATTATATAGTAGTCAAAATGATATTTAGATATTTAAAAGGAACATCAAAATTTGGATTGTGGTATGACATATTTAATGATTTCACTTTATATGCCTATACTGATGTTGATTCGGCAAGCAATATGGATTATAGAAAGAGGATTAGTGGTGGAGCCTTCTTTCTTGGAGGAAGATTGGTTTCTTGGGTAAGCAAGAAGTAGGATTATACATCACAAACTATAACAGAAGCAGAATATGTTGCAATAACAAACAATCACAATCAAATTATTTGGATGAAGCAAATGCTAAAGGATATAAGGATAGAAATTAGTGAACCTATTGTCATACATTGTGACAACATAAACATAGTAAATACATCTAAGAATCCAATGTCATATTCAAAGACCAAGTACATTTCTATTAAGTATCACATATTGAGATAGAAATTTATAAAAAAGGAAATTAGATTGGAGTATGTGAGCACTAAAGAGAAGATAGAAAATATATTCACCAAGCATCTTCCCAAAGAGACTTTTGAGTATTTGCCATGATGCAGGAGTGCATCAGTCGAGTGTAATAGAGCACCATTGTTGTCTGGACTAAATGCCAATTCTTCCTATATGGGGGAGTACATATGATGGATAGAGTCTTCTAGGACTCTTGTTGAATGTTTCTTTCAATAGTGTCTTTGGACCCTTGAGCTAGTAAGAATTAGTTGTTGTTGAATGATGATGGTTACTGAAACCTTTCACATTGATGTCAATGGGGGAGAAGTTTGGCATGAAAAATTTCATGAGAAGATGACGAGGAAGAACATCATGAGGAGAAAAAGGGCATGAAAAAGTATAGCATGTTCCAAGAAGTACAACATGAAATGATAGTTTGACAGAAAGCAGATTGAGGTATATCAATGAGGAGAACGATTGACAAAGAGGATTTGAAAAGAAAGATGAACAATCTTTTTTTTGTATTCTTGGAACTAGATGTTTTTCATCTATGTTGCCATCAATGCCAAAGGGGGGGATTCTTGGAAGCATGAATGCTGATGATATTATTATGGGGGAGTATTACAGATATGTTCCTATGACAATATGTTACATTCAAGACTAAGTTTGTCATTGATGTCAACATAGTAGTTTTCTTTAGTATTTGACACAAGAACAATGAAAAGATCAAGTTGGTACAAATGACTAACTCAATATTCTAACTATCTAAGGTTATGGGAGATACTTTTAAGTATCTAGTATATGTAGTTAACGTCAGATGAAGAAATGATAAGTCTAGAAGAACTTATGTAAGTTTTGGTGATGCCTATTCTAAAATAGATTTTACAAAGGGATGTTCTGGTAAATTTGTTATATCTCTTAGTAGAATTGATATTTTGATATTTTAAGAATCGAGGTTGAGGATGTGAAGAAGACATGTTGGCAATGAAGTGGCTAAGTTCACTCATTATAATATTATGTGTACAGAAAGATATTCAAGTTGCAAGGCAAAAAATTAATGTTATTGCTAAGTGTAACATGTTCTTAATGTGGTCATATAATGATTAATTGAGAAGGTCTAACAAGTGGCTCGAAGAATTTTTTTATTGACTTGGTATAAAGGAATGACATTTTCCTTTATCATAATATAGAGATATATATGACGATGAAGTAATTGTAGGTAGCAGAGAGAGCCGAATGCAAAGTTGAGCAGAGTAGAGAAAAAGTGAAGGAAACTTCATTGTTGAGGTTTTGCTGAGTGATTTGATGTTTGATATTTGGATCTGAGGTTTTTCACCTGGTCTACAATGTTAGACAGTGTTTTGTTTGGTTGATAGAAAAAAGGAAAGAAGAACATAACAGTAAATTACATGTTTGAGCAGTGAGCTCTTCTTGTAGTTGAAATTGCATGTTTGGGTAGTGGGCTTCTCTTGCATACATTGTACTACAACTCCTAACAAGGTTAAAATCTCCTAATAGGGATTCAAAGTCTCCTAATTGGGACTCATATGTAATATATTTTTTAATAGATTCCTAATAGGGTCCATCCTCTAACAAGGAACTTATATATCAATATATCATCTTTTAGGCATCATTCCCACTTGAGTTTTCCCTCTGATCAAGGGTTTCACTAGTTAACATATCTAGTGTAATTGTTTATGTGCATATTATTATGGTTTTTGTTTATTTTGGTTGAATGGTTAAGTTTGTTTCAAGAAGTTAAACGTTTTAATTGTTGGATAAATGATTCACCTCCTCCCTCTCAGTTATCTTGGTGGACTATTGTTTCTAACATATTACTATCACTGGAGACATATTTTACCATCTTCTTCTTCTTCTTCTCATCAGGTTCCTTTAATGACAATTTAGCTTTGAAAGAAGATTTAATATTTTTAAGTCTATAATTATAAAAGTTAGATAGCTCAAATCTAGTGAGCCTACCTACTAGACCTTCAAGAGTTAGATCATTCTGTGGCATACATCTCAGTTTTTGTATTCTAAAAACTTTAATAGCATAAATAGGTAGTAGTGTTCTCAAAAATTTACTTAGTATGTATCATCATCTACTTTACCAGTAACTCCTCTTATTGCATTAACAACATCTTTTATCCTAGAGAAATATTGATCAATATTCTCACCTTCTTGCATTCTCATATCATTGAACTTACCTATAAGACTTTCATCTTTGGCTCTTAGAACATTGTTGTCACCTCCATAGATAGTGTGTAGAGAATCCCACATTTTCCTTGCACTGTCACAACCTTCAATGTCATCAAATTTGACATAGCTTAAGGTAGAGACAATCTCCAACATTTCTCAATTGTGTTCTTTCTTATTTTTTAGATCTTTAGCAGTTAGGGCTCTAGCATGATCAATACACTCAACAACAATTATAGATTGTGCATGATCTCCAAGGCCACCTAGGTGTAGCTTCATCAGACTTTTCCATGCAAGAAAGTTATTTATATTAAGCTTGAGTACTTCTATTTTTGACATCTTTTTCCTTTTTCTTCTAGTACCTTCAAACTACTCCTCTTACACACATGATTCTTATACCAATTGTTGGAATTCTTTAGAATAACTTAGAGGGTGTGGGGGGGGGGGGGGGGGCGTGTTATGAATCATATATCCAAAGTCCAGATGGATAAATAAAATATTTCACAACTTAGTGAACTCATATCTATAAAAAAATTTCATCATGCAAGCATCCATTAGATTATGCAATCACTTAAACATATAAGTTACTTCCAAATCAATTTGCAGAAATGTAAACATGAAACATAATAGATTCAATAATACATTTGACCCAATGCTTTAACATGAAAACCCAATTTGGGAAAAACCATTAGTAACATGCTACTCATTCTCACTCTTCTAAAGTGACGTACTCTAAAAGGCCAACCCTATTAAAGGTTACAATGGACACTATTAAATGTGACCTAGTTAAAGGATTTCAATTGCAGTGTTAGGAGTGACCCTTGTTAGAAGACTTAAGATCATTCACTTGGAATGTCACTTGGTTAAAGGATTTACAAATGACTATTAGGTCAATGTTAATCCAAAGGATTTACCCAAGATTGATAAAATGATTAGAGAGCAACAATAACACTTTGATCTAATAAAAGCTTACAACTCTATTTGTATTTTATAGACCTATATTTTAGTCCTCCATTTTGCTCTGCTTTCACACTGTTTAGCTCTGAACGCTTGTTCATCATTCAAGCACCCATACCCTTAAACCTTCTTGATTTTCTTGCCAACACAAACACTTCTCTTAGGTCATTGAATGAAGAAATACCCTAGACTCCTTGTCTTCCTTAGGTTCTCACACATGACAACCCTTGCTTCTGAACAACCATCTTTATAAATAGAGAATTAAGATAATTTTTCATTCATGCTCCACTATTTATTTTAGTGTTAGGCTGGATTAGGTAGGATTCAATGAATCTACCCCTCATTTCATTTCATATCCTTCTAGAAAATTCTCCTTCAATCATCTTTGAATTCGCCTCAAAATGGATCACCATGGATTCTATGCCACTAGCTCATCAACCTTATCTTCCACATGGTTCACACAATCCAAGAAAACAAACATGTCAGCTCAGATTCATCAAATTCTTGATCTTTCTCATAATGTTGACACTCAACATTAACTGGCTTCTAATGCTTGATACAAACTACATTACTTGGCATCCTCTATAAAATTACTCGGCATGAACTAAAATTTACTAGTGTGTAGCTTACACTGTTTCACTTGGCTTACACTAAAATTGATTTTGTTGGGCTCTAGCTAATTTTCTGCTCAGCATGCACTAACTTTTCTCAGCACCTACTGTGCAAAATGTAATGCTTGGAAGACAAACTTTGTTTAACTTTTTTTTCTAAACTTAATCAGTGTAACCAAATATTGCAACCTTAAGTAGATTATCAATGCACTATAATCTCACTATCTTAACTGATTCTTGTACTCCTTTTCATATCATAACTCAACCTTTCCTCTAGGTTCTATTGTTACCTCATTTGATCAAATCCTCTTCATCAATCAAATGAATGATAGTTATTAAATCATATAAGCAATTGTCTTACCAACAACTAGTAGATTTGACATTAGTGACCAAAGAATGATTGAAACACATTTAGCATACTTGTATCAATCTATTTTCAACATATTTGTATTTTTTTAAGGATGTAATCTTATGAAAAATATAAATATGAGAGGATTACCTTCCCAAATATATAATTAGGGAAGCTAGAAGATTTTTTGGACAAGCTTGTTAATTTATATCCTTTTAAATTAATTTACAACATCTAGTAGATATAGATTTAAACATGATTTAATGTAAGAAAAACTAGAGAAAAATTATATCATTTTTTATCTTTCCTGCTAATTTTTATTCACTCTAGTGATATCTTGATATGTACTGATTCAACATTGATGTCATTTATTTGTAAACAAATATTCATTTAATATCTTCAAGATAACTTTAATTCAGTCCATTTGATAAGAATTATTAAAAGCTATTTTAATTTTCTAAAATTTATAAAGTATGAACAAGCTAGAGGTATTATCGATAAAGCTTTAAGCCCTAATCTCAATAAAAGGTTTGTCGATATTGATGATCCAATAGAGATGTGGGAGAATTTGGAAAAATATTATAAATATGTAGATATTTCTATCACATTTTGTATAGAGGAAAATTGGTGAACTTAGACACGTCTTATTTTGAAAAAATGATTGATTATTTCAATGAAATTACTTTTTTAAATGCTCAATTGAAGAAAATAGGTGTTGAGTATGCAAATGACTATTTTTAGTTGATTAAAATGGTTAAAAGTAATATCCCTCTGTCGTATAAAGTACTTAAGTATTCAAGAAAAATGGTTGTTCAACTAAATCACAATGCTCCACAATGAATGTTTTATTAATTTTGTATGTTTATTGTAGATGAAGAAGATTATCTTATTAAAGAAGGATATAATAATAAAAATCATGCATATGAAGCTAAAAGTAAATTATTTAGAAATGTTGGAAAGAAGAATTGGAGAGGATATTATAGCTATCAAAACAATGAAGGTGTCAACCAAATTTTCTAGAAATTTTTGTATAGAAAAATAAGCTCGAAGAAAACCCATTTTTTGTAGGCATTGTGGTAGTAAAAATCTACACTTGGAACTAAATATAAAGGACTTTAATTTTCTTCAAATTTGATTAAAGAATGGACTTCAAATTCAAGTACATCACTTCACATGATTGGAGATAGATATTTGATTAACAAGTTTATGAAGGAATAAATTCAGATCAAGAGATTACTAA
This sequence comes from Cupressus sempervirens, assembly GCA_028749045.1. Lineage (NCBI taxonomy): Eukaryota > Viridiplantae > Streptophyta > Pinopsida > Cupressales > Cupressaceae > Cupressus > Cupressus sempervirens. The sequence continues at coordinate 742,954,509 of CM053785.1, forward strand.
TGGTAATAAATTAAAACCCCTTGTTTTAGGTACATGGATTGTTAATGTAACAAATGAGTCTTTGAGAAATGTTTTGTTGTTGATAGAATCAGGGGCAAATCCTATATTACTATAGAAAATAGTTGAAGTTGGTTATGAGTTTGTACATTATTGTTGATCAAATTATTATTAGTTATAACAAAGACCCAAGTTTGTATTTGCAGATTTGATCATGAAGTGAGTCTATTTAAAATTATGACATTTGTTGATGATGAATTTACACACTCTAATTCTTATAGTGGAAAAATTTATTATATGTCAAAACTTTGGCATGCTAGACTTGGACACGTAAATTATATAAAATAAGAAGATATGGTTAGAATGGATATGGTTAGAGGATTAACAAAAGTTTCACTATCTAAAGGAGTTTGTGAAGGATGTGTGCTAGGTAAATGTCACATAGATCCTCTGAACTCAATTAAAGAGTGGGGAGCTAGTCACCCATTACAACTCATTCATGGTGATTTATGTGTACTAACCTATCCTTCACTCTCAGGTGCCAAGAAAGAAAGAATGAAATACTTGAATTTTTTCAAAAATTTAAGAGATTAGTTGAGAATCAAAATAGGAAAAGGATTAAAAGTTTAAGATCAAATAATGAGGCTGAATACTGTAATTATGCATTTGAGTCATTTTGTGAAAATTATGGTATTAAAGTACAAAGAACAGTTCCTTATAGTCCTTAACAAAATTGGGTGGTTGAAAGAATGAATAGAACTCTTTTAGAAATAACTCATTGTATGTTGTAGTTTAAAAGTTTATATAATAAATTTTGGGGTTTGATTTTTTCTTGTGCTACATATATTGTGAATAGAATTCCCACCAAAGCTCTTACGAATGTCACCCTTGAAGAAGGTTGGAGTGGTAGAAAGACCCACATTGGTTATTTTAATGGTATATATACCTTTTGCTCACGTCCTAGGATGTAATCTCCCGCACTTCAAATCTTTAAGCATTTTGGTGTATTACTTGGACACATATTCCTAATGAAAGGAGAAAAAATGTGGAACCAAAGAGTCATGAGTGTTTGTTTATGGGTTATACTGAACAATCAAAGGGTTAGGGGCTATATGATTTGACAACAAACAAGGTATCTTCTAGTAGATATGTAAAGCTTAATGAGCATTCACAACTTTCAACCACCTCCTCTCTTTTCACAATAGTAAATCCTTCTTAGATTACAAAAGATGTGAAGACTATATTGATGAGGATAATAAATGCATTGTTGATAATAATGAAATAACTAATGTGTGTGATCAACCATTATGTACATGTAGTGATGATGAAGAAGATATTTTCATAGCTAGACAAAAGATAAGAAGTTTTGAAGAAATCTATGGACAAGGCTCAAAGATCAAAGGAAAGAGTAGTTGTGCTCTCATGGCCAAAGCATTACAAATAAATGACTCACAATCATATGAAGAAGATAGAGTGAACAAAGAATGGGAGAAAGTCGTGAAGGAAGAGTATAATGTATTAATGGAAAATAAAACTTGGAAACTTGTACCCCAATCTAGAAGTAGAGGTAATAATCATATTGGTTGCAAGTGGGTTTACAAAACAAAATTTATATCAAATGGTGATATAGAAAAATTCAAGGCTAGATTGGTTGCTAAAGAATATAATAAAAAAGAGGGTGTTGATTATGAAGAAACACTTGCTCCTATCAGTAAAATAAATATAGTTAGGATTATTCTATCTTTGGTTGCAAGTCTTGGGTGGCATGTTCATCAAATGGATATCAAAGATTCTTTCTTAAATGGAGATTTATATGAGGAAACAAAGAAGGAACAACCCCAAGGTTTTGTAGATCAACAATATCCTAATCATGTTTATAGATAAAAGAAGTCACTTTATGAACTTAAGAAAGCACCAAGAGTATGGAATGAGAAGATTGACAGGTATTCATGGGTTTAAAAAATGTAAATCAGACCCAAATCTTTATATGAAGAAAGAACAAAAGGAAATTGTTGTGGTTGTAGTTTATGTAGGTGATCTAATCACAACTGGACCAAATATTGAACTAATTGATGACTTAAATAATATCTCTAAGGGACATTCTTTATGAGTGATTTGATTGAACTAAGTTATTTTCCTGGCTTACAAGTTAGTAGGCCTCATGATGGGATACTTATCTCTCAAACAAAACATGCTTTGGATATTTTAGAGAAATTTAACATGTTAGAATGCAATACGAAGCCTACTCCTTTCGAATCTGGAGTTACACTTACTAAGGATTGTACCTCCAAGAAGGTAGATCCTACCTTTTATAAAGAACTTGCTGGTATCTTGGTTTATCTAACTCATTCTAGACCAAATATTTGTTTTGTAGTAAATATGGTATCCAAATTTATGGAGTAACACAAAGAAAGTCATTGGATGGCTGCAAAGTGGATTTTACAATATATTCATGGAACCATTTACTATAGCATACATTATAGCTACAAGTCATCAACTGTTTTTATTTTCTTTATAGATTCAAACTAAGATGACAATATTGATGGAAAAAATATGCCAGAGGCCATGTTTCTCAGCATTGAATAAGTCTAATTACATTGAGACATAGAAAAAAAGCAGCTACATCACTATGTTCATGTCAAGTAGAATATAGAGCAGCAAAGGGATCAACAAATTTTTTTGGGCATGATTGAAGTGAACATTAAGGGGAATAGTTAATATAATGTTCTCCTTCTCTTTTGTAGTCTTCTAGCCAATCTCAAGGGCAATGTTAGAAAGATTAAGATTGTCTAAAATGTTCTATAGTAGATGGGAGAAAATTTCTAGAGTCTCTTATGACACATTCCAGATTTTGAGGAGAACATTCTAGGATGTAGAATATTCTAGAAGAGCAACTTCTAGATTTTTGTACTACCTCTATAAATATGTACTATGCACAAACAAGCATTACATAGTTAATAGTTATTTGCAAGCACTAATGGTTCTAAGAAAGTTAGATTAATATATTCTTCTTTACCAATTACATATCTTTGTTTTGCTTTATTTTTGTCATATTACAACAGTTGTTGTTGTGATATTTTATTTTATATTGAGTTATTTTAACACATAAAGTTTCCGTGTTCATACATCACTTGCATTTCACGTTGTGTAGGTCAATTAATGATGTTGCAAGACATCGCCACTTAACCTTGGATTCTAGGAGTTTTTAAACAGCAATGTTTTTCTTTTTTGGAGTAAACATCTTTAGAAGTATCTTGGAATTGAGTATTTAATTTATGACTAATTACAAAGCTATTCGTTTGTGTTTTAGGTGTAATGGCTGACACAATTATTCTCTTAAACAAATCGAAGTAAAATAAGGCAGAGATGAAGCTCCATCAAGAGGGCTTTGAAGATCAGACAAGCATGAAGGCGGTGACCAAAACATTAAAAAAATATGAAGTGAAATTGCAGAAAATGGAACCCTGACAGGATTTTTTCTTCGTACAAGCCTAAATTGAAGCAGGACCAAGGTTATTTTAGAATTGAAAAACAGGGAAGAAAGTAGTTTATTTCGAAATAGTAAAACCCCTTGCAGTACATTATCTGACATGATAAAATCTTAAAAAGTGTGTTAGAATCCCTAATTGTTCTGCTTCCATGGGATTTATTACACAAGAAATTAAGTAGAGTGGCATAGATAGCTATGGTTCCACGAAGGGAATCTCAAACGTTTTCCTTAAATTTTTTTGTCAAAATAGTGGTGGTTTTCAAACCAAGCTTGATAGATGTGTAAAAATCCATGATGAAAAGGAAGGCCAAAGCCTAGATCAGGGTTTGAGCCCCTTGAAAATGACTTCCCCATCCAAGAACAAAATCCGCCCTTAGATCTCCTTGAGACCTACATTAATGAGCAGGATGACCAGATTTCTGATCTCGAAGAAGAAGGGACAAGCTTAAGAAATAAATTATATAATTTGTAGCAGGGGATTGATAGTCTTAAGCTCCAATGACGGCCCCGACGGGAAAATGAATTCAAGAGATATAAGTGCTGTCCTGACTTTATGTTATAAGGCTAGTCTTGTATGGTTCCCATCCCTTGGAAAGATGTTTTCATTGCTTTAATCGCATGCGTCGCACCAAGAGGTACACTATATGTACTAAATATGGGAGAAACTGTTCAACAAAATCCTTTTAAATGAGGAGTCATTAAGAGAAAACGAAATCGCGTTTAAGACTGTGCCGTGTGACATTAAAGATTAGAGCCAGAAGGAAGCTAAAATTGTTGAGGCAAGACATGGTTTCCCAGGAAAATGTTTTCCTTTTTAGCCCATGTAAGAAATTTGAATCATTGGGAAAGTGTCTATTAATAACCTGACGGGTGGAGGATTAAAAGAAAATGTTTCCAACTATTTTTGAATTTAACTGCGTCTGATTTGTTTAGTATAAATATTTTAGATTATATTGTATTACCTGTTAGGATAGTCGAAATCTCAAACAAAAGAATGATCTTTTAACTCCATTATTTCGAAATATTGGTACTAAAAGAATTAAACACAGTTAAATAAAAGAAACTCGCAGTTATGATTCTAAAATGTAAAATTTTAATATTATTAGCCTTGACAAAACCAAACAGTACATATTCCTAAGTACCTAGCCAAGTTTTCACGGCGAGGGTATTTTGAAAGGAACCAAAGAGCAAACCTGTCTGATAAAGGAAACTAGACAAAACTCTCAAAGGCTCTCTCAGTGACAATCAACGAATTACAACAATCAGTGAACAAGGTCTAAACAAACTAAAGAAGAAAATCACCAAACATGATGACTACAGATTTCGTACAGTTGTAAGTTTTAGCTCAAAGTTAGTAGAATGAATCTCTTATCTAGAGCCCTATACCCATTTCATCCCTTCACAAGTGACAACGATATTGTCCAACATACAGCAGCTTTGTTTAAAATAGTTTTCTGAGGCCAAACGATGACCAAAGGCAGCGAAAATGCAGAGCAAGAGATCAGAGAATAATTAATACAAAACACTCAACAAAGCGATGAAGTTGCCAAGATGCAAGAGAATGCAGAAGACAGTTTCATAGACATAATGTTAATACATCATTGAGAGGGCAAGGGAATAAATAAATAGCATGCCTACGTATTTTTATGAAAGTCATTCATAACAGATCATAATGGCATGTTAACAATTTTTTCTAGTCACATAACGCCACAGGAAAATAAATAACGGCATTTGATACATCACACAGCAAAATATATACCGACATTTTATACATTAAAGACTAAAATATGCTTCCAACAAACTTGTTGCGACCAGCCCTTCAACTTTACCTGCAAATTCAAGGACAATACAAGATTATTATTAGCCAATTATACACAATTTTATTAAGTCATATTGATTAAATAGATCAAACCTTCCCAGTTTATAAATGGCAGATGAATCCGGTTTGGCTGCGGGAATAGGAATAGCTATTCTGGAATAGAAAATGGGGTACCTATTGCTATTCTCTGTTTGGTTCAGCCAGAATTTGATGGGGAATTCACTGACCCAAAAATTTATGCTTTCTAAAATAAATAAAACTGTAATAGGAATATGTATTCAAATTCCACCTATTTTGGTTGAATTGCAAAACCTCATTTTTGGGCCAAAATTGGAATACGTATTCCTATTTTATTTCATATTCAAATTTCAATTTAGTGCATCCAAATGAAGAATTCAAAATTTTAAGAATTTACATATGCCTATTCCGCTTGTATTCCCATTGCCAAACGGTAGAAATATCACTGTTGTTTAAATCAACATGCTATATCATGTTTTATTATCTACCATCAATCTGATCTCAAATGTTGATAAAAAAAAAATACCGAGTCCAATTTAATTAGAAACTTTCAATATTCAAGTTATAAATAATAAAACTTAAATAATTCTATACCAAAATAATATAGTTCTATTTTGGCACCTCTCAACAAATGATGTATACATGAAAGTAGAGAGAAAAATTAAAAAATCAATCATACCCCAATTGAAGGGCCGTTTGATCTTGACGTGCAAAGTGATTGGCAGCAGCTACAAGATTTGCGTGGATGAAATTTTGAGACCCATAAACTGGGAAAGCATCATATTCAGGTTGTGCAAGAAGCATGTTTGTCCTCTGCTGACATTCCCTTTCCATTAACTTGTTAAGAGATAAAATTTCAGACATGTTGGTACATTTGAACAATAATATGTACTAGACATTCAATGTTAATAACTCAATCAACGTCAAGAAATCATACCCATTGGCGAATATCCTCATTCTCTTGCTTAAATATTTCTTCCTGAACAAGGTTATTAGAGAACTAAGCAATTAACAATAAATTATAGTGTGATATCTTAAAATTAATTCTCTACTTTTAAGATGACGAAACTTACCTTTTCTCTTGCCACGAGGAAATTGTGATGTATTACCTCCTCCTAATCCATAAGAAAGTGGAAGTGTTAGGGAAAACAAAACAAATTCCTTTCTTTGATTTTGCATCTGTTCTCTGTAACTAAAGCAGAGAGTTGGATACTTCAATAATATTGCTTGACCAACCTTCCTCTTTCTCACTCTAGAGAATGCCTTATCAAGTTTTTGCTCCAGGATTTTGAGTTGCTTGTAATTCATGTTTTCTATTCTCTCACCCGCCAGTTGTCTAACACAGAGCCAAGAGAAACTTAGCTATTTGTCTTAAAGAAATAGTTGTGTAGCAAATACAAAACAGTTAAAATATATACCGTCTAGAAGAAAATAATTATACTTATTTGTTATCTTCAAAACTTCGATCTGTTGTTTTAGGTCTGCTTCTTCCTCTTCATAGTTCTGCAACATTTGATCAAATCATTTAACAAGTGCCACATAGTGGCATGTACTTGCCATTAGAATGTATTGTAATAGAAACAATATTCGATATTATAATAATGAATATGTATAAGAAATTGAAGTTTAAAAAGATAGATATATAATATAATTATTAATTTTTAATTATGTACTATAGAATATTTTATTATTGTAATATATGTTATAAAATAATATAATAGAAATTAACTTTGCATGTTGAACATTATTTTTAATAGTAAAATATTAAAGAAAAGGTAATATATAACTTGCTAATTATTATTTTCCATCAACAATTAATAAAAATAAAAAATTTAATCGTAATATTTTAAATTTTAATTGATAATATAAAATTTAAATTATGGGTGCTTGTATTTCAATTTTATTATTATATTTTTTTAAATATGAATATAAAATTTAAAATTTAAAAAAAACTATGAAATAAACATTTTAAAAAATTTACATTGTGTTTTAAAGAAGATTTATATACATTAGAACAATAAATTACTTCACGGTCTTGATGTTTATAGGGAAAATAATAGAAGCTATTAGTTTCTTAATAGTGGTTTGTGAATATAATAATTGTGTATATATCTATATTTATTTGTGAAATTCATGCTGTTAAAAAATCAATATGGTGGGAGCTTCGAGAAAAGGAGTCTTATAAGACAAAATGAATTCAACCAATCAGAATGGAGATAAATATTTTTTCATAAAAACTAATTCACTAATCAGACATAGTGAATGCAATAGTACATCGCCTACAGCAAGTACAATAACATTCTAGATCATAAGATAGGGCAGGATAGTTTTCTCATTTAGATTCCTAGTTGTACACATAAAGCACACACAAATTGCTTTAGATTTCCGATTTGATTAAGATTGATAATTTTATACTTGAAGAATACTGTCAGATTTAAACAAAAGACATTATGTTTTAGCTCACTTAAGTAATTCATTTAAAATTATATTTATATTTTCAATAGAACTCAATTATTAATATGATTTTAAATAAGCCATTCATAAAATCAATACTTAAAATGTATCGTTGAACGTGTTTAAGACTATTAAAAGAAATCCACGTTGCCAACGAGCTCACAGAATGGATTGCGAACAATTGTTATACTTGACAAATTGGTAGATACCCAGAAGAATATTTTCTGTAAAGACATTTATTGCCGCACATTGAAATTAAAGTTGATGAACAAATTTTCTATTGGTAATCCAATTTCTGATGTGTGCATATCGTGCAGAATTCCACATAATGCAGTATAAAGAATGGTTGTAATCTTATGTAGAAGGAAACTAAAATCAAACAAAATGATGTGTACTGACCTCATTCACAGTGCTTCGGTTGCTGCTTCCAGTGGTATTTCTCTTGTACCTTTCGATAATTTTGTGTGTACTGGATTGATTATTAGAAATATTGAGAAATTAGTGAAGTTCAAATGAATTCCAAATGGAAGATATTGATAAATATATTACAAATATATTGAGTTCTTATAGTTATCCTAAGGTTTAAGAATAAGAGATTATATACAAAGTACACTAAGAAATCATGATCATATATAACATTATAGCACATCTCTGATGGCCAATATAAGTCTATTTCAACTCAGAATTATAACAGGCAAAGGAATTTTGCTAGATATAGCATTTTACTATGGTAAGTAGGAAGGTAAGCCCCAATCCCCAAAAAAATGATTATAACATCATACAATTGCTTTCATTGACCAACTACTTGAAAGAAGGATATAATAAATTCCCGTGCAAATCAAATTTCAACTTCCAATTTCAAGACACAGACTAATAGAGAATCCTATATGGGTTTTAGCAAATTTATTTATATAATTAAACCTTAGCCCATGTTCTTGTCCATGTTAGCCTTTTTCAAGCACTAGCTACCATGTAAGTTTGGCCCTTTTCCGGTAGTGATCATATATAACTCGCCTTGTGAAGTGTTGAAAACAATTTTAGGAGATATTGTATAATGGGAGTATGGGGTGGAGTGTCAGTGTTAACAAAATTTTATTAGCTTATATTCAATTTTATAATCATTTAAGTGCTATAGAGAAGTGCAAACTAGCATTATTTAATTATTTTTTATTAAAGGAGGTACAAAAAGGGTGTTGAACTTGAGTAATAGTAAAGAAGAATCAAAACTTTTCTGCCTCGGGTCTTTACATCCAAGCAACACAAAAGACCATCTCTAACTCAACTAGCTAGAGACCCATCAAAGAGAAAAACTTAATAATAATAAAATGTAAAGTACGACAAGTTTTAGAGTCTAACTTATCAGCCAAAACATTGTTAATAATCCAAAAAGGTGACTGGGTACAAACCATAAAACAAAACTAAATTCAACATGACTGTTTTAATACTGTGTCCTGAAATTACAAGTAGAATTATAGTAACCATGTAAAGCCAACAACTAATAATTACTCAACAAAAAACCATAAGAAAAAGGAAACCAAAGGCCTAGAGACACTAGGCATGTTTGATGATCTCTTAGTCTTCCACCAAGTACTTGAGATCTTTAGTTCGATTTTGGACATCCTTTGGACACTTATCTCAACACACTCATTGTCCTTCTACATAGCAACTTTCTTCAGTTTTCTCTAACCCATAATATTGTTAGAGATGACCTTCCTCATCATCTCTTTCTACACTTACATATAGTAGAAATGGTCACACCAAGCTCGATACCACCCATGTCAAAATTGAATTTGTTGTTACGTGATTCCACTTTGTCTTTGAGGTCCTTAATTTGGTCTTCCAAATCTTTTGTAACCTTTTTAATAGAAATATCAATAGAAGGTATTAGGTTGACTAGATCCTTTATTTCCTCAGCCACAAGATTATAAAAAATGCGAGTTTCAACTTTGGGCTTAAGAACAACCTCAATATGAGCCTTGTAAGAGTCTTGTTTGACCTCCTTGAGTCCTTGCCACTCTCTTTTTCTTTATTCCTCTTCAATGAAACTATTATTAGCTTTCTACATAATTTCTTCTCAATTTTATCATCATGGGTCTCATCTTTGCTCTCCTCCTTGTAGATTTTTCCCTTCTTGACCCTCTATTTTTTAGATATGCTCTCTCTTGAATTAGTGTCAATTCTATAACCATGAGCCCTACCACTCTTATCTCCATCTTCACCTTTTGACACTTACAAATCCTTCTTGTCCACCTCAATAATTTCCTTGATAATCTTACTTTTCTTTAGAGTGCCAATAGGTCTGGTTTTGGTAGACACATTCTTGCATTTAGCCAAAGTTTCTTGAATAGCAAAGATTCTTTAAAGTTTGAACATTTTTAACTTATGGTTTTTGGGTAAATATGCTTGGGCTTACCAGTTTCTCAAGTCATGGTAGGGTAATTATTAGGGACATAATTAGGCTCAGTTTCCTCTATAACAACCAAGGTTCTGGGGAGATGAGGGGGTCTATGCATATTAGTTAAACATCTAACAAAACTAGGGTGGTGGGATAACAAATGGTGATATAGGATGAAAATAAAACCATTTTGACTCCAACAAGATTATCATCATTCTTAATACTATTAACTAGGAATGAATAAATAAATAAAGGAAAAATAAAATTCTCACTGCAACCAATCATCTTAAGAAGCATGGAGTGGTAACAATGGGAAAATATCTCATAATCCACAAGCACATAATACAAAAGGGATCAGGGAGGGATATATGTTCATGCTCGTTACCAGATTTTATCTTCACCAGATTCTCTATGCCTTCAAAGAATTTGTGTTTGAATTTGTTGTAATCTCATGTGCTCTTCCTCTGACCTTCTCCCCTTCACATAGCAATCCAATCGCTTCACTTATCATTGGAGGTGTCACAAAAAACTTGACAGTACCATGGTCACCTCACCTTTATGTTAGGAGTTGGAAAAATTAACTAAGAACATTGAATTATGGCCTTACATTGCATCAATGTATTTATCTAAACCAACCCTCTTGAAGTACTCCCACATTTCTATGCTTTGTGGTAATTCCTTATAGATTCTTGGTTCCATTTGCTATGGAGGTCCTCCCACAATTTGAGCCTTACCAAGAATCTAGCCTTCTCTTGATCATATTAGTATTAAACCTCATATTACTTTGTTCATAAATTTCTTTCTACATTATAAACTCACTCTTCAAACTATCCAAGGAAACCGCACCAATAATGCCAAAAATAACAAATAGCTAAATAGACACTTTAGTAATGAGGTTAGGAATAATGAGCCAGGCACTTATAATAAAGGTAGTACCACTTGCACAAGCTTTTTCTATTATCAAGAAACCCTCAAAATTAAAACTACAAATATTCCAATAGTTAAAATTATAAGATTCATTATTACAATTTAAGCCACTTATCCAACCCCATAAATTAACAATGTGCTTCCAATGGTTCATTGAGATTTTTCTAACATTGGTATTAATGCCTAGATTGTGTATCATAAGTCTAGACATCATTACCCATTCCACCAAAAGTTTAATGATTAATATGGTAAAGGTGACTTTAATAAGTTTAGTAAAGCAATCTTAATACAGATTATAATTTTTAATATAACTTCTATCCCTAAAATTCCTGCTCAAATCCTGACTTTAACTTCTCACGATTTTAATAGATAGCTTTAAAAAAATGACCATAATGTAAATACGTATATTCCACCTGAGGTATACTTTTTAATTATCTAAAACCTTCTTCTAGATTCCCTATCCTCATGCATGAGAATTTATTTCTTCATTTAAAATAATTTCTTTTAGTTTTTCAAGTTATTCAAAAGCGGAAATATGGTACCAATTCTAATAATTTAATCCATAATTAGCCTTGAAATCAATAGTTCTATTTCCCTCAAAAAATTTAAGCTTTGAGGATGAGAAATAATGGATTGCATGCGAGTCTCTGCTAGGGCTTGCGTGCCCTAGCTTCTGCATTTTGGGCCTGCAGTGAGTGGAGTTGGTGGGGCTTGTGCCCTGATCCCTCATCGATTTTTCTATGTCTCGTATGGAGGATCGAGGTATTCCCACCTCCCAGTTTCCTATTGATGATGCGGTGATGGGGAATCCTTCGTCTTCTTTACATGCCAATACCATGGACCTGAATGGAAAGTCTCAATCGGGGAATGGTGATTCCTCTTCAAATGGGGGGTTTCATTTAAAGAAAGTGAACTGATGTTTACAGAGAGCCATGTCTGGCCAATTCTGATTATACAACCTGAAAAAGTCTCTGAGAATGTTGAATACTAGAGAAATCATTCTCTTATTTGTAAATTTTTGGGCCTTCGTCTTTCCTTGCCTATACTGGAATCTTGGGCTCGCTAGATGTGGAACCCAGAAGGAGATATGGAGATCGTATTAGCAGCCAATAACTACTTTATGGTAATTTTTTCAAGCATGTCAAACAGGAATAAGTCATTTGAAGGTGGTCCCTATTTCTTTAACTAGGTGGGGCTTTTCATCAAGCCGTGGCATTTGGGCTTTAACTTTGCTGAGGAAATCCCCTCACGAGTTCTGGTGTGGATCCACTTATCGAGGCTACCTCTGGAATTCTGGAGAGAAGATATCCTTCACTCAATCTCACTGCTTCTTGGAAGACCTGTGAGTTTAGCTACTCAAACACAGGATCAAAAGGTAATCTCTTTTGCCTGTATTTGTGTAGAAGTTGATTTAAATAACCCACTGCTAGATTCTATGGAAATTTGCATGGGAGCATCTTCTTGGATCCAACTGTTGGATTATGAGACCTTACCATTCAAATACAGATTTTTTCATGAATATGGGCATTTATATCGTAATTGTCCAAGGAACAAGCCCCCTACTTTGGCTGCACCTGGACCCCCTGGGAAGGACAAGGGGACGGCTAATTCATCTATGGGACCTGTTGATAGTGAGGGATTTACTTAGGTCAAATCTCATAACAAAGTTAAAGGAAAGAAGAGAGTTGGGAGGGATAGGCAGATTGATGACATCTTTAACAAGTTTGAGACTCTTGGAGATTTGGCCCAAGAGGAAAGGACCCCAGTTGAGCTTCTTGCAGAGGCAAAAGGGCTGTAGGAGATCCAAGTTGGGGATATGTAGAATGAGGAATAGATTTCATCTATAGGGGAATATCAGGTTGGACAGCTAGATATTGATTTGCATCCTCTATTGTAGGATAGTGGAGATATTGGTGTTTCACAGGGCTTGATGGGACCTGTCTTGGCGGCTGCTATTCCCATTAAGCCCAAAGGGAACCTAGATTCTGCAAAGGGTAATAAGGCTCCTCTCGACTTAGGCATATAGAAAAATCCTTCAAAAAGGGGTCTTTGGATAAACTAGCAAAGAGTGGTCGGAAGACTAACCAAGAGAAGGTGAAGATAATGGCTGAAAATTTGGTTGAGTCTGGGTCCGTGAAACCCATTGATTCTCATTTTTCTCACCCCCATAAATGATTGTGTTGTCTTGGAATGTAAGGTGGTTGAACAACATCCCTAGACAAAAGGTTGTTCAAAGATTAATTGAATCTCAGTCTCCAAATGTGATCTTTATTCAGTAAACTAAGCTATCTATAGAGGGTTTGGCTAACTATGCCTCATGGATCTGGCCTCATGGCTCGTGGCAGGGAGTTGGTGCCTTGAATTGTTTGGGTGGGGTGGCATGTTTTTGGGACCCTTGTAAATTTTCCCCCTTGTGGTGGATCTCCAATCAGTCCTCAATCTCTTTGGTTGCTTCAAGCTTCGAAATTGGAGAAAGGTGTCTCTTATCCAATATTTATGCTCCTACTAATTATTCAAGTAAATCACATTTATGTGCCCGTATTAGATTCATCCAGTCCCTGGACCCCTTTCTTCCATGGATTATGGCTGGAGACTTTAATGCTGTCACTAGTTTGGAGGAAAAATGAGGTGGGCTAGCTAGACTAGACCTGTCTTCAAATTTTCTCAGGGACATGATTGGTTTGTTGAATCTGACTGATGTGAAGACATCCAATGGTATCTTTACATGGAATAATCGGAGATGTGGAGGTGAGGCTATCTTAGAAAGGCTTGATAGATTCCTAGTTTCCTGTTATTGGATGGACAACAAGTGGATCACCAATTCTAAAATCTTTGACTAGAGGGGCTCTAACCACTAGCCCATTAAGCTCTCCATTGCCCCATACAGTGTCACCAAATGATCCACCTTCAAATTCTAGTTGATGTGGCTCTGTGACTTGTCTTTATCTGACCTTATGGTGGATTGGTGGTATGAGGAGAAGCTTGCTCATGGAATAATGATGTTCACCTTTAGTAAGAGGCTCCAACATCTGAAGTATAGGCTTAAGAGATGGAATAAACATCACTTTGGGAATATCCATACTTAGAAGTTTATTGCTCAGATGAAGCTGGTTACTATTATCCGTCAAATCAGAGATTAGGGGATGACATCTGATTTGAGTAGAGCTGAGATCTTGGCTCTAAAGGATCTAGAGGAATGGGAGCTCCGGAAGGAGATTTTCTAGAAGTAGAAATCTTGGGTGGACTGGTTATAGGAAGGGGATAGGAACACTACTTTCTTCCACAACTTGGTGAAGGCTCAGAGACAGGGCAATTCTATCTCTTCTGTTGTCTCAGCTGATGACGATTGAATCTCATCATGTGGAGAAATCTCTAGGGAAGTTGTCAATTAGTTTTCTAATTTGTTTTCTAGGGAAGCCCTCCCTAAGGAGAATGAGGAGTGCTCCATTTTGGAGTGTATCCCCCCTCTTGGTATCTGCTGAGATGAATGAGGCCCTCTTATGCCCTATATTGCTACCTGAGCTGGAGAAAGTTGTTTTTTATATGAAAAAAGTTATTTTTTATATGAAAAAAGGCAAGGCCCCTGGTCCAGATGGCTTCCCAATTGAGTTTTTTCAGGAATTCTAGGAAATAATAAAGTTTGATCTATATGAAGTGGTATAGGAATCTCATAAGAATAAATAGATGTTGAAATCTTTGAATTCTACTTTCTTGGCTCTTATACCAAAAAAGGAGGAGGTGCATAGGTTGGACCAATTCAGGCCTATAGCATCATGTAATGTTGTTTATAAGATTATTACCAAACTCATTGCGGAGAGACTTAAACCACTTCTTGGTTCTTTGATCTCTGCTAAATAGGGTGGTTTTGTTGAAGGCAGACAGATTTTAGATGGGGTTGTGATAGCAATGGAGGCTATCCACTCTATGGAAAATTCTAAGGAGAAGGCTATGTTTATTAAACTTGACATGGCTAAAACTTATGATCAGGTGAACTGGGAGTTTTTATAGAAAATTCTTTTGGCCTTTGGATTTGATGAGGAGTGGGTGAAATGGGTTCTATGTTGTATGAACTCTTCCTCCTTCTCAATTCTCATTAATGGGGAACCATCTGACTTGTTTGGGGCTTCTTAGGGGCTTCGATAAGGAGATCCTTTATCTCCCTATTTATTCATCATCATGGCGGAGGGTCTTAGCAGATTTCTAAAGTCACATGTGAGGCAAGGTCTTATTCAAGGTTGGAGCTAGAATAATAATCTCGCCTCTTGCTCCTATCTACAATTCGTGGATGACACTTAGCTAATGGGCTTGGCTTGAATTAGCGAGGCAAGGAACTTTAGGCATGCTCTGGATATCTATTTGGAAGCTTCAGGGTAGTGTATTAATGAGGATAAGTCATCTATTTATTTCTTTAACACTCCTCATCTTATTCAAAATAGGATTGCTAGGATCTTTAGATTTCAAATCAGTTCTCTTCCTTTGATGTACCTTGGAGTTCCTTTAGTCTTGGGCTCTTAGCATAGAGAGTATTGTCAAGGGATTTTGGATAAATTTTGGAGTAAGGTTACTCATTGGACTTTCATATGGTTATCTTCAGTGAGACGAGTGGTTCTCCTTAAGACCGTGGTGCAGTCTCTCCCAATTTATAGATGTTGTTTTCAGGTTCCCCCTTCCAACTTCGTGAGGGATTTTGATGCTTTATCTAGGAAATTCCTTTGGTTCCCCTCCTTTCTTCAAAATGGAGCCTTGTTAAGTGGGAGTCTGTGTGTTGGCCGAGGTATATTGGGGGTCTTTGTTTAAGGTCGATGGCTCTTGTGGTTATGGCTTTGGCTGCTAAGTTGTACTAGAGATGGTGTAATTGTTAGGATCAGGATTGGGCTAAGATTCTTGTTCACAAGTACTTTCTGGGTGTTGGTTCTCTAGATATACCAAGAATTACTCTGGCGGGTAAAGGTTCTTGTATTTGGGACACTCTTAAGAAGGGCACTCAACTCATCAAGGCGGGCCTCTTCTAGATTTGTAACAGTGGTTCTGATGCCCTATTTTGGCAGGACTCTTGGGATGGCTATCCTCCCATCCTTTCGAGTTTTCCCCAACTCTAGACTCTTTGTCACATTTTTACTAATGCTTGATGAGCTATGGTGGAGCACTTCAAGACAGTCAAGTGGTTGGGTCAAGTGGAGGTGACTTGCTGGAAGGAACCCCAGGAGTGGCCAACAGGAGGCTTTGATGAGGACTGTGTTTTTCTTTTTAAAACTTTGGAAAGTAGATTTTTTAGTTCCATCCCTGAGGTAGATGTTTTGGCCTAGAGTCTTAGCCCAACCGGAAAGTTCACTATGTCCCAAGGTTATGCTATGCTTGATAAGAACCTGCATGGTCCAGATGAGGTGAATTGGTGGAAGAAGGTGTGGTATAACCCTTCTTGGCTAAAATGTAATTTTTTCTTATGGTTACTGGTTCAGAACAAGTGCCTCACTTGGGAGAATCTTTGCAAATGAGGTTTTCAAGGTCCTTCTATCTGCTTCCTCTATTTGAACAATGAGGAAAGTACTTCTCACTTTTTTTGGTTGTCCTTATTCAGGAGAGATATGGCACAGATGGTGGGAGGCTTGGCAATAGGGTTGTGCTCATACATCCTCTTTAATTGACTTTTGGGAGAGTTTGGGTAGACCTCCAGCAAAGACTTCTTTTTTGAGGGTTGCCTGGATGGTTGGACCATCTCTCATTCTATGGAACCTTTGGCTAGAGCAGAACCATAGAATTTTTAGTGATTCCAAGTTAAAAAGTTTGCATCTATGGAAAATTATCCTTAGTAGGCTTCAGGAGACCATCTCTGCAAAGTGTGATATGTCAGAGAGTATTGATCCAGGGGATGTTGCTACTGTCTGAAACTTGAATTTGTTGGAGTGTAGACATGGCGACACACTTGGGAAAAGACCTTGCCATGGCAAGCAAAGGGCTTGTCGGGATGGGAGGTGGACTCCTCCTCCAGATGGGACTTTGAATATTTATATAGATAGCTCATCTTATGGGAATCCTAGTCATGCTAGTATTGGAGGTATAGGTAGAGATAATGCAGATGGTATGGTCTTTCTTTTCTCTACCTACAAAGGTCAATACTCTAATAATCTAATGGAGGCCCTTGCTATTAAGACTGCTACTAAGGGAGGTTGCTCCCTAGGCTAGAAGAAGATTATCTGTGAATTTGATTCTCAGATTGTTGTGGACATGTTGAATAGTCAAAGCTTGGAAAATGTTAGCTAGCAACTAGCTGCTTTAGTTAGACAGACTTTAAACCTATCTAATTCTTTAGACTCTATTTCCTTCTGTCATATACCTAGAGAATGGAACAAAGTGCCTAATTGTTTGGTGAAGTGGGCTTTTGAGAATGGTGATGGCTGGGATATTAGTGGACAAGAGGATTTACCTACTGAGTTTAGTGGGATTGTTGAGCAATTGTTATTAGGTGACATGAATTTGTAGTGCTTTTTGGGCCATGTGCCTTTTCTTTGTACTTTGATTCTAGTTGAATAAATTTTACCCCTCTTTTTAAAAAAAATAAAAAAAATAAAATAAAATAAAATAGTTGTATTTCTCTCTCATAAAGTATGACAGACTATAACCTTGTGGAAGGATAAAATGTGTGTTTTATAGTCACTCATTTCACTCTCATTATGCCAATGTCATCTAGCCTTATTTAGAAGAATATTATTGATAAGATTTGAGTTGCCTTTCAACTTTAATATTAATAGATTCATAATAATCCTATAACATTTTCACTCCATACCACATACCTATAACTTTAGTATAGTTGTTTGAGTTAATTATTGGGTTCTTAGGAAATCCCATAATATGAAGACATATTTTTGTTTTTGATAAGACCTCTTGCCCCTTCTATTCTTGAGTTTCCCTTAGAGAAGCCCTCCACATTACACTTAATCTAGTTGTTTTCTAGGGGCATCCATCTATAGCGATTCTTATTCATGATACTATTCCAATTCACTTTAAGGCTTTGGATAACATTCCAATTTTGTTTAATTCTTAAACCCAACAAACCTAGGGAGGACATCCCTTTAGGGAAGCTTACATTATTTTTTCTCTATTAATTTTGTTAGTTATGTAGAAAATTGGCAATATTTCCTTTTTATCTTCTCTGAATATTATGTTATTTATTGCCTCTATATAGGCCAAGCCACATTAGGAATGATAAGAAACAAAAGGGTTTTAAGGAAAGGTGGACAAGAGGAGTATTGCTCCATTGCAAAGTGAGAAGTTTGATAGAGAAAGCCATCACTATATTGACCCAATTCTCTTAAAAAGCAAGACTCCAAAATTCTCTAGAAGAGCAAAGAATAAATCAATGTTTAATAGTCTAGGCATCCTTCTCACATAAAAAACATCTATTAGAAAAATAAAAGCCTCTCTTATTGATGTTATCTAAAGCTAGGATTTTCTCATTGGAAACCACAAACCAAAAGTAATTAATTTTAGGGAGAAGGTTAGGAATACATATCTCTGTCAAAAATTAAATAGCATCACCCATAGGATCTAATTAGAGTAAGAAGAACTGACCAAGAAGAGACCAATGGTGTTATGCCTCCAAATCAATTTTTCATAGTGCATACAATTAAACAAGGTAGGAAGCAATAACATATAATTTAGAGTTAAGATATCCTCTTGTCTTATATCAACAATCCTTTTTGCCTCACTTTATCTTAGCCAAAGAATTTCCAAGTCTAGCCATTCAACCTTACCATTTCTCAAAACAATGTTGTTTTCCACTTTGGTATCAATATTATTTGAGATTCAGTTCTCATGGTCCTTGTTAAAGAACATCTCGTATAGTGGGATGTCTTTAGCCAAAGTATCAGAATAGAAGAGAGTGTTTTTGCCACTACCAATATTCAAGTCCTACAACTTTTTTTTACCATCCCTTTAATTTTTAATAAGTTCTTGCATAACACATAGGTACCATTAACATTGTCTACAGTTACAAAGAGGTAGGAGGGGTCATTAGCCAAATAGTTATCGCTAATAATCTTTGTCCATTATTTAGAATCCTCTAAAATTGACCCTCCCATTTTGGAAACTATAAAATTATCCATTTTTTTGAAGCTTTAAATCCCCAAACCCCCTTCCTTCTTTAGTTTTCACACTTGACTCTAGTTAACAAGGGACATTTTCATCTTTTCTTCCATTCCAAACCAAAGGAATATTTTTTAGAACTTCTCAGGAGCATTGCCACTTTTTCTCACATGAGGGAAAAGGTCAAAAAGTAAACCTGGATATCTTGGAGGTTCACTTTTAGAAGAAGTAACTTCCCACTCATACTAAGGATTTTATCTTTTGATCCTGCAAACTTCCTTTGGAATTTTTTAACAATGTCATTCTAGTAGGATTGGCAAGGTTTCACTGATGAGAAAGACAGAAAAAGATCATTACCATAGATAACAACAATATTAAACCCCAACAACCTTGAGATACTCACCTAGACCTCACTACTAGTGTTGATGAATAAAAAATAAATTTTCTAAAAACTAATGTGTTTTCTAGAGGGAGAAGCATAGTTAGTTAGAAGGGATTTCCAAGAGTTCTCTTCTAAGATCAAATCCTCTCTAAAAAGAACCATGTCATCAATAAACTATTGATAACTACATAGAGGAAGCATAAAAATAGCTTTAACACCAGAGATAGAATTAGCAAGGAAAAGTTTAGATAGGTTCTTTCTTAGAACTACAACCACCAAGATGAAAACAAAAGGTGAGAGGGCTTCTTCTTGCCTAAGATCCTAGTCACTAGAAAACAAAAACCCAATAGGCTTACCATTAAGAAGGACAACATTTTATTTTGGCAACAGTCACACATCTCATTATCATTTTATAGAATTTTCCTTTAAAGCCAAATCTAGTCAAAACCTTGTTAAGGAAGGACCATTTCACATAGTCACAAGCCTCAGATATGTCAAGTATAAGGGCCATCGTAGCCTTATCATTAGTAGTAATAGAGTGAATAAAGTCCTAGGTAATAACAATAGTATCCATAATATTTCTCCTTCCTACAACACCTTCCTATTTTTCAAAAACTAGTTTATCCAAGATATGTTCCAATTTTCTCACTAGAACTTTAGCTATTATCTTATAGATATTTTTACACAGGCTAATGGGCCAATAGTCATTCATAGAGGTAGGGTCTCTACTTTTAGGAACAAGGTCTATTTAAGTATAGTTGGTTATATCTTCTATAATTCCTATTGTTAAGATTAATCTTAGATAGAAATAAAAATTACATGCAAATATAAAAAATATCAGTAAATAATAAATCACACAAAAGAGAACACAAGACACGAAGATGTAAAGTGGTTCACCCAAACTCTAGGCTACATCCACCAAGAAAAAAGTCCAATATTATTACGATCGAGTAGTTACAACCTATTTACAATCTGTAATCCCTTAAAACTCAATACTACCTTAAGAAATAATTTTTGTATCACACATTATCAATCAATCCCTAACCCCAAGCCCTTGTATACAAGTATTTTTGCCACTTTAGGGTTAAAATCAATTACAACATGTTGGTCATAAAATAATGATAAAATAGCCCTAAAAAAATAGTATTAAACCCCACCAAGGAATTAAAAAGTATGGACAATACTTCCCTAATCAATCTCCCACTTAGGGACTGATCAGGCTCCACACTAAACAAAAATCTCCCACTTGGGGATTGATCTTGTACCTATGCTGCTACTCCATAAGGTTCCCACTAGATCAAACCACCCTGGACTCTGTTATTTGAATATTCTATTCATTCTAGAAGACCAACCAAAGTTGACGAGGAGTTTAACTTCTCCTTTGTCACTAACTTTGTAAAAATATCTGATGGATTGTCATTTGTATGTATCTGGTCCAACTTTAACAATCCATCATCTAGAATTGAATGAATAAAATGGTATTGCAACTGTATGTGTTTTATCATTGAATGAAAAGCTAAATTCTTCACAAGATGAATGGCACTCTGACTATCTATAAACAAATAATTATCCTTTTGAGGGTATCCCAATTCTTCCAAGAAGAACTAAAGCCATATCATCTCCTTTGCTACCTCTATAGCAGTAACATACTATACCTCTTTAGTGGATAAAGCATAAAACTATTACAATTGAGAAATAATATATACATAACTTGTAGTACTCTATTTGGTATCAATATCCCTTACCAAATTTGAGTCAACATATCCCTATGAATCAGTAGTAGAACCTCCAAAATGTAGAAACTTACTAGATCTTCTTCTCAAATATCTAAGAATCCATTTGACTGCATTCCAATGCTTAAGTCTTAGATGACTCATATACTTGCAATAACTCCCATTGCATGTGTAATATCTAGCCTTGTACATACCATAGGATACATCAAACTTCCTATAGCTGAAACACAAGGTACCTTAGACATCTTATTCTCCTCTTTAGGTGTCTTTGGAGGCATCTCCTTAGTCAATTTCAAAAGATCGAGCAAAGGTGTGTTGATAGCTTTAGCATTCTCCATAGAGAAATGTTGCAACACCTTTACACTATAATCAGCCTGAGATAATTTTTCAATCTCTTGTTCTTCCTATCTCTACAAATCTTCATACCATGGATTTTTTTTTGCTGCCCCCAAATCCTTCATAGAAAATGCATGTGCTAACTGGTGTTTCAACCCCTTAATGTGATCCATGTTAGACCTATCTACAAGCATATCATCAACATATAAATAGAGAATAATGTAGCTATCACCATCCAACCTTTTAAAATAAACACAATGATCTAAATAACACCTACCATATTCATGCTCATGCATAAAACTATCAAATTTTTGATACCACTACTAAGGTGCTTACTTCAAGACATATAATGTTTTCTTCAATCTACACGCTAAGTTCTCCTTATCGTTGACCTCAAAACCCTATGGTTGTGTCATATATATCTCTTCATCCAAATGACCATGAAGAAAGATTGTTTTAACATTAAGCTACTTCAAATACAAATCTTCAGTAGCCACAATACTTAAAATAGAACATATAGATGTCATTTTAACAACAAGAGAGAATATCTTATCAAAATCAATGCCTTTTTTTGTGCAAATCCTTTTACAACTAATCTAGCTTTAAATATTTTTTTTACCTCCATCCTCTTCTTTCAACCTATAAACCCATTTATTCTATAAAGCTCATTTACCTACAAGCAACTTGCATAAATCCCAAGTCTTATTTTTTAGCAAGGAGTCCATTTCATCTACCATTACAGACTCCAATTGAAGCTTAGTATCCACCTACATAGCTTCATAATAACATTTAGGTTCACCAACATCAGTAAATAAAATAGAATACAAAGAGGGAGAAAATATTTTTGGAGGTCTAATTAGCTTTGTTGACCATCTAACATTCATTGGTGTGTGTGGTATTTGTTGTTGTGGTTGCTATAGATCACAAGGAATTGTTGGAACATCATGTTTTGTAGTATCATCTAGCACTATATAATTATCTTCTTTTTTCTTATGTCATTGCAATAGATCTTTGTACAACACTTTCTCATTGAATATGACATCCCTTATTCTTACAATTTTATGATTTTCAAAGTCTCAAATCCTATAACCGAATTCATCAATGTCGTATCCAACAAATAAACATTTCTTTGACTTAGCTTCCAGCTTGGTTCTATTTTTAGAATATATATGAGTAAATGCTTCACAACCGAAGGTTTTGAGAAAAGAATAACTCACCTTCTTACCATTCCATGCTTCCTTTAGAATACCACATCCCAAAGGAGTAGAGGGATCTCTATCAATCAAATATATAGCAGTAGTAGTAGCCTTCACCCACATGTTTAAGGGCAACCCTCCATGCAACTTCATGCTCCTTGCATGCTCAATTATAGTCCTCTTCATGCATTCAGCCACTCCATTTTCTTGTGGAGTCCTTAGAACATTTTTTTGTTTATGAATACCATTAGTGGAGCAATAATCTTTAAATTCATGACTATAATACTCACCACTATTATTAGATTTAAGACATTTTAATTTCTTACCAGTCTCATTTTCGACCAAGCATTTTCATTTCTTAATAGTTTGAAACACATTAGATCTCTGTCTAATGAAATAAATACATAATTTTCTAGTTGCATCATCAATAAATGTGAGATAGTAATGAGAGCCACCAAGGAAAGATACTTGAGCTAGTCCCTATACATTTTTATGCACAAGCTCTAATCTCTCACTTTTCTTTTCCTTCCTACTCTTCACAAAACTCACTCTCTTTTGTTTTCCATACACACAACTTTTATAGAAATCCATATTAACACATTTTAGACTTGGTAAAACTTTCTTTGAATGAAGTAATTTCATACCTTTCTCACTCATGTGACCATGTCTATTGTGCCATAGTGTTGTATCGAAATCTAGAGCAATTATTTTTTCTTCCCACTCAACTATAGAAATTGTTTCTAAACACTCATTTTTCTATGAAACAATTAGAGTAGAAGGAATAGTATGACCTGTACAAAGATATAAGGTGTGTACTTTCATACCTTTTGCTACTACAAGGGAACCTTTTGAAACCTTCCAATTTTTATCATTAAAAGTAACTATAGAACCCTCATCATCGAGTTGTCCTACTGAAATCAAGTTCCTACTAGGCTTTGGAACATGTCTTACCTCATGTAGTAGCCAATCATTCCCATTATGCAACTTAATCTTAAGTTTTTCCTTTCCAACAAACTGACATGGTTCATTATCCACCAAATAAACAAGCCCAAAATCCCCTTTGACCTAACCAATAAAATAACCTCTATGAGGTGTAGCATGAAATGAAGCACCAATATCTAAAACCCATGAATCATCAAAACTTTCTAAAGATAGAAGAAAAGCATCATCTTCAAATTTGTTACTTACCGCATTTGTCTCCTTGTTCCCTTCTTGTTTATCTCCTTCATTTTTATTTCAAGTCTAGCAATCTTTCTTCTTATGCCCTAGTTTCCCATAGTACCAGTAGTAATTTCATCCTCTCGATTGAGACCTCTGTCCCTTTTACTTTCCTCTTGATTTCCCACAATTTCCAGAATTATTTCCTCTCGTGAAGTCATTTGGCCTCTGCTTTGTGTGTTTAAAGAACTTCCTAATGTAGATCCAACCAAGGTTTTTCTATGAGTTTTATCACTCAAAATAAAATTGATCACATCATCAAATTTTAGGGTATTAGATTTGGAAACAAAATTACTCATCCATTAGCAAACCATTCCAGCTTTCAGGCAAAGAACACAAAATTCTGAGAGCTCTAATTTCTTCATAATTTCTTCATCAAAACTAATACCCATAGAAGATAACTAACTAGTAACAATATTAAACTCATTTAAATAATCCACAATAGATCCACATTCTATCATCTTCATATTAAATAAACACTTTATGAGAAATACCTTATTTGAAGAGGAGGGCTTTTCATACAATTTTGCAAGGGTTTGCATCAACTCTTCCATCATCTTTGCTTTTGTAATGTTAAATGTCACTGATGGTGCCAAGCATATTCAAATGCTTTCAAATACCTTTCTATCTAAAATCTCCTTGTCCTAATCTATCATAGTTCCTTGTTTCTTACATTTTCCTTCCAAAGGCTTCCACAAGTCCTTTTGATAAAGATAGTCTTCCATTTGTGTTTTTCATAACTAAAAGTACTACCCATTAAACTTGTCAACCTTCAACTCACCCTCATCTACCATCGCTCCCACTCAATTGTGAGACTTTCCTACAAAGGATAACTTAAAAATAACATTGCTTTGATACCACTTTTTAAGATTAACCTCAGATAGAAATAACAATTACATGCAAATATAAACAATATGAGAAAATAATATATTGCATAGAAGAGAACACAAGATACCAAGATTTAACATGGTTCACCCAAATCTTGGGCTACGTCCACCAAACAAAAAGTCCAATATTATTGCAATCCAGTGGTTACAACCTAAATACAATCCATAATCGCTTACATCTCAATACTACCACAAGAAGCAATTTTTGCATCACACATTATGAAACAATCCCTATCCCTAATCCCTTTTATACAAGTATTTTTGTCGAGGAATTATGGAGTATGTACAACACTTCCCTAATCAGTCACCACAATCTAACACTTATTCTAAAGAAGTGGAAAAGAATCTTAAAATTGTCTTCCCCTATTATGTTCCAGTATGCTTGAAAAAAGGTAGGTGGGAACCCATTAGGATACAAAGATTTTTAATCTCGGAAGGAAAAAGAAACACATCTAACTTCGTCTCTTTTAACCTAGGAGATCAACATTTTATTGTGTTTATTCATGAGTAATTGGGGGATATACCCAAGGAGGTCTTGAGGGTCTTCCACACCTTGATTTTACACTCCATTTTGAACAAAGAAATTGATTATCTTAGTGTTAACATCATCCTCTTCTATAACCACCACCCCATTAGCACAAACAAGGGATCTTATAGTTTCTAATTCAATGTTTCAAAGTAGTTTGGTGAATGATCCTAGTATTTTTGTCTCCTTCATTTACCCATAGAATACAAGATTTATGTTTCAAAAGGTTTCCTCCTTAACTAACAAAGAAATCCATTGGTCTCTAAGTGATTGTTCCTACAAACTTGGGACAATATCTTGATGGAATTTTCTTCTAACACTTGAACCTCTACTAACCTACCATCAATAATCCTATTTTTATCAAATATACTTCCAAATGAAAGCTTATTCCACTTTCACACTTTATCCATAACCACCTGCATCTTCATCTCAAATTTAAGCATCAAGGAGGACATAGCAATCATATTCCACCAAGAACTAATCTTAGAGAAGCACATATTTTCAATCTAAAAGGACATGTCACCTTCTTGCAAACTTTCCACTCCAGGAGAATATTATTGTGATCTGACCTCTTATAGGGTTTAACTTCTAGAAAAAATCATATGTTGAAATGTCCCTTTTCTGATTTTTTATGATATTTCCAACCTTTAATCAGATCTTTAAGATCAAACAACTGATATCACAAAGATCCACCAAATTTCTTAAGAAACCCCAAATCGGGTATGTCGAAAATAGTGCCAAAAAGCTTCACAACTTCACCTGTTATTAATAAATCTGAAAGTAGACATTTTTATAGAAATTTGAGCAGTACAACAGCTTATAAAATGTCATTTCTAGATCTATATAGCCTTTACAAAATAGCTCGCAAATGTAGGACAAAAACTATGCTCATCGGGCTCCCGAAATTAAAACAAAAATGCCCGGAAACACCACAAAAACACTAATAAACTATCTCAGAAGTTTAATCATGTCCTAATACATATATTCAGCTCTATTTTAACAGCTTAAAGTCTGAAATACAGCAGCAACCAAAACAGATATGAAATGCTCAATTGAAAACACCAAACTCATGCAAAAAACCACACCCAAAAACCCACAAATCTACACTGTTCAGCACAAAGGCAAACTCTGTATGAGCATGCACATGGAATGGCTTCAAAATCCCGTCCTTAGCCTTCCTGGAAACCTGCAAACTCCCGTTCTTGGGTCTCCCTGGAAACCTGCAAACTCCCGTTCTTGGGTCTCCTTCTCCACAGGTTTGGCAGCCTCTGAAGAATAACAAAGAATGAGCAAAAATCAAGTTCTGGAATGAGCCCAAAATGCCTCCAAACCCCTTAAAAGAGGGCATAACTGTAACTCATGTCCAAGAGAGGTTAATGAAACTTATTTTAATAATAATTTTCATTTATTAGTCCAACGGTTTCCAAAGATTAACCCCCTTTTTTCGAAACTTCACTTTCTTGGGCCTGCCTGCCTTAGCAAAGATTTTCTTTTTTAATTATTTGAAAAGGGGAAATGACAAGTCCTCCCCTCCCAATCATTGCTTGTCCTCAAGCAATGGCTGAACAATAAACCAATCAATCCACCTGGATCCCAAATGTAGTCATGAACTATACTACTACCAATTAACACAGGCTCCTGCAATATCCTCTGCAATATGACCAAGAGGAATCCATAATCAAATTGACAATTATAGCTCAACCAAACTCCGAAATCACCACTACCACAATCAAAAACCCATGAAGCACAAACTCTTAGAACATCAGAACCCAAGTAAAGTGGACAAATCAAACTACCAACACAGTAAATACCATCAACGCATCCCACTGGCCTATATGGAATGTACAATCCAACTCTGCAACAATGGTGAACCCTCTCGAATGAAACTGTACCAAGTATGGAGAATCCACACACTGTACAACTCCTGCAGTCAACACAACTCTGCAAATCATCGGCCACTATCTCATAACCATAACTCCCATACACTGCTGATGGTGAAAAGACATTACAAGATAAAGAGTAAGAAATGGAATCCAAACCAAATTTGTCTGCCATCAACTCCTCAGCACAAGGATCAAATGCTAACTGATGTACATACCCTACCATATAATGTTGATAAAAAAAACCAACCTCAGTCAACAGCTCACCATGAAGAAGTGATACAACCCACTGTGACTGATCACCAGCTAAGTCAAGAGATGTCATAGCCAAAGGAGTAGAATCAATAACAACACCTGCTAAAGCATCACTCCAAAACTCCTGCTCTAAGTCATGTATTATCAACCTGTCAATTGCAGGACCTATCACCATGTCATGCCCATCACAACTCTCATCCCGAGGCATCAAACTATCCCATAACTGATGATAAGCACTAGGAACCAAAGTACATCTCTGTATCATCATCTCATCAACATGGTCATCAAAGGTAGATAGATGAGCATACCTCACAGTGTAATGCCGATAGAATGCACCAATCTCAGTCAGTGGCTCAGACTGCAATCCAGATGTAACTAACTGCAATCGATCATTAACCAAGTTGGAACTGACTACTACCTCTGAAGACATTGCGAAGGGAGTAGTATTACTAGTAGGAACCATGCCAACTATCAGCTCACCAACGTCACACATGGTCTTTGATACAACATCTCTAGTCTTCGTGCCATTAGTACTAGAGGTCACCACCATGTCAGGCACACCACAAAAATATGCTATAGCACCCAACTCAATTGAACCTGACTCTAGTGGGAATGAACCTGATATGCCAATGTTAGTATCAAGGATGGATGCATCCCCATCTCCACTGTCTCTAACAATCTCGGCCATGGACATCCTCGGATCACCAAACACCACAGCTTGTGACTGTATAGAATTAGGTAAAGATTGTAGTCGCTCTAACTCCATGGTCACCTTAGCCAAATGAAACTGTGACTCCTTGAGAGCCAACTATGTACTCTCAAGAATCTCAGAAGTCACCTCAAGCTGCTCAGTAAGCTCACTCACCTCATCTTCCTTGGCCAACAATGCATCATATGCTGTACTGCCCCACTCCATAAGATAATCTCTGTCAGCTACCAACTGCATATAATTTTGTCTCAAAATCCCAATAGCCTCCCATAAAGAGTGGATCTCTGTCAAGGAAAGATAACTTCCTCCCTGCTCATCACTAGTAGGAGAACCCCATCCATAAACTGCTAACAACTGACGAGCAGCATCGAAATGTTGGCAAGTGATAGCAATGTCTTGGTCACTAACTCTCAACTGATTAGACACATGATGGCACTGGCTTGACTGTCTCCTACAAACCTCCTCTAATGCACTGTCTGAAGGAGTGTCCTCAAAGTTACTAGTCTCTAGAGTATTACCAGCCGTATCCTGTGAATCAAATCTAAAGCTCATATCAACATACGGAGTATCAAAAACATTAGCATTGTTGTCCAACTCCTCTGTACCCAAGGAAACTAAGTCTTCAAAATTGCCCACTACATCCTCCTGGATGTCATCAATGCCAATATGATCTTGGGAGTCATCTATACACACTGCCAAATATGAAATATCATCAACACATTCCAGCAAGTATGGTCGACTGGATATATGAACAAATCCCAACATTGGTGTATAAAAACTAATACCAACATCAAACAAGATACTGGCACAAGAAAAGTCAACACTGTGTAATCTGCTAATCAAATCCATGATAGCACGCAAACAAACACTGCTACCAAAAAGTGTTAAAGACCTCCAATCAACTGAATCCCAAATGCCAATATAACAATCTCGAGTCCATATCCGTAAACTAGAATCAACTGGTAACTCAAGCAAACTCCTCACCTGAGTAATATGACCAATACCAACTAACTCCACATACCTGTCATGATGAGATAATGAAGTCACAATACTATCTTGGTTCACCTTCAACTGGCTGGACAAATCATGTGAAGTACTACCAGCCTCAACCTCATGTGATGAAGCATCTAACTGTGCTTGGTACTCTTTCTCAGCAAAGTCATGAATGCTCAATGTTTGCTCATCTCTACCAGGTATCTCACCATCCTGCACAACAACATCCTCATAATCATCATCTGAACCCACTACACTATAGTCACTGCTTGTTGTAACTATACCATCTTGAATACCTGTGGCATCACCCTTTGATGACCTATAAACAATTGTCTCAATTTGAGTATCAAGTTGACTGCTACTATCAATCTGTGTGATATCCTTTCCCACCACCTCCTGTGGCAGAGTAGAATCTGAGACCTCTACCTGGCTATCAGCTAGTTTCTCAAAATCCTCATGCAAGTTCTTGGGAATTGTGTCATCTGTCCTATGAGAAAATCTGCCAAATAGAAATCCAGTCAACTTATCCACCTTAGCTGGGTCAGATAACATGTCATTTATACAGTGGTGCTCAACCAACTGTTTAGACATGTCATGGCTTATTTTCATAAGTTTATCTCAAATGTCTAAATAACCATCCTTTCTACTATTTTGACTCTGGCTATCAATTGTCCAAGATCGTTCCCTCTGAGACTCTGTACTA
Source organism: Cupressus sempervirens (assembly GCA_028749045.1). Lineage (NCBI taxonomy): Eukaryota > Viridiplantae > Streptophyta > Pinopsida > Cupressales > Cupressaceae > Cupressus > Cupressus sempervirens. The sequence goes on from CM053785.1 coordinate 742,984,509, forward strand.
TACCTATCCATTCTGGATAAAGTAGAGTGTAACCCCAATAGGATATAACTTCTTCAAGCACCAAGAACTAACATGCAAATGATTAGAAGTAGCATGCAACCATAGATTTGGACATGCAACTGATTAGAAGCAACATGCAACCACCAAATTATGACATGCAAGATCTGGTTAGTTGTCAAAACTGACATGCAAGATCTGGGTAGTTGTCAAAACTGACATGCAAACTTCTACAACCACCAAATTCACCAAGAACTAACATGCAAATGATTAGAAGTAGCATGAAACCATAGATTTGGACATGCAACTGATTAGAAGAAACATGCAACCACCAAATTATGACATGCAAGATCTAGGTAGTTGTCAAAACTGACATGCAAGATCTGGGTACTTGTCAAAACTGAAATGCAAACTTCTACAACCACCAAATTCACCAAGAACTAACATGAAAATGATTAGAAGTAGAATTTAACCATAAATTTTAACATGCATCTGATTAGAAGAAACATGCAACCATAAATTATGACATGCAAAATCTGGGTAGTTGTCAAAACTGACATGCAAGATCTGGGTAGTTGTTAAAACTAACCTGCAACTTCTACAAACCCTCAGGCTGGCAAGATCATGGCTCTGATACCACTGAAATGTCCTTTTTCTGATTTTTTATGATATTTCCAACCTTTAATCAGATCTTTAAGATCAAACAACTGATATCACACAGATCCACCAAATTTCTTAAGAAACCCCAAATCGGGTATGTCGAAAATAGTGCCAAAAAGCTTCACAGCTTCACCTGTTATAAATAAATTTGAAAGTAGACATTTTTACAGAAATTTGAGCAGCATAAAAGCCTATAAAATTTCATTTCCAGATCTATATAGCCTTTACAAAACAGCTCGCAAATGTAGGACAAAAACTATGCTCATCGGGCTCCCGAAATTAACACAAAAATGCCCGAAAACACCACAAAAACACTAATAAACTATCTCAAAAGTTTAATCACGTCCCAATACATATATTCAGCTCTATTTTAATAGCTTAAAGTCTGAAATACAGTAGCAACCAAAACTGATATGAAATGCTCAACTGAAAACACCAAACTCATGCGAAAAACCACACCCAGAAACCCACAAATCTACACTGTTCAGCACAAAGGCAAACTCTGTATGAGCATGCACATGGAATGGCTTCAAACTCCCATCCTTAGCCTTCCTGGAAACCTGCAAACTCCCGTTCTTGGGTCTCCCTGGAAACCTGCAAACTCCCGTTCTTGGGTCTCCTTCTCCACAGGTTTGGCAGCCTCTGAAGAATAACAAAGAATGAGCAAAAATCAAGTTCTGGAATGAGCCCAAAATGCCTCCAAACCCCTTAAAAGAGGGCATAACTGTAACTCACGTCCAAGAGAGGTTAATGAAACTTATTTTAATAATAATTTTCATTTATTAGTCCAACGGTTTCCAAAGATTAACCCCCTTTTTCCGAAACTTCACTTTCTTGGGCCTGCCTGCCTTAGCAAAGATTTTCTTTTTTAATTATTTGAAAAGGGGACATGACATATGTATTAGTCTAGCTAGGAGAGAGAGAGAGAGAGAGAGAGAGAGAGAGAGAGAGAGAGAGAGAGAGAGAGAGAGAGAGAGAGAGAGAGAGAGAGAGAGAGAGAGAGAGAATCCCTATCAAACCTAACTTGGATAAGATCAAATCCTTGTCTCCAATTAGACCACATAAAATTGTCCTTCCTTAGATCAAGTTCAATAAGTCCAATGTCAAGGAAAAACTATGCTAGCTCTACCATGCTTTTAGAGAAGTCTCCAATACACACAATATTTTAAGAAGGATGAAGGGGGTAGTTGAAGTCACCAACAACCATCCATTTAGAACTACCACCATTTATTATGATTAGAAAGGAAATACCAAATATTATTTAACTAACCTCAATTATTCTTGGCATAAACATTAACTATAGTTTACTATAACCCAATGGATAGATAATGGAACATATTAGTAATTGAGTTACAACATGTGTTCAAAAGAGTACTTGACAACTTACTTGCATTCCATGTGACAACTAGACCGTTAGACAGACCCTAATTATCCTCAGAGGTGCAAGAAGCACCAGGGAAAACAAACTTCACAACCTTCTCAATACTTTCACTACTCATTTCTCTTTCCTAGATAAGAAGAATATATTTTTTAAGATCATGAAGAGTGCACTTCAACATATTCTTCTTTAGATGACTATTCAAACCCCTAAGATTCCATGATAGTATTCTTACCATAAGATACAAAGAAGTTGCTCTAAATTTAATTAACCACCAGGTATAGGAAGCAACCCAGAAAATGATTAAGCCTTAATCACCACATGTTGACCTCCCTTATTTAAAGAGGACCTCAGGCTCCCACAATATGTCCCTTGGGCATGAACCCAACTACCTTGCTTGATATCATTCATTCCTTGTTACTCTTTCTAATATTAATTTTATACATCTTTTTCTTCTTATGAACTTTCATCCGTTGATATTCCTTGAGAATGTCACCCTCTATAAGAAAGTTGGCATCCCAAAAGGAATTAGGTAGACTAGCTTTGAAAGGCATAGGATGCAACATCTTATGTAACCTTGAAAAGTTGGGTACTTAGGACATGGTAACGCCATAGAGATACACGAGCTCTCACCAAGAGAGGAAATGTCATCCTCCAACCAAGAAGAAGATGGGGATGAAGGGAGGAAATATTTCACTGACTCATCGATAATCTTTTGTTTAGTAGCTATGAGAAGAGGGCTTGACTCAACAAAAGGGGCTTAAAGGCTTTAGAAACTTTTATAACTATAGGAGAGGCCGAGGCTGTAGTTTGGGTGAGGAAATATTTTACTGACTTATCCATACCTTTTTTCTTAGCAAGTGTGAGAAGAGGGCTTAAGCTCAATGGAGTGGGCTTAAAGGCTTTTGAAACTTCCTTAAGTATAGGAGGGGCAAAGGTTGTAGTTTGGGTGAGAGCCTCTAAAGGAAAAGGACTCTTAGGAACTACTTGAATTTCCACTACTTCCTTCCCCCCCCCCACCCCCACCCCCCTAAAAAAGAAAAAAAGAAAAACTTGGAGAAAGCGGGTGGACAAGAAAGGCTAACTTGGCCAAATCTTCTGCAGTTAACATGGAACAAGTCTTCTTTTTATCCTTAACACATAATTCTAATTAATCTCAACAAGTAATAAAAATTAACTTGGAAAATTATAGTTAACAAGTTGGAGGGAAACATAAGCTTAGTTGTCTTGTTTTAAAATATTTCTTGCTAATACAAAAATTTGGTAGTGAAGACTTTGTTATTAGAAATGATCTAGCTATCCATTATTAACTAATGCTTAGTACATCTAGCAACTCTAGAATTACATTATACTCTAGATAGATAGATCTCATATTTGTTTATGTGTCTTAGCTTCTATTTTAAAATTTATTTTCAAATTTTAGAAGGCAAAGAACTATCCATAACAATAAAGATGTCAAAGATGGTAAATATTCTAGTTATAACTTGAAATTAATAATAAATATCATAATATTAAAAATTTTATCATGAAAGTGAATCTTTTTTATTAATAAGTTATATATTATAGAGGTATCAATTTATAATTTATAATCAAAATCATTGTTTCTCCTTAAGACTATAAGTAACAAATTGGAAGAGTAAAATATATATGCAATAATGAGGAAGATAGGAGTTGACATTTACTTCAAATGTTTTTTTCTCATGATAATATCAAACCTATGAGGTTTCCACAATCTATGTGAATTTGTTAGATCATTTCAAGATTTCATTGTGTGATAGTTCCTATCATCAACATTGTTAAATTTGATTGTGCAATATTTTATGATGATAGCTGTAATGAATGATGATAAAAGAGTGCTAGAGAATCAAATCCAAAAATGATCTACATATTAATATATTTATGCTAATTTTTAGTTAGGTTGGTATAAGATGAAGTGATTGATGACTATAATAATAAATATAGTTGGTGGGATAGTTAACAATATATTTATATAATATAATGTATACATCTTATTTACAGGCTTAATTTTATTATTATTTACATTTAAAATTAAATATTTTTGTTATTTATTATTGAACTATTATTTCTTCTTTTCTATATATTTCAGTATGGTTGATCTCATAATTTTTCAAGTATTAAATATAATATAATGAGGAAAAAGGAATTATAACTTCGTAATCTTTAGTATTTTTTCCAAAAAGAATATCATTTATTAAAGATTTACTATGATATATTTTATAATAAATAAAAGTTCATTAAATAAATACAATGCCTTTTATTAAAAGCATTGAGAGAAAATTGAAACTTTATCTAAAATAGTTTCAAAATATTGCTTTACAATATCAAAAAGATTCTTAAGAGGCTACATTATAATATTTATTTTATAATTATAAATTATAATTTTGAAACATTTGCCCAAACAAATAATGTTAGAATAATAAATAATTTTTGCATATATAGTATTTGTCAATTTAAGATTTGAAAGTAAATGGAATTAAAGTTCAGAAGAAATAATTATTCAAAATATTCAAAGATATTCAAAGCCCTTGATAATTCAAGATCTACAACTTTATCTCCTAGCGTAAATTTCAAGATTATGATGTTTATAGGAGGTTTTAGTCATACGGAAGTTGGTTTGATTGGTCCCCCATAATGCGTGACTAAACTGTTAAGAGAATTTTCTTTGGTGGAGTGCCTCCAACTTCTTTCATAGATAGACTCATTGGTGCGAGCACCCAGTAGTTGTTGTTGGAATTATTACATTATGAAATTTTAGATTTAGTTTACAATATCCAACTACTGCCTTCTATTTCTACGGTTATGCATTTACTTAACTGCTTACAGTTTCTGCAATGCCTATTCACATGGGATCTTGTTGATTGAATGATGATTGAATTGAATTTGAATGAAATGTTTATCTTTTATTTCTGTCATTTGGTATGAAAGCTGGTGCATAAATCTGACAGATTAGTTTTGATGTGGTAGTGGTGGGGTGACGAGGGAAATTCGTGTTTCATTGCAGAAAGTCCCCTTCACAAGGCGTCAGATGATTTAATAGAGATGTTAACGCATGGCTATTTGGCGTGAAGGCTGCAAGAGATGTCAGCTGAAGGGAAGTAATGGTTTGTGTAATGTGATAGAGTGGAGACTCTAGCCATAGGTGTTGTCTACCTATTAGAATGAGATAAAGTTTTCCATTTGGAGCTATTTCTTTGATGAAAGGCTAAGTTTCTTCATTTAAATCGATCAACATTGATGTTGAACATGTAAGGAGTCCAAGCAATGGGGAGAGAATCTAAAGAATACTTTTGGAAGAAATGCAGAATCGTCTAGGAATGTTTGAGAGCTCTTGCAAAGGAGTTTAAGTGCTTTAACAGTTGCATTTTTTTGGTGTACTATAAACTCAGCACACGGTGGGAGCACTCTTAAGATCCTTGAGAAATGTTGCAAGACTGCTTTTAGATTTATGACTGTTAGAGAGATTGATAAGTGGGAGATATTTTTCACAGCAAGTAAAATTGTGATATTGTTATCAGGATTTAACTGTGTGTAGTTTTTGAGTCAAACTCATTGACTCATATATAATGAGTAGTGATTCATGCGTGATTCCATCTCTCATGCTAGAGAGATATCTTAAGGCATCATAAAACACATGTAAGGCACTTTTGTCGTTTTCTAATAGACGTGTGAGTCATTATATCTTAATCAAATAATCTAGGAGTGCTGAAATTGATGATGACCTGTTCTGTATCTCCATAATGTTAGCGAGTACAATTTAAGTCAGTATTCATCCCAAAAATTAATAGGAAAAAGTTAATAAGATGGATTTCATGGATTAATTTGAATTTTAGTTTGTTAGGATAATGAATAAACTAACTATGAATGACAAATTTGAAGGGTTTTGAACTTCATATATGTCAAATTAAATTATAATTATTGTTAATTGAGAAATATTTAAGAGAGATTTTGAGTGTGACTATTACAAAGTCATGAGATCTGGATGAAGCAACAAAATCGATGGCTACATATTATAGGGCTGCAACATTGAAACAAAAATGGATGGCTAAAGATTATAGGCTTGTGACATTGATTGGTCTTGGTTTATTAGACACAGATCTACATCACATTTATTTGTCAAAGACATCAAAAGAACTATGAGATGTGATTAATAATTTGTTTTCTTTGTAGGCTTTTTGTCCAAAAATTTCCATCAAGCATAAATTGTGTGGGTTGAAGACGAATGAAGGTGATAATAGTGTTCAACATATAACTATTTTTGGTTCATTCTTCTTAATCAATTTCCAAGTGTGAACTACAAAGTTGATGATGATGATGATGATGCCAAAGCAATTTTATTGAACATGCCTTCCATCTTTGATCATATTATTTTCAATTTGAACAAAATGAATCCTATCCTAGAAATTGTAATTTCTTCTTTAATTGATGAAGGATGTAGAACTAATAAGGGTCATCAAATCATTGAGGAATGTCCTATGGTTGCTAGGAAGAAATCTAACATTTCAACTAGAAGATAATTTAAATGTAGTTATTGTCAAAAAAATAGAAATGTGTAGATGAATTACATTCAATGATCTAGAGACCTCATTGATTGGAAGTTGAAGAAAAATATAGCTTTTTTATGGCCAAAGGTGAAATTGTTTTTGTGGATTTGAAGTACAAGGAAATAAGTCATCTAATGATAAAAACCCACAACACAATACTGGTATAGATGAAATATTTACGCTTTAGAGAATAACAAAGAAATGAAAGTAGGCTACAGGTAACAGAAGTAGGAGGGCATGCATTAGCTCAAGCCATCTTCTCACCAAAGATAATTATTGCATAAGAAGAAAATATTTGTGTCCCTATAAAGTTATAGCTTGAAAGATTTCTCCATGAAGAGAAGAGGGGGCTTTACTTAGTGGCTTCCCTAAAGAGAAGAAAGGGCTTGGCGGCATGATTTGAAAATGAATTATCAAGAACTTGAAGAGGTGTTAAACATACTCAAACGAGATATGAAATTTTAGAGGAAAGGCATCTCATCTTTAAATTTATTAGTGATGATTGTTTTTGGGGTATTTGAGGAGACATTATACACACTCGAAGGACATATGGACTTTTAGAGGGAAGTAAAATCATGTGTAGCATAGGAGGAGGCATTAGACACACTTAGAGGAGATGTGATATTTTAGAGGAAAAGTGTCTCATTGTATAAGGGAGGTGGGAACACTCTTATTATGAAAATTAGTTCTATATAATTTGTGTTTAGGAGATCCACTTGTGGGACCAAATTGATTTTTCTTGGGAGATAGCAAAGGATTGGTGAAGGTTTTTCATCAATGTCTCAAGAGGGTTGGGGTAGAACCCTTTCAATTTCCACTTTTATTTAGACCAATGTAATAAACGGGGTAGGGGTGTTTGAAGTATTAAATTATGCAAGTTTAGATTTAGTTTACAATAAAAAACTACCACCTTTTATTTATGTAGTTATACATTGAATATTTATTGTTTTGATAATACCTATTTGAAGGTGATCTTGTTGATTGAATGATCCTTGAGTTGAATGTGAATCAAATGTATAACTTTTATTCATGTAACTCATCTACTAGATCAACATTAGTTAAGGTATGTGAAGATGGTATTGAGATAAGTCTTGTTGACATATTTATGGATGAAACTAACATGGATCAATCTTTTACCCTCATTTATAGGTTTTATTCTGTTAGACATTATATTGATCTAGATCATCAATAAACCATTTATATTTGAATTTTGAAGGAACTTTTTCAATTTGTTCTATGACCAATGAGTTCTCTAGAGATAATTTTTTATTAAAGAATATAATGATAAATAAATCTCTTTAAAAGCCCTGAAATCTTAGATAAAGGATATTGTTTGGAAGAATATTAGGGTTATAGAGGAGTATTAAAATGCATGTTATGATCAATAAAGAATTAAGGAAACCAAAAATCCAATTATTGTATATTCATGCTAGTAATGAATATGGATACCTGCAATTCCTTATTGATGTGATTTCTAAGGATCAAAATACAAATATGAAGGAATCAAATCCTCTAAATAAGAATCCAATAGAGCATTATAGTCCTTTGGTGATCACCCGTAATGAAATTATCAAATAAGATGCATAGAATGTTAAATTTAAAATATTAGAAATAATAAATAGATAGATTTTTTATAGACTTAAACATCCACTAGCATGATTCGTATACCCATAACAATGAGAGAAGCACTATTAAACCCTTATCAACTCAATATTGGTGTATAGAAAAAAATATAATGAAGCTTAGATGAAATGTGACACTAGCATAGACTGAAGCTACATGCGACAATGGTGTATAGAAAAAATATAATGAAGCTTAGGTGAAAGAAATGTGATATTAGCATAGAATCTACAAATTCCTACTCATGTAGAAACTCAAAAAAAAAGAGAAATCAAAGGATATATCAACAGAAGAATAATTGACTTTTGAAAATGTGCTAGGTACAAAAATAAATAGAGAAAATAGATACCATTCTACAACATTAAAAGATTGAATATACCACATATATATCACTCTAAGGTTTACTTGTTGAACACACCAAAAGACTAAGAAAAGGTATGAATCAATCTTAAAAATAAAAAATAAATATTTTGTATTACAAACACTTATCACTTTCCCTATCTAAATACTATAAAAAAAAATATTTTGATGAACACACATATACAAGAACACAAAAAATTATATACAAAATGAAAGATTACAAAAATCATGATTAAAATCACAATCATCATATTAATAACTTAAATTAAATGTTTCATCATAGAGACCAAGCAGCTCATTTCTCCCAAAACTTACTTATAATCAAAGAAAAAAAACCTTGGAAAAAAGACACAATGACTTGCATCATTAAGCATTATAATATATATATATATATATATATATGAACACACATGTACAAGAATTAAAAAATAATATACACAAAACTAATGATTAAAAAAACATGATTAGAATCACAATGACTATAATAATAAGTTGAATTAAATGTTTGATCATAGAGACCAAGGAGCTCATATAAAGCATATTCTAACCTTCATAAATTAACTTGTGAAAAAATATAAATGAGCTTAGTGACAATAATGATCAACAATATTTACATAAAATTGGTCACTATGAATATTCTTACTCATTTTCATCCATACGAGGAGGTTAAAGAGATATAAATGCATTATAAAAAACTTTCAATAATTTAATTAATCCAATGTGTATGCAACATAATAATATCCACTAATGGTGGAACTATTCTATAAAAAAATTTGAACCATTCTTCCTCGTTTAATAAAGAGCCTATAACTGCATCCAATTTTAGAATGAATAGAGATAATCATTCTTGGTATCTACCACCCTCTAGCTAGATGAAGATCAAGTTTTATGGAGTAGCTAAGGGGAACCCTAGACCCATAATTAGGATTCAAAATGGTTCATGAAATCAAATAAAAAATACATGATCACTTTCCAAAGAAAAAATGTATATTTTGCAAACTTCTTACCAAATTAACATCTATGCTAGAATAAGGAACCCTTAAACAAGAATTCATAACTTTAACAAATTAAAAAATAATAATAAAATATTTGGTCTCTAAAACATGAATTGGATGGAGGAGGAGTTTGAAGAATTATTTGAATGGAACAATGCTTGGTATGAAGTATTTTAGTCTAGTTTTCTAAATGATATTTTTGTGTAAATTATATAATGTTTTAGTTCTTATGATCCTACATAAAATGACAGAGATATGAAAGTTATATTTTTTGGGGAAGGTTGATGAGTTATCTTTCATTTTGTTTTTATTTGGGATAATTTCATTGAAAGTTCTAGAAATTATGGCCATTTTGGTAAAGATAGGTCTAAATATATCTTTGGGTTAGTAGTTCTGGAAAAAAAAATGGAATAACTTTTTCTTCATTGATTGGATTTGGCTATAATTTGGAACAAATGTCTATGGATCATGCTTCTCCAATCTTATGAAATGATGTTTTTTTTTATTAATTCATATGCATGAGCATCTTTGGGGTAAGGGAAAATTTGCATCACCCTGAAAATAAATATTTCCATTTATGTCCTTTGAATAGGAGTTGTTTGAATGTAGAGTTCTATTTGTAGGAGCTTACTATTTTTAATAACTTGATCATATGAGCTTAGAATATTGTAATTTTGTTGGTGGAAGTCTAGCTTACATATATCAGCATGTCAAATGAGTTTCATCATCATATCTTATAAAACCTTTGAGCTCAATTTTTAATGTGTTAGAAGCTCTAAAATGAGGAAAAACTCCTTCAAATGGTTTCTTGCATAATTAATAGCTATAGAACATAAACTATTATCTCCAAAAGGGGTTATAATAGCCAATTAGGTCAATATCTTGAAAATTAGGGTATCCTGAAGGTTGACTATGCAAAATTCATGAAAATATATTTTGTAATTATTTTGAGCCAATGCCATGTAATAAAATAATATAATTTTGGGTTGGTTGGCCTCATGAATTAATACTAATTTCTATAACCTTTGTTGGTGGTGGAAAATTGCCTATATAATGAAGGTAAATAGATTATTTAGGGAAACTTTAGGTGGTTTTGTAGCTCTGTCTTGCTAAATATTGTAAGGAAGACACCTATGTAGCTTTTGTTGAAAATTGGCTAATAGTGATATGTAATTATTGTCATTTATGGCAACACATGATGTACATGTTGATAGGAAACCTTAGAAATAAAGATACTTAGTGTTTGGTAATCAAAAAATTGTCTAAGTATAGAATTTGGTTATTTAGAACTTTTTGATGATGTCATATTATGATTAGAAAAGTTACACAGAGATAGTATACATGTTTTTGATGATGTGTATAACCTCAAAAGTTTATACAAACTATATGAAACAAAGATAATCTTGCTTTAGAGAACTAGGGCAGCATAATTGAAGGAAAGGATTTTTTTGTTTACAAAACAATTACTTGTCCAATTAAGGTTGACATCCTAGAGGTTTACTTTAATTTGGAAAAGTGAATTGTGGTCTTAGCCTACCCAATAAAAATTTGTGTAAAGGCATGGTATTTATGCAAAGAACATTTTGCAATAAGCTGAGTAGTGGTGTAGTTGTGATTGCAAGTGTTATCTTGTAATTATATGTGAAATTTTGTGAAAGCGATATATGAGAAGTTTTATGTGAGCCATTTGGTGATTTGAGATTGAATTGAAGATCAGAGATTAGTCAAAGAAGAGGATATGGTACTTATATGAAATCTAACTACTTGTTTAATCAATGAGCTCTTCTTGTGATTGGAAGTGCATGTTTGGGTAGTGGGCTCATCTTGCATCTAATGTACCACAACTCCTAATAGGGTTGGAATCTCCTAACAAGGATTCAAAGTCTCCTAATAGGGACTCTTTATACTGAATTTTTTCATTGACTCAAAAGGTCCATCCTCTAACAAGGAACTTATATATCAGTATATCATCTAGTGGGTATCATCTCCACTGAGGTTTTCCCTCTGTCAGGGTTCCCTAGTTATAAAAATATGGTGTTATGAGTTATCTTTGTGCATTGTTACTGCTACTATTCAAAATTACTTTATTTCTTTTTCATTCAAGGTTTAAAGTAAGTAATAATATCTAGTTGGTGACTAAAGTTTGTATATTATTGATTCACCCCACCCCCCCCCACCCCCCCCTACTGATAGGCCAACACTGGGGAAAATAATAACAAAATAATTAATAATTTCATGATGAAGTTTGGCTAGTCTATACATGTCAGTCCAAGAGTGTAAGCTTGTGAAAGGTGTCCGAGCAATATGCTATCAAGGGATGATAGTTGTGAAATGAGGGATTATGAATGCACAACACATAGAATTGAATCTATGAAAGATTAAAGAAATCCCAATGAAAGGAACATTAGAAACAAAAATAAAAATTTAAAACTATGATGATAAAAAATGTAAGAATTCACAAATTCAACTAAATCTATAGAAAGCAATACTAACACTAGGCATATAACTAATCTAATATAACAATTCCTACCCTGCTTTGATATTAATCTTTCTGCAAAGCTAGTTATGAAAACTAACTATTGAAATGAAGGAAAACCGTATTCTATTAAAGAACTCAAATAAACCAAATGTAAGCTATTGAACTCAACAAAATTCTTCAGAGCGGCCTCTTCTTCTTCATTTTGTTAAGTGATGAGATTCAAATAGTTCTTCCTTAAGATATTTTGATCATGCTAGGTCTATATTATTGTTTAGAATTTTTTTCATATAAAAATGCTCTTCTTGAGCTGATATATAAAGCTTCAATATAATAACAATCTCCAAATAATGGGGCATAAATTAGCATGGTTGGGTTCTAAATAATGACTAATAAACCCACTAATTATAGACCATACATCATAAGATGGATTTGTTTTCTATTATAATAGTATCTGAATATAAGGAAAATCTGAGCCCACAGGTTTCTCCTTTGGTGGATAAAAACATGTTTGTTATTGAGCAGATAGTAACTCATGCCAATTTCATAATATCCAACATTTTGTAGCAACAATATTGTCTTTAGCCAAAATGATTTGCAACAATATGGATTTAAAATAGTTTGTAATATACTGATTAGTGAGTTTGATTTCCATGTGAGACTTGCACTATTAGCAACAATATATTGTAATATTCGATTAGTTTTGTTTTTATGTTCACTCATACACTATCCTCCTTGACATCTTCTTGTTTTATAGAATCTTTTAGCACAAATTTGTAGTGGAGAGAACCATGGGTTTTTTAGTTGGTAAATATGCAACACAGGTTTCTTAACATCTTCACTTAAATCTCCTTGCTGTCATCTCCATGTATTCATGTGTGGTGGATAATATTAGCAGAAAATGTGTCTATTTCATAGTTGATGGAGCTTTGTAGTGATAAAAGAGCTATAGGAAGATGTATAGCAAGTGACAAGAAGAACCATAACACATTATCAACATGTTAGATAAAGATATATCAATATGTTAGATAAAGACATATCAACTTATAATTCACATACTTTATCTAATAACTAAATTAAATATTACCTACATATATTAGATCATATGCAACATAGAAAGAGAAAATGGAATATTAAAATAGATATTGAAATGAACTTGAAAGCTTCTATGAAGGGTAACATAAGGCATAATCTAGGACATAAATTGCTCTTATCACCCAGCTCTCAGTAATCCCTATTTCTAACAATTGGTATTAGAGATCAGTTACTTTGAAGAGGCTTAACAACAAAAGTAACATCCCTATGGATATGGAATAGTTGATGAAGAATCTTGAAGAAGCTATTGAACAAATTGATCTCCTTATTGAAGAAAGAGATAAGCTGAAGGACAGATATGAATACTCCAAAGTATACATTGGTCAATTGAAGGAAAAGATTGAACATTTGAAGTCAAAGTTTGAATCTACTAAATCTATAACTAGTGATGATGATTATTCAAGGTTGAAGATAGAGTACAAAATATTGAAGCATGAATTGAAGATTACAAATTTGAAGTTTACTTTGAGAAATGATTGTTGGAATGTCTTAATGGCAAGAGTGTTTCTGAGAGGGGGGGTGAATCAGAAGTATTGGCCTTTTAACCAATTTTATACCCTTAATAAAATATAACTGAAATTATCATGCATGCATATAAACATTAAAAAATCATAAGAAATAAACATGCATCACCACATAACACTTGAGATTTTGGTGACCCAGAAACCATCTAGGAATAAGAAGGTAAAACTGGGGTGGGATGATATGCACAAAATTACTACAGTAATTGATTTCAACCACTTCTGATGGTTTTCCCTATTAAAGGTCTACCCTGTCAAAGGCTACAACACACTGTTAAATGTGACCCTCTCAAAGGATTTCTACACCCTGTTAGGAGTGTGCCTTGTTAGAGGACTTAAGAACATTAAACTTAGAATGTCGCCTTGTTAAAGGATTTACATAAGGCTGTTAAACCTACCTAACTCAATAGGATTTCCAAGTTCCTAATACAATTGTGAGAGAGTATTAAGATAATACACCTAATCTAATGCACTCTCTAATGCTGATCTCAGGTTGTTAATCTACTCTTCTATCTTTGATCTCTACTAGATCTGATCTACTGATTATATTCCATGTTCTGTTCTGATCAACTAGATGTGTAAATGCCATCCTTTCCACTAAATCTTTGACACCAATGTTCTACAATAATAGGCTCTGCTTTTCCTTCTTCTTTTCACACTTCTCAATTCTTCATTCAATGGCATCAAGACTCCCTTATAAATATTAGTGGTTTGTTATGCATCCTTGGATAAAATGTTCCCGCTCAAACCATTGAAATTCACCCATTGGTTGCATGCAATCTCCAATTTTTTGATTGGTTGCATGAGGATCACATAGGTGGATGAGAGGATTTAATCTTATCTTCTTATCCTACTATGAGTCATGCATAACCATTTTACATCTTTGTTTGTGATTGCACAAACTTTCATGTTGATCCTGCATTGCTTGACACATGAAGTAATATTGATGCTCAACACCATCTATTATGGATTGCTCGACATCCACTATGTTTCCTACATTACTCATCTCCTATAGAATTACTATGTTACTCAGCACCTATTATTTTGCTACATTGCTAGGCTCCTATTGGATCCTGAGTTACTTGGCATATATTGGTCTCATCTGCTCGGCACTTACTATAACTTGCTCAGCACATACTATCTTCTGGTCTACTCAGGACTATCTTTAACTCAGCATGTGTTGGAGTTCTAGCTCAATTTCCATAGTATACTTGACATGTATAGTGAAAATGGTTTAAGTGTGTTGACATTCATTTGTCAATCTTATTTATTTGATCAATAGTCTCCCCCTTTGACATGAGTGTCAAAAAAACTTAACTGATTATTCATTATCCAACCATTATATGTACATTATTTTCTTGCAAAATTTCAAAAAAGATATGGTGAACAACAATATACCTTATGACTTCCCCTGAGTTGATTATGTCATAAATTCTAACGTCTTGTGCCATTTATTCTTTGACCTATTTCTGACATGTTCTTGCCTTCTGATCTTGTTATCTCCTTATTTTACTATATGCATATCTCCTTCTTTAATATATCTTCCCCTATCTTTACTATATCTCCCCCTTAGAATATTATCTCCCCCTTTTTGACACTTATGTCAAAAGGTCCTAAATGGTAATGCCATGCTTGGCCAAAAATGTTTTATTTACCTCAAGGAGTATTTTAAGAGTTGCATCCCAGTTACTCAATGCAATATCTAATTACTTGTGTTGGATTGCAAGCTCTGCTGCTAGATCAAAAAGTCCTTCATGTGTAGAAATATTTGAATCCTTCTTTAGGACTATTTCTGCATACATTTTCTCCTTATGTAATATCTCCAAATGGGGAGTAATAGAGGCTTGTATTTGCATCAACTTTTCTTTAATAGTGACTTCTTTTGTTGATAATGCAACTAATTCCCTCTGAGTGTGAAGTGTTTGAGAAAAATGCTTCTCACTGTGTGAAGGATTTGAGGGTAGTTGCATGCTGGAGAGCTTTAATTTTCTCTCAAGGTTCAAAATTTTTGGATTTATTTCTTGTGTGAACCTGGAAAAATCACACAATTTTCTATAAAGGGAAAAGATGCTCCCTAACACAATCTTTACACTATCCAATTTCTTAGCTAGGTTAACCTATCCTAAAATTATGTTATTGGCTATATTTTGGTTGACCTTGCCTACAAACTTCTTTTCTAACCATTCCATGAGTTTTACATTTGTATCATGGTCTTCATTATTCACTTGATCAACTATATCAAATAGTTGCTCAAGGATTGGCCTACTTGAATCTAGAGGTTGTAGGCTGAATGCATCCATGAATATATCTTTGATCTCATTCATTGCCTTCTTGTATTTGTAGTCTTTCCTCAATGCCTCTTGCCTCCTTCTCTTATCCAATTCACTCTGTACTTCATTCATCTTTTCTTCAGTTAAAGTGCTTGAATATTAATAGGATATTTGGATTTCTTCATTAAGCTTAGGAATGCCATAATGAATGGTCCTAGCTACCCTAGTAGAACTTGAGCTTGGTGTACTAACTTGTAAGGTCAACTTGTCAGTACTCGGCTTCTGAACAGGTTTGGTAGGAGTTCCTATTTTTGGCAACTCAACCAAAGTTTGTATTGCAGACTCCTCCTTATCTTGTGTTTCTTCTTTATCCTCTTCTTCTTGCTTATCTTCTTCTTCTTATATCATTGTGGTCGAGGGTGTACTCATTATCTATACTGTTATACTTGCATCTACCCCTGTTGTTGCACTCGGCTTTTGATGAGCTTGCATGGCAATTCTTGGTGGTGATGGAGGTGGTATAAATGCAAGTCTAGTAGTTTGAGTGATTTGAGGTGGTTCTTGTGGTGACACCTTGGCTTCTTTGAGTTTATCTAAAGACTTTTGGAGATTGTCTACACTGACCAATATGGGACTTGTACATAACTGTGCTTAAAGAGTTGTTTGGTCAAGGATCTTAGTGAGATCCTCTGCAGTTAGTGGATTGATGTTTTGACATGAGGTGTCAACAACATCCTTAATCTTTATAATTTCTGCAGGTGTGATAGTAGAGTGAGGAGGGCTAGGAGGTGGAAGTTGTGTGTCTTGCACACTTTGCTACTTATGAGTACCCCTGTCTTCATCTTTTCCTTCCTCCTCTTCAATCATTTTCTCTACTTCTGTTTTCTCTTCTCTCCTCTTTCTTCTCTCTTCAGGTTTAGCAGTAGCTTCTTCTTTGTATTCCTCTTCAAGGACATCTTTAGTTTTCTTATACAAATTCTTCCACGATCTTGTGGTTTTTTGTACAACTTCTTCAATTTTGTTTTGGAGAACGGAGAATGCCCTATACTTAGGTGTAAACCTAGTGTTATTCCTTTTGACTACTTTAGTTATATGTTCCCTTGTCAAATCAGGTAGTATGCTTGCTAAGGTTGATTTTCTCATCTCCTTCTCCATTTTCAAACAAAAATGCCATCTGTCTTCTACAATTTTAGACAATTCCTTTGGCAATTGTCTATCAAGTTCAAGAGGTGTATACTTGAATTGTCCCATTAATGCATAGACTAGTTCTTCTATTTTGTTTTGTTCCTCTTTGTTGAACTTATTGAAATCAATCTTTTTCATTTCACTTAAGTCTCCATTCCTAATCTTTTCACATAATGTATCAACTAAAGACTTAGGAGGATGACTTACCTTTTTAGTCTGATCTTATTCATTAGTATCAGGTTGAGCCACATTTCTTTTCCTTTTCCTTGGCTCATCATATGCCTTCTTGGTTGTCTTCTTCTTTGTGGCTTCCTCTTTGGCCTTTTGTGTGGTGGCCCTTGTTGTAGCTCTGGTTGTTGGCTTCTTGGATGTTGGCATGGAAAATTTCTTTGGTTTGGGCTGAGGAGCAAGAGGTTTCTTTTCCTTCCTTTTGATGACTTTTCCTTTGATTGGTACTTCCTTGGCTCCTCTTCCTCAACACTCTCATCTTTGTCTTCACCTTGGCCTTGTGACAATTCAAGTGGCCTTTTTTTCTAGCTCATCCTCTTATTTCTCATCATCACCTTCTTGTTCTCCTGCACTAATCTCCTCTGCTTTGCCTACTACACTTGTTTGTTCAACACCAAATTTCTTCTTTATCTTGTTCACTAGCTTGTCCTTCTTCTTTACTATTGTGGCTATCTTGAGTTCTGTAACAACTCTTGATTTGACAGTGTCATAAATTTTAGATGCCTTGGTAGTTTTGTCCATTTCTTCTACAAGTAGTGTCGTGATTGCTGCTGAAGCTTGGTCAACATCAAACTCATAACCCAATGGTCTAAGCCATCTTGTTCTTGGAAGGAATGCTTGAATATAAGTAAAATGAATGTCAACAAGAAAGCATATGTCATTTACATGCTTTTCTACCAGTGAAACTGGTATCCTCATTCTTTTCTTCATTGCATTCTTGAAATCATCAAAATAGATAGAGATTTGATCATCAAAGCTATCTCCCATTTGTGCAATGAAATCATTTATTTGATCAATAATTGTTTCGTTCGAACTCTAGTTGACTTTGCCTAATGAAGGGAATTCCTTCATCACATAGAAGAACATACAAACTATTACTAACCCAAATTTACATTGTGCTCCTTTAGACTTTCTAATAGCTCCAAGATTTTCATTAATCTGTTGCAACATGAGCTCTGGAAGGTCATAGGTGTGGTCTTTCTTTACAAACTTATATGCCACATCCACTACTATGCAGGGTACACTGTTCAACTTGCTGGATTGATAAAACTTATGTGATATGATCCTTACAAAAGAGTCTAGAAGGGGATCAGTTATGGTGTCTATGGTCATGCCTCTATTATTCCACTTTGCTCCTGTGTTCTTCTCAATTGTTTCCTTTTTGTCACTTCTCAATGTCTTTGGCCGATCTAGAGTTGGAAAACCTGTGACTCTATGAACCATTTTCTTGGTAATCTTGACTGGTCCTTGCTCTATCCAGAATGATCCATCATGGATTCTACTAAGTATTATGCATATCCACTTAGTTTTGAATATGATTGGAAAAACTAGGGCTTTGGTTAAACCCTTCTTTTCTATGATTGAAAATTCATCCTTCAATATACCGTTGTCACAGAGTTTGTGAAAGGCATTAAAGATTTCCAAATCTCCTATGGCTCCTATTTTGTAGTTATAACACTTTTTCACATCCTGAACCATAAAAACTTTTTCAAGAATGGTGGATAGGGAACCGGTGGGATCATTTTTATATGCAACTTCTAGGATTGGCTTGAATTCAGGTCGCTTAACCTCGTTGCTAACAAGTTGAATCTCATGGCTCTCTTTCCCTTTGGTAGACTTTGAACTAGATGCCATCTTTAACCGAACTAGGGTTTGATGTTTAAAATAAACTTCTCAAACTATACAACTTAGCACCTGAAGGAAATACCTGGTTAAATGCTTAAATCACTTGGGTAGATGTTGAATTGCTACAAATTGCTGGTTGATTTCTTGAAAATCTCTCAGTCACACTCCTGGTAATCGCTCTTCATTTGAATGGCTCAAATTGAAATGATTTTCACCTTTAAGCATCTCAAAAAACCTTGCATTTAATGCATTTTTGTACCTTTACCTGTCACTCGGCTTCCAAAGGTTTTTTAACTTGGCATCCACTCAGCATCTATTAACTTTGTTAATAAATCGACCACCATTGCAATTTTTACTCGGCTTTCACTTGACTACTTAACTCGGCTTCCAAAGTAGTTTTACTCGGCAACCAAAGATAGCTCGACATCATTATTCAAGTTTTGTCTTAGCATCTTATCTCATGCAAATTTATACTTTGCAGTGCTTCATCACGGTTTAGGGCTGATTTATGATACTTCCTTATATGTATTAGCCCCATAGGCTAATCTTGTGATTAGTTGGATGAGATATGATCACTTAACCTCTTGGGTGAAGTGACCTTTCCATTGGATGTACTTGGTCCATCCTTTTTCTGCCATGTCTTCTTTACGTCTACTCTGATGTGTGCCTCCTCAACTTTTTCTTTGCCCTTATTTACTTTAGTCTTGGATGCTTTGGCCTTTGTTGGACAATTCCTACTGACATGTCCAATTTTCAAGCAATTGAAGTAAGTATTTTGGTTCAACCATCTTTTATAGTTCCCCTTGAACTATGTTCTTATGCAGTTCTGGGATATATGTCCATACTCTTGACAATAGTGACAGCTTTGCCTTGTATTGTAGTCCCAATTGTAATGATGTACATAGTTGTTCCTTCTTACATGTTGATTTGGTGTCCACGTAGGCTTTGATCTGCATTCAGAGGCTCTATGTCCATACTTCTTGCAATTA
Organism: Cupressus sempervirens; assembly: GCA_028749045.1. Classification (NCBI taxonomy): domain Eukaryota; kingdom Viridiplantae; phylum Streptophyta; class Pinopsida; order Cupressales; family Cupressaceae; genus Cupressus; species Cupressus sempervirens. The sequence continues at coordinate 743,004,471 of CM053785.1, forward strand.
TGGCAGTGTCCATCAAATTTTTGTGTCCTTATGACTTTGGACCTGCAATCTTGTGTCATATGTCCTTGCATGTTGCACTTGTGATAGTAACCCTTGCTTTTGGGTATGTTTTTCTGATTGATCCTTCTACTCCTACAAACATTACTAGTATGCCCCCTTTTATTACAGTAATGACAAGTGGGTTTAGAATCCTTACCTTTGTCACTTCTTTGCTCAGCACTCTTTGATGATTCACAAAATTTCATGATGATCTCGCATTGCTTGGCACATGAAGTAATACTAATGCTCAACACCATCTATTCTAGATCTAAGATTGAAAAATGAGTGTCAACAATTATCCTAGAAAAGTTGAATCTGATTTGAAGACTTAAAATGCAAATCTAAGAATAAGTCTAGTGAAGAAAACATCATAGTTTGAAACATTGAAAGAAGATCATGAAGAACTCCATAATTACAATACTATTGTGAAAGGTGAATGAACAAAGTGTAAGTAGTAGCTTGAGAAGCTTAGAGAATCTTGATGATTCTATGTCAATACAAAGACCTACTTATGATAAGACTAGTCATGGTTACCTAATTAACATGTCTGCAAAGAAACCTAAAGAAGTTGAGCAAAATAAGGAAGTTGAAATCTTGGATGAACCTAAGCAAGTGGAAACTCCTAAGGCAACTAGGTATGAATTTAAAGGTAAGTACTTTTTATGTAATGAAATAGGTCATATAAAAAAATATTGTTTCCATAAAACCTAGTGAAGGAAACCCTAACTCAACATTGTCTATCACTTTGAAAACATAATTTATCTTGAAGATATATGAAGTTATTTGAATAGAAAGTTTGAATCTATTGGTAGTGAATTCATGAACAAAGACATTGAATTGGTTTTCAACCATGACATGACTATCAAGCCCAAATTTGAACATCTAAGTGAATTAGACTTGTTTAAATATCACTTCTACCATGAGTTAGACATAGATGAATGGACACAGATTATATTAAGTAGGATACAATGGATGCAAGATAATGTAGTTGATATTTTTGCTGACCTAATTCATGAGGTCATTGGTCTTAATAAACAAGGCAGTGTAACTATAGGTGATAAATTGGTCAAAAAGAAACTTGAAAGCTATACTAAAGCAATATACAATGGAAAGGCTATGGTGATTAGCATCATCAAGTAGAATGATGTGAGATTCTTGAGTAGAATTATTGCCTATTTATGTTTGTGCAAGTTCTAAGATTGATGAACTTTCAACAAGATTCATATATGAAACATATAAGATATGTGTAGAGAAAGATCAAATGAAACTTAGTGAAATACTAAGAATGCAACTCTTGGAAAACTTGGAAAAGATCAAGAGAACAAGGCATGGTATGTTTAGATTCTATTCATTGATAAATCACATATCTTTCATGTACTAAAAAGATTTCCTTACTTATTAGTCACAAACATAATTAGTAGTGACAGATGCACAATGAAGAAGATCACAGAAGTATGCAAAAGGCACTCTACAAACAAGATTTTGGACAGTGGCAATCTAATAATGAGGACATTTCAAAATAAAATGAAACATAGATTTAGAATTGCACCTACAACTATGGATAGATTCAAGCAAGATATTTGTATTTTGGTTGATATAGATCACACTTATATTCAAGCTATGGAACCTCGAGAAACATTTTGTAATCCCTTGTGTTATGAATTGAATGATGATGTAGCAGTTGGTTACGTTGATTTGTTGCTAAATTTAGATAGAAATAAATTAGAATATATATTTGGTACATATGATGAGATCACACAGATAGCTCATCAAACAACCTTAGAGAAGGCATCATAAAATATGGTGGAGTCTATAATTAACAAGGCACTATCAGAGGCTGAAATGATAGAAAGTGAATCTAAGGCCATAAGACAAACAATGAAGCAAGATATATTGAACATTGAACCTTTGTTAGTATCAATTGTTGAGACATCTTTAGAATAGAGCATTCTATATGCAATAGTGTCAAATGTTTAGCCTAGTGAACAGAAAAGAAAATCTAAGAGATTGGTGGAAGCAGTGTCTACCAAGACAAAGAGGGTCAAACAACATGCCACCAGACCCAAAAAAAGCTAGTGTAATAAATTTCCTTAGGGAAAAATTTATGCAAGAACTAAGAACTCAAACACAAGCACAACTGCATACCAGAAGGAATATGATCAGAATATCGATATGTATTCGATTCAATATGTATGTGAAAGTAGACTACAAGTGTAGCCTCTAGAATGCTTCTACAGTGCATAGAAGTCAGCAACATAATAAGTTATACAACCAGGCACATGTCAACCAGATATGGGTTATCCTCCATTAAGCATGAGAGTTAGTGCGATGATGAGAGGATAAGCCTACAATGGTGTAGCATACAAAATAATGTTGTAGATAACATCTGCTAAGGAGTGCAAATAACTATGTTGTCTACATGACAACTCAGTTAATGATGCAAACTCTAGTATTGTAGACACAATGTGTTGAATCAGAGTTGCTTAATCCAGTGTTGTCAACATAACAACTCATGAGAATATGAAAAATCCTAAGTGTCTCACCTAATAAATAATAATACAATGCATTAACCTAAGTAAACTTAAGTAAAGTGTAAATTGTAAATACTTATTTACACCAACACCCCCCATTAAGTGCAACTTAGGGGAATGCCCTTAAGCTTATAGAAACTAAAATGAAATGCATGATGGGTCTTGGCTACTAGGCCATGTTAGGTACCCATGTACATAATGAAATGCAATCTCTCATAAAGTGGAGAAAAAGTGAGAACCTCATGGGAAAAAAATTCTCCAAAAAAGAGAGATGAAAAAACTAGATGCATGGATGGATGAGTAATCAAGACCCCCCCCCCCCCCCATTATGACATGCATCAGGTATATACAATAGAGAAATGTGAGAAAAACACTATCCCAAAAGAGGAAAAGGTCCCCCCAACAAGAGAGAAGAAGAAGAGAGACAAGGTAGTCTCCCCCCAATCAAGAATGTCGAACAATGATTGCTACTCCAAGGAAGAAGTTAGTCCATGAGTGTAGAATGATGTTCCTCCCCTTTAGAAGAAACAATGGCAAAGGTACAATCCTAAAGATGTATGGTGGCCCTGAAACCTACTCAAGTGTCCTTGTGTGAATTCTAATGGTTGCCCCTTCAAATTGTATTGAAAAGACCAAATGCAGATCTAGCACAGCTGTCTGTTGAACCTACCCCAAGGAATCATTTGTCTCCCCAACTGATAAAGAGACCTCTGACAACTGCTATTCATAAGATCCACAATCACATCAAATTGTAAAGATTGATCATGTAGAGAATTGAGATGAGGGTGAGCCCTCACAACAACTATAGAAGGATAATCATCGAGGATGTCTCCCAAATTTGTAGTGTGTGACTCCACAAACAAACCTATAATGTTTTCCATGTAGTCACCAACTGAAGCTGGAGCTAGAAGACAACATGTACCCTACTATGTTGGGTCTTTTACTATGGCAATATAAGAATGTGGACTTTACTGATGTCATGAGCTTTCACTACAACTATCAATAGAACCCCACATATCTAAATCCATTGAAGCACTATCGCTGGTGTCACTATTAGTTTCCATAGTGTACGAGGTGCTGAGAGGATTAGAGGATAAGCTAGGTGAACTTTCCTCAAAGTGAACATCCTTCTCCACAGAGATCTCATGAGTCTCTAGATCCATAAATCTGTAAGCTTTAACATTGTCTTCATAACTAATGAAAGTACAAGGCCTAGGTGTTGGTGCCTTGTATCCCTTGGATGATAGGTTTTCCCATGCTACACAATCAAAGACTCTAAGGTGACTCACAATTGGTTTTCTACTACACCATACATCAAAAGGAGTCTTCTTGTCTAAGGTATTATGAGGAGACCTATTAAGTATGTGAGTAGCACTACTAATGGCATTGACTTCAAGTGTAGGATCAAGAGACTTGACTTTTCTAATGCAACTTCCATGGACTTGAGAGTTCTAATCCTCATATATGCAACAACTATCTTGTGTGGACTTAATTCTTGTGGATTCTAAAGATCAATTCCCTCAAGTTTTCAAAAGTCCTTAAGTCTTTTGTCCATATATTTGCTTTTGTTGTCCATCCATAGAACCTTGATGGATTTCCTTGATTTATGTTCAACGTGACTCTTAAAGGCTTGAAGCTTATCAACCACTTTATTATTATGATGGATGAAGTAAACCCATGTGAAACATGAGAAGTCATCAACAAAAATAAGGATGTAGCAACCCTAAATGAGTGATGTCATTGCGAAAGGACCTACTAAAACCATGTGAACCAACTGAAGAAAAATTGGTGCTCTTGCAAACTTCCCTTTATAATACTTCTCCTCAAGATGCTAATCCACTGAACATGATGAACACTCACCCTTAGAAAATTTGATGTTAGGTAGACCTTTGACAATGTGTTTTGAGCAAAGTTGTTGAAGATAGCGGAAGGCAATATGACCAAACTGCTCATGCCATAGTTTGATTTATTGATGTGAGTGAGTTAAAAAGGCTTGAGAAGGAAACTTAGGCACAAAATGGGAGAAGGAATAAAGCCTCTTGTCATGATTGACTTTCCATTCTGCAACCAATGAATCAACTTTTAGACTTTCCACCATCACTGAATCTGGAAGGAACTCAACTTTGTGACCATCTCGAAGGTGAGGGATTTGGTAAATTGAGAGGAGATTGGAGCTAAGGTTTGGAGCATAGAGAACATCTTTGAATTCCCCATTGTCCATTTCCATATGTCCTTTCCCTTCAACTTCCATTTTGGTATCCTCTCCCATAAAGATGTGTGGTACCTATGACTACTTCAATGAAGAAAAGTCTCCCTTTGAAGAACCCATATGATAGGAGGCACCTAAGTCAAGAATCCATTCTAAAGAACTTGTATTGGCCATAAGTGCTTGCCCTTTTCCCTTTGAAGTGGTTGGAGTTGAATCCTTGGAAGTACATGGCACTTGAATTTTGTTCTTCTTTAGTAGGTTTTCCAACTCATCAATTCTTTTAGTCTTGCAATAATGCTCATCACGATTTTTCTTTTTGCAATATGCACAAAAAAGTTTTTCCTTTTCATTACTTCCCTTCTTATTGGAAGAAGAATTGCCTTGTTGTGAGGAGGATTATTGTGTCTTAGATTGTGATTTTTGCTTCCACTACTTCTTCTTCTTGTTGCTAGAACTTTTCCATCCTTGACTTGATTAGTGCTCATCACTAGCTAGCAATGCTTTGGTCTTTGATGTCATGAGAAGTCCCAAATCTATTAAGTGAGATTGTTCAACAATCAATAGCTCTGCAAATGTATCAAAAATAGACTTTTGGTAAGCACTTCCCATGGTCAACCTGTAAGCATTATAACTCAAAACAAATGAAGCATACTCTAAAGGTAGCCTCTTTAGGATGTGATGAATCAACTTGTCATCCTTCATGGGATTTCCACAATATTTAAGTACCCTATACTCATTGGTTTTGTTGATATAATCCTGAATTGTGTTAAAGTTCTTTAGATCCAAGAGAAGTAGATCATCCTCAATCTGAAATCCCTTTTCCTCATCCACCTCACCATACAATGATTCAAGTTTGGCCAATGCAGGTTTGGATTCTGTGAAACTGGCAAAATGGAAGAAGAGATCTCTATGTACACAACTCCTAATAATTCCTAAAGCCTGATTGTCTATAATTTTCCAATCAATGAGTTCTTTAGCGTCAGTGGGTTTTGGCATTGTACCATCAACAGAAAGATTTAGACCTTTTGCCATTAATCTACTCTGCACAATGTCTTTCCATGTAGAATAATTACATGAAGTTAGAAGTGGACATTTAGGTGAACCCATGATGTAGAAATGAAAGGAGCACAAAAGAGAGACACAAAACATAGTACACACCCCCACTTTTCACTTAATCAAAAGACCCCCCAAGAAAGATGTTTTTGGCACTTTATATGTAGTGCATGTACAATAGGCACTTGTGAAAAAGTACAAAGTGCACTTTTGATTTTTCTTTCTACAACTGCCTTTTGGGGCCCAAATGTATCACTAAGAATTGTAGCTTAGATGTACAACAATTTTGAAAAGTAATCGAAGCAATATAATGCAAAAAAACCCTAATTTTGAAAGTGAGATTTTTGTCCACACAACCCTAGAAATTGACTATAGATTTGGAAAATAGACAAAAAATAACACACTTTCAAAAAAAATGAAACCTCTAAAAGTGTCTAGACGAGGTTATACAGAGCGTTTCAAGTTTCAAAATGTAGGATTGAACAGGTACAATCACCAAAAAATGCAATTTCTAACAAATCCTTGCACCAAAATTAGAAAATAATACCACCACTAAAATGTTTAGGAAATTTTACCAAAAAAAAAAAGAAATAGCACCTAATTTGGAGTCTAGATGGCTGAATTATGGCCTCTCAAAGTCGGGCTACCAAATGAAAAACTAATCTAAAGAAGGGTCTAGGTAGGAAATTGCATGCTTAAATTTGATGGTCAAATGTCCATCACAGTAGTTATAAAAAACCTAGAAATTACGATTAGAAAATTGTCAAATTTAGCACCATGTCTAGTTCACATTAGCAAAAAATAATGTTTGGGTGATGTGGTTGGCTATACTATATGGATAGAATATGTGGCTCTGTACAGATGCACATGTGTCATATAGAAAGAGTGTTTGGCACTTACATGGAAAGTGACATGTCAAGTCTTCAACATATAGAGGTGGCGTTGACGTGTGACACATGTTGGCAGCGAATTGGTCCGCATGTTGCAAACTGGGTAGATGACTATTGCTTGTTTTTCCACATGGCAAGATTTTGCCGTGGATGGCATTTTGTCACCACTAGGAATTCTTTACTCAAAAAAATCGCAGTGATTTCTGGAAAGGACAAAACTAGTATTTGCATAGATGCTTGTCGTGTGCTAGACTATAAAGTCTACATGTGTTTGACTCGTGGCAGAGGTGTGCACAGCTAGTGAGCATGATGCTGCTTGCTAGAGTTGAACTAAAAACAACACCGGGGATAGTGATACTACATGAAAAAATCTTCTGCCAAGCTGAATTTAATTTTTTGGTTTTCATTTTTCACATTCTTTTGTCCCACATGCATGGGAGGGTTAGTCATGGAGTGTTTAAAACACTCTACCCACAATGTTAAAATGCAAAGCAAGTCATTGCCATGGAATATGTGATATGCCAACCATGAGGGACTGGTAGTCACAAGATTTTTGGATCCGTCGGTCGGTAATAGTGACCACTGTAACCTGTCAAAAAAATTGGAATATTCACTAAAGTGTTGAAATAAGAGGAATATTCTGTGTGCAAGGCCAAGGTGTCACTGCCCAGTTCTGCAAAAAAAAAAAAAAAAACTCTGCTAGCTTTACTGGGCAAAAAAAATTCTAAAAATATAGTCAAAAAATGTAGAGAAAAAAAATCTAGATTTGAATAAACAATCAATTAGATCTGCAAAATGACCATACTCGAATTGTAAATGAGGACCTCTGGGTGCTGATTTGTAAAACAATTTTGCCTCGTGATCAACTTTTTCCTAGGGTAGCCAAATTTATAGTTTATTTGCACCAAATCAATATTCCAGGCACAATAGTGAGGTCTGTTTTGGCTCTAGACACTCCCAATTTCTGTGGTAAATTGGATCTAGGCCAAGGTGCTGAAGCAACAATGGTCTCGAATGACTATGTGAAGAGAGATTCTCCAAGATTTGATACCATGAAAAAAATTGCCTTAGGGAAAAATTCAGCCAAGAACTAAGAACTCAAACACAAGCACAACTATAGGCCATCAGGAGTATGATTAGAATACCAATATGTATTCGATTCAATATGTATGTGAAAGTACATTAGGAGTGCCTGTATATAAAGGCCTCTAAAATTCTTCTAGAATGCATAGAAGTCAACAATATGATAAGTCATACAATCAAGCACATGTCCACTAGATATGGGTTATCCTCCATTAAGCATAGGAGTAAGTGGGATGATGAGAGGATAGGCCTATAATGGTGTAGCATGCAAAATAATGTTGTAGATAACATGAGCTAAAATGGGAGTGTGAATAATTGTGTTGTCTACATAACGACTCAGTTAATGATGCAAACTCTAGTGTTGTAGACACCATCTAGTGTTCTCAAGATAACAATACATAAGAGTATGCAAACTCCTAAGTGTCTCACCTAATAAATAATAAAATAATGCATTAACCTAAGAAAAGTTAAATAAAGTGTAAATAGTAAATACTTATTTACACCAATAGGCAGAAAACATTGTTGACAATTGAGCCAAGTGATGAAGAAGATGAGGAGCAAGAAACCAAGCAAGTAGAAAAAGTGACTCCATCTAAGCAAGCAAGAAGAAAAGATCAGCAATCTTGGAAGCTGAAGATATAGAAGATCTATGCAACTATTGCAAATGAAGGAAACTTTGTTCAAATGAACAAGTTTTATGATTTATATAACAATTTTGAAAAGGATTAGATTAATATATCTACTATGAGATATATAATAACAAACAATCTATGTTTGAAGGATATTGAAGGAGTAGTGAACCAAAAATTCTATGAGAGACTTATAGATAAGAAAACTCCTGCAAGAGAAGAAGACCTTGAACTTTGGAAATCCATGCTTGGAACTATTTTCAAGATTGATGATGAAGGTAAAATCAAAAGATTTTTGAATAACCTCACACCATACCTGAGAAATAAGTTGAGAGCATTTCTATTTATGTTTGATGAAAACAATAAAATGAGGAATGAGACTATAGTAACTATGAATTAGATGTTGATAGAGTCAAGGGCCGCACCTCCTCCAACTCCTAGAACCTCAGAAGTGCCAGTAAGCAGTAACACTATGCATATTGATCAAACCAATATTACCCTTAACATTGATGATACCAATCCATTTAGTGGTTTCGAACCAAATGAACTAGACATCAAGGATATTGAGGATAAATTGAGACAAATTGAGGAAGAGAAGAGACTACTTGAAGAAGAGAAGAAGAAAATAGAGGAAGCCAAGAAAAAATTTCTTGTGGAAGATAAGATAAGAAAGGAAGAGGAAGAAAAGGGAAGAATTGCAGAAGAAGAGATGAGAAAGAAAATTGTGGAAGATGAAAAGAAGAGATTGGAAGAAAAAAGATAAAGAGAGGAAAGCGAAAAGAAAGAAGAAGAAGAAGAAAGAAGAACAAAGGAAGTAGTGAAGAAACATAGAGAGGCTGATACTAAACCATCTAGTTCATCCACTCCACTCTCTCTTGCTAGTTTATCTATTGATGATGATGATCAGATAGATCTTATATCATCCTTGACCAGGCTTATTGAGAAAAATAAGATAGTGAAGAGTCTACAAAGAACTCTAATGGAAGTTATAGACAGATTGCACAACACTTCGATAGTACAATGTACTAAGTCAAATCTTGAACAAAGAGCACAAGCAGTGCTGAAATCATTTGATGAATAATTTTCCAATTTGTTGAATGTTGTAGAGGCAAAGGCATAGATTTCCCATGATGCTAACTTGTTCAACACCTTCTACCAGAATATCAAGAATGACTTAGTTAATCTTGATACATATATAAAAGAACCTTCGAAATGCCATAAAGATGGGGAAACTTTGTATATCAAGTGTATCATGTCATACAAGCTAACTAAAGACATTGATAGTTAGATAGAGTTAAAGATGAGTGAGATAGAAACTTTATCCAACCAGATCCAACATCCATCTTGCAAAGTAGATGATTTTGGAGGACAAGTTGCCAATATGTACAGTGACATTAGGAAACTGGAAATTTGAAAGGAACATATTTTGAAGAGGGTATCTAACATTAGAGAATATATTGCTCTAAAATTATTGTTTATTGAGAAGAAGCTAGAGGAATGTGTCAAGCTAAAGGACACATATTCAAACTTTTTGTATTTAGGTCTAATTGTAGTTGAGATTGCATCATATGCTTTATGTGCAATTCTCGCATCAATTGAGTCTACCAAGGAAACATGGACTAAGGGTATGGATAGTTTGAAGCATGAAGGTTATATTAGCATAAGGAAAGACAACACTTTTGGATAGTTTTTGGATAGATCTTGACATTTTGACCTTTGTCATTGATGTCAAGGGGGCCGAGATACATGTGAAAATTGTAAATCAGGTAAAGAGAAGATAAAAATGTAAAGTATACTGTAAGGGGGAGCATATGTAAAGATGAACAAATTGTAATAGATATTATGTAACATGTTATTTATTTTTATGATGTTAAGTTTTTGTCAGTTAGCCAATTTTCCCTATTTTGTTGTCGTTAATGCCAGAGGGGGAGATTGTTGACAATTGGCTAATAGTGATATGTAATTATTGTCATTTATGGCAACACATGATGTACATACTGATAGGAAACCTAGGAAATAAAGATACTTAGTGTTTGGTAATCAGAAAATTGTCTAAGTATAGAATTTGGTTTGCAACAGTGTATTGTTTTGTTTATAATTTGTTGTTGATGTCATATTATGACTAGTAAAGTTACATGGATATAGTATACATGTTTTTGATCATGTGTATAACCTTATAAGTCTTTATAGACTATACAAAAGAAAGATAATCATGCTTTAGTGAAATAAGGTAGTGGAATTGAAGGAAAGAATTGTTTTGTTTACAAAACAATTACTTGTCACATTAAGGCTAACATCCTAGATGATTACTTTAATTTGGAAAAGTGAAATTTGGTTTTAGCTGACCTAGCATCAATTTTTGTAAAGGAATGGTTATTATGAAAAGGACATGTTGTGATAAGTTAAATAGTGGTGTAGTTGTAATTGCAAGTGATATCTTGTAATTATATGAAAACTTTTGTGAAAGCAATATATGTAAAGTTTTATGTGAGCTATTTGGTGATTCAAGATCAAACTAAAGATTAGAGATTAGTTGAGGAAGAAGATACGATACTTATATCTAGTTTGATTACTTTTTTGAGTAGTGAGCTCTTCTTGTGATTGGAAGTGCATGTTTCGGCAGTGGGGTCATCTTGCATCTATTGTACCACAACTTCTAATAGGGTTGGAATCTCCTAATAGGGATTCAAAGTCTCCTAATAGGGACTCTTTATATTGAATTTGGTAATCCTAATAGGGTCCATCCTCTAACAAGGAACTTATATATCAGTATATCATCTAGTGGGTATCATCCCCACTAGGATTTTCCCTTGGCCAGGGTTTCCCTAGTTAACAAAATATGGTGTTACAAGTTATATTTTTTCATTGTTATTGTTATTTTTTAGTATTACTTTATTTCTTTGTTATGCATGGTTTTAAGTAAGTAATAATATCTAGTTGGTGACTAAAGTTTGTAGATTACTAATTCACCCCCCACTCTTCATAATTCCTATTTCTAACAACTTTGTATATTATATTTCTTGAGTCTCAAATTCAATACTTTTGGAGATAATAAGAAGCCCATATTTTTTTCTTTTAAATTATTTGTGTTTCTTTATTTCTATTTTGTTTTTGAGGTATTAAAGGGAGAAGCCTACATGAAATTTACTTTTAAAAGGTATAAATGATTGATTGAATATTCTTGAGTCTACCCTAGATGTTAATATTAGAAGAAGTTTAAAAAATGTTAAAAAACTATTTGGAGAGATATTAAGTATTGTTTATTTTATTTTGTGAATGATTTTTCCTCCTTATAGTCCTACTAGGTGTGGAGGAGTATTGAGGGATGTTAATGGTCATTGTTTTCTGGGGTTGGCTCTCCCCTGGGTACTCAGACTCATAACCTTACCAAGGCCATGGGGGCTTAGCAAGATCTTATTGCTAGAGTGTTTAATTATTTGAAGCTTTTGGTGGAGCGATATTATAAATCAATTTTTGGAAAGGTGATATTTCCCCCTAATATTCCATACATAACTTGATATTCCTCTCTAAAAATATTATAAATGCCTCTAAAAAGGTCTTTTTATCACATAGATATAGAGAAATGAAGACCATGGTAAATTATTTTTCTAATGAAGGGTTAAATGTTCATCATAACTTTGCATCCTCCAACCTCACTAAACTAAACTCTCTCTTCAACTCTAAGAGTTTTATCCAAAAATCTTACATGTGGACATCAATGCCAAACCAAGTCATAAATGCAACACATAAGAATTTGATCATCTCTATAAACATGATAACAATATCCCCTTTAGGAATATCATCATCACTTAGCAATCTCCCTTAAGCATTCATGCTGACAAGTAAATCTTATGGTCTTTAATCATTAGAGCATCTCATTCTCTCACTATGTAAAAGTTAAAAATTTTCATGTATAGTGATGGTTTAGCATTTATTACATGTTTTTTTTTCTTGGTTATATAGACATGGTTTAATTCTTTCTTTTATGAAATATTGTTACAATTGGCTTTAATCTATTTATACTAGATGATCTAGGTTTGGTGATATTTAAACTTTGTAATTTCTTATCTAACGCATTTATATAATATTATCATGATAATGTATTTCTAACATCAATTTGATTTTTTTTATAGAGAGTTGTATTTCCATATAAATTTTGGGTGTTATTAGACAAAAGGTTGTATGTGGGTCATTTTTTTTTTGATATCTTCTTGTTAGAAATAGTTTAATGATTCTTTTTTTATGTGTATGGTTCTATTGAAATATGATGCAGGAGCATCTTGGGTATTTGAGCAATTTTGCATCAACCAAAAACATTTCTTGTTTTTGGTAGTAATCTATTGTTAATGAAGTAGTCATTTCTACTTTTATTTTTATGTTGTGTGTAGTTTTTATTATGTTTAGGACCTATGCTAGAATCTTTCCCTAAATGCATGAATTCTCATGTTCCTCATTTCCTAATTTTTGTGTCATTATTTGTAGTCCCTATTTCCTTTTATTTTATCCAATGAAGCATGTAGTTCTAATTGTGGTGGTTTCCTTCCATTACATGGAATATTTCATAGTTAGCAGCTGACTCATAACACATGTGTGGACCTACCTTTAAGTACACATTATTTGATATTGTTCTTTGTGTGGATTATGGTTTACTCTTCCAAGTATGGATGTATGTTATACTGAAATGCTTGGCTATCCAACTTGTGGCTTCACTAGCTATAAAATATGTTTGGTTAGATTTAGGAAAGAAGATAACATGAATGAAAAGATAATAACTAGATATTCTTAGAGATGTGAACTAAGGTTCTTAAATTATAAATTCTTATCCTATACAAGGCCACAACCCAAAAGGCCTCACAGTGAAGCATAAAGTGGTTTCATTTTATATGAAGTGAAATAATTACACCTACAAATATGTTACATTTGTCCTTGTGTTCTCTTTGGTTTCATTGAATTATGTATAGCTTTCATGTCATCTCTTAGTAGGGTACTATTGGAAGGTTTAATTTGAGTTTATTTCACATGTGTTTTTATCTAATTTCCTAAATCTATGTGTAACCTACATTTGGTAGTATCAAGGTGAGATCTTTCTTGAGCCTTGGATCATGGAGATCCTTGTTGAATTTGGTTATAGGGTGGAAGATCTAAAATATAACCTATAACTTGTAGAAGGTTACGATCTTGCATAAGCTATTCTCAAAATGGTTTTTGATAGAATAAATGTTGATAATGCTATTATGGACATGTTGAGGTATATTACAATGAGACTTGATGATGTGGAGACATCATAAAGAAGAGTTGTACATCTTGAAGATGTTGGTGATGAATAATAGAAAACACTGAATCCTAACCTTGAACTAGATCTTCAGAAAGATGAGGAGAGGTTTCAGATAGTTTTGTCTAAGGTCAATGCTAGACCTACTGTTGAAGTTGTTTTCTATGACCGAAGACTTGAGACTAATGTTGTCTTCAATTAGATCACTGAGATGGATAAATACTTTGAGTATGAAGGTACTCCTAATAACACAAAGATTAAGATAGAAGTCAAAAAATTTAAGGGTCATGCCTCACTTTGTTGGGATCATTTGTAAAACGAGAGATAGAAAAGTTGAAAGGAAAAGATCAAGACATGGGTGAAGATAATGGAAAAAGGGAAAAAAATATTTTCCCTATAGATGACTAGGTTAATATGTTGAGGAAAATAAAAAAAATTGAGGCAAAATGACATGAATGTGAAGGAATATACTAAGGAATCCTACATATTGGATATCTAATCTCGGCATGGGAATGATGAAGTTGAGAAAGTAGATAGAGATATATACCTGAATAATTTGAGGAAATCAATATAAGATAAGATCAGTTATGTTAAGATGGGCGCTATACAAGAATCATATCAGTACACTTTGAAGTTTGAAGAAAGATTGGAAAATAGATATAGTCAGAGTTAGAGAGGAAGAGGTGGAAGATTTTAGAGAAGTAGAGGAAGAAATTTTTGGAAAAACTATCATATCTAATAGTACAATACAAAATAAAGTAAAATTAGAATGGAACAAAGAACTTACTAGAAAAAAAGGTAATTACACTAGAGGTAGCTGTAGTGGTAACACAAGGAATAATAATGGTCAAAAAAGAGAAGAAATATCTTGTTTTAAGAGTTCTTGTTATAAATATGGTTAAGAAGGACATAGTGCTTTTCAATGTACTAACTCTAGAAAGAATATTGGAGGGAATAGTAGAAGCACTTTGGTTTTTGACAAAGTTGCTAAAACATATAATGAACCTAAGAATGCTGAGAACCTAATGGTAAGAAGGATCTTGTGGAATGAGGAACTTGAAGGAGAACACGTTTTATGAAGAAGACTATTTAAAACTAGATGTAATATAGTTGGAAAATGATGCAAGATGATCATTGATAGTGGAAGTTCTAATAATTTGGCATTTGAGGAGCTAGTTAATAAATTTTCTTTGTAGATATTAAGAAGTCCTAAACCTTATCATTTTCCTTGGATCCAAAAGGAGCATAAATTACTTATAAGTGAGAAAAGCCTTGTTAAGTTCAAAATTGTGAATTATCACGATAAATTCTTATGTGATATTTTTACCATGGATTGTTATATTATTCTTTTGGGTAGACCTTGGAAGTATGATAAAATTTTTTTTAATAATGGTAGATTGAACTATTAAATTATTTGGGTAGATGGAAAGAAACAAAATTTATTGCCTTTGGTAGAAACATCTGAGGAGAATCACTATACCACAGTTGAAGTATGTTTGGTTGAAGGTAATAAATTTTGTAGAGATATGAAAGAAAAATCTTTTTTCTTTTGATTTGATTCCTAAAAAGACCAAAAAAAAGATGAGTTAGAACATGCACCTAAGATTGAATTCTTGTTATATAAGTTTCAAAATCTTTTTCCTAATAATTTACCTAACGGTTTAGCACCTATGAGAAGTGTAAGTCATTCTATCGATTTGATGCTTGGAGCCAATTTTCCTAATAAATCACCACATAGATTAACACTTGATGAAAAGGCTGAATTAAATAGACAAGTGAAAGAAATTCTTGAGAAGCATCTAATTAGAGAAATTTTAAATCCTTGAGAAGTGCCTAATTTGTTAGCACCTGAAAAGAATGCAAAATGGAGAATGTGTGTTGATTCTAGAGCTATAAACAAGATAATAGTAAAATATAGATTCTCTTTACCTAGGATGGATGAAATAATGGAAATTTTGACTGAACAAAGTATTTTACAAATATAAATTCGAAAATTGGCTATCATTAGATCAAAATTGGAGAAGGAGATGAATGGAAAACTTCTTTAAAGACAAATGAAGGTCTGTATGGAGAGTTGGTTATCTGTTTTGGTCTAACTAGTGCACCAAATACTTTTATGAGGCTGATGAATAGGATTTTCAAGAGATTCTTGAGTAAATTTGTGATTGTATATGTTGATAATATTTTGATATACAATAAGAATAAATAACATCTTGAGCATGGAATACAAGTATTGTAGAGATTAAAGGAGGAGAAATCATTGATTAACATGAATAAATATTCATTTATGAAAGAATAAATCATGTATCTTCATTTTTTTCATTTCAGATGATCGTTTGAAGATGGATCCTCAAAAGGTGAAAGTTATTCTTGATTGGCCTACACTAGAGAACATTTTGGAGATAAGATCATTTCATGGTTTGGCGAATTTTTCTTAAATTTTCATCATAAATTTTAGTTCTACTTGTAATGCAATGATGAGACCATGAGATGAGATAAAAAAATATTTCAAGTAGACACATGTAGCACAAAAGTATTTTGAAATATTGAAACAAAAGATTGTAGAAATGCCTACACTTGCTTTACCTAGTTTTGGTAAAGGATTTCAAGTTGAATGTGATGCTAGTTGAAGTGTTATTGGAGCTATTTTGAGTGAAGAAGGAAGACCTATAGCTTTCATTAGTGAGAAATTGAGCAATGCTAAGAGAAAAAGTTTATTTTATGATCAAGAATTCTATGCTATTATGCAGGCTTTGAAGAAATAGAGACATTTTTTGATGCCTAAATATTTTATGATGTATACGAGCCATAGAGCTTTGTTGTATTTAGGAAGTCATAATAAGTTGAGTCAAATACATATGAAGTGGGTTGATTTTTTATAGAAATTTTCTTGTTCATTAAAGAATAAGAGTTGACAGTCAAACAAGGTTTTTGATGCTTCAAGCAAAATAAGGATTTTACTAACAAAAATGAAAGTTGAGGTACTTGGTTTTAATAATTTAATGTATTTGTATGAACAATTATTTATTTTGGAGAACCTTGGAAAGCTTGTAGAGAACAAATGGTGAAAGATAAGTGGAGTGACTATTTCATTTAGGAAGATATGTCTTTTAAGGGAATTCAGTTGTGTATACCTAGAAGATCTATGAGAAAGAATATTATGAATGAGAAGCATACTGGTGAAATTTCTAGACATTTTGGGATTGATAAGATAGTGAAATTGATTTCATATAGGTACTTTTGGCTGTAAATTTATGATGTAGGAGCATCTTGGGTTTTTGAGAAATCTTGCATCAACCAAAGCTATATCTTGCACTCTCTACTAGTATATTTTTTTTGAAGTAGTCTTTGCTTCTTTTGGTGTTTTTTTAAGTGTAATTAACATGTTGAAGAGGACCTATCCCTGATTCTCCTCTTAAGAGCACAAGATTTGATCATTTGAACTTCTTGACTTATGAACTATTCTTTGTGGTCTCTATTTTGGCATGTTTCCTTCTAGTGAGGCGTCTTGTTTTATTTAGTGCGGTTTCTTATATTAATGTGACATGTTGTGAAGTGAGGAAATAACTCCAAAGACATATGTGGATTTTCCCTCAAGTGTGCATTGCCTTATGTATTATTTAGCAGTGGTTTTGGTTTAGTCTTCCTAGATTGGACCTATAATATAATTAAATGCTTGACTAGTCAACTTGTGGCTTAGCTAGCTATATAAAGAGCTTGGTTAGAGTTAGGAAAATATTAAGGAGAATGAAAATAGATATTGGGAAAGAAGATGGGATGTGAACTAGGATTTTAACTTTGTAATTTTACTCTATATTTCAAAAACCCAGATGGCCTCATGGTCAAGCATGTAGAAATGCTTCTTTTAACTATTGCATGAGTGTGACTGAAAATTGTTGATCCTTATGTTTAAATGTGTTACTTATTAATTATACCTAAGTTAAATTCTAGAATCTTTCCTTGTGTACGTTGTTTTGCATGTTGCTTCCATATGTAACTTTGAGCAGGGCTATTTTTAAGCTGAAGTTGAGCTGATTATGCTTAAGTTTGCTTGTTTTTGTGTGTTAGGTGGTACTAGAGATATTTCTTTCTTGTGGATTGAATTGTTAAGAACCTTATTGGATTTTTTTTAGGGTATAAGATCTTAGATCTGACCTATAACTTGCAAGAGGTTATGATCATGTAGGAACTATTGTTAATATGGTTCATGGTAGAGGAAATGTTGACATGGCTATAATGGATATGTTAAGAAATATTTTGACTAGACTTGAAGCTACAGAGATAACCCATAGAAAAGGAGTATATCTTGAAGATGTTGGTGATGAGGAGGAGGTAGTACATAACCCTAATCATTAGCCTAAAGTTGTTCAAGATGAAGAAAGGCTTCTAAGAGTTTTTTCTAGAGAAAATGCTAGACCAACTATTGAAGTTCCTTGCTATGATGGAAAATGTGAGAGTAATGTGGTATTGGATTGGATATCTCAAATGGAAAAGTATTTTGAGTATAATGGTACTCCTAATAATAAGAAGGTCAAGGTAGTAGTTACAAATTTGAAAGGTCATGCATCTATTTTGTGGGATCATTTGCAACCTAGTAGATAGAAGAGAGGAAAGAAAAAGATCAAGACATGAATGAAAATGCTTAGAAAGATGAAGAATAAGTTTCTTCCTATTGATTACAAGGTTAGTTTGTTGAGGAAGATGCAAAAGTTAAGGCAAAAGGACATGAGTCTGAAGGAATATACTAAGGAATTTTGCAAACCAGATATTAGATCTGGACATGTGGATGATGATGTTGAAAAGGTGGCTAGATACTTGAATGGTCTAAGAATGTCAATTCAAGATGAGACCATCTATGTTAAGATGGATAGTGTGAAGGAAGCATATCAATTTATATTGAAGGCTAAAGAAAGATTGACAAAGAAACATGGTCAAAGATAGAGAGGAAGAGGTGGTAGATTTCAAAGAAGTAGAGGTGGAACTTATGGTGAAAGTAGTAGATCTAATAATTCAATCTAAGATAAAGGATGGAAGGATGAACCTACTGGTAAAAGAGGTAATTACTCTAGAGTAAATTATACTAGTTTCTCTGAGAATAACAATAATGGAGAAAGAGAAGAAATATCTTGGTTTAATATTACTTGTCACAAATGTGGAGAAGAAGGTCGTAGAGCTTTTGAATGTAGTAACTCTTGAAAAAGAAATGGAAGTAATAGAAAACATACTTCAGCTTGTGAAGAAGTTGATGAAATATTTAATGAACTTGAGAAGGGTGAAAACTTTATGGTGAGAAGAGTCTTATGGAATAAAGAAACTAATGAAGAATTTTTTCTAAGAAGAAGTTTATTCAAGAACTAATGCAAGACCACTAAAAATGTTGCAAGGTAATCTCTAATAGTGGAAGTTATGATAATTTGGCCTCTAAAGAGCTGGTTAACAAGTTGCAGTTGTAGAGGTTGAGACACCCTAAGCCATACCATGTTTCTTGGATCCAAAAGGAGTAGAAATTACTTGTAAGTGAACAATGCCTTGTCAAATTTCAAATTGGGAATTATCATGATGAAGTATTGTGTGATATTATGCCTATGGATTATTGTCATAGTCTTTTGGGTAGACCTTGGTAGTATGATATACAAGCTTTGCATGATGGTAGATTGAATTAGTATACTATTTGGGTAAATAGAAATAAACAAATATTGTTACCTTTGGTAGAAAAGTTGAGTGAAAATCACTATACTAAAAACAAAGTATGTTTAGTTGAGGGTAATAGGTTTCCAAGAGGGATGAAAGAACAAAATGTTTTCTATGCTTTGATTCCAGGGAAAACTAAGAAATGAGATGAATTAGAATATACACCTAAGGTTGAACCTTTGCTAATAGAATTTAATGACATGGTTTCTGATAATGTGTATGATGTTTTTCCTCCTATGAGAAGTATAAGTCATTGTAATGATTTGATATCTAGAGATAATTTTTGTAATAAAACACCACATAAGTTAACACCTAATTAGAAGATTGAGCTGAATAGACAAGTGCAAGAATTATTGGAGAAGGGATTGATTAGAGAAAGTTTGAGTCCATGTGTTGTACCTGTAGTATTGAAACCTAAGAATAATGGGGTATGGAGAATATGCATTGATTCTAGAGCTATAAATAAGATAATAGTGAACTATGAATTTCCTTTTCCTAGGATGGATGACATAATGGATAGTCTAAGTGGAGAAATATTTTATAAAGATTAATTTGAAAAGTGGATATCACCATATTAGAATTAGAGAAGGAGATGAATGGAAGACTACTTTTAAGATTAATCAAGGATTGCATGAATGGTTGCTTATGCCCTTTGGTTTGATTAATGGACCTAATACTATCATGAGGCTGATGAATGAAGTTTTAAAAAATTTCTTGAATAAGTTTGTTATTGTATATCTTGATGAATTTTTGATATTATTAAAAGTAAGAAAGAGCACCTTGATCATATCAAAGAAGTATTGTAGCAATTGAAAGAGGAAAAGTTGTTGATTAACTTCAAGAAATGTTCCTTTATGAAATAATAGATTTTATACCATGGTTTGAAGATGAACCCTGAAAAGGTAAGAGTAATTCTTGATTGGCCTATACTTGAGAATATTGGAGAGGTAAGATCATTTCATGGATTGGCAAGCTTTTATATGAAGTTTATATCAGTTCTTTCAATTCTATTTGTAATGCTATGTCTGAGACCATGAGAGGAGATAAAAAGAATTTGAAATGGACACATGGAGCATAAAATATTTTCAAAACATTGATGTAAAAGATCACAAAATTACCTAAACTTTCTTTACCTGATTTTAGTTAAGTTTTTCAAGTTAAGTGTGATGCTAATGGAAGTTCAATTGGAGTTGTTTTGAGCCAAGAGGGAAGGCCTATAAAATTCTTTAGTGAGAAATTAAATAATGCTAAGAGAAAATATTTATTTATGATCAATAATTCTATAATATTTTTCAAGCTTTGAAAAAATGGAAACATCATTTGATGCCTAAGGATTTTGTATTATACACTAAATATAAAGCTTTAGAGTATTTGAGAAGTCACCATCAGTTGAATCAGAGACCTTTGAAGTGGGTTGAGTTCTTGTACAATTTTCCCTTTTCATTGAAGCATAAGAGTGGTCAGTTAAACAAAGTTGTTGATTTATTAAGATGAAGAAAGAATTTTTTGACAAAGATGAGAGTTGTGGTACTTTATTTTGATGACTTGTAGTGTTTGTATGAGACTGATCTAGATTTTGTAGAACCTTGGAAATATTGTAAGGAATAGACAGTGAGTGATAAATGTATTGATTATTTTATTCAAGAAGATATGTTGTTTAGAGGAATTTAGTTATGCATACCAATAGGATCTATGAGAGAGAACATAATAAAAGATAAACATTGTGGTGGATTTTTTTGACATTTTAGGATTGATAAAACTGTTAAACTAATTTTTGAGAGATACTTTTGGCCATAGATTTATAGGGATGTGCAACGAATGGTTAGAAGTTGTAGAATTTGTTAGGTAGCAAAAGGAACTAGCCAAAATGTAGGATTGTACTCGCTTTTACCTGTACCTAATAGATCTTGGGAAGATGTAAGCATGGATTTTGTTCTTGGATTTCCTATAACTCAAAGAGATAATGATTATATTTTTGTAGTAGATGAAATTTTTTCAAGGCTGACACATTTCATACCTTGTAAGAATACCTCTAATGAATTGCATGTAGTTGAGTTAGTTTTCAAGGAATTAGTAAGATTACATGGTTTTCCTAAGACTATTATTTCAGATAGGGACACTAAGTTTGTTGGCTATTTCTGGTGAACACCTTGGAAGAAGATGAATATAGAATTAAAGTTTAGTTTTAAATTTCACCTTCAAACAAATGGAAAAAATCACTAAGATGTTTAGTTGGAGATAACCCTACTAATTGGGATTTATTTTTGCCACAAGAAGAGTTTGCATCCAATAATTATGTGAATAGAAGTACTAAGAGGAAAGCATTTGCAATTGTTACTAGATTTCATCCTAAAGGAACCGTAAAGTTGAAAGAATTGCCTACTAAGACAATAAGGAGTGTTGAAGTTGAGAACTTTACAGTTTTCATGAAGACTTTAAATGAGGAAGTTAAAAGAAATTTGGAAGACAGTAATCACAAGTATAAATGCATAGTTGATAAAGGAGAGACAAATATTTTTAAGTTAGTGACAAGGTTATCATTCATTTGAAGAAAAATAGATTTCCAGTTGGTACCTACAATAAGCTGAAAATGAAGAAGTTTGGACCTTGTAAGATTTTAAAGAAGCTCTATAGTGGAAATGCCTATGAAGTGGAATTACCAGAAGATATGGATATATCACCTATATTCAACATTATAGATATATTTGAATACTATGAATTAGAAGATGAGAATGGCAATAAGGGTACATGCAAGATCATGGTCAACCAAACTATGCTCTTAAGTGACAATAAAAAATTAGAAAATTCAGGGTTATGTCAACTTGACATGTAATTTTCTACTTGTTATTAAATTTTTATCAAAAATTTGAGAGAAATGAATCTCTAGAAAATTGAATCTAATTTCTAAACTACTAGGACTTATCTCAAAATAATAATAAATAATTGGTTAAAATTTTGAATTTTAATGCAATATTACAACAAATTTAGATCAAAAATATGAAGTAGACTTATGTCTGGCCACCTTAATCAAAATCAAATGATAATATTTTTTTAATAATATTCTAGATATAAGTAGTAGAATCATGCCTAGATGTGACACATATTTTTGGGTATTTTTATTCTAAATAAATAATAAATAATCAATTTTTGACTTTAGTATTTTTGGAATAAAAAAACTCTCGTGTTTGACCATCTTAACTAATTCAAAACTATGCAAAATTCAGTTTTTCATTTTTTTTCCTTATAGTAGAAGAAACATAGAATGTGATGCATCTTTTGGATTTAAAAAATGTTGTACCATTTGAAAGTTATAGTTGTTTTTGAAGTAGTGTGTTAGTTAGCACTTTCTACATAACTCCGTTAGAAAATAAGTAATAATTACTTACAAAACTCATCATTTGAAAAACCATAATCTTAAGAAACCCTTTTCATTTCATCAAATTTTGGTGAAAAAAAAGTTGTTAGCTACATGTCTGAAGTAAAAATCACATAAAAATAGGCCAAAAGCACATTTTTAGGATGTTTTTAAAGTTGACCATATAGGTTTGGTATCAAAAGATATAGTAGACCTTATAAAGATATTAAATGTTTTCATTTAGTATCAAGGTGGGTGGGAAAAAAGTTGGAATGGATTTTGAAATGGTTTGAGATATTTTAGAACTTCAAATTTTTCAGATTGCCACTTTTTGGCACACCATGATCCTACACATACTTGTGACCCGAATTCTCCTAGAACGCAAAAAGAAGACATTGAAAATATTTTGAATAGTAGAGTTAGCTAGAGTACTAGAGGAAATGATTACATGGAATACCCAGTTTAGTGGAAAGACAAGCCAAACAAAGATAGTTCATGGATTAGAAGCTAAGTTGGATCTTTATGATTTATGTTAGAATGTGAGTAGTGTCAAATGTGGACATTGGTTCTTTATTAACCTTGGGTGTCTAATGCAGGAGCATCTTGGGTCTTTGAGCTATCTTACATCAACCAAAAATATATCTTGGTTTCTATAGTAGTCTTTTGTTCATAAAGTAGTCATTGCTTCTATTGGATTTGCATTATGCAAAGTTAACACGTTGAAGAGGATCTATCTTTGATCCTCCTCCTAAGAGTGCAAGCCTCGATCATTTGAACTTCTTGAGTCATGAACCATTCTTTGCAATCTTTTTTTTTTGTGTGTTATTTTATTTGGCACATTTTCTTATGTTAATGTGATGTGTTGTGAAGCTAGGAGCCAACTTCTAAGACACGTGTGGATTCACCCTCAAGTGTGCATTGAATTATGTTTAATTTAGGGCTAGTATTGGTTAACTCTTCCTAGGTTGGACATATAATTAATCAAATTCTTGAGTAACCAACTTGTGGCTTAGCTAGCTATAGAAAGAGTTTGGTTAGTGTTAGGAGAGTAGTAAGGAGAATGATAGGAGATATTGGGAAGCGGGATGAGATTCCAAATAGGATTCTAACTTTGTAATTTCATTGTATATGGGAAAAAACTAGATGACCTCAAAACTAGGCATGTGGAAAGTCTTCTTTTAATTATTACAACACTATGGTTACCAATTATCAAGCTTTATGTTCAAATGTGTTACTTATAAATTACACCCAAGTAAAAGTCTAGACTCTCACCTTGTGTATATTGTTTTCTATGTTTCTTCCGTGTGTAACTCTGAGTAGGGTTATTTTGAAGCTTAAATTCAATTGATTCTTCTAAATTTTTCTTGTCTCCCTAAACTAATTTAAAATGATGTGCATAAATTGGTGAGAAGCTATAAAATTTCAAACAACAAAAGGAACTAGTTAGAACTTGGAATTGTATTCACCATTTTTTATACCTATTAAGCCTTGGGAACATATTAGTATGGATTTTATTCTTGGTTTACCTATAACTCAAGAGAGGTAATGATTGTATTTTTATAGTGGGAGAAAAATTTTCAAAAATGGCTCTTTTCATACCTTATAAGAAGACATCTGATTTTGTACATGTGGATGGATTATTCTTTCAAGAAGTAGCAAGGTTGCATGATTTTCCTAAGAATATTGTTTCACATAGAGATACTAAGTTTACTTATTATTTTTGGAGAACACTTTGGAAGAAGTTGAATCCAAAGTTAAATTTTAGTTCTACATTTCATCCACAAATAGATGGACAAACTAAAGTTGTGAATAAAAGATTAGGTAACTTTTTGAGATGTTTGGTTGTACATAAGCCTATTGATTGGGATTTTATTTTGGCACAAGTAGAGTTTGCATAAAATAATTCTATGAATAGGAACACTAAGAAGACACCTTTTGATATTATTACTAGAATAAATGCTAAGGGAACTACTAAATTGAGGGATGTGAAGCATGAGATAAAGATAAATGTTGAAGTTGAGGAATTTGCAACTTTCATGAAGACTTTTCATGAGGAAGTAAAAATGAACGTCGAGGATAGTAATTAGAAATACAAATAGAGAGATGATAAGAGGAATGAGAGGAATGAACCTATTGTAAGATAAAAATGAAGAATTTTGGTCCTTGTAAGATTTTGAGAAAGTTTAACAGTGGGAATGCTTTTGAGGATGAATTGCCAAAAGATATGGATATTTCACCTATATTCAACATTGCAAATAACTTTGAGTATTTGAACTAGATGAAGATTTGAAAACTAGCTTGGATTATCATAAGAGGAAGACATATAAGATTGAAGGATTTTGAATAGCTGAATAAGTAAGAGAACTGGAGGAAAGGACTACATGGATTAACTAGTTTAGTGGAAAGCCAAACTAGTTGAAGAGAGTTCATGGAGTACATAAGGTGAGTTGAATCTTTATGATTTAGGTCAGAATTCAAATCATGATGTCCATTCTTTATTAACACTAGGTGTCTGATGTAGGAGCATTTTGGGTCTTTGACCAATCTTGCATTAATAAAAAAATATTTCTTATTTTATGTACTAGTTTATTTTTCATGTAATAGTCATTGTAAATATTTTTTTGATCTTGTGTGTAGTCATCATCATATTGAGGACCTATCCTAGATCATTTCCCTAAGTGTGCAAGGTCTCATGTTCCTTAATTCTTGAGTTCTATGTCATTCTTTGTGGTTCTTGTTTCCTTCTATTTTATCTAGCAAAGTGTGTTATTCCAATTAGCATAGTTAGGATTTGACTCTTGGCATGTGTGGACCTACCTTTAAGTGAGCATGAATTCATATTATTCTTTATGAAAATTATGGTTTACTCTTCCAAGTATGGGTCTGTATTTTAATTAAATGCTTGACTACTCAACTTGTGACATAGCTAAATAGAAGATAGAGTATATGATCTAAGGCTCTAAAATTATAAATTTGTATCTTTTGTAAGGCCACAACCTAGAAGGCCTCACCTCCAGGTATGCTCTAGTCCCTTTTTATGTGAAGTCAAATAACTACACCTACATGTATGTTTTATCTCATCTTGTGTTCCCTATTGTTTCATTGAATTTTATGTATAGCTTCTGTGTGCATTTTTGAGTAGGGTAATGTTGGAAGGTTTAAATTTTTTCCACATATGTTTGCACCCATTCTCATGTATTCTTGATCATGTTGCATCAATATACTATGTTTTGATTAAGTAAAAATAGGTTTTGATAGGACTCAAAACCTTTTACAAAGAGTCAAAGCATATAAGCATAAAATTTCCAAATGAAACTATGCATTAGTAACCATAAATAAAAGAAACCAGAAAAAGAGAACCCACAATAAAGGGTCATACAACAAAGAAAATAAAAAAAACCAAGAAAACACAATAGAAGGAAAGCTAGAAGGACTTCAAAAGGTTCACTACCTGATCAGATAGAATGTTTATTTTAGCTATAGAAGCCCTTATCTCATCAATCTCTTTATCATCCATAGCCTTAGGTTTCTTTGCACTTTCTCTAGTCCATTTACTAGGTCCTTGATCATCCCGCAACTGCTTATTTCCATGGTCCTTTCTCCCTTATACCAGCTTCTCCAAAAGGATCTCAATATTTTCAATGGTGACCTTAAGGGTCAAACAACTCTATTCAACAATCTTTTTCAAAGTGTTCTCCATTCCTATGACCCTTCTATTCAACTTATCCACCCTTTTCTAGACATCTTTAATCACATTTGCCCATATTTCTTACTATCTCCTCTAGGGGTGGCACTTTTTTTTATCATATTAGTAACATTTTTAGCATTACCAATAAGATCAATAAGTCTTTCTAGATGGTGGCCCAAAGTTTGAATCAATATCCTTCCTCATTAGTCCTAGGTTTCCAAACACACCAATCACATTCCCATTAGCATTTTTATCAAGGCTCTATCTTAGACTATCCTCCCCTAGGTTCAAATTGATATTCTTAGCGTTATCTTCCAAGTTTAGGTTGGCATTCCCTTTGGGAATCTTATTCATTCTCTCAATGTCCATTTCCCCCTTATAGGAAAGAGGTTCCTCATCGAATGGAATTTTTCTTATCACTTTTAACATTCTTCTTTTTATTTCTATCATTAGCTCTTCTGTCACTAGTTTTAATAAATTTTCCCCCTTACCCTTCTTACCTTTTTTCTCCATAATCTCCTCATCACTACCCAAATCATTATCATAACCCATCTCCTCATCATTCCTTTTCCTTTTCTTAGAAGATGAACCACATTGGCCAAAAATTTTCCACTTATTCTCCATCAGCTAATACTCATCATCCATCTCATCCTCATAACCATCTTTAGATTCACTCCCTTCCATATCATAATCCTCCAAGGTCTTCCTACTAATACAAGGTTTTTTCACTTTCTTCATATTTAGAATATTCATGATTAAATCCATAATCCCTTCATGAAAAGCATGGTCCCCATCTCCATCATTTTGAAAACTTGGAATAGAGTTATCTAGAGATTTCATAAGGTAAAAAGTGAAATTAATTCTAACCTTATGCCTAAAATGGTTCACCAACATAGAATGATGTCCATAAATTTTGGAATAGCACCCATCTAGTGTAACATACTCAATCAAAACAAAAAAATCAAATCTCCAAGGTCTAGTAATGCTTTTAGGGCTAAAGTAAGAGTTACTAATTTTAACCAAACTTTTCTCTCCTAGTCCGAATTTGTACAAGAATCAACAACTCTATTTAAAACTTTTTCTTTATCTCTAAATAAGTTAATCCCCTCTATATTGAAGCCTGTACAATTAGAAATTTGCTCCTCAGTAACCTGCATGTGTTGATATCCCACAAGAATGCTTCCACTCTTCTAGTATTTGATAAATTGTTTAATTTTCAAGTTAGCCCATAATCTTGTCCCTTTCTAGAATGGTCTAGATGTTAGGTTTATGGTTTTGCTTTGAGCAATTACCAGGCTCGCATCTCTTCTTCCTGCCACCCATATCTCTATTCATGATAAAAATACATCTCTCCTTTGAGAAAGAAAGAAAATTCATAGTCTTTACTAGGAAGAAAAAGCCATCTCTTCAATTCTCGAAACAAAATCACAATCCATGTGAAAAAAACCAACTAATCACATCATAATTATACCCCAGCCAGATAGACCTTTTCCAACTCATCTCATAATTAAACTACATTGTAGAAATAATAATTTTTTAAGATTTTTTTATTTACTACCTATCTGATTGTACTCTATCAAAGATCGACCTTCAATAGGGATGTCACTACCATTATACCAAACAATCTTCATGTGGCTTTTGCAAGCCACGTTAGCAACCCAATTAGCCGCCATGTTGGCTTCTCTATAATTATGAGAAATAATATATTCATCAAAGGAATTAATCAAATTTAAGGCTTTCTAAATTATATTGTGATTATTTCATGAGTGAATAGTGATCTTATTAAGAAAATTGATGTTGTTTAAAGAATTCCCCTCAAGCCATATTTTCTCAAGATTGTTACAGTTAACAAGTAAGAGACCATGTAATGAAGAAATAGTTTCCACTACATGAATATTTTGATTTCCTATAGGGATCACCATAGCCCCATTTCTATAACCATTTCATATCTGATAATGATCCCACATCCAACAATCCCTAGATTTCCTTTTGAAGTACCATCAAAATTGATTTTATACCACCCTTCAGGAGGACAACCCCATCTAAAATCACTTCTAGGGTTGATCTCCATGTGAGGATGAAGAGGTTCATCAACCTTATAGTTCTTGATAACTATGGTCTCCCAGTCATCTTTAGGCTCATGAACCTCAATACCAATCATGACATTCTCAAACACCACCCTCCTAATCCTGTAAAATATCTAATTGGAATTAACTCCTTAGCTATAAAAACCCTATCATTCCTTTCTTTCTAGATCCCCAACAAAAATGAGATAGGAGAAAGTTCCAAATCTTGATATACAGAATATTGTGAGAAGAAGACTTCCAAGAAAAAAATAATGGATATTGTCAAGAGAGACCCTCTCAAAACACAAGAGTTTAAAAAAATTATCCCATAACTTTTTGACATATATACAATGTAAAGTCAAATGATCAATAGATTCCTCTTCCTCCTTGCAAAGGTAGCATCTATTGACAAGTGAAAACCCTTTCTTCTTTACATTATGCATGGTGAGAATTTTACCCTAAAAAAAATCCCAAAAATATATGTTAACTTTAAGGATCATGCCCTTGAACTAAGCTTTCCCCCAACATTTTTCATGGTAGTCTTCAAAATTCTTAACATATAGAGAGGAAACTAAGAACATCCCATTGGGGTTAAGCTTCTAGATGAGAGAATATTCTTCTTCAATCAAAAAGACAACATTTAGCATAATTTTTAGGTCCTTCTGGAATAAATCCACTATAATAAAGTCCACCCATTTACCATCTTCCCAATAATCAGCAACATAAGTAAAAAAAGCCATCTTACACTGCATCATATAGCCATTCCACTTCTGGTTATTACTAAGAGGGTGATCCAACACCCATATATATCATCTTAGGATTGAATAGTTTCCTCGTTTCCCACTTTCCATGTCACCCCCTTATTGACCATCTTTTTATTTTTTGAGCATTTTTTCCTATAATGGATCCTTCTTGAGTATTGTCATTATTAAGAAAATGGTGGAGACTCCTATTATCCATATTATATTTGTTATAGAAAATATTATTCCATTCTCCATCATCACTTAAAAATATCCATATCAATTTATACAACAAATAATCATGCATATTACTAATTATTTGCAGCCCCAATCCCCCTTTTTTAATAGGCTTGCACACCTTCTCCTAGGCTATAAGAGTCATTCTTTTCTTTATTTCCATACCTGTCTATAGAATTTTTTTTTGTATTCTCTCAATTATATCATAATATTTCTTAGTAATTTTCAACACACTAAGAGCATATAGAGGGATATTCTGAATAGTTTTTCTTAACACTAATCTTACCAA
Organism: Cupressus sempervirens; assembly: GCA_028749045.1. Classification (NCBI taxonomy): domain Eukaryota; kingdom Viridiplantae; phylum Streptophyta; class Pinopsida; order Cupressales; family Cupressaceae; genus Cupressus; species Cupressus sempervirens. The sequence goes on from CM053785.1 coordinate 743,034,243, forward strand.
CCTGGCTAAGGAGAGATCCTTTCCACACTACAAGCTTGTTATAAATTTTATCAATCAAGGATCTCCAAAAGGAATCAGGGGAATCCAGGTAAAGAGGTAGACCAAGATAAGACCCTAGGAGACTGCCAACCTTACAACCCAAAATTCTCTTAATATTAGCTTTTCTATTCTCATTAACATTTATGAAGTAGATGGAGGCTTTTAGCCAGTTAATGAGCTAAATATTGGCACACCCATAATTTTGAAGAGCCTTCCTAATATTTCTAACATTTTTCACCATAGCTTCTCCCATCACAATAGAGTCATCCAAATATTTCTTGTGAGAACAAATTTGATCCTTAGATAAGGGTCTAAGACCAACAAAGTCACCTTTTTAAACTATTTTATCAATGGATCTACCAAAGCATTCTATCATTAGGATAAATAAAATAGAAGATAAAGGGTTCCCTTGTCTTAAACCCCATAAGGCTAGAAAAAAGAAGTCGGGGAACCATTAAACAAAACTAAGAAAGTTGCAGAAGAGACCAAAATCGAAGTGAGATCAGAGAATCTATCCTTAAACCCAACAACTTATAGTGCTAATCTTAGAAAGTCCCAATCCACCCTATCATAGACTTTTGACAAATCTAATTTTAGCAGAAACCCTTCTTTTTTAGATTTTGTCAAAGGCTAGATAACCTCATGGATAGAAATAATAGAATCTAGGATTTCTCTTCTTGGCATGAAACCATTCTATTGTTTTCTAATCAAAGAAGGAAGAAAAGTCAAAATTCTTAAAGTAAGAACTTTAGAAATAATCTTATAAAAGGAGTTATAAAGACTAATAGGTTTGAACTGATCTCCAAACTATCAACCCCCTACTTTTTGGGTATCAAAGCAATGAAATTGTCATTCAACTCTTTCAAAAGTTTCCTACATCCAAAAAATTCCTTGATACCATTAAAAACATCTTCATTTATAATATGCAATAGGTATGAAAGAAGAAAAAGGGAAAACCATTTGGGTCTGGTGCTTTGTTCCCCTCAAAAGAAAAAAAAGCCCTCCAAATTTCCTCCTTAGAAAGAATAATAGTAAGAACTGTATTCTAGTCTTCATTGAGGATGTTAGGAATATAGTCCAAGAAATCTTTTTTGCAAATCCTTATCAAGATTGGTATCCTTTTTTGATAGCTCACTGAAATACATGGTAGCTTCACATCTAAAGTCTTCTTCTTCCTTAGTAATCACCTCATCTACCTTCACTCTATAAATTTTGTTAACCATTCTGTGTTTCAAAGTAGTCATGTGAAATTACTTTGTATTTCTATCCCCTTCTTTCAAAAATATCTTTCTCGAATGTTGCCTCTAGAAAGTTTCTTCTTTAGTGATTATGTCATGTAGGTCCACCAATTTCACATCCTCATCCTCCTTAGACACATTCTCATATCCATTCATCTAGATATTGTCCTATATCTCTTTCAACTCCTCCATAATCTTCCTGTTGTAGTAAAAAATGTTACTAAAAGTTTCTTTATTCTATCTTTTAATGTTATCTTTAACATTTCTCAAATTCTTTGTGACTTTAAACATTTTTGTCCCCTCCACCTTAATCATCCACCTTCCTTTATAAGATTCGACAAACTAGGATGAAAGTTCTACATTTTTTTAAAATGAAAGGGAAATTCCCTTTTCATAGAAATAGGATCAACTGAAAGAGAAATAGGATAAAAATCAGGCTCTTCTCTTACGTAAGCTGATAATCAAAAAGAGTAATATTGAAACCAAGCATTACAAATTAAAGCCTTATCTAGTCTAACTTGAATAATATCATTTCTTGCTCTTCTATTTGTCCAAGTACAATTTATTCCTTATCAATCAATATCATGAAGATCGTGTTCATCAATAAAATCCATAAAATCAATTATGTTGTCCAAATTAGGCTGACTACCTTAGAACTTCTCATTTTCTTTCAATGGTGTATTGAAATCTCCCATAATAACCTATCCCTCATCAAAAAATTCCCTCATTTAATTAGAAATTTTAGACCAAAAATATTTTCTTCCTCACTTTATATTATGACCATAGACATTAGTTTGGACCCATGAAGTGTCATCCTTGATATTCCAGCATCTAATATTCACCATATTGTTTCTCTATGATATAATCTTCCGTTTGATATTACTACAATTCAAGATCATTGATATACCTCCAAAAGCCCCATCAAAATCAACCCGTATTTTTTTACCATTACCAAAAAAATTAGCTTCTCAAACTTATCTTTAGGCATCATAGTTTCTTGAAGAAGCACTATATTGGGTTTCTTATCTCTTATCATATTCCTAACCATATATTTCTTGTGAGGGTTATTCAACCCTATTACATTCAATAAGATGATCTTCATTACTTTTGGAATAATACTAACATGAGGATTGTCCCTTGAGTACCTTCTACTATATTCCTATTTTCCTCCATAGTTCTTTTTTTCTGATTTAAATGCCTTCCCATTGTGGTGTGAATATAACTAACATCTTTTTTATTACTTCTCATATTTCTAACAACCACCACATTTTCGTTGTTTCTCTTCTAATTATCTTATCTATTCTTGTTTTTATTTCTTTTCTTATCTACCACTTTTGTCCAATCATTTGAATTGATTTTATCCTCTCCATGGAAAGCCAAAACAATATATTTAACATCTCCCAATTTAGGAGTGCAAACCTCATTTAGATTTTATATTCCCACCTTATGGGCTGAACTTATTTCCATCAGGGAATAAATCTGAGAGCATTGAGAAAGTCTAGCCCCAAGAACAGTACACTTTTGATTATCCTAAAAATACATCTCATTGCTAGTGATAGGAATATCATTGCTAGCACCTAACATTTCTTTCTCAATAATGCTCATGCAATAGATCCTTGTATCAACTAAAGTATCTATTGTGCTACTTTGGGCTTTCTCATCATAGGTATCATTTGCATACTAAGATTTTATCATAGCAGACTCCTTATCTAAGCCTAGTTCTAGATCTATCAATAATGGGTCTCCATTACCATTATAATTTTTCTTCAGCTCTTCTAACTTTTGGTTACTACTCAAATCACTCTTTTTCTCTTCTAGCTTTTGATCATTACTACAAGTACCACTTCTCTTCTCATTAATTTTTAGGGTTTGATCTTTAAGATCAAAATACTTGATGCCCTTCTTGACCCATTCTTTTTTGAACTACTTAGGGATATTGGCTCTACCAGGGCATTTCTTTTCCTAGTGTCCCTCTTTTTTGTAGTGGAAACAAGAAAATGGGATAGACTCGTATTCAATTTTTTGCACCCAATTCCCTAGTTTTGATTGTAGTTTAATGCATTTAGGCATATCTGCACCTTCAATGACACCAAAATAGATTCTTGCATATGTAAGTCATTTCCTCAACATTATAACTAGGTCCATAGTTGAAAGCTCTCCAAAAGTATTTGGAATACCTTGGAAAATATCTTCCATCTAGAATTTCAAGGGCATACACAGTATAGTTTCAACTAAACCACTGCTTGGACTATCATTTCATCCTAAAAGCTTATATTGGGTCACCATTTATGTAGAATCATGGTATTTCTCCCAATTAGTATGGGTCTACTAAAAAAATATTTCTATGATCTTCATACCAGAGAAAAAGAATGATTTGTACATTATAGCCACATCAACTTTCCCTTTTAAAACCCATTTTCTTTTCACAAAGGCCCTGATAATCTCAATATTAGGTCTAGCTCCCAGGAAATGCCTAATGAGCATGTTATCCATTCTAGAGATATTTAAGTCTATGATTTGGTCTAGGATTTCTAACCCAAACGAACCTAGCTCAGCATTCAAAATGTTTTTCATAGACCTGGAAGAGTGGACTTACCTCCTAGTTTGAATCCAAATAGACCTGACCACTTTTTTGCATGGACCATCTAAAGTGGATCAAATACTATATGAATATGTAACCATTTGGTCCCTAGGCACATTAGCACCATTAGGATCTAACCTTATTCCATGTTGGCCTCTGTTTCAAAACATTCTAGTACCATCTAGTACCTGCCCACTTCCCTTGGTATTTGAAATTTCAATTCCTCCATTCTCACTCGCTACTCCTACCATCGCAACCATCTTTCAATATACTATATTATTTGGTGACAATATTTTTAATATAATATAGCTCATTGTATCTCTTGGAGTGTAATATTCATTCTATAGATCAAGGACAATATTATGTATATCCAATTTGATTGAATGGATCCAACAAATGAATTGTACTTGAATTATTTGGTATCTCTATTATGGTTAAGTTTTTAAACCGAGAGATATCCTATAAGGGTCTCATTATGAGGTGTGCATAGTATTGATTTCAAAATTCTATTTTTTATTATGGTATTTTGCATTTCAATGATGATCATGACTATTTATGTTCCAAATTTATTTTTTTTACTTCTTGGATTTGATGAATCTTAAGGATCTTATATATTTCTATCTGTATTATTATGTTTTTTTCATTTTTAATTTGGGTCATAGGGAGGGTAAATTCTGGGATGATTTCTACAAGAGTGGGTCATAGTAAGTGTTAAGGCCCTAGTTGATTAGTCTATAGTAACACATGGTGGATTTTTAATCAAGTAAATTCATTACTCAAAAATAAATAGGTTGGGGTGGACATTAAATAGGATAAATGTTATGCCTCACTCATTTCCATGTGATATCCTATGTGGACCAAGTATGGGTTGAAGAAGTATGAGTTGCTTATGTGAGACTAGTTGAAAAATTAATAACCCTTTTTGTTGAGTTCCACTTGGGAGTTGGGGTCAAAAGAGAATATTAGGATAACCCAGAAGTCAAATCTATATGATGACTCTTCAATATTTGTCTTATAATTCCCTCCAAATTTCTTGTGGTTCACCTATAATATAAGTTGTGGTAACTTATTATATGTTATGAGTATATTTGTGTTATGGCTGATGTGAAATCATTTTGGTTTCTTGTGTATTGCTTTAATGTAATTCGGTGTGCTTACATTTGTAGTGCGGGGCCTTTTTAATCTCCTAGATTCGCAAAGAATTCGTTAAATTTTCACATTATTAGGTGGCAAATATGTTTCCATCATACATTGTATATTTGTGCTTCATCTTATTGGATGGATTATTTTTCTTTGTTGTACACTAAATTTAGTTTCATGATGGATGATCCTTACTATATCACATATTATGTACTATGGCTTGTGTAATTATAAACTTAAGCCCATGTAACTAATCACAATATAAAAAAATATTGATTATTCATTTATATATTATTTAGAGTAAATAGTTTATTATATAATTGATTACCATGTAATAGCTTAACTACATGAATAGGATAATCATTACAAATATCATATTTTCTTTATTTTTTAATTGTTTATATTTTTATTTACTCCTTTGTAGATATGTTGTGAGCCCCAGATAATATGATTTAATGATTAGTTAAATAATGCCTATTAATATTAGTTGATATAATCATTCTTATCTTTGAGTTTTTCTTTAAAAAATAAAAAAAAGGGTTTCATTTTCTCAAATAAACTTTTGTTATCCTCCTTAGTTCCCTTGTGAGGTATTATATTTGATATAAAGTGTGAGTTGTATAGTAATAATTTGGTGAGCCCATTTGGTTTTTGTTGAGTACCCTATTATTCTCCTTTTTCTTTAGAGATTATATACCTTGGTTATATGGTTTCAAAACATCTTGGATTTATCTTCCTAGAAATAATTCTTTGTTTACAATTGATAACATCAAACATGACACTAATGTGAAGTTATGTAAGCCTAACAAGATAGGGAGATGGGCAATGGCTTACTTTAGAAACTCTTACCTAGAAGAGCAAAGAGACTTTAGAGAGGAGGATAGGCAATGGTTGATTAATTCGATGCCCTTTGTGATATCAGTTGAAGATAACTTTGAGTTAATTCAAATGGTGATAGAGGAGGAAGTCCACGGAGCTATGTTCTCTATGAAAGCTTACTAATCCCTAGAACTAGATGGGTTCCTGCTGGCATTCTTTCAACACTTCTGGAAAGCTATCAATTTGGACCTCATTTGAGCCATCTGAGATATTTTAGAACTAGAACGATTCTCAAATGGCTCAACAAAACCTTCATTGTACTAATTCCCAAGGTGAAAGACCTAGAGGTCCTTTCTATCTTTAGGCCAATTATTCTATGTAACACCACTTACAAGATATTCTGTAAAATCCTAGTAAACAAGTTGAAGCCCCTGCAACATAAGTTCATAGGAAAAGAAAAGAGTGGGTTTATCCTAGGGTGACAAATCCTAGATGCTACTATAACAATGCATGAAGTCTTGCACTCTTTGGAGAAAAGTGGTAATCCTAGTATGGCCTTGAAACTCAAAATCTCTAAAGCTTATGATAAGATTAATTGGACCTTCTTGTATAAAGTTATGGAAAGGATAGGCCTTAGTCAGAACATTATTAGATTAGTAAAGTTGATGGTGGAAACTATCAGCTATTCTATGATGGTTAATGGGTCATCCTAGGGAAATTTTGGTGGGGAGAGAGGACTTAGGTAGGGTGATCCCATCTCTCCCCACCTCTTTATCATGGTTGCTAAAGACTTAGGAAGAGTGTTTAGGAGAAATTTGGAGGGGGGGATAATCAAAGGAATTAAACCTACCTCCACCTTGCCTCCTGAAGTGCTTCAATAGTTTTTGGATGACACCTTTCTTAGTGGGGAGTCCTTGATGAGTGAAGCCAGAGCTTGGAAGTCAGTGCTGGAGATTTTTGCAATGAACATGGGTCAAAAGATCAATTTTGACAAAAGTAAGGTGTTCTTCTTTAATACCCACTTGACCTACAATGGAGGATTGTTAATATTTTAGACTGCAACATTGTTGAGTTATTAGATATTTACCTGTGTCTCCCATTAACTATAGAAGATGTAAGTAACAACTTTTGGAATAGGATTTTGGAAAGAATGGAGAAAAAGCTGATTGGATGAAAAGGTAAAACTCTGAGTAGTGTGAGAAAGTTAAAACTATTGAGTTCCTCCCTCCAAGGATTATTAGTGTCTTTTTGTCCTTATTTAAAATTACTCAGTGCATGGCAAATAAACTGTAGAAAATTCAACATAACTTCCATTGGTCTTGAGGAAAAGAGAAGATTAGAATAAGTTTGGTTAGCTAGGAAATGGTTTGTAAACCAAAAAAAAAGGTGGTTTGGGAGTAAGGAAGATAAATGATCTAAACAATGTGTTTCTCACAAAGATAGGGTGGAACTTGATGAAAGGAGAAGCTAGATGGTGCAATATTATGAGAGCTAAGTACCTTAAAAACTTGAAGCTCTCTCACTACACCTAGAGAAATGATCTTCTTATGGGCTCCAAATTCTAGGAAAATGTTGTACAAAATAGAACCTTTTGAAAGAGGGTGTTAGATGGCTTGTGGGGAATGGTAACCAAATTAATTTCTTGAAGGATCCATGGCTTATAGATAAACCTTTAAAAAAACTAATTTTGGATTGCTCTAGTATCACCTACAAGACTAGGGGGTGGAATGGTAGCTGATTGTTTTTGTCAGGAAAGAAGGTGGAAAAAGGAAAAGTTACAAGAGAATGAAGTTGCTAGAAGGGAGCTGATTGATGAGCTTAATTCCTTGTTGGAGAAATATAGAATCCCGAGAAGAGACAAGATTGATGAATTCATTTGGAAGGCTACCTTGACAGGGGAATTCTCAGTTAAATCTACCTACATTATTGGTTAACAAAACCCTTGAAGATAATGACTGGAGGAATGTTTAGTTTAATTACTTAATCTCAAAGATCAATATTTTCTTGTGGACCACCATTCAAGGGAAAATTCTCAATAGAGACAACTTGATGAAGTGAGGATTTCAATTACCATATAGATGTCATATGTGTAAGATGGAGGAAGAAAACATCAACCACTTATTCTTGCATTACAGGTATGCATCAAAGGTGTGGGAGAGAATTATTCAGATGCTAGAGGTGAACTGGGTGCTTAATCTGGACTTGGCGTAGTTGGTAATGAATTGGCAGGGCCCCTTTACCCATCCCTTCCTTACCTATCTATGGAAGACCATTCTGCCACATGCTTTTTGGGTGTTCAGAAATGAGGAGAGAGAGCAAGCTATCATGGTGGAAAGGATCTATAAATTGATAGTCGAGAATATTAGTTACACCAAGTGGAGAAAACTAGTGTTTCCCCCGTCTACCCTTGAGGTTAGGGTGGAGAAGTACTGGTCATTGGTGGAAGGGATAATGGAAATCAATAATTCTAATCTTCTAGCTAGAAAAAGAACCCGATGGAAACCCTTGCCTACAAATTGGGTCAAACTAAATTTCAATGGTGCAGTTAGAAAGGAGGGCTCGGTAGGGGAGAGATAGTCAGGGACAAGAAGGGAAAGATGTTGTTGGCGTATACTAGTGAGTGAGGGAAAGTTTCTAATAATACAATGGAGGTGAGAGCTTTGTATTAGGGATTGAAATTGGTCATAGGTGTGGGTTGGAGAGATGTGCAAATTGGAGATTCTAAAATAATTATTGATACTATCAAGGGTAATATAAGGGAGGGATGAGCCATTAAATGTGTGAATGATGATATCAAGAACCTATTAACTACTCTTAATAGGTTTGATTAGAATCACATCTTTTGGGAGGGAAATAGTGTGGCTGATGAAATGGCGACAATCATATTAAAGGTGAAGGGGCTTAGATGTTGGAGGGATTTGAATGTATTACCAAATTGGTAAGGAAGTTAGTGAACCACGAAGTGAGAAAATGATGAGTCCTAGCTAGATATTTTGTATAATGTTGTTGAGTTGGTGGGGAGGACATGTCCTTGAAGTACAAGTGGCAAGGTGTAAAGAATTAAGTATGGGTAGTATTAATTAAGCATGACCCACAAATTGGAAGTTTGAAATGGGGGATTTTTTATTTATTTTCCTAAATGAGTCATTGTACATTGTGCAGAGAAACGAACTTTTTTTAAAGGTTTATATGTGTTGGGAATGATGGAAACGATTGGGAGATAGATTGTGGTGGCCAACACGTGATCTTTCTTACCAAGTTGGTTGTCTTCATGATTACTATTAATTGTGATTATCATCTCTACTTGTGAATTTTTCTGCCTAAGAGTGAAGTCTTTTTAAGAAAATATGTCTAGGTTTTGAAGGGAAAGAGAGGAGAGGTTAAAATTGCAAAGATGGGTGACGATTTGATGTGCATTGAACCAAACATGATTGTGGAAAATATGAGGAAGTCTAGGCTAGTGTGGTATATTCTTTAGGAGGGTGGTTTTGTCTCATTTATGGAGGCACTTAATGGGCATGATGAGAATTGCTCTATGCAATTTGTTAACTCCTAGGAGAACCATCGAGTTACCATAAATGGTATCTCACTTCATATTTTAAAAGAGGCATTTTCTTTGGCGCTGGGCTTTCCCATGAGGGGTGGGAAATGGTAGAAGGTGACAAGGGTGACTGATGATGCAAGCTTGCAACATTTCTTCATGGAGGGTGAGGAACTAATTCGACATAGAGGTGGTTTTATGAGGGAGAGGCTTCCTGACCCATGGAATGAGGTTTGTCTACTTTTGATAAAATATCTTACCTTGGAAGGAAGGTATGGAGTTTGAAACTACTATCATTTTCCTCTCCTTAATCATTTTCACCACCATGATTTCATTTCTCTTCCTTTCTTCCTACTATGTGATTTAGAGGATTTTGTTGTTGATGTGAAAGAAAAAATGAAAAAGGGGGTTAATTTCACCATTTTACACTAGGTTTTAATTTTTAGGCTATACCAATTTCATCTCACCCTTTCCCCCCCAAGATTGTGGAAATTAACATTCCTGTCCATCTAAACCCCTAACCCCAAATTGTTCCCCTTAGGATTATGGGTCCCAAAGCCCCTACCCCATAGCCTTCACCCAGTGGATCCCCGGTGAATCCCTCCCACTTGGGGAAGAGAGGGAGGTAGGATAAAGGGAAGTAAAAGGTGGTGGTTGAGTCAAAGGAGGAGGAGAGATGGGGTAGGAGGAGTTAGGGGAGGTTAGCAAAATCCCTTGCTAAGAGGAAGTTTAAGGAGGAAGCCTTGAAGGAGGAGGATTCAGATTCAGAGGATTTGGGCTACCCCAAATGGAGGATGAAAGAAAAAGCAGTGAACTTTGGGGTGGGAGGTACAGAGGAGGTGGAGGAGGATGATTCAAACTCCTCTAGTTCAGATTTGGGTGAAGGTAAGGAGAATAAGATGTGTCACATGTCTCGAAAATAGTTGAGTTGGGGTATGTGAACCTAACAAAGGATCAATTACTTAATATAGAGGATAGGATGCCTTCCACTGTAATGATCTCCTCCCCTATTAAGGTTGTTTCTAAAAATGCTTCTAACCTCCTATTTGTGCAAGATACCACAAAGACTACTATTGAGGACCATCTAGGTACTCAGCATAAGGCTAACAATTAGGTGTGGGAGAGAATTCTTGCATTGGAGGAGCAAATGTGCCTACTGACCAGGTTCATAGTTAAAGTGGCGTATGTGGTGGCTACCACTCTATGCTTGCTCAAAGATGCCAATGGGGACCTACCTAAGGAGGACTCTGAGTTTCTATTTGACTTCTTGATAGAAGACCAGGCGAATGTCCTCCTAGGGAGGAAAGAGGCCAAGAAATCTTAAGGGCTTCCCCACTTTTTTCTTTTTAATGTTATTAATCTCTTGGTTATCAGACTAAGTAGTTTGCAAGGCTATTACGCCTTTGTTAATATTTCTCTTTATACTCTTATATTTGATTTCAAATATTTTGTTTAAGCTTGCTGATATTCTCATAATTATTGTAGCAAATCTTGTTTTTGTTTCTAGCAGCAATAGGGATTAGTTTTGTTTTGATGGTAATCCAATGGTAGTTGACAAGTCTTCTCTTATGGGCAGCCCCCTTCTTTTGGCTACTATTAGTTCAAAAAAAATTCTCTATTTACTCTCTTTTGAAAGTGATCAAATCTTAAGGTATAGATGTTGTCAATTATGATAAAATAGTCATCTAGTAAGGTTTACTAAACCAATGATTATCTTTAGTTTTATATGATCATGAAATATGACCAAGTATATCACACAAAGACAATTAATAGACATATTATATTTATTAGCTAGATTAGTCAATTATGTATTATTAGCTATAATTTTAGATATGGATCAAATGATGTCTTAATATTATGAAAGTATGTTCCCCTAATTTAAGGTGTTGGCTAGTACAAGTTTTGGACAAAAAATGTGAAGATAAGTTTATATCAAAGAGTACATAGTAAGTTATAGAAGTCAAGTATTTTATCCTAAGGAATTCAATTGCCTAGCCAATTTAATAAATTCACAATAAAAGGATTCCATCCTAGATGTTATCCCTTAGTTATAAATTTCTAATAATGTTATTTTGGCTATTTTATACATGTTTATCTAAATCATTATGAAGGTTAAGTTGATAAAGTATTTAGAAAGGTATATAAAGGAATCAACTTCCACATATGAAGTACAATATTGTAATGTTTATGATATGTGATCTTTATGGATGATTCTATGATGATTTTTTTATGACTAATTATAAACTTTTGATGTATAGTTAAAATAACATGGGAAAATTTCAAAAGACCAATCAGATATTCAGATATAAAAGTAGTCAATTTTGGTATTATACCTATTGCTCATTGTATAGATTTTATATTATTATAAAGTAGATTGCTCCCATTATATTAGAAATCTTAGCAATATTGAGACCTCCAAGAAGGTCTCCACATCTTACAAGGACTATTGAACTAAATGTTTGTAATGACTCAAGTAATAAAGAAATTTCAGATTAGCATATAGTTGTAGGTACCATCCCCACTAAGGTTTTCACTTGGCTAGGATTCCTTGAAAACTAATCATCATGTTATGATTTTTTTATTACTATATTATTTTCTTTCTAATATTGGTATTTATGGAATCATATCATTAAGATTTGGAATTTATATAGTTGGTACGAAAGTGTTGCAATACTAATCCAACCCACCTCTTAGAATATCCTATTGTTAAAAATTGGTATCATAGTCTACTTATGCCAAAAAAAAATTTATAAAAGTTGTGGAAAATATTGATTGATGCAAATAATTTTCAAGGAAAATTGAAAGTAGCACTTAAATATCTAGATAAAGATAACAAGAAAAAGGTTATATTAAAGATGAAGCTCAAAGATGCATAAGCCTAGATTAGGAAAATCAAGGATCAACTTGATATATGAAGGATAAAATAAAAGACCTACCTAAAAAAATCAAGGAGACTAAATTAGATAATGAATCAAATTTGATTATAATACTCAAGAAGCAAAGTTGGGCTCTCAAAAATGAAATCAAAGTTACATTACTATGGTTGGCTAAGGAAGATCAAGAAAATAAATCTCAAAAGGGGAAATGTAAAGAAAATCTAAAAGATAAAGTTAATGCATGCAAATATCTTACCACTCAACTCATATTAATCTAAAGTTTGAACTTGATGATTCAAAGCTTAAATGTAAGGGACTTGAGAAATACAATAGCATTGTCAACAATGTGATTATTGGTACTAAGTCACATCTTGTGTAGTTATATTCAAGCATTGGGAAACTTGACATGATATTGATTCAATGTAAGTATAAAGGAGACATGATAGGTATTTGATATGTTAAATGTGGATCTTCCAAGGAATTAAAAACATATCTTTTCATGATCCTGTACAAGATCATAATTGGGCAATAATTTTGAGTGAAGAACCTAAAGACCAGAAGAGACTATTAAGAGGAAGATGTTATGCATGAAATAACCATGGATACATGAAGAGATGTTATAAATGTATTACTGATTCTAAGTTATTTACTAGATATCATCTCCATTGTTGGATTTATGAATATAAATCACATGATTCATACAAAAGGCCTAAAAAAATAATAATGGAAGAACAAATAAATGACCAAACATCACAAGATGAAGACCTTTGGGAATCAAGAATACCATAACCAATTGTGTCACATAATACTAGTATAATGACTTTGGACACATAGCCAGATATTTCAGAATGCAAGTAAATGAAAATGAACCAAGGTATGGAAACGCTTTTATTACATGTTACAATTGCAATAATTTGGGACACATGATTAAATATTATAGATTAAATGGATTTTTGAAATATGAGAAATCGTAATATCTAAATAATAATTATGCTACAAAAATAAATAATGGTGTTAATCCTTGACTCAATATGAGAACATAAATAAGACACTTCTAGAGCAAAGAAAATATAGTAATGGGATGGTATAAAAAGAAAAAAAAAAGAGAATAAATTTTTCTTTAGAAAAAAAGGTAAATAGTGGGAAGAACTGAGCCCTCATCATCAACCTCACCAATACACAATTAGACCCTTAAATAATACTGGTAAGTTATGTGAGATTATTATGAGTTGTGAGAGGCATTAGTGATCATGAATCTATGTTTACAAATATCCATTGGCTATATGGATGATTAATTGATATTTGAGCATATACGGTTAATCATGTCAACTTTGATACTATGCAGCCAAACACATGTATGGAAGAAAGAATTATAAAGGTCTTAAGTGGAAAAATCAGATTAATCTTCACCATTTGAGTTATAAGAGATATTAGAGAGCTTAAAAAAGGAAATAAGGGAGATTGTGAAAATACTTAAATGAAATAAATACAAGAGCCAGTTTGATCATGATAAGGTATTTCTATGAATTGCAAGCTTTTGTTTGATGTATTTATACTAATTGTTGAGTCGTGAAATATCGAAAAACAATTAAGTATACAGTGTTATGGATAGAACTAGACTATCTTAAGAAGCATCCTTTAAAGTATATGGAACATTTCCCTTAGGGCGTGTTCTCACAAAACCTATAGGGCATATATCATTTCAAGTTTTAGTCCATGGGAAATAAGTGTATTTGGTAGATATTAATGAGATCTAAAATGATGATAAAACCTTGAAAAATGAGTTCAAACATTTGGAAAACATAAATATATTGTAGTAGATGGATTATGAGAAATTGATGAACCTAAATGGATTAAGATAGTATTAAGTAGGATCCATTTCAAGTTTTTCTAGAAATGAGGTGAATTTGTTATGATCACTAAGGATTTAATACACATAGTAACAAGCCTAGACAATATAGGCATAGTACTAGTTATGAACTAAGTGATAAAAAAAGAAGTTGAAACAAAAACTAGAAATAAATGGGATAAGTGTACTATGACACTTTTTGATATAAGAAAAAAAGATGTTAGAGTGATTGCTAAGATTTTAGAATAGAAAATGCACTACAGTAGTTGACACAATTCAATTTGACCAGGGCTAATTTGAACAACCTATATGATTGTAGTGTTAGGATTAAACTTAGATAGAAATAAAAATTACATACAAATACAAAACAATATTAGAAAATAATAAATCATATAGAAGAGAACACAAGATACCAAGATTTAACATTATTCACTCAAACCCTAGGCTACGTCCACCAAATAGAAAGTCCAATATTATTATGATCCAATGATTAAAACTTGATTACAATTTGTAATCCCTTACAACTCAATACTACTACAAGAAGCAATTTTTGTATCAGACATTATGAAACAATCCCTAACCCTAAGCCCTTTTCTACAAGTACTTTTACTGCTTTAGGGTTAAATTAGTTAAAACATGTCGGCCCTAAAATGTAGATAAAATAGCCCCAAAAAAATAATTTTCCACCCCCAAAGCCCTACTCAGGGCCCAACCCAACCCCAAACCTTGCCGAGGAATTATGGAGTATGTGTAGTACTTCCTTGATCAGTCTCCACAATCTAACATGTAGTTGAACATGAAAACTTTTATATATGTGAGATTCTAAGGAAACAATTCATGTAGAACCTGAGGATAACATGACAAATCATTACATTTATGTTTGGATAACTAATATTACATATGTTCTTTCATATAATTTATAAATTTCTAAATATGGATCCTCGTGGTTAGTTAAGCGAAACACCTACAATGGCCTTAATCACCAAACATCACCACATGCAATATAAAGCTAATATTACAAGTGCCTTGTTTGGCTTGTTTAAAGGATTCCAAAAAAAAATGAAGAAGAGAATAATAATCTCAAGAGTGTTAGAAAAACATGAAGAGATGATATGTTTTATGGTAGAAACCTATTAGGCATTCCTTGGAGTAATTGAGCCAAGAGAAATATGGACTCAATCACTTGGGTATGAATTTGTTCCAAAAATGATTGAATAATTTTTGGAGGTAATATTGGCTTTACCAAGACATAAAAATATAGAAAGATGGTGACTTTACAAACAAAATTTTACCTAAGTAAATGAAGAATTATATAAATTGTCAAGGAAAAGAAAGGTTGAGAAGTTTATTGAGAAAATTCTATAGAAAGAAGGAATAACCAAGGAATAGTGGACTACATTTAAGAAAAACAAAAAAACTATACTTCTAAGCATATATGGGTAGTACAATTGAAAAACTAGAAAATGAAGATATTACAAAAAATATAGAGGTGCAAGAAATGCCTAGTTTTGAGATTTCAAAGGTACAGATTATACCTCAACTTTATAGCTATACCTCAACCTTGTAGAGCAACTAGGAGGTCTATAAGGAATCCTCCTCTAGTTAAAGTTAAAAGTCTAGTTTAAATAACACCTACAAGAACCATGACACAAAAGTTTAAATAACAAAGACCTGGCCCTAAGAAATCCATAGGTCACTAAGAAAAAGATTGCAATTGAAGGTAGTTCAATATTTAGTAATTTACTAACCTTCATAAAAAAATTATTATTATTTCATTTGTGATTTTTATTTTAATCCCATCTATCATTCCTACAAGAATAGGTATGAAGTCATATTCACTTCTTTTGGAGATCTACAAGATGTATGTTTCCCCTTGTTTTCTATTATTCACAATAATATATGTATATATGTATATCTTGTATTTTCATGTAAGTTGTAGTTCCACACATCATCTCTCTTTTTAAATAAAAAGATTTAGTGCAAATTTACTTGATGGATGTTCATTATAAAGATAGAATATAGGTTGAATATTTTAGACTAACCCTTGTTTCACTCCACGTCAAGATGATTTATGTTTTTGTTTCCTATTCATATTAATTGATAGATGATTTGAAATTTTCCTAAATCCTCATGTTTGAGGTTGGTATGCGTTCTTTTTTTTTTCTTTCTATTATTATTACATCCATCATGCTTATGATTGCTTATGGATTCATTCATTTTTCATTTTTGATCTCTTGTGTGTGATATTTTATATTGCATTGGTGTGTGGAATATGACGTCTAGGAGTAATCAAAGTTGAAGGGAGAATAATGTAACACCCTTTTATATTTTAGTTTTGTGTGATATGATGCTTATTTGGACTTAAAATATTATAAAAATATCATAATATTACTAAGTATGATATAATATAATATAATAAATTGTAAGCATTGATAACTGAATATAATTTAATTGTGTCCTAAAATTTTGTATAGCTCATTAGTTATATCTCATTTTATCTTAATGATTATATCATGTTATGTGTGTTTCTTATCAGTTGATAAATCAAATTATTATTTTCTTATATGTATTATATACATGAAGACAATATTAAATTTTTTTATTGAATTATCTATTTTGGAATTGAATATTTTTCGTATCTTTTTCTTTCTTTCTTTGAAACTGAAAGGTTTTACTATACATTTTTTTTTTTCCTTAAATATGAATTAGTTACTTTTTTCTATTTGTGGATTGAAAAGAGGAATTTTGTGTAGGATACAAGGAGTTCATGCTTATAGTAAAAAATCCTCCTTGCTTGGGAATAAGATTTTTTTTTTTTAATTATAATATTTTTGGAGGATTAAGGGTTTCTATAAGTTGTCACAAATGAATGGAAGGAAGTTAGGAGCATATGCTTAAGCTTGGAGGGAATATTGGCTACAATTGCAAGATATCAATAAATTCATCATTTTTGGGGACTTTGTTTTGAAGTTTGATATTGGGTGAATTTTGAAAGAAAAGTGTGGATACATACTTTGTAGTTTAAGTTGGAATTGGCCCCTTTCATATTATGAAACTATTTTCTTTCTAATAGTTGCATAAGGAATTAAAAATGTCTTTCTCAACTGGTTATGTATTCTTTTGCATTATTATATAAATCCATATGAATTGTCTACTTTGGATTCTTGGTATCATCGTGTAATACATGATTTTTTTTCTAAGGTATTTAGTATTAGCTACTTGGATTTTTGGGCTTAGCGAGAAAGACTGATTCCTCACTTCCATTCTATGATGCATGTGGTAAAAAAATTGCACTCAATATATTATTTGAATTTTAAATTCTCATGAGCATTGATGTATTTTTATTAAGCCTTTTTCTAGAGGCATTGTTCAAAATGATTTTTTTTTCAAAATTAGTTGGAATTGGCCACTTTCATCATATGAAACTATTCTCTTTTTGATACTTGTATAAGGAATTGAAAATTTGTTTCTCAACTAGTTATGTATTCTTTTGCATTATTATATCAATCTATATGAATTGTTCACTTTGGATTCTTGGTTTCATTGTGCAATACTTGATTTTTATTAATTTCTAAGGCATTTAGTATTAGATACTTGGATGTTTGGGCTTAGCAAGAAAGATTGATTCCTCACTTCCATTCTATGATGCATGTGGCCAAAAATTTGCACTCAATGTATTGTACTCAAGATATATTTTGAAATTTTAAATACTCATTAGCATTGATGTATTTTTTATTTAGTCTTCTTCTAGAGGAATTGTTCACAATGAAACTTTTTTCAAAACTAACTAGATAGCATTTTCTATTATCATATTTCTTATTCCATTATTTACCATCTAGGTGTTTCTTTTCTATCAAGAGATACTATTGAGACACTTATAAATATTTTATTAATGGAAACTACACATTATTCTCTTGGTTACCTACCAAGATTTTGAGTTACCGATTACATGCATAGAGAAAACTATTAAGTATGATTGAATATGATATTTCATAGGCATGGACACTAAATTAGTATGATTACATTCTTAAGAGTTATGGGTTGTAAACATAAGATATGATTATACATGGTATGAAGATCATTAACCATTGATCACATGATTTATTTATGCATTATGATAGACTTTAGATACTCTATGCATTGCACAGATATAAAACTATCTTATAAAACAAAAAATATATTGGATTGATCAACGATCTTATCAGATCAATTATCCATTGATTTTATGATTATGATTGGTTGATAAGACTCCATGTTATTATATTTATTTCTAAGAGAGTGTATCATAGAGATATACATTTATGTGATCCACACTTTATATGTTATCTAGTGGAGATAACTAAGGTGACATTTTAAACTTATGATCAAGTGCACAAGATCGAGTTATTGATTTATTTTCAATGCAATGATGAGATATATGTTGTATGTACATTGTGATGTACTTTTCACATGTTACTCATGTGAAGAGAAATATCTTTATTGATGAGTTGATTTGATTACACTAACAAGGAACTTTCCAAGCATAAGGTGACATTATTATCTATTTCAATTTAAAATTACTGCTCAACTATGGCTATAGCATTATTTTTTTAGTTAGTTGAGTTATAAGTTATTCTTTTCCTCAGATTGTAAGCTTCAATAATACTACATTCAACCTTTTTTACTGAAATCTTTAACAAGGTTGATTACTTTTTCAATGTAATATTTGTGGTTTTCATCCTCATCATGGTATTTTGTTAACTTAGTTCCCATAAAATGTAATGGTATTATGAGTTCTTGGATCTTTACTTAGTGGTTTTAAATTTGATTTCCTATTGCTATTGTTTCATCGCTATGCATGTAGTATAATGTATGTTAAAAGTTCTAGACACAAATTCACCCCTCCTATTAGGGTTCCTCAATCCTAACGGCTAGTATCATATCATTTTATTTCAAAGAAACTCAAACCACTTGAGAAATTTTTGAAAGAGTCAAATAGGTATTAGTGTAGCTAAACAATTCTTAGTTTCCCTTGAGGATGTTGACAAGTCAAATGTAGTGAACATAGAGTTGAAAGAAAAGCTAGAGGCAAGTGTTTGAAATATAAGATGAGTGACTGAGAGGGGAGGGGTGAATTACAAAAAAAATCCCAAATTCCTTAGATGTCAGCACAAAACATAAACTTCACTGAAAATACTAATACTCGGTAAGAACATAGGCACTTGGTTTACACTAGTAAATGTCGTAACTTGCCAAACACTAAAATAACAACTATAACTTGGCAAATGCATATCTTAAGAAATTATATGTGAGTAACCTCACTTAACTTAGTTTCATACACCTAAAATAAATAACATGAACACAAATGACACCAAGATTTAATGTTGAAACCCAATTTGGGAAAAACCACCAATTGCAACTAGTTACTGATTTTCACTCTTCTGAAGAGAGCCCTATTAGGAGCCAACCCTATTAAAGGTTACAAAACACACTATTAGGTGTGACTCTATTAGAAGATTTAATCACCCTATTAGAAGTGGCCTTTTTAGAGGTCTTTAGAGACTTTAATCTAGAAATGCCACCTTGTTAGAGGATTTACAAATAGTTGTTAAGGAAACTCTATTAAGAGATTTAGATCACTGCTACAATGGTTAGAGAGTAAAAATGAGATGGCCTAATTTTTGGTGCAACTAGTTTTTTATTACAAATCTCAATTCTAGATGGTATACTTGATCCTTTCTGATTAAATGTATCTTTGTAGCTCCACAAAGATATTTTGCTTATCCTTGTAATTTGCTTCCTCTAAGCATCTTCTGTTCTTCAATTCACTTCCACACATCCAATCCTCAACTTGACCTAGTAATTATACCTTATACATTGTCAAGTTAGCTTGACTAAATCTTAGAATAATTAATATTCATTACCTCAATTGGATACAACCAACAAACAAAACTATTGAACTCGATATGCCAAGATAAGAAAATCCTTCATTAACCAACCTTGCTTGATAGATACTAACTCAAAAATAATTTTCCTATATTAAGCAAGTGAACTTGGTTAATAATACATCTTCACAAGCTTTCTTTTGGTAATTGAGTGAGATCAATTAGTACTAGTTCCATCCAACTTTTCTTCATTAATCAAGCAAGCTCGGTTAATACTCAATTTTTGTTAACTTCTCTTTCACACCTGAGTGAACTTGGTAGTCACTAACTTCTAAACTTGGAAACCCCTAAAATTCTTGGTAGACATAGGAAACTATATTCATCACCCAAGTGAGCTCAACATATACTGACTGACAAAGATACAACATTTTTTGTAACATCAAAGATAATACACAATTAACCAATTGTATACAACAATAGGTAATGGGCTATTCAAAGTCTCAAAGATCATCTGAACAAATCTAGATCTAAGAGAATACAACTTCATGATCAAATATATGTGAAACTTGGAAGAATTAGTTATTTATCTAAAAACTAATTAAACCAGTATGAAAAACTTGTGAAGGAATGAAACAATTCAAAACGTGAAGCAAAGATTATGGTCCTAAGAATATCAGAGAATATTCAATATAAGAAAAATAATTAAAAACATGTAAAATATTTGAAGGGAAAATATATGAATGTCAAAATTCGAACTTCTATATTGGTCAAATGCAACATGAGCTATTTAAGACTAAACATAATGGGTAGGAACTTGAAAAAGTGAATGATATAAACAAAAGTGACCTTACTACAAATAGTGAATTTATAAAAAAAATTAACAAACTATAAATCAATGAGCACCTGGAAACATAAGTACTAGAAGGACATAAACATGGGTTACATTGTGAAAAGGGAAAATGTTCCAAATATAGTAAGGAGAATGGAAATTGGAATGAGAAACCCAAGGATAAACCTAGAATAGTCTATTGAGAATATATTTACAAGATGGTTTTTACTTGCAATAAGGTTATTCTCAAGGAAAATCAATGTAGAAATAATATCACAATAATAGCTTTTTCTAATTATTACTTCAAATTTTGGGAATATAGGTAAAAATCAAATAAATGAAAAATGAAGAAGAAACAAATATACGAATAGGAAGAAGACATATATACATCTCAAACACTTGAAATTTAGTCCTGTAGTTTAGGGGTGTAGATCAAAGACAAATTAAGTTAGCTAGAGGTGTGGAAATCAAAATGTTATAATTGTGGTCACTTAGCTAGAAATTATAGATATAAAAATGTTGGAATAAGAAATAAGGACATGGGTAAGAAATGAGAAATTTGATTCCAGAAGTAAGATTGCACTACCTTTGGGTAAGTAGATCTCTTCATCCTATTGATTATATTAAAAGCCTAAGTGGAAGTTTTTAGAGATAATTCTTAATACACCAAAAAATTTCATAATTCATATGAGATATTTTTTAAGTGGTAGGAGAATTTATTAAAGAAATAATGTTATCAATTTCAAATGATACAATGACAGTATTGATGATTACAAATAAATTCTAGATTACTAGTGACCATAGCTTTACAAGTTAGGTTACAAAGGACATTTGTTTGGACGTTCTTTTGAATCAAATGGAAGCCTAAAAGGGAATATTTGAGTATGATTTGGTAACTTTCAATTGAGTAATGAGCTTGTAAACTATTTGAGATATATTTGTATAGAGATCAAAGCACGAAAATGATATTTGGAGAGAAACCCTAGTTTGCATGAAAAATGTTATTATTCCTTCACACATATTTGTGATTTGATCAATAGCTATGGCCACAACAATAGGAACCAATATGATTTTAAGAAAAATCCATACAAATCACTTGATGATGATCCTAATGAAGAATTTCCACATGTTTTGCATAGATTATTACATTTTTTGGATATTATAAGATATATTCATAGTAAATGAAAGGAATTAGAAGATGTAGATATTCATAGGAAGTATAAATCAGTTTGTGTGAATGGAGTGTTAAAGGATTATAGGAAGGAGAGAGAAATAAAATTGAAATAGGATATTAATTTTTTTATTTTTAATGAACTAGAATAGATACAAGTTATGTTGAGCATAATTCATAATTTGTGGCTTGGGGACAAACCATGCAAGATTACTAATGAGGTTTTAGAAGCAATTATAGGTTTAAATGAAAAAGGAGATGTTCCTACATATATGACTACCACTTGAACATTTAGTCACATAGTTGATAGAATCAATAATGGGGTCAAAGAGCTATGAAAGTAGTTCATATCAAGAATTAAAATGTAAAATTTGAATTTATGGTCCCTGGTTACAAATTTTACAATGATAACATGATACAATCTATTTATGCTTCTATTATACATGGTGCCTATGAGATATTGAATGAGAAAGCACAAATAAATAAAATTGTAAAATTTTAAAAGATAAATTAGTAGAAAATATCAAATTGTCAAATTTCACTTTGCCAATTTCTTGATAAAGGTAAGCACTAATTGAACTTTGTCTATGTAGAATATTAATTTTTTTTTAAAGTGGAACAAAATAAACATAAAAATTCAATCAAATTAGTCAACCATTATAGTAATAATTTATAATTTTTCATACGTAAAACCTCATAAAGTTACTATTTATATAATCATGCTAATATTTATGATTTATTATTAAGAGGTAAGTAAAATTATGGCTAAGGGTAGGCCCTCATGTAGTCTCTAAGTTGATTTGTGCTAGAAGTCATTGCTCCATTTTTTAATCAAAAAATTGTGAAGCTGGTGGCCCTATGGGAGCAAAATTTCAATTTATTTTTAAACATATTATTTTAAATGAAAGTTTCAACTGAATATTTGTTACAAATTAAATTTGGAAGAGAAAATTTAGGCAAGAGGAAAAAATATGATGAAGAAATTTGTCATTTTTCCAATAACCAACTGCTGCTTATTTTGAGACCCTCCTTTTTTTCAAATCTTGGTTTGAGATTATTAGCAGGTGCTGCTATTGAAAATATGAGGTAGGAAAGGTTACTGAGAGGAGAGGGGTGAATCAAGAACCAATAAAAATTTAACTTATTTCACCAATTTGTCCTTCATTAATATTTTGATCTAATTGCATGCATGAAAGAATAAAAGTAGTAAAAAAATCATAATAGTTTGACACAAGATATGGTGACCCAGAATCCTTCCAAATAGAAAGTAAAACAGGGGTGGGGATGATACCCACAAGCTTTAGTATTGTAGTATAAAGTTGACCTGTTTAGGTTTACAATTGATCACTTCTATTGATATGCCCTGTTAGGAGCAATAAGGACTACTAGGTCCACATTGTTAGAGGATTTAAAAAATATACAATGAAGTATGCACTCAGTGAAGAGATTTATCAAAGATTGTTAAGTCTACACTGTTAAAGGATTTAGTTGATACACCTGTTAGGATGAACTAGTGGCTAATCTTTGACCTGCAACTCTAATTTGCTAGTTGAGATTCCTTTGAAATGTAAAGATCACCTTGTTGTGATAGATAAATCTTTGCTATCCCTTATACTACTTGTAGCCTTCTTAATTCACACTTATATTCTTTATATTTGCTTTGTACATTCTTACTTACTTCTTTGGATAGGATATAGTTCATTACATATATCAATCCAAATCACAATTCATCAAAGTTGGCTACAACATAGATTTCCATCAAATCACAAACTCGGCCCAACTACTGGCACTCAGGTTTTGAAGAAAAACTCAATGATGTTCGGATACTCCACAAGCATTGTCAAAAGTTGGCATCATCATGCACTCGATAGACATAGAAGCTCAATTCATACTAATCACTTCCAAGTAGCTTGATCTTAGTCAGTACTTGTGTGACTCGATGAACACTGCAAAGCTAAGCATATAAACTGAATCACTTGGTTGACACTTCGTGACTTGGTCAACACTAACACTGCGAGCTCAGTATAAACTAAATCATTGATCAAATCAATAGATATTGCTTGGCCTGAATTGAATGTAGATTCTAAAACTCGGTAGCAACTGTGAAACTCAGTAGTAGATTAACCAATTAACTAAGTATGGGTCACTAATTTAAAAACTAGACCTTAATGTCAATAGTTGCTCCACCATAATAGGAAAAGATTTCAGACTAACCTTTCCTCTTAATTTAAGAGTTACATGGGAACACGCTAGCTGCTTAAATTTAAGTAGAATTGTCAATAAGTAGTCACATGGGGACAAATGGTACAATGGATAAGATGTAATAATCAAATTTTTTTAACATGAATAAAATAAATTCATATAACTTCACATGATAATGTAGAATAAATGAATTGTAGCTTCTGAATTCTTGCTGTAAGTTCACAAGATTTTAAAAAATAATTAGAGTTTAATAAAAAAATCACAAATTTGGATTTGAGGATTAAAAATGTTCATTGGAGTACGAATTTCATAAGAGACTCTACATAATAAGTGATTTGAGGATTCTGAAATTGTATTGGAGTGCAAGTTTAAGAAAAAGGAACAAGAATAATTAGTATTTATTGAAAAAATAAAAATTTAATTGATTGTGATTGGAGTGGAGGTGTTGGAATAACTAATAGCTTAGCCTCCATCTCATCAAGCTGTTATTAATAACTTGGTTCTAGTCAATAGGTTGTTATACTAGATCTTTAGTCTAGTTATTGAATACATATGTGGTCCACAAGATTCCTAAAATTCAGCATGCAGTTGATGATTCCCCTCACATGTACTAGCAACAATGGTTGATCTATCATCTACCCTCTCAATTTGTTGTCATCATTTAAGTTTATGTATTTGGCTTGTTATCTCTATGAATTAATGAAATGGACCTATGATCTTTGAGTCCAATTTGAGTTTCCAATAGAAGGGTTAAGAATTCTTGTGGGAGAGCAATTCGAAAAAATTGAGGAAGAGTAGTTTGAAAAAATATGATAAAATAATCAAAATTTATTCATTTGGATCTGAAGATTCAAAATGCTTACCAGACTGATGCTTTAAATAAGAAATTTGTGGCTTCTAAATACATATTAGAATGATAGTTAAAAAAACACTAGAATAACCGAAGTCTATTATAAAAGATCAAAAATTTATTTCACAAGATACTATACAATAATTAGAGTCTATTTGACAAGATTATAAATTTGGACGTGAGGATTCGGGAGTGTAATTCCACAAAATATTGTATAATAAGTTTTTTGTGGCTTCAAAATGCATATTAGAGTGCAAGCTTACAAAGCACTAGAATAATTGATATCTGTACAAAAATATCACAAATTTATTTGATTAGGATAGATTTTGAGATATCGAAATTCTTAGTGAAGTGCAATTTCACAATATACTATACAATAAGTAATCTCTCGCTTCCAATGCATATAGGAATGCAAATCTACAAAACAGAAGAATATCTTACATCTCCTCTAAAATAACAAATTTATCTAATTAGAATAGATTGTGAGATATTGAAATTCTTAGTGGAGTGCAATTTCACAATATACTATACAATAAGTAATCTCTGGCTTCCAATGCATATAAGAATGCAAATGCACAAAACACAAGAATATCTGACATCTCCTCTAAATTAACAAATTTATCTAATTATGATTTAATGAGAGGATTCAAAATTCTTACTGGAGATAAGTAAACTTACTGATCTGTGGCTTCTGAATGCTTTTTGGAGTGAAGTTGACAAAAGACAACAACACCAGGGCTTCGATGTGAGGTTCCAAAATAAGTGGATGATAAAAGGATTCTGCAGAAGTTCCATATTCATTTTAAGAACAGCAAAACTATGTTAATTTTCTATTTAAAAAAAATATATATATATATTTGATGGAGGGTTCAGAACTGAGAGGCACAAGGCAGTTACCAACCAGCGAACGCTACCACATAGACTTTTTAGAGACCCGATATGAGACCAATGCATTGAAATTGTTTGATTGAAATGGAGGCGTAAACGTATATGAGTTTCCATCTGTTCAATTTGGTCGGGAGTTCCAGGGAAAAGTCGTTTTGTACTAAATTGTAGTCACGGCCTAGCAGTGATTTGTTTAAATAGAAATCTGTTAATTGTTTTTATAAGAATCCTTTTAGTTAAGGAAACGAAATGCTTTAAGAAACTTCCGTATGTGGCGGCATCCTTTCCTGAAACACAAGTAGAAGTTCAATATTTTCTGTTCTGTTTGAACATTGAAATACTCGTTATTAATCGCATAATTTTAGGAGCACCTTAAACTTACAAGTAGGAAAGCCAGGAAATTGTGAAAGCCTTCTGTTTTCTTGAAGACCTGTTGACTGGCTAAATGTGGACAGGGAAATTGCTATTTATGAACCGTGATTTTATAATAAATAAACGGTAAATTACATATAATACTTGTACGCAGTTACAAAAATAACTGCGAAGTTGTGACGTCTAAATCAGGTGAACCGCGGAAAAGAAGAGTTAGCAGTTAGTATTTTTTCAGAAATCGTTAATTTCGGAAATTGAAAACGCGATACGAATAACTCAAATGCATCGATGAGAAACAGGTCGGATTTATAATTATTAGGAAAATAATATCCAGTTGAGTTCTAATGCGTAAATCACAGTTAGCGGCTTTTCTTTAATGAAGTACTTCCCAAGCCTACAGATCTTAGAATGAAGCAAATACACAATATGTCAATAACGGAATAAACCCTAAATCGTCAAGAATTACGAAACAAATTGAAAAATAATGAACGTCATCGCTGATAAAAATCTTAGCAAATTACGATGCTTCTGGTGAAACCGTGCAGAATTTCTATAACTTCTAGAGTTGAAGATCTGTCTTAAGAATGATGTTTACGTTAAAATTGCGAAGAAAATCTAGATTTTCTACAGTTAAAAGGCTTTTGCCAATTATGACGCTTCTGGTAAAACTCACCCTGTAATTCCTAGAGCTTTATTAAGAGCATGATAATCTATTCTAAGGAACTGCTGAAATATCAAGAATTTTAGGGATCTATCTTTTTTGATTAAATCAAGAATCCATAGAGCTCAAAGATTCAAATTTGCAGAACAAAGCCCTCAAACGGGACAAAGAAACAGAATTTAAGTGTTATTTAAGCATTTAAATACAAAAATATAGAAAAATACGAGGACAGGGTTTAGATGACGGTACTCTTTGGTGCAAAACTCGTAGAGCTTTCCTTTAGCGTTGAAGATAATGACGGCAACATCTGCCTCGCAGAGGACGGATAATTCGAAGGCCTTCTTCAACAAACCGCTTCTGCGTTTACAGAAGGTAACATTGCGGTTCGTATTGTTCTCAATCCTCTTTATTTCAATCTTTCCGCGCCCCATGGTTTTCTACGAGCTCGTAGGCTTTGAACGATTCACTGGAAAACCTGAACAGACAGAGTGAAGAAGGAAAAACAAATGATGAGAAATTCTTTAAGCAATCTGCCATAAAGACTAAAGGTATCGTCCAGTCAAATACCTGGAAATCTCGGATTCCGCTGCTTCGAAGTAATCCTAAATGCGAAATGATAACCGAAAAAGCGCTAGAAATTGAAATGGGAGGGCTTGAAGTCTACAGATGTTGACGTAATTAGTGATTGTCTCTGGTTGGTGTACCTATATAAACTTTCATGGCTGTAATCAATCTCTGAATCGCTGCTATGATGATGTACCAACAGAAAATGCAATGCATTGAAGAGGGGAGTTATAGTTGGTAATCGCATACAAATTTGTGAGTGGAATGGAGTGGGAAGTAAAATGAATAGGGTTTTATGGTACCATTTATGCAGTAGCACGAGGACCAAAATGAGTAGTATGGTCCCACAGGTGTGGGACTCCCACGTGAGCACCAAGCACTACCTATACAATTATAGGAAAGTTAGGAAACTGAACCCTTTGCCACTTTTGGCTAAACCCTCCTCGTTTAATGTTCCAGGGCCCGCCCTTGCTTTAGTTGCTTTGCTCTCTCACTCATCTCTAGTCCCATCCTGCAGTTTGCTTCATACGGGCGTCTTTTGTGGACTTCTAGTGCATAAATCAGGCACTATGTGGCCTTCCAACATTCCTTGTCTCATCTGCATTACTTTATACATGGTAGATGAATGGTAAGCTTAAATCTTAGATTTAAGGTCTTAACTTGAAGAAACAAATGTGCCATTCATCTACCATGTATAAAGTAATGCCATTACTTTATACATGGTAGATGAATGGCACATTTGTTTCTTCAAGTTAAGACCTTAAATCTAAGATTTAAGCTTAGATTTAAACTTTTGGGTATTATTAGGGGAGATGATTCAGATCTAATGATTGCTACATCTATTGTTATAGATCTTGTCAATTATTGTTCATAAAAGATACCAAAAACTTATAGCACTGTATTAATAGCCATCACAAATGTAGTAATAGTTGGTAATTTTTTAGCTTTCTTGGTTGCTGATTGGTCCATTTGTAGAAGAAGTACAATTTTTTTATGAGCGGCTATTGGGGGGGTGAACATAACGGGTTCTAGGCAAACATTCTAATATGACACTTTTAGACCACCTAACATTCTACTAGTTCTACATAGAGCTTTGTAAATGCAGAAAAGTGGAAAGGTTAGTGTTAAGCTCTTCAATCAACTACATAAATTTACTAAAAAAATCGATAAATTTTACATACTAAGTACCTGAAGTCACCCTAGGTGGCTATTGAGTCTCCCCTATCCATTGTTTGAGTTATCTACTAAGTCGTCTCCCTTATCCATTGTTTGACTTTTTTTTTTATGAATAGTCCTTTTCTAAAGGTGAAGTTTTTTTTTATAGATTATTTCTGTTGTTAAGTATTGCTTCAACTAAAACAACTTTTTTTAGCTTATACTAGTATTTATCCTTGCATGTCGAATATTTCAATATATATGATTTGTATGTATGAGTTGTGATTCAAATTTTGTTAGAGATGTTTCTCTGCTTTGCATTTATCATAAGGGTAGATTTGATTGCTTTATGGATTCTTTGCAAGGTTAAAGTCATGTTTTAACTTAAACATTTGTTTTAGCTTATTGAGCTAATTTTTTAAGATCATTTTTTGAGTTATTTAATGGTAGCCATTAGGGGTTAAATGTGACAAAATGGTAACCCCTAACTATAAACTAGTAATTTTCCCTACATTATGTATATTTTCTTTGAAATTTATTTTAGTTTTAATGGTGTCAATCAACTTTTGTTGTATGCATTTCTTTATCTTACATTGCTAAAGGTGAAGATTATATTTTTATAGATTCTTTATGTTGTTATGTAATGTTCCAACTCAAACATCTTTTTCATTATATACTAGTCTTTATACTTACATATCAAATGTCTCAATATATATTATTTATTATGTATGGATGTCTGAATAAAATTTTGGTACATGTATTTATGTACTTTGTATTTATAATAGGGGTAGATCTAATTGGCTTATCAATTCTTTGCAAGGTTAAAGTCATGTTTGAATTTAAACATTTTTTAAAAATCTTATTGATCTAAATTTTTAAGATCATTTTTTAAAGTTTTATAACATTATTCATTAAGGAGTAAGTGTGACAAAAAGGTCATGATTATTGGACCCCCTAATGGTACACTAGTACTTTTCCCTACTTTTATTATCATTTTATTTTAGTTTATTTTAGTTTTAAAGACATGAATCAACTTTTGTTGTATCTTTTTCTTTAGCTTACATTTTTTAAAGGTGACTATTCATTTTCATAGATTATTTCCATGCACTTAAGTATAGTTTCAACTCAAATATCTTTTTTGAGTTTATACTAGTCTTTATGCTTACATACCGAATATTTCAATATATATTATTTACTATGTATAGATGTGTGAATCAACATTTATTTTAGGTGTTTATTTTCTTTGCATTTATCATAGTGGCTGATTTGATTTCTTTATGGATTCTTCGCAAGATTGAAGTCATGTTTCAATTTAAACAATTATTTTATCTTTTTTAGTGGATTTATAAGACCATCTAAGCACTTATCTTTATACATATCTAATATATTAAATATAAACATTGATGTTTTATTATGTATGTAGGTGTCAATCAACTATTCTTGTAGGTGTCAATCAACTATACATTTTTTTATAAGAATACATTTGATATCTTTATGGATTCTTTGCAAGGTTAAGTCATGTTTCAATTTAAACATCTTTTATTTTGGCTTATTGGGTTAATTTTTAAAAATGAATGGACTATAGTATTTATGCTTACATATTAAATATATTAATTTCAATACTATTGATTTATTATGTAGACTCTACATCTCATTATGTTATATAGTATGTGTTGCTACAAAATCTTGCACCCTTGTCAAAATCTTTTACCTAAGCACAACCTTGTGAAACATGGAAACAACCTCCAAGCTATGGGACTTGAACTATGAGGTTGAGTCTCCAGAGAAGGTTAGCTTTGTTTGCTATCAGGGTGCACCTAACTACAATTAGAGAGAAAAGGGGAGAAGGAATGCTTGAAATAAAATCTACCTACTCTAACTTGAAGGGGTGATACACCAAAAATATAGTGTTTGAACTTATCTCTACCCATGAATGCATAGTTAACTAGCTATAACCTCAAATAATATAGATTCAAACCTTGTTTAATTAATCCAACAACCACATGTAGATCAAACAACAAAATAATGTTATAGGAAGAACTTCACTTAATATCATTCAAATGTCAAAAGTAGATACAATCATGTGAATTGCATAATCTAGAGAAGAACATTAGCTAGAGGTAGAGAAATCTTGCACAGTGTGTTAACGGCTAAAAGAGACTTGGCAAAGGATTACAATGGTTCAGAGGCATGAGAAATTATAGTAGTATGCATCAAAGCAATACTAGAGAAAAAATTAGAGAAAGATCAACAAAATTTGCCTTTATAGCTCAAGCATAACTGAGATATTTCTAATTGAGTTATTCCACAACTACTGTCACTAAACGCTTAGAGAAAAATCATATAGCTATGGAGAAAATTTGATCTTGGAAACAATTCAAATATAATGAAATCCAATATTTTTCCAAAATAGAGCCTTGAGAAGACATCACAAAATGATTAAGTCACTCTGACTATGTAGATGGATAAAACTAGAGGTGCTAGATTGTTTCCATCGCTTACTAGGCATGACATTCATTGGAGAGTGGTTGGAATCGATCATGAAGATTGGATCGTGCAACAAAACCATCTCCTTCCCATAGTTGGCCTGAAAAATTAGTAGAAGTCAATAGGTCAACTAAGTTCTGCAACCAAGATAAGCTACATGGGCCAATAGCTCTTTATCTTTCTGCCACCCTACAAAGTCCTTGTGGTTTGACCCTCTTATCCATCATAACTACGCCATCCCTAATCGTGACTACCCAAGGAATCTTGACCCAACTGTGATGTTACCGTTGTTGTTACTACTCGGGCCCGCAAGGATATGTGTCCTTCAGGAACTTCCATGTATTGCTTAAATTCCTTACAATTACATGATGCAAGAAAGTTTTGATCATCGATCTATGGAAGATCGATGATCATTGAAAACCTTTACTATTACTAAGCCTATGCTTTTATCTTTTGGGCCCATAGACCACTCAACATTCACCCCGACATGACCTGGCATCCAACTAGTACTACTTTTTAACCCTGGTGGACCACACGGAAGGATGGACCCACCACTCCATATGTCACAATGTCACTTGCCTACATTGTCAAAAAAATTGAAAAAAGACAAAATGCGAGAAAGTGAATACCAATAGAATCTTTGCCATATTCCAACTCACAACAACATGTCAACATGATACCTTATATCATTAGTGGCCCACGAGAAAAAATATCCATATGCCACATGGAAGCAAGGAAATTGTTCACTTTAGTTTAAAAGTCATTTATTTGAGAAAGCAAGAAAGCGCCCACCGTAGATCTGTGCAAGATCTGATGGTCCAAAAAATTGCAGGAGCCCAAAAAGAAAACTTAAGAGAAGATATCGAAGTATTATAAGGCCCCTTATTTAATTTATTTTGTATTTCCATGGTATTTGAATATTTAAAAAGTGGGAAGTGATCATTTATCATTTGAATTCAAATGTGGTGATTTTGGCAAGAAGGCAAATTCGGCCAATAATTTTGGTGACTTAGGGGGGATGCAAGCAAACTATGCATAGATTAGTAGCCTATGCATCCATTGGGAAAAAAAGTCATAGAAAATGTGAGAATCCACTTAGCAAAACCCTAAAATCATAGAAAACATACCTAGGAAACCTCAAAACTGCCTCTCTACAACTGTAACCAAGAACCAAAATCCTCTGCAACCACTACAGGACACATATGATCATGCACTTCCTGGAAAACAAGAAACTATAGGAAGGAAACTAACCTAAT
Organism: Cupressus sempervirens; assembly: GCA_028749045.1. NCBI lineage: Eukaryota > Viridiplantae > Streptophyta > Pinopsida > Cupressales > Cupressaceae > Cupressus > Cupressus sempervirens. The sequence continues at coordinate 743,066,622 of CM053785.1, forward strand.
TATATACATGAAATGCTCATCCTTTATCAAAAACATGACTTAAGATAAATTCCATTGACTGGAATCTAGGTAGAATTTCACCATTAGGCCTGCTAAATTGAAAAGCATTGGCCTATTTGCAACTAATAACCACATAGGGACCACTCCATAATGCATCAAATTTTGAACTTGCCTCCTTGGTTTTTCCCTATCTGCATTCTATTTTAGTACTAGATCACCTTCTCTAATGATTCTAACCCTAGCCTTCCTATCAAAGCTCTTTTTCACCTATTGTTGATGTGTTTTTAGAGTCTAGATGGCCTATTTCCTTTTCTCTTCCAACTCCATTAGCTCTACCATTTTTACTACCATGGCATCATTTTCCATTAGCTCTAGCTAATGAACCAATTCTAGGGATGGGAATTCTAATGAAATTGGAAGCCTTGCTTCTCTGCCATATACCAACATAAAGATTGAATTTCCTATGGCCCTCTTAGGTGTTATTCTATCAGCCCACAGTGCCATCTTCAAATTTCAATGCCAACATCTCTAGTTTTCCTCTATAGTCCTCTTTATAATCCTAATTAGGTTCTTGTTAGGTGACTCAGCCAATCTATTACCTTGGGGATACTAGTTTGAGGACGTGCTTAGGAAAATATTATGATCAACTACCCATGCACACATCTGAGCTCCTACAAAATATTTTGCATTATTTGAAATGATTTTCAAGGGGGCATCAAACCTAGTAATAGTTCCATCAAGGAATTTAATAACTCAAGATTTTCTGGCATCCTTTAATAAAATTACCTCTATCTATCTAGTGAAATAATCTATAGTATCTAGGATCCATTTGTGACTAGAACTAGAAGGAGGATTGATAGGGCCTATGAAATCTAATCCCCATTGAGAAAACGGTTGGTCCAGCTAAATAGAATGAAGAGGAATAGCTACAAGTCTTTTCTTACCATAGAAGAAAGCACATTTTCCACACTTCTTTACATACTTATGACAATCATGGAACAAGGATGGCCAATTGTAACTAGCTCTTATTATCTTCATTATAGTTGTCCTTACTGAGAAGTCACCACCATCAGGACCATCATGAAGCTCTTTGATCATTTTTTCATCTTGGTCTGTGTCAATGCATCTCAATGGGGTTTTGTTGAAGTTCCTTCCAAAAAGGATACCATCAATTATGGCATAAGAAATTGACTATAACCTATATTATCTCCTTTTAGCCTTATCTAACCCTTGAGGATATCCATTTCCTGACAAGAAAGTTGTCATTTCATCTATCCAACTCTTTGGGTTATTACTTCTTGTTTCATGTTGTTATGTTAATATCATGTCAACTTCCTCATCTGATTCCTGAGACAAAATCATTTTTTTGCACAATCCCTTTCCTCTTAACAATTTGGTAACTTGTATGTCAACATCATACTCCATTACCTTAGTAATTGACTTGGCTCTCTTCTCACTAGTGTCTTTTCTCAAAAGAAAGTCCCTCACACTTGCATGGGGCATTAGTAGATGGATATTGTTATGGGATAGAAGGTGTCTAAATTTATTCAAAGCTCTTATGACTACAAGGGCTTGATTTTCTACAAAATTGTATTTTTCTATATATTCCTTAATCCCTTCACTAAAGAAGGCCATAGGCCATTCTTAATTCTTATCATTTGTTTGAGTCAAAATAGCAGAGATACTTGACTCACCACCTAAAGTATAAAGAATGAAATCCTTCTCAAAGTTTGGATTGATGAGAGTAGGAGTTGAGGCTATGTTTTCTTTGATCTCTTCAAAACTTAGCTTCCCTTCATTGGTCCATGTAAACTCTGTATTCTTTTTAAGCATGTCTATAAGAGGTTTCACCATGGTAACCATATTAGGGATAAATCTCCTCACAAAGTTTATTCTACCAAGAAAAAATTGTAGACCATTCTTATGACTAGGAAAGGGAAGGGAAAGTATTATCTTTGTTCTCTCTAGATCAATAGTTAAAGCATGCTTTGAAACAATGTGTCCTAATAATTTTCTTTGATTGGTGGTGAAGATGCACTTGCTTGGATTAAGAGATACCCCAAACTCTCTACAGCTTATGAACACTATCATAAGATAACCAAAATGATCTGCCATATTCTTTGAATACACTATGATATCATCAAGGTAAACCAATACAAACCTTTCAATCAAGTTTTTGAAGGCCATCTCCATTACCTTTTGAAATGTGGCACCTCCATTTGTTAGCCCAACAGGCATTTTTCTATAAGCATAGGTGCCCCACTTGGTGGTGAATGCAATCTTGTACCTATCAGACTATTTGATAAGCATTTGATTGTAACTAGAGAATCCATCAAGAAATGAGAACATCTATGAGTCACTGACCTTGGACAAAATCTACTCCATGGAGGGGAGGGGATGGTGATCCTTAAGGGAAGCTTGGTTAAGATCCCTAAAATCCATGCATAATGTAATCTCTCCATCCTTCTTCCTAACAGGGACAAGGTTTGCTATCCATGATGAGTGCTTGATAGGAAAAATTATATTAGCCTCAATTAACTTGGATATCTCTTTTCTCATTATGGTTGAACCCTAGGATTCACTGGCCTCTATTTCTACCTTACTAGCTTGACATTTTCTACTAGGCCTATGGTATGCTAAAACAAACTTGGGTCAAAACCCTTTAAATCATCATATGTCCAAGAAAATATATCATTAAATTCTTAACATAGATGTATGAAACTTTCTTGATCAATTTGAAAGCATACCTTTCCCATGATTAACTTAGACCTTCCATCAGCAACCATAATTCTATATAATCATCTTGATCAGCAGCTAGGATCATGCCTCCATATCTTTCTTGGTCATCAGGGTTGAAGACACTCTCTAAGGTAATGAGACCCTTAGACAATTTTTTGGAACTGAGATTGATGATTTGATCTCCATACTAGTCATGTAACCTAGATTGGTTTCTCTCTGAGAATCTTGCCTCATTCTACAAGAAAAGGAATATTTTGTGCATTAGATTCAAAAACTTGCCAATTGGTGTTGTTGTCAGGAATAGAAGGCCTAACTACCACTTTGATTTGTTGCTTCCTCTCTTCCTCAAGATAACCTGGTACATCATAAGATGCAACCTACTACTACAAGCTTATCAGTATGTCTATTTTCTTTTCTAGGGATGCTCTGAATATTAAATGCATTGAAACTTTCAAGAAAATCCCATACCCTATGTTTATAAGACTTGAGGAAACCATTCTTAGTGGTTTTCTGATTTCTCATCTGATTAACCACCAACTCACTCTCTCCATATACACTTAATACTTGAATTCATTTTTTTTTGAGGAAGTAGAAGACCCTAAATCAAGGACTCATACTCAGCCACATTATTGGTACAACTAAACTAGAGCCTAAAAGAGAAGTAGTACCTTACTTGTGCAAGAGAAATCAACATCACACATCCCTGATCCATTCTTATTCCTTGATCCATCGAAATACATACTCCACATCCCACTCATATCTTCTTTGGTTTTTATAAAGTTAGGGACAAGAGGAAGCTTTTTTGACACATAGTATGTACTAAGACTTGTCTCAAGGGTTTCTACTATCAGATCAAATTGATATGCATTAGCTCATTTATCTAAGAGAAAATTAGGTAGATCTCTACTAGAGAAGTGATAGGCACATTCACTATGTCATTCTTATCCATTTCTAAGATAGTGCAATTGATATTGATGAGATTAGGGGTGTAGGGTTCAATATGATGGAGGACTAGAGGCTCTACTCTGATTGGAGCCTTGGTCCCATATCTTGAATTATATATGACCAATCAAAAGATATGTAACCACCTATTTGGGTAGTGAAGTCTCTTGACAGACAAATGGCAAAGTGTGGCTTAACTTTAATAACTAATATAGATTGAGTTACAATACAATTAGGGCATGCATAGAGGGCCATTTCCATGTTCCTAAGGATCCCTATAGTCTTGATAGTACTACCATCCAACTGTAATACATCCCTAAAAAGGAGTTCATATTTCATTTGTAAAGCATTAGCAACACACTTAGGCATCACTAAACTACTACACCCTAAATCAATCATGAAATTGTGAACTAGTTTATCCCCTCTAATTAGAGAAACATAAAATCAAGGAGGTCTAATATTTTTACTTTTCTCTTCCTCCTTTGATGGTTATACCAGGTTTGTGACACCTTCCATGCTAGGTGGCTGGTCCTTTGGTTCAATACTTTCCAATTCATGTTGTAGTAGCCTCTTTTGCATGGGTCTAGTGGCAACAAGATCCCACATGGAAATAATCATATTTTTCTTTTTCATATGCTCTACCACACTAAATGAAGCATTAGGTGCTTTGGTAGAAGCCTTGGGAACTGTAGGTGTAGGGGGTTGAGTTGGAACAACCTGGGGGCCATTCATATCTCCTCTAGAATTACTATATGTTTGCTATTGGAGGGCATTGGGTTGGTCATTTGTTGTCTGTACATGAGGCATGATATTTGATGTTGAAGCTTGATTAGGAGGAGGAGGAGTAGCATCTTCAATAGTTCTCATTTTGCTCCTAGTGTTGTGAGTAGTGGAATCATGGTTTAGATTACAATATTCCTCCACATGATGATTCATGAAGGAAAAATCACCCTGTCTTTGCATAGGTGAGGCATCATTGAGTTGACTTTCATTGTATGATTGTCCTATTGTAGGATCTTGAGTGGTCAAAGACAAATAAGATTTAGTTTTTTGACACATGCAATAGGCATAGGAGTAGTTGTAGGAGGGACAAAAATCATGATCTTGAGCCATATTGTTTTGAGGGACTATGGCCCTACTTTGATATGCATTTGAGGTAGGGGCATGACTATTCTGCCTACTTTGATCAAAAGAATTGATCAAAATAATTGTTCCCATATTGTGCATAGTTTGATATTGTAATTGATGAGCCTTACTACCTTGAGCTTGCTACCTTTCCAAAGTCACCACTTTGTTGCTCACTTTTTGCATCATAGAGAAGTTATCTTCCAGCCTCTTTCCTTAGCCTTGCAATCTTTTATATATGTCCAACATCATAGACCACATCATCTCCTTGATTTCATCGATTCCATTTGAAGATGTGGAAGCTTGAGGGACTAGAACAAGGGGTTTTGGTGTGGAAGGTATGGGAATAAGGACCATTGTTGGTTGGTGATTTGGGACATTAGGGAAGAAGGGCATACGAGGCCCTAGAACTAACTTCCCTCCTTGTATCAATATATTTTCTACCCTTGTTGCTATTTCATAAGCATCAGGTAAGGCATCTCCTCCCATGGTTTGAATTATAGTGGCAATATCACTATTAAAAGCTCTGAGGTAATGTAAGAATGCATTACCAGGGGTAGGTTTCACTAAAGTAGGTATTATGTCCCATATTTTTTGAAACCTATAATTGAAATAAGTCATACATTCATGGGGGGCTATTTTTATAGTAGTTAGTTGTTCTAAAAGTGATAAGTAGTCAATTTTGTCCTCAAAGTGTTTACATAGTCCTACTCCTAATCCATCCCAATCTGTTATAGAACCATGTGATAGACCCCTATACCATTGTATGGCTTTCCCTTTAAAGATGAAGGGAGGAGTCTAATGGCCACATCATCTTCTATAATACATGGATATTGAAAACATTTGCAACCTCTTGAATGTGTTCTAAGGGAGAGATAGAAGTTTCACTAGTAAATTCAAGTATACTTTTAAGGCAACTACTGGTATGTCATGTCTTTGGGCTAATAAAAGAGGACTTCCACAATTAAAGGTAGAAAAAGCATGAGCTCTAGCCATATAAGAAAGTGATGTATTAATATGAGCTGATGGAAACCTAGGTTGAGATCTAATAATAGGGGGAGCAAAAATTGATCTTTCAAGGGTATGTATTTCCTCTATACTCCTAACTAGTGATAGAGACAATCTAGTCTTTCTTCTTCTAATATTTGAAAATCTCAGCTCTTGGTACTAAAAACTACCTCTAGAAGATGCCCTCTTTTTAGCTTTGGGCATGAATCACAATAACTTTGGTCATGGAACTAGATGTGAAGGGTGTGGAGTCCCCAAGTGCTTGTAAAATGAGCCCCTTGAAGACTTGAAAAACTAAGAGCAAGACTATCTTCTTAGTGTTAGCTTTAAATTCTTTCTCTTTTGACACCAGTAGACTTGAAATCTTCTTGTCACAAAGTTCCACCGGGCATGCGAATTTTTTTTTTTACAAAATTTTACACCCTTGTCCAAAGTTTTTACCTAAGGACAACCTTGTGAAACATGGAAACAACCTCCAAGCTATGGGACTTGAATAGTGAGGTTGAGTCTTCGAAAAAGGTTGACTTGCTTTGCTATTAGGGTGCACCTAACTACACTTGGAGAGAAAAGTGGAGAAGGAATGCATGAAATAAGATCTACCTACTCTAACCTAAGGGGGTGATGCACCAAAAATAGAGTGTTTGATCTTATCCTTGTCCATGAATGCATAGTTAACCAGCTATAACCTCAAAGAATACAAATTTAAAGCTTGCTTAATTCAAAAACAACATGTATCACAACAAAATAATGTTATAGGAAGAACTTCACTTAATACCATTCAAATGTCAAAAGTAGATAAAATCATGTGAATCATAGAATAAAGACAAGAACATTAATGAGAGGTAAAGAAATCTTGCACAATGTGTTAATAGCTAAAAGAGACTCAGTAGAGGATTACAATGGTTTAGAGGCATGAGAAATTATAGTAGTACGCATGAAAGCAATACTAGAGAAAAAAAAATAGAGAAAGATCAACAAAATTAGCATTTATAGCTCAAGCATAACTGAGATATTCCTAATTGAGTTACTCCACGACTACTATCATATAATGCTCAGAGAACAATCATACACCTTTGGAGAAAATCTAATCTTGTCACAAATTCAAATACAATGAAATCTAATAATTTGGCAAAACAAATCCTTCAGAAGACAAAACAACATGATTAAGTTGCTTTGACTAAGTAGATAAATAAAACCAGAGGTGGTGGAGTGTTTCCTTCATTTACTAGGCATGGCATTCATTTAAGAGTGGTTGGAATCGATCATGAAGATTGGATCATGCAAGAAAACCATATCCTTCCCATAGTTGACCTAACAAATCAGCAAAAGCCAATCGGTTAACTGAGTTCTACAACCGGAATAAGCCACATGGGCCAATAGAACTCTTTATCTTTTTGTCACCCTACAAAGTCCTTGTGGTTTGACCCTCTTATCCATCATAATTGCACCATCCCTAACCATAATTGCCCAAGGAACGGCAACCCAACCATGATGTTATCACTATTGTTACTACCTAAGCTTACAAGGATATGTGTCCTTCAGGTGCTTCCCCATATTAGTTAAAATCCTCACAATTCAATGATGCAGGAAAGCACTAATCGTCAATCTATGGAAGATTGACGGTCGTTGAAAACCTTTATTATTATTGCACCTAACCTTTTATCTTTTAGGCCCATAGACCACTCAGCATCCACCCCAACATGACCTGGCATCCAACTTGCACTACTTTTTGACCTGGGTGGCTCACACAGAAGGATGGACCCACCAATCCATGTGTCACAATGTCACTTGCCTACATTATCAAAAAATCTACAAAAAGAAAAAATGCAGGAAAGTGACTGCCAATAGAATCTTAGCCGTATTCTAAATCACATTGGCATGGTAGCATGATACCTTACTTCATCTATGGCCCATGAGAAACAAGACCCATACACCACATGGCAGCAAGGTGCTTGCCTGCTTTATTTTAAAGTTATTCACTTGAAAAAGTAGGAAATCACCTATCGTAGATTTGTGCAAGATCTGATGGTCCAGAGAATTGTGGGAGCCCAAAAAGAAAACATAAGAGGATATGGAAATATTATAAGGCTCTTTAGTTAATTTATTTCATATTTCCATAGCATTTGAATTCAAATGTGGTGGTTCTAGCAGAAAGAAAAATTCAGCCAACAATATGTTCTTACTTTTATATAACTGTGATCTTTCATTCTTATATTTTACATTAATGTATGTCTTATATTATTTGTAGTTTTCTTGAGTAATTTTAAATTGGAGTTTCCTATATCTTTAAAGAGGCCTAAATCAACTTTTATTATAGTAATAATTTGAATGGGAATGGTTATGATGGGCTCTTGCCGAAGTAAAGTTTTGAATTCTACTGTGTCTGCACATGTTCTCTTTAACACCGTGTCATCCACTTTTTCCATGTTGGTGGCTTGTGGTGGGCCTTTCAATTTATTTAAACAACCTATTATTTTTGTGGCAAATGTTGTGGTTCTTCTTTTAGCTATTTTTAGGGTTCAATGGGTTTTTGGGATGCCTTCTTCTAAGGTGGCTGGTTATTCTATATCTCACTTTGATGTAGATGTTGCTATTTTTTTGGAGGTTGGGCTTGGGGGTAAAATTTGACGGGGATCTCTTATGCCAAAACTTGGTGTAATGGTGGTCATTTGGAGTCTCAAAACCCTTTCCTACTTGCAAATCTATTTCTATTAATTTGAACAAAGATATTGTGTCAGAGATAGAGCAACACACTGAGGCTATTGAAATGGATGTGCTTATTTGTCAATTTAGAGGTTTTTGGCCCTCTCTCAAGGAGCTTCATGTTTGGATCTCAAAGCACTATGACCAATAATTGGCCAACTCTATTTAGTTTTTTCGTCTGGCAAAGGGTTTCTTTATTGCCATATTCGATGCTTCAAAAAATAGGCATGTGATTTTGTGTGATCATTTTATCACCTAATAGAACCATCACTCTTTGATGGTTAAACCTTAGTACAAGGACTTTACTCACACCATATTATCTTTCTACAAAATGCCCATCTAAGTTCATCTTTCTAATCTCCCTCTTCACCTATGGCATGATTATGTTCTTGTGGAAGTTGGAGATGCTATAGGGGATTTCTTAAGGGTGGATTTAGATTCATCAAATATATTTCACTCTACCTATGCAAGGATACTTGTTGGTATAGATGATTCTAAAGGCCTTCTAGTGGAGGTTAACCACTGTAGCCCTATTGGATATTGGATCTAGTCGTTAGATTATGAGGGTCTCCCATTTAGATGTAGAAAATACTTTAATACTAGGCATGTTGCAAGGAATTGTGTAGTTTTTAAAGAAAAATCGAAGAAGTCTACTTGGTGGATAGGAGCTTAGCCACAACATTATATGGTGGTTAAAGTGCTTCATTTTGAAGTAGTTAGTACTCAAGATGTTAATGATGCTCCTTATGATACATAGGTTACTGATGTTAGCTATAAGGATGTTCTTTTGGCTAATGCTATCACTATAGATGTTAATGTTTCCATTCTAACTAATTATATTATGACCACTTTTGTTAGCTCAGCCCAAAAAACTACTATGTGTGGTAGTGATTATGGATTGGATTCTAGGCATAAGAGTTATGTACAACTAGCTCTACTTTTTTGGGTGGCTCTTGTGTTGTTGGAGCTACTTCTAGTTTTGGTTGTCCTTGTGTTGATGGTTTTGCCAAGTCATTGACCTAGCATTCTATGGAATCTATGATCGAGGAGGGATGAATCACAATCAAAGGAAAAAATTAAAAAAAGGTTCCCTCTCATCCTTCTTCTAAACCTTACAAGTTGGAGGCTAAGGAGAAATATTAATATATTCAGTCTTGCAAGGCAATCAAATTGTTAAATTCTTGTTCTTTCTTGGACCACCATATTGTTTTGTGGGGTTTTGGTATTGTTTTTACCCATTTTGTTTCGTTGTCTCTTTGCCCAATTTCATTTAGTTATGTGTATTGTATATCTTTCAGGTATGGCTCGCAGGTGTTTAGCTTTTCACCTATTTGTATCTAGGTTATTTCTTCATGGAAGAATTGATCATAATAATAGATTTTTTCTTCTAGGATTGCATGTTTAATTTTTTTCCACATTTCATTTTAACTATCTTTCCATATCATTTAAGGATGACTCTTTCAACAACTTAAATATCAACAAATTTAATTTCAATACCTAGTATGTCATATCTAAAGAAGCACCTTGAATCATTAAATCATCAACTTATTATTCATAGCAAAATTAGTATATTGAACCCATGTAACCTAATGAGTAGGAGAAGGAGCAGGAGCATAGGGAGAGTAGTTAGGGTTTCTAGAGTTGAGGAGGCCAATGATGGCGGTGGCAAGGAGTTTGAGGATGACGATCCTAATAGTTAGAGGGTCCTCTCCATTCTTGTGCCTCCTTGGAGCGGTTTTTGTTGTAGTGACAGGGGTTGTTTGTTTTTGTCTTCAGTTTTTTTTGGCTCAAGGGATGTTCATGCTCTTTGTTGGGTAGGGACTTCCCGTTGTGGCTTTGTGAGTTGTCTCCATAGATTTGATGTTACTATAGATACTTTTGTAGGATTCATATTCTATGGAAGGGTGTGGAGTTTGTGGCTAGCGGTTTTTTTTGCTACCACTCGTGTTCCCCACATTGGACTTTGGATTTGTTGGGTTTTTTGGCCTAGATGTGTTGATGGTCAAAACCTCTAGTGGGCTCTCTTGTATTTGGAGTTTGCTAAAGATGAAAAGGAAAATGGGTTTGGTTTTGATGGTTGTGTTGTGGCTCCAATGTCAATTCTTTTCTTTGGGGCATCTTATTATGCTTATGGGGCTCCTATGATTCCTAGGGCTTGCAGGAGGTTGGACATTGATGGTTTGGTCTGGAGGGGAAATGATATCCCTATCCCTATTGCTACTTCTATTGATGGGTTTTTTCTCCCTATACGTGTCTTCATTTTCATGGGTTTTCCTATTATTAGACCCATTGGCTAGGAACTACTGTGGAGTGCACTTTTTTCATCATTTTGGGATTTTCTTGCCTCTTGATGCTTGCTTTTTTAGAGTTTGATTCGGTTCCTTATGCTCTAAGGTGATGGATTCCTCTATTTGGTGCTGGAATCTAGTTGAGACTATCATTTCAATGCTTCTAATGCCTATGTGGTGGAGGTTTCCTTTGTCTCATTCTTTCACTTTCCTTCTTTCTATTGAGGTGGAGGACCCTATTAGGGTGGGGGAAATGCTTATGGAGGTAGCTGGTTGCTGGGGGAAGTGTTGATGAATGGGTTTAGCAGGTACTCTTGTTTTGTTGTTTGTGAGTATTGCTTTCTTATTGTTAGAGATATTATTGGAAAGAAGAATTTTGGACAACATACTTCATTTGGTGAAGGGATGACTCTGCAGCTAAATACTTTGATGTAGAGAGGTGTGTTATTACCTTCGAGGATGGACTAGGTCTTTCTCTTTGCTTCTACATTCACAACTCCTATGGAGGTGGAGCAATCTCCTATTGAAGTGAAGATCATATTTGGGCACTGGGAAGTAGAGGATATTATTATCAAGATTTTGTGTACTTATGCTACTTTAGTAGTTTTTTTAGTAGAAGAAGAGGGAGAAACTTTTATCTTTCAGGTTTGGTCTTGTTACTTCCTACTCCTCTCATAGGTATTATAGTGTTATGGGAGTTTACAGGGGGATGGAATACTTTTGACTATATTTTCTAAGGCTAGAGCTTGAGCCTTTCTTAGACCCATGGTTGGAAGATATGTAACATGTTTTCCAAGTTTGGAGGTATAGTCTTGTTTGGTCCTATATCTTTGCTTAGAGTTTCGACAATCATGGATGGCCTAAGTTTGTTCCCTTATTTTTATAGTGATTTCCTATTTTAACATTTTCCTTTTTCCTATGATCAAATGATTATTGGTAGTTTCAAAGGGCACACTTTGGTCCTTTATTGTTGTTTTTGGTTTAAGTCTGCAATTATTATGGGGGCTTGTCCCAAGTCATTCATTGAAAGTGTCGACCATGGTTAGTAGGCCAGTCACTCATGGACCTTATTGTCTTTGGTATAGGGAGATCTAATTTCACTACTAGACATTGGTATTGTTCTATTATTAGTGTCTAGAGTTCTAATTGTACTTTGGGTCAACACCCATTAATCACTACTTTTCTTAATAAAAAATAAAATTAGTATATTGGACTTTATTGACATGTGACATCATGCTAAATACAACTAGCATATTTACATTAACATATGAAAACATAGTATGGTATCATTTCACCATCTAAGTATCCTAAAAGTCTTCTTACATGTGTGTTCTTATTTTACTGTCATCCTAGTCTTTTTATTCTTTTTTTTTACATTTACTTTTCTCTTCTTAAACTTGTATCTTTGTTTACTTATTTAAATTTGAAGTTAATTCTATATTAAATGGTCACACTCAACTTATTGTTTGTCAATTATTTATCTTGGCATTGATCATAAGTACAGATTAATTCTTTAATAGATCCTTTTGATGGATTTATCATGTTTTAATTCAAACGTTTATTTCTATCATTTCAATTTGACTATTTGATATGATGTAACTTGTTGCCATCACTTTCCATATCAAATATTTATAATTTGCAACCAAAAATCTTGCAGTTAAAGGCCCACCTTACATCATTAATTCATTAGTTCATTATTCATAATTACACTGATAGATTAGATTCTATTTACACATCAAATAAACTAAATGGTCGATATCAACAATTTGATATTCTAAAAAACAGTAATCTATTTTTGCATCTTCAAAGAATCCCATGTTCTTTTTCTAAGATGCTACTATTCACTGCTCTTTCGTTGTCTATTCTTATTGCACAACTTACTTCATATCCTTGAGTGTATCTAGATAGTAATTCTAATCTTTAAACCCTTATTTATTTAATGTAGGATGTGTTTATCTATTCTCTCTAATGATACACTAATTTTAGATAGTCATCAAACTATATCAAAGATAATTATATATCATGTGTTAAATTCTTAAGGAGTCTTACAGTAGCAACTGTCTCAAGTTGTGCAACATAAGAAAATAGATTCCATAAAAAATGATTAATTTTTTTTAATCTTCTACAACTAATCCATTGCATCTTCTTTAACAATCCTCAATTTCCTACCTAAAATATCATTTTTAGAACTCCCTATTATGGACCTTTGTATGTTAACAATATTATTCCATACCTATAATGATTAATAATCATATAGGAATTCCCAATACTTAAATGGTTGAGTTTCATTTGATAATTTTATTTATTCACATACACTTCTTTTCGAGAAGAGTTGACTAAAAGTTCTATAATTACTCTTTCTCAAATATTTTAAACTTTCATTTTCATTTATAGATATCAAGAAGCCTAAACTATGACATATCAAGGAGCCTAAAGTGTGACATATATTGACAAAGGGGCCTATGAACTTTCATTTTACATTAAGTAAAGGGAAAACTATTTTTATTTTCTCTTTTAATTTTATTATAGAAGATTTAATTGGAATGTCATTATTTTAATTAATTACATTTTCTACATATATATTATATGATTTTTCATTTATTGATGCTTATTGAACTTCTTTTCACACTTTTCTCTCCAAAATTTGTTATGTTGCAGGATTTCCTTGATATTATCTTTCTCCATAATTTTATTTAATCTCCCTCCATTCTATTTCTCTTTCTTACTAATAATCCTATGCTTCTATCTCTTTCTTACTAATAATTCTATGCTTGCAAATCACATGCATTGTCTTCTAAGACTATCAACCAAGTCCGTCCTTACTCTCCTTTAGAGAATCCATTAGAGTATATTTATCTTCTATTATGATATACCATACCTTTGTTTGACTACAATTTAAATAGCGTATTATTTCATCATTTTAAATCCAATTTGTTACCATCTCCTTAGGATAGCTATTTTGATGTCCTCTTATGATATTATCTTACACCATTTTTTTCTTCTTGTTGGCATAATATTCTCACATTTTACACGATATTTTGGGACTACTATGACTATGCGTATACTTGTGTTTATTTTCACACTCGACGAGAAAATAGGGAGCAGATTGTCCTTTATCACATGAGAATTCACGGAAGTTATATCATTCTCCTCACACCCTATGCATAATATGTTAATTTATATATTAGGTTAACATAAGGAAAAGATGTTAATTTAGATATTGGGTTAACATATACCTAAATAATTTAAAATATATATATATATTACTTGAGGTGAAGCTATAAAATAAACTTTATATTAATGACAAAGAATGTCAAGGGCACATGAATTCTATTTCAAGGAAACAGATATATGTATCGTGATCCCATTCATAAATTCTACATGTTTTCATTCTCATCCATATTATTAGTTCTCGTCATGACATCATCTATTCAGTTATTAGTTTTAAATTAACAAATCATATGATATATTTTTGAAGTGAATAAATTTATTCTATAGTTTGATAAATCTATCAAAATTATCAAACTATAGAATAAATTTATTCACTTCATAAATAAATCAATGTGATTGGTTAATTTAAAACTAATTATTGCATCTAATAGATGCAATAATATCATGTCCTAAAAAATTATAAGCCATATAACATTTTAAAAAGTTTCTGATGGAGCACTCGTGTATTAAATTTCAATATTCTCTAACCTCGATTGTTCATATTCTATGTTTTGAGTTTTATCAACACTTTGCATTTTCCAATAGAGTGGCATGTACAAAATAGTTTTTACAAGTGAACTATTTTGTAGATTAAATGATGCCAGATCAGGTGCATGATCTGGGCAACACACATGGAAGAACCAACAAGAACAAGTGTAGGGGTTTCAATACCAAACAAAAGCAGAGTCCCCATTCAACTATTAAGCTTATTTTGGCTAGCAACCATTGCTTAAGATTTTTACAACAATATGTGGAGCTGATGGCCCCATGATTGTTGATTTTTGTTGCTTGTTTCTTAGTATTCATCCAAAATAGAATGTTAAATTTTAATTTTAATAATCAATAATATAGATAAATATTTTGAGAAAAAATAGGAGGTAATACAGGAGAGGGAAACCACTCTATGGAGCCACGCATCATTTTCTCTATAACCAGTGAATTCTAGCCCCCACTTTTTTCCAATGCTTAATTTTATATTTTAATTGGTGGTTTCTCCACAAAAGTAGGGATAGATTCCAAATTATCTTTGTCCCATACTTGATATAGGAACACTTCACTTGCTTAAATTTAAGCACAAATTGCAATTAGGCACCCACCTGGGGACATGGGGTTAGTCTCATTTTTCTCTTTGCTTACTGCTTCATGTTCATGTGTCTGATTAATGTGGTAGTTGTCCAATGATTGAAGTTTGTAGGGTATTCACAAGAGGAGGGTTACATGACTATTGTTGGAGCTTCAAAGGGACATTTTATATTTTAATTTTTCTTTGATTATGAGAAATCACAACAATATTAAGAAAAGATAGTTCAAAGTTTGAAAATGGAGTGTGGAAATTTCCATTTGTTGAGGTATCTTAGTGTAACAAGAAAATTGGTATTGATAGATATCCATTGTTTTTATATTTGTTCAGACATATTATGGAACTATATACCTACTGCCTTCTACATTGTAATGATCCCATCTTTTGACCTTCATGTTCTCCAAAGTCTAAGTGGAGGATAAGAAGAAATTAAATTAATTTCTTATAAAGTCTTTCAATTTAAAGGTGACTTTGTATTTAATTAATTTAATTATTTACAAGGGAGTAGCTTCTACGGTATGAATTAATTATTGGAAGGACGAAAGCTTCTCGTGATTTAATTAATTATTGCCAAGGAGGAATTTTTAGGGTACACATTAATTATTGGAAGGAGGAAGCTTCTAGCTCTTGCAACTAATTAATGCTTTAGTTCCTTCTAGAAGGATGAAGAAAAGGATAAATAGGGCTGAAAGTCTCATTGTTGATCATCGGATTATATGATGGGATGATTATAACTTGCATTTGATAAGAGCTTAGATGTGTGAATCACAATCCTTTTTTTGGCAATAGAGGATGTTCATTCTCTGTTGTATCATTCTAGACGTCATTCCCTTACGGTTTGGCCTTTGGAATGCATCTCTTTGTACTTGATTGTAGCATTTTTAGAATTAATGCAATTTCAGCAGTTGGTTGAGCTTTTGGGCATTCCTAGCTGTCCATTACATACATCCCATTAAATTTGACAAAATTGTTCTCACCTACATATTGAAATATTTTTATGCAATTTCTTTTGAGTGGTATTTCACAATTTTCAATTTAAAAGTTGTTAACTACAATTTTTTTTTTGTTATCTTAACTTGGATGTTTATAATATTTTATTATAGATTTCCATCATTTTATTTAGACATTTCAATTTTTGTTAGAGTTATTTATCTAACTTTTAATTTATAATAAATATATGTATTTCAAAGTATATGTTGTTCAATGGGGTTGATGAATTTTAAGGAGACGAAAAAATAATTGGAAGGATTTCAGAACTTGATGTCTATAGGCTATTATACATATAATTAATAAATAGAAATTGAATAAGAAAAGTAATTAAATGTTATTGTTGCATTTAATTACTATTAATTACATTATTTTTTATGTCATTTTATATGATTATCAAATTGTAAAAAAAATAGCTTACTAATATTAAGCTCCATGCTTATTTTATGCACAATTTTATTTTTATTAGTGAACTATTTTAAAATAGGGAGTTTTCAAACCAAAAGGATGCATTAGTTAAACTAGAATAAAGAATAAATTCCATAATAAGGCCTTGACTAAGTGTGGTGAGTGTCTACATAAAGACATTGACATTCTAGAATCCTTCTACTAACAAAGCTTAAACTGTCACTTGTGGTTATTTTTGTTTAAGGGTGTTAAACAAAAAATTGAAAGTTAATGAAATGCTATCGCCTCCTCCTTGTCCTAACTAGTGGATTCATAGGATTAATGACATGTGGATAATAGTTGTGGATGAGTGGATACATAAAGAATATTAATTTATATTATATAATGGGGGATTCTTTCAAGTGGAACAATTGCCTACTCGAGTTAATTTTAAATGATTAAAACGATCAATTGAATAATTTTAAACTTGCATATGTAACTACGATTTAGCACTAACCATGGAGATCCTCAAACAATTGATTTGACTAGCTGAAGGATTTTGAACAAATTTTAAGAGTCATTAATATATATCATTAAAATTAGTTAAAGTGAAATTATAATTATATAATTAAATGTTTGAATGTTTAAAATTAATTAGTAGTAGGGCATATATATAGGTTTAATATAATGTGGGGAGGTATATCTATTTTAACTCAATTTTTATTATTAATTTAATTAATTTACATTTGTACAAAGGATTTTTTTTTCCCAATAAGAAAGCTAAATTTAACAATGTGAATAATATTATATACATATTTAACAATCATTTATTTTACATAAATAAATTTTTAATTATATCTAATATTGTTTATTTATATGATAGATATTATTTTGTAAATCTTATACATACATAGTGTCTTTATCCATTTGTCCTAATTCTCCTCATATGTCTCCTCACTAATTTTTCACCACACTATATCAGCCTCTATATCTCAAGTTCTCTTTTATTTCCTTTCTATTGCTCTATCACTCTTTATCACTACTTCTTTCTCTACCTCTCCTAATTCTCTTTCTTTGAACTCTCCCCACTTGGATTTGTTCACACAATATCCCATCTTTCTCCATCAATTACCACCCATTTGTCTCCTTTTTTATCTCATATTTTTATGTCTATGCTTCTTTATACACCTTTTCTTCTTCTTCTTCTACCTAATCTCAATTTTCAATGCATTACACATTTAGCAAGAACTTTAATGCTTTGTGTGTTGTATTTATGGTAGACCACTTCAATCCTAATCATCCAAATACACAATAATCATTTAATGGTTCATGCATATTTTGATTATAGTAGGAACATCGATTTCAACTCTGTGGAAAATTTATATCTCATATTTTTTTCCCCTTAATCATATATCTTCTTTGTTGCATCATTAGAATTCTACTATAACATTTGTCTGATTTTGTTCTTGTGAAATTCATCTTTAGAAATTTAAATAATATTTCATTACTATAACTTATTAATAATTCATAGTTTCAAGTCCCAAAAAAATGTAAAGGACAATTTTTTAAATATATTTGTCTTAAATTATATAGTCAACCATGAAATATCATCTTATTTTATGTCTATATATATTATATATGTATGTAAGAAAGTAATAGTCCCATAATTTGTACTGCTAATCCAAACATCAATTTTTTTCAATAATTGAACTTTTAACTAATTAATTACTTGTGAGTTCATTAAAAAAATGAATGTCAAATATCTTATGTTTAGAGATAATTCATCATTCTTATGTTCACCCATTGACCATAAATCACTGAGTTAATAATTCAATTCTCTTTTAAATTACATAACATAATAAAAAATTAATAACATTAAAGGGATAAAATAGAATGTTATATGCTCCTCATCTAGGAATCATTCATTTTTTAATGTGTGTTAGTTCCCTTTTATAACTAAAAATGACTAACTAGCTCCCTAAAAATCATTTTTTCCTTACATATTATAGATTTTCTTAAAATATCCCTATAAATAAAGCCCATCTTTGGATATGAAGTTATATATGTGGATACAAAAATATTTGTCAGCTTAGATATAACATATATTATTGATCAAAATATTATTTTTTATGTTTAATGGAGAGGTGATTGTTCAACTCCATAGAAGTAAATGTGGTAGTAGTGACCCCTTTGTTGATAAAGAACTTAACAACATAGTTTTCTATCCATACAAGCATTGAGAGATAGCACAATTCTATATAGAAGTACTCAATATCCTGATAATATAGGATAAAGTCTTGGATTAACAAGCTAGACATCTAATTTCCATTTAATAAATTCATAATATTGACTAAATTTTTATTGATCCACACCTTATAGCAGCCTTTAGAAAGGATCAACTGGAGACCAATATAGGCTTCTCTTGATAAATAAATCTAATATTTCTCACACATGGATACTATTTATTACACATAGCAAGAGATTTTTTATTATCATTCAGACTGTTAATGATAAGGAGTTAGAATTGATGTTGGAATGCAATTTTTGTCATAAGTATTTTTACTGATTTCAGCATATGTTAACAAAGAGGAGTTAGAAATAATTAGTTTAGGTGTGTTATAGGATATTAATCAAAGAAATACAAGTATCGTACATCATTATTGAGTATGAGAGATGTGATATTTATTTTAGAATGAGTGTACACCTTATGTCTACAATCGTAACTCTTTATGTAATGGTTTGAGTGAGTTAGAGATGTTTTGGTGAAGACTGGTTATAGACCAATGATAGGGAAATATTCTAGGGGTAGTTATAGTAGTTTGGGTATAACAAGTAAGCCTGAGTTTTGTGATCCTATAATTTATGGTAGTAGATTCATATAAGTGTGCATGTTATAGAATTTTTGGATTAGTTGGTGTGTGCAATAATGATTACTAGTGCATAACACATGTAATATTGTTTTTGGGAGTTGAAAAGATGATGTAGAATATTATTTGGGTAAGTGCACCGAGTTGTGGTGCCAAAAGGGTGGTATAAGTGGACACCTTTTTTTCTGAAATCAACAATTTTTGAATTTCAACAAGAATTTGAAGATAGTTATGCTCAAAATTTTAAGATATGACAAAAACAAACATAGTAGTCCTTTGAATCTAGTTTCTAAACTACTAATTTTTTTTCAAAATGGTTTAGTTTTAGGTCCTCAAAAAAGGGGGCCACAAAAAGTGGTACTATTTATTCCAAAAGAATATAACATAGTACAAAGTGTGGCTCTCCTAAAATTTTAACTTTTTTTTTGAAATTCTTTAATCGCTTTAGTCAAAAGTTACCTAACACTATGTAGTTTATCCTAAATTTTTTGGGTAATTTTATAATGTGCATTTTTTTAATGAATTTTTTAATTAGACACATCCTAAAAACATGAAATATCTGTGTGCTTCCCCTAGAAATGATTGAAAACTAATCTAAAATCAAAACTTCTTTTTTTCAAAGTGTGTAGAATGGAGTCTAGTTTCTAAAAAACTAAGTTGTTGTAAAATTTGACGAATGAGCTAAAATCTATAGCCCAATTAGTACATGTTGGTTTTTGACAAAAAATTGACATACATTCAAAAGAAATTATAGATGAAAGGCTTGAAATAGTTCAAATAAAAAATAAATTATATGGTTATATAACTAATATAGAGACCTACAATGTCATGTAACTTGATTTTATCGATGCTCAACCACGAGGAAACTTGAAGGAGAGCATACAAGAAAAATTAATCATTTTTTGTATGTTTGCAAAAAGGCACATCTCAGACCAGCTTATAGACTCCAAACCTTTGGTTTGTATCCCCAAGGCAAAACCAAACCTTATGCTCAGTAGAATGCAAAGCTTTGAATAGTCGTATGCCCTATAGGCATGCACACGTTATTTAAAGCTTTTTAAATTTAAGTCTTAATAGCATGTGCATGCTTTATAGATTTTTTTGTTTTAAAAAGTGTGTACATGCTATAGCGAGCATGCACTGTGGCTTGGGATACCCAAGCCATAGCGCAGGCACTATAGTGTGTATGCACTTTTCAAAACTAGAAAAGAAAAGGTGTCATCTTTTTGGCAACACAACTTGGTGCGCTCACCCAATTTGATTTGGCCATCGTTAATTAAGGATCATGAAAAATAATTGTATTGTTTTAATTGTGACATAGTAAAAAATTGTGTCTTGTGCATCTTAGCATGGGTCTATTTTACTAGTTTGTGCATTGAAAAAGTTCCAACAAGCCAGCCTAATTTCTTAATTATAACTTGTATAGAGAATGTAATCTATATAGAGAATATCATATGTGCAAGCCTTGGCCATAGATATCAGAAGAGCTAAAGGATTCTCAAATGCTTTGGTAAGAGGTATGTGCAAAATGTGTTATATTTCCTAAGTGTGCTTCATTGAAATTTTTAATACAAACTTGTGTTGTCATCATTTAGTTCATAATTTGGATATGTAAATAGTCAAAGGTTGATTTAACCTTCACATCTCATAGAATGAATTTATTGAAGGTGGATTTAACCATCTTTCTTGGACTAGTGTGCTCTAGCAGTGTGCCCTTTATTCTTGTCAACTCCTAATAGAATTGAAAAGTTTTAACATGGGTTCATTCCTTTATTGGGGACTTTTCCTTTAATAGGGATAGATGTGCCTATAGGTATTATATTGACTCCTAAAATAACCAATTCTCCTAATAGATAAATTATAATTATATTATTGCATGATCTTGTGAGTATTGTAGCTAGTGTGGTTTTTCACTTAATAGTATTTTCATTGAGAAAAAATATTGTTATATTATGGTGTTAGTCTCATCTTTTTCTACATTCTTATATTTTTGGTTGATGATTTGATTAAGAAGTTTGATGTTCATAATTAGTGCACACAACTAATTCCACACATGTTTAATATGTATCATCATGAACTTCTAAGTCAATAATACCATTTTTATTGGCAACTAAGTTATCATACCAATGGGTTTAGCAAGTTATTGTGTAGTAAAAAACCACTCATGATAGTGGTTTGAAAACACATCTAACAACATAGATTAACCTAAAAGAAAATATTATTTGGCAAAGGAAAAGAACTAGGAGGATTACAATGTTGATTTATAAGCTAATTGTAGACACTTTTAAGATCCAATATAATATTTTTGTATGTGCACAACATTGTATAGCTATGGTAGTGAACAAGATTGAGATTTAAAAACTATAAGTTATCATGCATACATTGCAATGCTTATTGTTTCCTCTATCCATCTCATGGGTAAAATAAATTTTTTATCAAAGTTTATCTCAATCATATTAATATAGTTTTATTTTACTAAAGAGATAAAAAACATGAAATATATAATGCATCTATAAATGATAGATTTTCCAATAACATTGTTAAGGGAATAAACATTAATAACGCAAAAGAAATATTATTAATGTTTAAAATGTCCCAATAATTTTTAATAATTTTTAATATCCATCACAATTTATTTAATAATTTTTATACAAAGAAACACATGTAATCCATGTAACATGACATACAATAATTTAGCTTTTTCTAATGAAGCATGAGCATCTTGGATATACAATTTTTTTATATTTTGGTAGCTTGTTGAATCTTCTCAGTTACTAATGTTAGTATTCTTGGTAACTTCATCATGTTTTTTGATGGAGTTTCCTATTCTAGTTCACCAAGAGGGCTTGTTCTCTACTTGATGTTCTTCATCAAGTAGCCTCAATGACTATTTTGTGTTACTCTATATTTCCTACTTCTTGGCTTCCCTGATGTGTTCAATTTTTGTTCTTATTTCTAGGCCAACTATGCATTATATTTTGGTCATGATTTAATAAAGGGGTCATTCATTAGGAAGGTTTTGGACCTAAATATGAGTTATTTATTTCTCTAATGCTAGATCTAGAAGATTCTTTGGGCTATTTTTTTCAGTATAACTAGGTTGATTTATATTCTAGGTTGGGAGAATCTGGTTAGAAGGAAGAGTCATAGGAATAGAAGATCATAGATCTTACATGCATGAAGATTGTTATATTTTATAATTGATTTTATATATTGTATTGGCTATTATTGAGAAGGCCTCACAACTCGACATGTATAATGTTTGAATGAATGAATGAAAATATATATCTACTTCCCTTCTCTCATTGTCTGTAGTATTTCTTTTGTTTCATGATTCTACAAGGTGGTTTTGTAATTGGGTGAGCCTTAGGCCCACTTATTGAATCTCATTATGTTAGGTGGTATCATAGTAGGTTTGATCTAGGTTTACAAAACAAGGTCTTTGATTGAGGTTCCTTCTTGTAAACCCTTGTTGGTTATTTTTTTACTGAGGTGGTAGGTTGTGATCTAGCCAAAAATTGTATTGTAGAGGGTTTCAAGATTATTAATATAAAGAGATATGCATATCCAAGATTATTTGATAAGAAAATGAAGATTGATGGTAGATTAGAAGCTACTAAGATAGCCCAATATGTGGAATACATCTTGATGATGTTAGTGATGATAATGTTGTAGAAGTGTATGAGATAACCACTCCTATACTTATAATGGACTAGGGAAAGGAAATATTAGTGAAAGCATTGATAATTTTTATGTCTACACTATAGTTTAATGTTTTTGAATAAAATGGAAACCTAGATTCAGGTGAGTTAATGGACAAGGTCACCATAATGGAGAAAATTTTTGAGTATGAGAAAAAAATAAATGAGAAGAAGGTGAAAATGGCATGCACAAAGTTGAAATTGCATGCATGATTATGGTGGAAGCATCTGCATTTAGACCAACAGAAGAGAGGTAAAACTAAAGAAAAAGTATGGGATAATATGGTGACAAGTTAAAGGGAAAGTTTATTACCTTTTGGTTATCAGATTAACCTAGTAAGGAAGATGCAAAGTTTAAGATGGAAAGATAGTTCTATGAAGGATTATATTGAAAATTTTTACAAATTAAATATTAGATATGGACATATTGAAAATCAGATGGAAAGGGTTGAAAGGTACGTGAATTGATTGATGACTTCTATCTAGCAAGAGATCAAATTAGTTAAGATGAGAATATTGAGGAGGCTTATCAGCTTTCCCTAAAAGATGAAGAGATATTTAATAAAAGGCATGAGTAAAGACAAAGAGGAAGAGGTAGATCATATGGTGAAAATATTAGATCTAATCATGCCAAGAAAAATTAAGAAAAATGAAAGAATGAGTGTAAAGGTGAAGGTTCATCTTGATGAAGAGACCTAATTATAACCGAGACAAATATGACAGAGGAGGATCTGGAGATTTTTTATAATTGTGGTGAAGAAGGACATAGGTTATTTCAGTAAGAAGAATGGTAGTAGCAAAATTTTTATGGTGCATAAAGATTCACTAATTGAACTTGAGAAGGAAGGAAACTTGATGGTTAGAAGACAATTATGAAGTGAAAAGATTAAGGAACATCCAATAAGAAAGAATTTGTTCAAGACAAGATGCAGAGTTGTATACACAGTGTAGAACATGATCATGGATAGTTGATGTTCAGATAAACTAGCATTAGAATAAATCACTAAAAAGTTAAAATGGGAAAGATTAAATCACCCAATTCCCTACAAGATTTCAAAGATCAAGGATGAACATATAGTGATGGTAAGTGAAAAAGGTTTTGTGAATTTAAAAATTGGAAAATATTTTGATCTAAGGTATTATGTGATATTATTCCTATTTATTATTGTCATTTTTTTTGACAATATGATGGACATATTGCACATGATGGAGGATTGAATAAATAGACTGTTTGGTTTGATGGAAAGAAAAAAATCTTGTTACCTTTGGTTGAAGAATTGTTTGATGACATATGTACATCTATGAATTTTTTTTTGATAGAACCTATATAGTTTCTTAAGGATTTGAAGAGAAATGATGCTTGTTATGCTATGATTCATAACACACCACGTGAGAAAATAGAAGATAAAGTTCCTAAAGAAGTTGAGAAGTTTCTCACTAATTACAAAGAAAACATCTCAAACACTGTACCTAATGGTTATCCACCACTAAGAAGAATTATTCATTGTATGTATCTAATTCTTGGAGATATTTTGTTGAATGAAGAACCACACCAATTGAAAGCTTGAGAATGAGTAACTCAACCTAAAAGTTCAACAATTGTTGAAGATAGGTTTGATTAGAATTTTTTTTGAGTATGTGTATAGTACAAACTCTATTGGCACCTAAGAATATTGGAGAATGGTGAATGTACATTGATCCCCAAGCTATTAAAAAAAAAATCTAGTTTAAGTATTAGTTTCTGTAGTGCCTGCCCCTAGTTTACATTTTTCGAGCTACATTTATGATATGATTGCCAAACTCTTTTAGGCCAATTTATGTTTGATGAGTAGTATTATTATTTTAGAGATTATCAGAGGATGTTTACACTCAGTTTATTATATGATGAGATTACTTGGTACTCTATATTTCGTGCATGTATGATGATTATTCAATGGTTTTAGTTATCGATGATGATTAGTTAGATAGCTTATTATTTCATGTGCCTCTTATGGATACTTACCCCATACTGCATGTGTATGGTGTGCGTGTTTTTTTATTTATGTATGGTGTTTCTGATATGGTTAAGGAAGGGAGTCGTAGTCACCTGCTAGTCGGGATCTACACGATGCACCACTTCTTGCCATTGCCTATTTAGCTTAGAATATTGTGTTTGTACATGTGTGGATTTTATGCAGGTTGCAGGTACCGGGTATCGACTTCCCTGAATTGTCAGGATGAGCGTACCCTATCGCACTGTCTCAATGGTAAGAGAGGGGAGATAAACTCTTAAGTCCAAATCCTAAACCCTTTAGCCAATTGTCCTAATTGATAATTAGGACAAGTATCTGAGTTAAGTACCCTCCGAATGCATCAAATGATGTAATTTGGTGATTATAACTCTTGTGTTTGATTTGGTATGTATTTTTCTATGATGGGTTTTCGTATGTTTCTTTATGAGTCCTTGGTGTATTTTCTATTAATTAAGTCTAATTAAAAAGACTAATTAATGATTTAATTTAATAAGGAATTATTATGATATCTTTATATTTAATTAATTAATTAATTAATTAAATAAAAGAATTAATGTTGGAGATTAAAGTTCAAGATGTATTTAGAACAGGATAATATTTATTTAATTTAATAATAATATATTTGAAGTTCATTTTTAAATAAATGCTAAATATTATTGTTATTTAAATTAATTAAATATGTTATCAATTAAGTTCTAAAATAAATTAAAAAGTTGAAAGATATTAATTTATTAAGAATTCTAGATCGCATGATCTAAACATGAGTTAAATATAAGAATTAAATTAAAAGATTAAATTATAAAAATTAATAATGTTATTTTAATTTCTTAAAAGTGCACATAAGATTTAAAGTAATAAATTAATTAAGAATTGAAGTCAAGTGAAATTTTAAATAAAGTTATTTATTAATTCAACTTAATGTGCATGAAAGTTGAATGCAAAAGAATTAGAAAAGATAATAAAAGTTAAATTGGAGTTAACTGAGTTGTGCAAAGAGTCTTCTCGGGTAAACGCACAATTAGTGCCCCGAATTGAGGAGAATTTGCTTATCACAACTTTGGGGGTTCATTTTTGGGAGATACGAATTTGGACGAGAATTTTTGGAGGAAGACAATTTTTGGAAGCAAATTTCAGAAGGCTGATACGAAGAAAGTCTTGAAGGGGAAGGTTATTGAGAGGAGCGAATTCGCATACAGTTCCTGGAGATTGCATAATAGCATCAGGATCAGGTAGGGTCTTGTGTTTTCTATCCATTAAATATGCAAATTATCCCTTCCTGCCTTCTTCGTGTCTGGGGTTTGTAGATCTGAATTCTCTGTGATGAAAGTTTTAAGCTTTCAATATTGTGAAGTTATTAATTATTCGTCAATAATTTATGTATCCATGGAGACTGGATGAATTAATTAGAACCATTGTTTTCTTGATTTAGAAATTAAGATCTAATTTGATAAGGGTTTTGTTTTAATGAAATTGAAAAGTTGTAGGTAAATAAATTAAAAAAATAAAAATAAATATAT
Source organism: Cupressus sempervirens (assembly GCA_028749045.1). Taxonomy (NCBI): domain Eukaryota; kingdom Viridiplantae; phylum Streptophyta; class Pinopsida; order Cupressales; family Cupressaceae; genus Cupressus; species Cupressus sempervirens. Next base: position 743,093,189 of record CM053785.1, read on the forward strand.
ATCTATAAATATATATATTTATATTTTACATATTTACCCTTTGGAAGAAATTATTTTTATAAAAAAACAGGATTAAACAAAATTAATTTTGTTAAAATAAAACTTATTTTATTGTTATTAAAATAAAATAAAATCAAATATAAAAAAAAGATAAAAATAAAAAATAATATATATTATAAAATTTAGTGGGGGGGAGGGAATCACCCCGTAACTGCCCCCCACTGTCGACAGGCGACAGTACTTGCGTCGCAGGTACTGCGACGGCAGGTACAGAGTACCTGCCGCCGCAGGCCTTGTCGCCGCAGGTCTTGCGACCGCAGGCCTGCGGCCAAAGCCGACGGGTTATAAACGTTGTGGGATTTCGTTTTTTAAATTTTTTTTTTATAATTTTTTTAAAATTATTAAAAAAGAATTTTATTTATTTAAAAATTTTAAATAATAAAAATTATAATATATTCAATTTTTATAATAGATTAAACTTTTTAAATATTTAATAAATAAATATTAATTGCATAGATATAGTTGTAAATTTTAATTTATTAATAATTTTGCTTAAATATTAATAAATTAACAATTATTAGTGGGATTAAAATAAGTAATTAGATCTAATGAATATTGATTAATTTAATTAAAATTAGTTTAATTAAGTTAATTAATAATGAATGTTATTTGACTAAATTATAAATTTGGATATTGATTTAATGAAAATTATTATAGAACTGGGTTATTCGAAAAAGGGTAGTTGTGAAAACTTTGTTACTTGAATTTGACATTAAACTAAAACACAAACCTTACCTTACTTTAAATAATATACTTTCAGATCCAATCTCTGAGACTTTGATGTTGACTTTGTACTTTGAATGTTTTGGGGTTGGTTTAGCGTTGACCAGTTCAGGTTGTTACCAGAGGCTCGGGGTTTGTGAATGCGATGTCTTGATGATTTGGTCTCGATCTTTCTTAACCTGACCATGGTAATGTGATGAAGTGCTCTATGACATGATTGTGTTTACTGTTTGTTATTGCTTTCCAGTTTCCTTGTGTGAAGCTGAGGTGTATTTATTTGAGAATACCTAACTTAACCATTTTTGAGTCTCGATCAGTTATATTTGATAACCATTTCTGAGTCTCGATCAGTTATACTTGTATTACTTTCTGGTTGCTCATTAGAGAACCATTGGATTTTGTGACTTATCATTGATGCCTTCAGTTGCTGATAGAGAACTATCGTGATTACATGATTACTATTTGATGTTATCTGTTGGTCATGAAGAACTGATATATTTTGTGGATTATCTTTTTATGATATTTTTAGTTGCTCGCATAAGACTGAGATGGTTTTATTATGATTCTTTGATTTACGAGTTCATGAGCTAGGGTAGGTTATCTATGTGTAGAGTCGGGAAGTGGCTTGCAATGGGGGTCGGAGCCCTAAGAGGCTGCCTTGAGAAACCCATTGTAAGTCGTTTTTAATAAGTGAAAACATTTACACTAAATGAGAGAAAATGAACCTAACAAGATAATTGTATGTTCTCTCCCATGCCATGAGTGCTAGTACAGACTAGGATGGGGTAGAGAGGATGCTTGGTTATGACCTTGCATTCCATAGTATGCCTCGTCAGTACGAGAGGATACTAGTGGCCGCAGGATCAGTAGGGACCCGAGATTCCTAAGGGATTGCTCGGGTAACTTCTACATGACTTTTGCGATGACACTTTCCCGCTTGCATATTAGGTTTCCTATGTGTCTTGTGGTACCTCTGGGATTTAGATGTCGGTCTTTTTAGGAACCCTTGAGTTAGCATACTTATAGGATTTCCTGGACTTAGAGAGTATTTATGATTATAGGTTTTGTTATCCTATTTGGGACTTGAGACTATCTCCTCAGCGCGGTGGGAGTGGACCATTTAGGTTCCATGCGGTCGGGTGGTAGTGCTTTTACTCTTACCATTGAGATCCGTTCCGTGGTCACCATGGCTGGAGATTTCGTGATTGGCATTTACCTTCACTATGTTCTTGGATTTTTATGATGGATGGTTAGATTTTATGATAGATGTTTTATCATTATGGATGTATGGATGTATCATGTATGGTGAATAGTTTCATATATTTTTACTGTACTTTGTATCATGGATTTGAGGATGTTGTATCTTGATCTTTACATATGTATATTCTTTTAAGCCTTTCATACCCTGTGACATGTACAGTGGATGAATGAGCATTCTGAATTAATTTGCCAAGGAGCATTCGAAACAAATGTATATTATGGACATTGGAGTTTTTGATTATTCTTTTATATGTATGCGTTAGTTGTTAGACTTAGAATTAATTAAATTTAAACGTGACTCAACGTCTTGGGATCTTTAAGAAATGTAATTTGCAATGTATGTTTGTGGATGATTACATGTTATTGCTTCCGCTACTATTTGATTGATGTGTATGTCATACTTTCTTACTTTTAAAAAAAAAATGTTTAGCAAACTTAGTGAAACTTTAGGTTAATTCTTTTGGATCCCTTGGCGGGGCGTTACATCTGGTATCAGAGCCCAAGTTTCTACATTGGGAGCTCTGGGTATTTTGGAACGCCACTAGTGTTAACTAGTTGAATAAAAATGCAAACCTTAAACTAAAACTTGAAGCTAGTTGAACTGAAACAGTATATAAACTATTAGTTACCTATTTTATTCATACTTCAACACTCAAAACTTCAAAACTGAAATTATACTTAAACTGAAATTATAGGTAAACTGAAAACTGAAAATATCTTGTTTGCAAAACATGTGTCTTTTATCTATGTATTTCAGTAGTATGTTTCATGGATATTTTAGCATCTTGTGTCTTGGATATTATTGTAGGATGGTATCTGGGACGAGATCTTCCATTAGGGGCCGTAGCCTTGGCCGTGGCAGAGGTCGTGGACGAGGCAGAGATGTTAGTGTTCATGAGTCTATCCATGAGAGCCCCATTTAAGAAGAGAATAGAGAAGAGCATGTCAGTGAGCATCAGGAAGAGAACCACGATGAGGGACATGCCGACTCTAAGGAGGTTGATCTGAGGCAAATGATGTGAACCCTTATTGATCGCCTACCCCCTGTTCTTGAGCAGGATAGAGCACACCAGGTTGGACATGAGCATAGATGCAGATCTAGGAGTCCGCAGAGGGATCGACATAGATTCATAGTATCTTCTCAGATGAAGGATCTTCAGAGGTCCAAGATCAAGCCCTTTAATGGGCAAGGTTTTGGGTATGTAGCTGAGCAGTGGCTTATTGCTCTTGACAGGATTTTTGCTATGCAGGACTTTGACAGTAATGTCAAAGCGAGGTTTTCCATTACCAATCTAGAGTTATTTGGAGCCACCTGGTGGACTATTGAGGAGAAGAAGTTGGGCATTGACATGGGTAGTGTCACTTGGGAGATTTTCTTGGAGAGTTTTCATGAGCGATTCCTACCAGAGGAATGGAAGCAGCATAGAGCAGATGAGTTCCATAACCTGAGACAGTTCACTATGACCGTTGTAGAGTATGAGCGCAAGTTCTATGAGCTCATGCCTTTTTCGAGATTCAGTGACAACCCAGCACAGTTGGCACAACATTTCATTCGAGGCTTGAACAACCGTTTTATTGGGGGTGTTAAGGTATTTGAGCCTAAGACCCTCAAGGATGCGGTACATCGAGCTATCCTGGTAGAGCAGAGTGTCAACTTTGGGCAAGGAGGATTTGTGGGAGCGCCTACTATAGCAGGATCTAAGGGCAACCACAATTTCGGTGGAATCAGGAAGCCTCCCTTCCCTAGGAAGAATCAGTATTCTCAGTAGCACTCTTAGTAGCATTCTCAGTAGCAGCCTCAGCAGCATAAGGGATTTTACCCTCAGGCACAGAGTGGTGGCGGTGGATCCAACTCTAGGATCAATCGCAATGCTCAACGTAATAGACAGAATCAGCAATCTCGGCCTGCACAGAGCAACCAGTCTTTTGCTAGCAGGGGTAGCCACCAGCGATCGAATGCACCACCTATAGGGAGAGGATCTGGCAGAGGCACGGGATGTTATTCATGTGGACAGATTGGTCATATTGCAGCATACTGCCCACAGCGAGCATCCCAGTATTCAGGACCCAGGCCAGCGGCATCTGAGCCTATAGTCGGAAATACAGGTGGATCTCATAGAGTATTTGCAGCGGTGGATCACCGTCAGGCAGACCATCAGGGGACAGTAGTTGAGACTACAGGAGCTATCCGAGGTACACCTCTCTCTGTATTATTTGATTCAGGTGCTACAGATTCTTTCATTTCTCCATCTCTAGTTGATAAGTGTAAGCTGGAGTCGGTTAAGCAAGACCATGGTTGGCAAGTGGAACTAGCCTCAGGTGCTAAAGTTTCCATAGATTCGGTGGTTCATAAGTGTGGACTTAGCATAGGAGGGTTTGAGACTTCAGTCGATTTTCGAGTTATTCCTCTTGGCTCCTACGATGTGGTCTTAGGTATGGATTGGCTTGGCTCTCATAGGGCTAGTTTTGACTGTAGAAAGAAGACCATTATGTGTCAGGATGACCAAAGGAAGGATGTTGAGATTGTGGGAATACCGAGACCTATATCCCTACGAATGATCTCTGCTATGCAACTTAAGCGAAGCTTTCATAAGGGGTGTCAGGTATTTGCCATTTCGGTAAATGAGCTTGATGAGGAAGAATCTACGAGGAAGACCCTAGATCACCCTATTTTACAGGAGTATGTTGATGTCTTTCCGAGTGAGATTCCAGGCATGCCTCCGAAGAGAGACATTGATTTTAGCATTGAGCTCACTCCAGGAGCGGAACCTATTTCTAGAGCTCCTTATCGTATGACCACTCAAGAGCTTAGTGAGTTGCGTTTGCAGTTGGAGGAACTTTTGGCCAAGGGTAGTATTCAACCTAGTGTATCACCATGGGGAGCTCCAGTGCTCTTTGTGAAGAAGAAGGATGGTTCTTTGCACCTTTGCATTGATTACAGACAGCTGAATAAGGTGACAATAAAGAACAGGTATCCCTTACCAAGGATTGATGATTTATTTGATCAGATCAAGGGAGCTACAGTGTTCTCTAAGATTGATCTTAAGTCAGGATACCATCAACTTCGCATCAAGGAGGCTGATATTCATAAGACCGCCTTTCGAACTCGCTACGGGCATTATGAGTTCACAGTGGTACCCTTTGGGCTGACAAACACTCCATCAGTTTTCATGTGCTTAATGAATGGGGTGTTTCGTTCCTATCTTGATAGATTTGTTCTTGTGTTCCTTGATGATATTTTGATATATTCTAAGTCCCAAAAGGAACATGAGGAACATTTGAGTTTAGTTTTGCAGTGCTTGAGAGATAATCAACTTTATGCCAATGCGGCAAAGTGTGATTTCTTTCAATCAGAGATACAGTATTTGGGACACGTTATTTCAGGCGAAGGTATCTCTGTAGACCCTGCGAAGATCCAGGCAATAGTAGATTGGCCTGCACCCACTACTGTGTCAGAAATTCATAGTTTCATGGGTCTAGCTGGGTATTATCGCAGATTTGTTCAAAACTTCTCCAGAATAGCACACCCTATTACCTCCCTTCAGAGGAAAGGAAAGAAGTTTCTTTGGACAAAAAAGTGTGTAGAAGCATTTCAGAAACTCAAAGAGCTTTTGACCAGTGCACCGATCTTAGCAGTACCTGATCCAGAAGGTGATTTCATGGTGTGTACAGATGCTTCCCTCGAGGGTATTGGAGCAGTTCTAATGCAGAATGGTCGAGTGATTGCATATGAGTCACGCAAACTCAAGGATCATGAGTTGAATTATCCTACACATGACCTTGAGTTAGCAGCAGTAGTTCATGCCTTAGTGAGATGGAGACATTTCTTGTTGGGACACAGATTTGAACTACATAGCGATCATCGTAGTCTTCAGTACATATTCACGCAGCCTAATCTGAATGCTAGGCAAAGGCGTTGGATGGAGTTTTTGTGCGAGTATGACTTTGAGGTGAAGTATATCCAGGGGAAGGAGAATGTCGTAGCTGATGCTTTGAGCCGCAGGAAACATGTGATATCATCTATGACTCTTAGTGTCGATTTGAGATGTCAGATACTTCAGGCACTCCCCACTGATTCATGGTATCTGGAGGTGTGCAGTGAGATCAATTCAGGGAGATCCTTGGAGGGTAAGTTTCTAGGCTATGTCCTAGAGTCAGATGGCCTTTTGAGACTTTCAGGAAGGATCTATGTGCCGCTACTGGATGAGCTTCGCATATTGATCCTATCAGAGGCCCATCGTGCACCTTACTCGGCACATCCAGGTGTCAAGAAGATGCATTCTGATTTGCGACGTTTATTCTATTGGTCCGGGATGAAGCGCGACATTGCTGATTTTGTGGCTAGATGTCTTGAGTGTCAGAGAGTCAAGGCAGAACACCAGCATCCAGCAGGACTCTTGCAACCGAATCTCGTTCCTTCATGGAAGTGGGACATCATCTCTATGGATTTCATAGTAGGATTACCTATGACTCTTCGTCGTCATGATGCTATCATGGTCACCGTTGACTGGTTGACCAAGGTGGCACATTTTGCACCAATCAGGTCTTCCTACACTGTAGCTTCAGTAGCAAATGTCTTCATGCGTGATATTGTGAGACTACATGGTATTCCCCAAAAGATCATTTCGGATAGGGATCATGTTTTCACTTCCGCATTTTGGACATCACTACAGCATGATCTTGGAGCGCAGTTGAACTTCAGTTCAGCATATCACCCAGAGACAAATGGGCAGACAGAGAGAGTGAATCAGGTTCTCGAAGATATGTTGAGGATGTATGTGATGGATAGGCAGAGTCATTGGGAGGACTATCTCTACCTAGTGGAGTTTGCTTACAACAACGGGTATCACAGTTCTATTGGCATGGCACCTTTCCAAGCCTTATATGGACGCCCTTGTCGTACACCTTTGAGTTGGGATAGCCTTGAGGATCTCATCCTGTTGGGCCCAGAGATGCTTCGTGACATGGAGCAACAGGTGGTGCGTATCCGAGAGCACTTGACAACGGCACAGGATAGGCAGAAGAAGTATGCTGATGCTCATAGGTCAGATAAGCAGTTTTCTGTGGGAGAGAAGGTTTTCTTGAGAGTGCGTCCGTGGAAGAGTCCAATCCGTTATGGAAAGGGCTCGAAGCTAGCACCTCGCTTTGTGGGACCATTCGATATTCTTGAGAGGATTGGTCCAGTTGCCTATCGTCTTGCTTTACCGCCCAGTCTTGCTCGCATTCACGATGTTTTCCATGTTTCAGTACTTAGACAGTATATTCCTGATGTTGTACATATTCTTGATTGGAATGCATTACAGGTAGAGGACGGGCAGCTGGCTTTGGAGCCAATACGTATTCTGGAGCAGCGGGAGTTGACCCGCAGGGGTCGAACCATAGAGCAGGTAAGGGTCCAATGGGACCCTACTGATGACTCTTCAGCTACATGGGAGGATGCATCTAGATTACGGGATTTATATCCCTATTTGTTTATAGGCTTCCAGGAGTAAGCCTAAGTCTAGGGGGGGTGGATGTAGTGCCTGCCCCTAGTTTACATTTTTTGAGCTACATTTATGATATGATTGCCAAACTCTTTTAGGCCAATTTATGTTTGATGAGTAGTATTATTATTTTAGAGATTATCAGAGGATGTTTACACTCAGTTTATTATACGATGAGATTACTTGGTACTCTATATTTTGTGCATGTATGATGATTATTCAATGGTTTTAGTTATCGATGACGATTAGTTAGATGGCTTATTATTTCATGTGCCTCTTATGGATACTTACCCCATACTGCATGTGTATGGTGTGCGTGTTGTTTTATTTATGTATGGTGTTTCTGATATGGTTAAGGAAGGGAGTCGTAGTCACCTGCTAGTCGGGATCTACACGATGCACCACTTCCTGCCATTGCCTGTTTAGCTTAGAATATTGTGTTTGTACATGCGTGGATTTTATGCAGGTTGCAGGTACCGGGTATCGACTTCCCTGAATTGTCAGGATGAGCGTACCCTATCGCACTGTCTCAATGGTAAGAGAGGGGAGATAAACTCTTAAGTCCAAATCCTAAACCCTTTAGCCAATTGTCCTAATTGATAATTAGGACAAGTATCTGAGTTAAGTACCCTCCGAATGCATCAAATGATGTAATTTGGTGATTATAACTCTTGTGTTTGATTTGGTATGTATTTTTCTATGATGGGTTTTTGTATGTTGCTTTATGAGTCCTTGGTGTATTTTCTATTAATTAAGTCTAATTAAAAAGACTAATTAATGATTTAATTTAATAAGGAATTATTATGATATCTTTATATTTAATTAATTAATTAATTAATTAATTAAAAGAATTAATGTTGGAGATTAAAGTTCAAGATGTATTTAGAACAGGATAATATTTATTTAATTTAATAATAATATATTTGAAGTTCATTTTTAAATAAATGCTAAATATTATTGTTATTTAAATTAATTAAATATGTTATCAATTAAGTTCTAAAATAAATTAAAAAGTTGAAAGATATTAATTTATTAAGAATTCTAGATCGCATGATCTAAACATGAGTTAAATATAAGAATTAAATTAAAAGATTAAATTATAAAAATTAATAATGTTATTTTAATTTCTTAAAAGTGCACATAAGATTTAAAGTAATAAATTAATTAAGAATTGAAGTCAAGTGAAATTTTAAATAAAGTTATTTATTAATTCAACTTAATGTGCATGAAAGTTGAATGCAAAAGAATTAGAAAAGATAATAAAAGTTAAATTGGAGTTAACTGAGTTGTGCAAAGAGTCTTCTCGAGTAAACGCACAATTAGTGCCCCGAATTGAGGAGAATTTGCTTATCACAACTTTGGGGGTTCATTTTTGGGAGATACGAATTTGGACAAGAATTTTTGGAGGAAGACAATTTTTGGAAGCAAATTTCAGAAGGCTGATACGAAGAAAGTCTTGAAGGGGAAGGTTATTGAGAGGAGCGAATTCGCATACAGTTCCTAGAGATTGCATAATAGCATCAGGATCAGGTAGGGTCTTGTGTTTTTTATCCATTAAATATGCAAATTATCCCTTCCTGCCTTCTTCGTGTCTGGGGTTTGTAGATCTGAATTCTCTGTGATGAAAGTTTTAAGCTTTCAATATTGTGAAGTTATTAATTATTCGTCAATAATTTCTGTATCCATGGAGACTGGATGAATTAATTAGAACCATTGTTTTCTTGATTTAGAAATTAAGATCTAATTTGATAAGGGTTTTGTTTTAATGAAATTGAAAAGTTCTAGGTAAATAAATTAAAAAAAATAAAATAAATAAATATATATATAAATATATATATCTATATTTTACATATTTACCCTTTGGAAGAAATTGTTTTTATAAAAAAATAGGATTAAACAAAATTAGTTTTGTTAAAATAAAACTTATTTTATTGTTATTAAAATAAAATAAAATCAAATATAAAAAAATATATATATAAAAAAAATAATATATATTATAAAATTTAGTGGGGGGGGAGGGAATCACCCCGTAACCGCCCCCCACTGTCGGCAGGCGACAGTACCTGCGTCGCAGGTACTGCGACGACAGGTACAGAGTACCTACCGCCGCAGGCCCTGCGACCGCAGGCCTGCGGCCAAAGCCGACGGGCTATAAACGTTGTGGGATTTCATTTTTTAATTTTTTTTTTTATAATTTTTTTAAAATTATTAAAAACGAATTTTATTTATTTAAAAATTTTAAATAATAAAAATTATAATATATTCAATTTTTATAATAGATTAAACTTTTTAAATATTTAATAAATAAATATTAATTGCATAGATATAGTTGTAAATTTTAATTTATTAATAATTTTGCTTAAATATTAATAAATTAACAATTATTATTGGGATTAAAATAAGTAATTAGATCTAATGAATATTGATTAATTTAATTAAAATTAGTTTAATTAAGTTAATTAATAATGAATGTTATTTGACTAAATTATAAATTTCGATATTGATTTAATGAAAATTATTATAGAACTGGGTTATTCGAAAAAGGGTAGTTGTGAAAACTTTGTTACTTGAATTCGACATTAAACTAAAACACAAACCTTACCTTAATTTAAATAATATACTTTCAGATCCAATCTCTGAGACTTTGATGTTGACTTTGTACTTTGAATGTTTTGGGGTTGGTTTAGCGTTGACCAGTTCAGGTTGTTACCAGAGGCTCGGGGTTTGTGAATGCGATGTCTTGATGATTTGGTCTCGATCTTTCTTAACCTTACCATGGTAATGTGATGAAGTGCTCTATGACATGATTGTGTTTACTGTTTGTTATTGCTTTCCAGTTTCCTTGTGTGAAGCTGAGGTGTATGTATTTGAGAATACCTAACTTAACCATTTTTGAGTCTCGATCAGTTATATTTGATAACCATTTCTGAGTCTCGATCAGTTATACTTGTATTACTTTCTGGTTGCTCATTAGAGAACCATTGGATTTTGTGACTTATCATTGATGCCTTCAGTTGCTGATAGAGAACTGTCGTGATTACATGATTACTATTTGATGTTATCTGTTGCTCATGAAGAACTGATATATTTTGTGGATTATCTTTTTATGATATTTTCAGTTGCTCGCATAGGACTGAGATGGTTTTATTATGATTCTTTGATTTACGAGTTCATGAGCTAGGGTAGGTTATCTATGTGTAGAGTCGGGAGGTGGCTTGCAATGGGGGTCGGAGCCCTAAGAGGCTGCCTTGAGAAACCCATTGTAAGTCGTTTTTAATAAGTGAAAACATTTACGCTAAATGAGAGAAAATGAACCTAACAAGATAATTGTATGTTCTCTCCCATGCCATGAGTGCTAGTACAGACTAGGATGGGGTAGAGAGGACGCTTGGTTATGACCTTGCATTCCATAGTATGCCTCGTCAGTACGAGAGGATACTAGTGGCCGCAGGATCAGTAGGGACCCGGGATTCCTAAGGGATTGCTCGGGTAACTTCTACATGACTTTTGCGATGACACTTTCCCGCTTGCATATTAGGTTTCCTACATGTCTTGTGGTACCTCTGGGATTTAGATGTCGGTCTTTTTAGGAACCCTTGAGTTAGCATACTTATAGGATTTCCTGGACTTAGAGAGTATTTATGATTATAGGTTTTGTTATCCTATTTGGGACTTGAGACTATCTCCTCAGCGCGGTGGGAGTGGACCATTTAGGTTCCATGCGGTCAGGTGGTAGTGCTTTTACTCTTACCATTGAGATCCGTTCCGTGGTCACTGTGGCTGGAGATTTCGTGATTGGCATTTACCTTCACTATGTTCTTGGATTTTTATGATGGATGGTTAGATTTTATGATAGATGTTTTATCATTATGGATGTATGGATGTATCATGTATGGTGAATAGTTTCATATATTTTTACTGTACTTTGTATCATGGATTTGAGGATGTTGTATCTTGATCTTTACATATGTATATTCTTTTAAGCCTTTCATACCCTGTGACATGTACAGTGGATCAATGAGCACTCTGAATTAATTTGCCAAGGAGCATTCAAAAAAAATGTATATTATGGACATTGGAGTTTTTGATTATTCTTTTATATGTATGCGTTAGTTGTTAGACTTAGAATTAATTAAATTTAAACGTGACTCAACGTCTTGGGATCTTTAAGAAATGTAACTTGCAATGTATGTTTGTGGATGATTACATGTTATTGCTTCCGCTACTATTTGATTGATGTGTATGTCATACTTTCTTACTTTAAAAAAAAAAATGTTTAGCAAACTTAGTGAAACTTTAGGTTAATTCTTTTGGATCCCTTGGCGGGGTGTTACAGTTTCCTATACCAAGGTTGGCTGATATAATGAATTGTTTGAGTGGAGAAAGATATTTCACCAAAATTTATTTGAAGAATGGGTATCACCATATCAAAATCATAGAAGGTGATGAAAGAAAGATTGCTTTGAAGACAAAATAAGGTTTGTATAAATGGTTGGTTATGTTTTTTGGTTTAACTAATGTACTGAGTAGTTTTACAAGGCTAATGAATGAGGTAATGAAGAGATTCTTGGGTAAATTTGTGATTGTGTACTTGGATAAAATTTTGATATTTAGTAAGACTAGAGAAGATCATTTGTTGGACATTAGATAGTTATTGTAGAGATTGAAAGAAGAAAATTTTATGATCAATTTGAAGAAGTGTTGCTTCATGAAAGAGGAAAATGTTATATTTGCAATTTGTGATTTTAGTTGATGGTTTGAAGATTGATCTTGACAAGGTTAAAGAAATTTTTGAATGGGCTATGACTAAAAATGTTGTCGAGGTAAGATTATTCCATGGTATAGAAAGTTTTTGTTAGAATATTTAAAATAACCAAGAGGAGGGGAGAGGGGGGGGGGGGGTGGTGCGGTAAATAAGTTATTCTCAGGTCCGGATTCAAATTTTAACTACTTCAACCAACTTATTCAAGGTCATAAATCCACTCGGTCTATGTAGAAAATTATTAATAACTTAACTTATTCATTAACAATTTTTCTCTATCTAAGATATGCCAAATAACATAAATATGAAACAATAAATAACATGTATCACAAAAAAACATTAAAACATGTATGACACTAGGATTTAATGTTGAAACCCAACTTTGAAAATTTCACCAAGTAATGTGCTACCACTTTGTCACTCTTCTAAAGTGATCTCAGTTAAGATCTTATCCTATTAAAGGTTAGAATATATATTTTTAGGTGTGACCTTCTTAGAGGATTTAATCATCATGTTAGGAGTTTCCTTCTTGGAGGACTTTGGATCATTCCATTAGAATGCAACCTTGATTAAAGTATTTACAATATGATTGTTAGGCCAACCTTGATTGAAGGATTTTATTGCCACAATGGTAAGAAAGTAACAACTAGGATTGATAAATTAAAATGCAACTCACTTTACAAATTCAGATCTCCATTTGGCTCATTCCTAGTTTATTGACTTGACTTCATCATATTCTCCATCTTTGATTTTCTTTGCAACCCTTCAAGCAATTAGTCTTCACCAACTTCTTACTATTCCTCCGCTACTCTATTTTTCACAAGTTCTTCATAAGTTCACCAATCAACAACCATAAAAGATCTCTTGTGCATCCTTAAATGGGTAGCTTTGATCTTTTTCTCTTAAAGATCATCGTAGATCTTAGGGTTTGATTAGATTCATTGAATCTATGCATCATTTGTCCTACTCCTTTCTTGAAACTTCTTCTTAAATCCTCACCATAAATCACTTAACAATATCAATTCATGCATTAAATATACTAGCTCATCAATTATCATTATTTACACATTTTCACCAATCCAAAAATTCAACTATGTCGACCTCAAATGTCAATTTATTCACAAATTGTTATTTCGTTGACACTTGGTCATCACTTTGTTCTTCAACTAGGTCATCAATGGGTACCATGATCTCTGTTGTTTTAATCTTTCTTGGCTTATAGTGGTTGACTCAGTCTTCACTATGCTTAGTAACTACTATCATTTTTCTTTTTATATTGCTCGGTCACTATTATCACTTAGCTGATATTGTTTTCTCAACTATATCTTAAGTTCCTTAATCTTCTACTTCATTGAACACAAAAAAACTATCACTCACTCAAGCTTAGTGTTTTATTCACCTTCTTCTCTTCTCTTCTATACCTCAACTCAATTATCTTCTACACTTCATATAATGGCCAAACAACACACTATCTTATCAAGGACTAATTGATCAAATGCCCATTGTAGTTCCATCATACTTAACCCTCTCAACAACTTGACTAGTTCACCTTTTTATCTCTTATTTCTAAATCCTCTTCATCAATCAACTAATATGGTACTCTAAATTGTTAGTAAATATCTTACTAGTAATTGATATCAATATCAATATAACAATTGTTCTGATTGTAGCTTCCAACAATCTCCCTTTTTGGCATTGATGACAATAGCTGTTGTTAGCATACAAATTCAAAATACTTGCTCATGATTTTCATTCTATCAGAACCTTCTATAATATGTATCAAATCTTTACTAATATCCATAGTTTCATTTTGATTCTAATCTTCTTAGTTTCATTCCGATTCTCATCTATGCAACCTCCAATATGCTTCCTCTTTGCTTCTATTATACTTCTTCCTCTATGATACCAATTGTAGATTCTTCATTTTGACACCAATTGATTAGAACTTGTAATGAATCCCTCTTTGATGTATCTTTCCATAAGTGGATGGTAACACAAAATCTTACTCTTTATCTATAACTTGTATGGTAACTATTGTACATCTCTCTCTTTGACAACAATACTAAAGACATCATCCATTTTATACACATAATCTTCTCTTGTCCCTACTCTAACTAATCTTTGAAATACCACTCCCTCTATCATCTTGACATGCAGCCTCATCCTCAAACTTTTTTTCATCTTTTCACAAGTTTAGGGAACTCCTAAAGTGTGACCTCCTATATCAATGTGTAATACATTCTAATCATGCCAATTGATACAATGTTGCATCAGTTCTTAGTTTTCTTGAGAAAGGGGAATAACCCCTAACTTACCTCTTACATACTTAAATGTGCCCTTAGGTAATTCCTTTTTGAATATATCAACTAAGTGCTCCTTTATGTTCATATATTCTAATCTCACTTCTTTTCCTTTATGCCTTGGTACCAATATCCATATCTTTTTCTTCTCTAATTGATTAATTTTATTATTCGTTGATATAATCCAATCTTCATTCTCCAAATAATTTTTAAATATTCTTGGCTCAAACTCACATAGTGAAAATGTATCATTCTTCAACTTTTTTCTTATCAGGACTCTTGAATCTTTGTTTCCAATGACTTGCTCTAATGTATGGTTTCTTCTTAAATATTTTGCTAAGAGAGGTTCAAATCAACACTCTTCTTTTTGTAACTCATTTAGCCCATCTTGTTCATATTTTGTAGGTGTCTCTTGTTGTAAATTGATATTGTCTATATAGTGTTCTGACTCCTCTCTTTGTGAATCAACACCTACAACCTGATGCTCAAAAAAAAAGACAAGACTCGATAGATATTTTCTATTGGTGATAGGTAGTGCCTATCTCTTAATGCTCAATAGTCTCTTCCTATGGTTCAGGTAATGTACTTGGTTTTCCTTCATAGATGTATACAATTTTTTGGTAATCTTAAGGCTCTTTCTTGTAATCTTCTACATTCTTTTCTGCAAATTCATGAACTCTATAATTTTTGCTTTCCATAATTTTTGTAGTGTTATAATTCAAACACTTCTATGCCTTACTCTTAGTGGAAAAAACTAAGAATACACATTCATCACTCTTTGCAACAAGCTTTCCTTTCCTTGCAGCTTTGAATATGTCACACTTTCTTCCAAATACTTTGAAATAATTGACATTACGCACATAACCATACCAAAGTACAAAAGAGGTTTTATTTGTACCTTTCTCAACTTCAACTTGGTTTAGTGTATAAACAACAATACTTATAGCTTCTCTCCAATACTTTTTTTAAAAGGTTCTTTTCCATCATCAATGTTCTTGCATAATTCATGATTGAGATATTCATTCTTTAAGGTATCTCATTTTGTGTTGGAGTCCTTGGCACACTCATTTGTCTCTTTATTATTTTGTCATTGAAAAATATATTGAACTCATCTGATATGAATTCACCTCCTCTATATGATCTCAAGCACTTCAGACTCTTAACTTATTCCTTTTCAACTCTAGCTAAATACCACTTAAACATTTGAAAAGTATCAAATTTTTCTTTAAGAAACATCATAGTATCATGCTAGAGAAATCATCAAAAAATAGAATAAAGTACTTGTCAAAATAATACCTTTGCAGTCCAATAGGGTCACATAAATCAGTCAGAACCAACTCCAAAAAATCATGATTTAATGAATAGATCTTCCTTTTGAAACTAGACTTTATCATTCTTTGTATTTGACATTGTTTGTACATTACTTTATTAGGTTTTTTGAATCTTGGCAATCCTCTTAATTTTTCTAACTTACTAATGCTTACCAAATTATCAAAATTTACATGACATGGTCTCTTATGCCATAATCAAATGACTTCAAATTGTGAAAATAAACATGTACCTTCAAATAGGTCTAAATAGAATAAGTCATCTCTTATTTTCTTTGCACTTATAATTTTTTCACTAGTACCATTTAGATATTTTCTTTCTAGTTTTGGAACTCAACTCAATCGCTTGAACTATTCAACTATGAAACACTCAATAGATTATATTTAAGCCCATCAACCCAATATACATTATCATATTTGATCTTATCATTAAAATAATTGATCCTTTACCTTTGACATAACATGGTGCATCTTCTCGAAATCAATAGCTACCACAAATTCCATGTGTAAATAGATAGGGATCTAGAACTCTTTTATGGTTTTTAACGATGAACTATACATAGGAAAAATTGTCTCCTCTAGGCTAGTGGGTCTACCTTGACCTCTGGCTAGTTATGCTAAATGTGGAGAGGTTTAATGATGGGTGTAGCTTAGGTGGAGGGAGGTTGAGTTCTTGTGATGCCTTAGATTTGCTAGTAGATCTAGTATTTTTGTTGCATTATGAGCCCAAGATTTTGGGGAAGGAGGTTATTATGACATACTCTACAAGGAGCAAGAAAGGTGTGTTGTTGAGTCAAACTAATTTTGGAGCCACACCTGATTTTAACCCAATTGTCTTACATGAGAACTTTTTTTTGAATATTTCCCTACTAGACATAGTGGTAGAAAACATTTCAAAAGGATTCTCATATTTGATCCTTGTTGGTAGATTCATATCCTATAGAACTACCATAAAAATGGTGAGGAAATGGGTCACTAATAGGTGGAGGTTGAAAGGCTTTATGATGGATGCGGCCATGGAAGGGTCCTATTCATTTTTAAATTTTCAAATGAAAAAGATAGAAAGTAGATTTTGGCAGGTTCCTGGAGACTAGAAAACACAATCTAGTTGTGGCTAAATGGAAACCTTGATTCAATCCCAGAGTATAGCTAAAGAAGATGGATTCAATTTGGATTCATTGCTTAGGCCTACTAGTAGAGTTATGGTACGATAAAATATTTCAATGGATCAAGAAATCCTTTAGTAATTTTATCAAAGTAGATGTTGTTACCCAAAAAAAGTCCCTGCCAAGATTTTCTAGGCTTTGTGTGAATGTGGCTATCAACAATACTCTCCTTATAATTCATCTTGAACTCAAAGTGTGGAACATAGAGGAAAGATATTAGTTATGAAAATTCCAACCTATACTACCAAAAATATAGGTTATATGGTAATGTGATCTCAAAAAGCAAAGTGGGCCTCCATAAAGAAGATGATGAAAAAGAGAAAGGAGCTACAAAGGACATGGGTATCCTAGATTTGGGTTAGTGGGAGCCCTTTGTGATGAACCAGGATCAATCCCTTCTACTAAAGGGGGATAAGGATGGGTATGTTAACCAAAGAGAGGATGAAGATCAAATAGGTTTTACTACCACCAAGGAGATAAGAAAGGAGGTTCCAAGTGAACCCTTAGAGGAAGGAGAAGTTCTAATGAAGATGGTCTAGGGTTCTAACACTTAACCATTTCTAATTTAGGATCTATTCCTTAAACCATACAATGACTATTGGCTTCTAGTTCTTTCCACTAATCTTGGCCTACAAGACCCTTATCCAAACTTACCTCATAGGTATAGTTGGATTGGTGTAGAACTAGTCTTGCTTAGTTAAGGCACTAGTCCTACTAGCCCTTCCTTCCCTTTCAACCTTAATTCCTTTCTTAGGATCTTTTTATCAAACTTCCATGTTTGTTATTGATGCCGTAGATACCCTCCATATCCTTCTAGAACTTTTCTACCACCTCTGGTCATATCCAAAAACATCAAAAGGTCACTATCCAAAAAATAGGGCTAATTAGGCTTATTTGCATTAGGTCTAGTAGCATTGTTTTAATCAAATTCTCCTATTTCTCTGACACAACCCAATGGAAGAACCTAGAATTATGAAAGATATCACTTATAACTTCTAGAATTCAAATTTACAAAGTCTCAAAACACCCACAACCCTGTTCACCCTCAAGACCTAGTTTCTAGCCTATCGTTTAGGCCTCTAGACCACTTTTCACCAAAAGACCCATAAAGCTCTTCAAACTTCAATACAACCTCCACAATTACTTGATTCATCAAGGTAGAATACTACGGCTTCTAACAATTCCATTAGGTTTTCCATGGATGATCATGGGTGTGCTCTGCAAGAACTTCTCACTATCTAGGCTCACCTACTCCTAGCAATTAGCCTAGGGCATCACTCCATAGCTTGGTAAGTAGTCATAAAAATGAAAAATGAATGTGTGTGTGTGTGTTTGTGTGTGTGTGTGTGTGTGTGTGTGTGTGTGTGTGTGTGTGTGTGTGTGTGTGTGTGTGTGTGTGTGTGTGTGTGTGTGTGTGTGTGTGTGTCTATATTGGAACCTATCATTTCACAAGGTTTCATACATTTTCCACTGTGGATGATTAGATTACAGCCATTAATGTGACAACAACCCTATGAATGGCAACCACATACCACTCACCAAGAAAACTTCCACAACTCTCCAACCTTATAAATTTAGACTAAATTTTAATATGCAAAAGAAATATGAAACACTACACTAAATAATACAGAAGTCAGATATTCTATCCCAATCTTTACACAATTGTACTAGGGCATGAAAGTTCTACAAAAATAATCAAAAATAAAGGAACAATCTATATAGTTTTCTCACATGTGTAGATATGTTTGGAAAAATTTCTAGAACCTTCCAAAATATTCTTCCCATGCTCGAATAACCAAGCATGGGAAGTGAAAAATTCCTAAGTCTCCATTTGCAACTATTTGCAAACATTGCAAAAGTTGCTCAAGCAATGTTTGAGTGACTTTGCACTTTTTGAGCAATTTTTGCTCTTTACATCTCTATGATCAATTGATTACCTCCAAGCCTTTTCTAGGACCCTAGTTAGAAAGCCTAGGACCTAAATACTAACTAACCACCTTAGTTTCTCATCCTTAGCAACTTTTACAAATTTTAATACTTTTTAACCTTCTAGGACCTTATGAGAATTTTTGTTCTTTTACAAACATATTAGGAAAAGTTAGAGTCCAAGGACCACTAGAACTTATTGGACACACACCAACACTTAACCAACCCTTAAAAAATCACAAAAAATGATAAAGGGGAGGTTCCTTGTACCATACTCCCCTAGGAAAAAGAAGTCAAGTCCCTTGAGTTAGGAGGTCTTCAATGGTGATTTGATGCTTCATAATGTTAGCTTCACTCATCCATGTGGCTTTAGCACATGGTAGTCCTCTTGATTTTACCAAATAGGTCTTATAGGTTCCCTTCTTAGCCTTCTTAATCACCTTGGAGTCCACTATGCTCTCCAATTAAAAAGTTTAGGGAGTTGATAAGTCTCGAACCCGATTTTCTCTATCCAAATCTGCAAGGGTGTGCTAACTAGTATCAAAATGACTACCCTTGTAAGGGAATAGATCACACACATTAAAAATGGATGAGATAACCAAATCATGAGGAAGTTCCACTTCATAGGAATTGTTCCCAAATTTGTGTAAGATTGCTAAACATCCTATATTTTTCATCATTAGTTTAGTTTGGCTTCCCTTTTGGTAATCTCTCTTTCCTAAGACAAGAAAGCACCAAGTATCCCACCTTAAATTGAAAATCCCTCTTTTTTTTTTGTTCTAGTATTGTACTTATCCACTTGGTGTAAAATTCTCCTAACTTCTTCATGAAGTATTTTCATCTTCTTTGCAAAGGATTCTCATTGAAAAATCCTCCTATCATATAAGCTGAGGTCCCTCTGTTCCATTACTTCTCTTGGAGTTACCCCATAAACTATTCCAAATGGGCTATTTCCAGTACTCATATTAATGAAGTCATTGTAAGCATATTCTACTTGTCCTATGATGTGATCCCATGACTGCCCATGTTGCATAGTTAAGCAACTTAGTAGATTACCTATGGACCTATTTACCACCTCATTTTGGCCATCTAACTGAGGGTGATAAGATGGAGAGAAAGACAAATTTGTCTGTAACATCTTCCAAAGAGTCCTCCAAAAATGTCCCACAAACTTACTATCCCTATAATTCACAATGTTGAGTGGTAATCCATGAAGCCTCATTATGTATTTGAAGAAAAGTCTTGCAATTTGTGAAGCATCATTGGTTTTTCTACAAGGAATGAAGTGTGTCATTTTTCTAAACCTATCAACCACTATAAAGACATTGTTACATCCTCTAGGTGTCTTAGGTAGTCCTCAAACAAAATCCATGCTTAGGCACTCCCAAGGTCTTTGTGGTATGGTTAGGAGCTGATACAAACTAGTATTACTACTATGTCCCTTGGCTCTTTGACATAATTGATATTTCTCCACAAATTTCCTCACATTCTACAACTTAGGACAATAGTAGTGCCTATTTACCTACTCAATTGTCGTATCCACTCCAAAGTGGCCTCCCAAACTACTTTTGTGTTTCTCCTTGATTATGTTCTCCCTCATGGAGCATTGGGGTATGCATATAAAGTGTCCTTTGAACAATATGCCTTCTTGTAATATATAATCAATAAAGTATATGTTAAAGCCCTGCATGAACTATTCACATACCTCATATGCCTCTTTTAAGTCTTTTTCTTCCATATAGAGATCTTTAATATCATTCATCCCTACACTTTGTAGGTTTATATCTCGAATGGTTAGCACACTCCTACTTAGTGCATCTACAACTTTACCGTTGATCACCTTTTTGTCCTTAATGACAAATGTGTAGGCTTATAGATACTCTATCCACTTTAGGTGCCTTTGGTTCATCTTTTCTTGTCTATTCAACAAGCCCAAAGAAAAATTATTTATGTATACTATAAACTCCTTGGGTAAGAGATAATGTCTCCACTTTTAAGTGCTTGGACCATTGCATATAACTCTAGATCATAGGTAGAATACTTTTTCTTGGCTTCATTGAACTTCTCAAAGAAGAATGCCACGTGATGTCCCTCTTGACTCAATACATCCCTAATGGCCAATTTACTGGAATCACACTCCACCACAAATAAATGATTGAATACATGGTACCTAAGATTAGGTAGCTCAACTATCTTCTTCAACATATCTAAACTCTTACTT
This sequence comes from Cupressus sempervirens, assembly GCA_028749045.1. Taxonomy (NCBI): domain Eukaryota; kingdom Viridiplantae; phylum Streptophyta; class Pinopsida; order Cupressales; family Cupressaceae; genus Cupressus; species Cupressus sempervirens. The sequence continues at coordinate 743,114,418 of CM053785.1, forward strand.
GTTGCATCTATCCACTTGAACTCACATTTAACTCTTTTGATTGTGTTTAAAATAGGTGCACATACATGGCTAAAATTCCTTAAAATTTTCCTATAACAGGAAGCTAGTCCATGAAATCTCCTCACATCCCCTATTGATTTAGGTGTTGGTCGTTCTAGTATAGTCTTGACCTTATCTAGATACATCTTAATGCATCCATTAGAAACAACAAACCCAAGATGGACTCATTCAGTTTTTAAAAACTCACATTTGTCTTGGTTAATCATCAACTTCTCTTGATCCAACCTCCTCAAGACCATCACCAAGTGATTCATGTGCTCCTCCTTAGACATGATAAAGGTCAAAATGTCATCAAGATAAATAATTACAAATTTAACTATAAAATTAGCGAGCACTTCATTCATGAGTCTCATGAATGTGCTACGGGAATTTGTCAAGCCAAGGACAATACTAGCCACTCATACAACCCTTAATTTGTCTTGAAGGCTTTCTTCCATTCATCACCATTTCTAACTCTGATATGATGATAACTTGATTTCAAATCCACTTTAGAGAAGTAACAAGATCCTCCCAAAGTATCCAACAAATCCTCTATCTGGGGCATAGAGAATCTATATCTGATGGTGATCTTGTTGATAGCTCTAGAGTTAGTATGCATCCTCCATTTTCCATATTTCTTAGGTGCAAGGACAATTGGTATAGCATAAGGTCTTAAGCTTTTCCTTATAAGGCCTTTCTCCAATAAATCTTGTATTTGTTTTGCAATTTTAGCATTATGACTTGGATTCATCTAGTACATAGCCTTGTTAGGTAAGTCAGCTCCTTGTATGGGATCTATTTGATGAATCACATCCCTTATAGGTGGAAAGGAATTAGGTAGCCCATTATCCACCACTTCATGATACTTGTCCAATAGTTGATGTACTTCTTGAGACATCTTGACCTTCCCCTTATTTTCTTCTCTAGGCTTCACTATTACTACACAATGAACTCCTTTTTTAGTCTTCATAACCTTAAGAAACTATTTTCCACTCAAGAGCACCAAAATAAATCCCACATGCTTCTTTTCACTAAATTTTGTGAAAGGAACCATCTAATATTTCTTTCCTTGTTTAGTAATGACATAATTGTTCTTTTCTCCATCATGAATGGCCTTGACATCAAATTTCCATGGATGTACAAATAAGAGATCGTAGGCATCCATTGGAATTATATTACATAGTACCTTGTCTTTATATTCCCCTATTTAAAACTCCACCAAGGTTTTATCATCCACCAATATCTATTGTCCCTTACTCAACCATAACATCTTGTATGGTGTGGTGTGGGGTATCCTCCCAAGTTTTAGCTTTTCTACCATCTCAATTGACACTATGTTCTCTATGGAGCCAAAGTCTACTATCACCCTATAGATCTTCCCATGTGACCTACAAGTGGTCCTAAAAAAACTCTTTCTTTGAGGTGGTTCTACAATATTAGGCATCATCAACAATGTAATTCTCAATGTGAGATTTTCTCCATCCAATTTTGGACCTATCATAGAGATTAGTGAAGTGACACTTTGGGTGTTTTCACTAGAAGGTGTTGTAATTTCAATCAAGTAGGTCATGAATTGCCTCTACCTTGGGATTAAAACATACCTCTAGGTCATCCTCTTCCTCTATATCCCCCTCTCTCAAATATGCTCTGATTTTGATTACCTTTGTTGTTGTCATTTGTTAAAGTTTCTTCTTGCCTACTTGGTCCTTGCACTCTACCAAAGTTACCCCTACCTCTAAATTCTCTATTACCTCTACCCCTTTGTTGTGATTCATGTCTTCTCCTAGCCTTCTCTTTTTCCCTAAAGGATAACTAAAAGCACTTATGCATACTATTTTGGGACATCATACTAATTTGATCTTGATTCCCTAGCCTCAATCCATTGAGGTATCTTGCCACTTTTTCCACTTCCTCTTTTTGTCTTCTTTCTCTTAAACTTAGTTTGTTGATCTCTTGAGTGTTGACACTCACTGTGAGATCCCTTTTCCTTAGGTTCTACAACCTTTGACATATCTATATTTCATAGTTTGTGGGTAGAAATTATGCGCTCAACCTAATTTTCATCCTTTCCCAAGACATTATTTTCATATTCCCTTTTGTTACCCTATTATCCTACATCATATTCCACCATACTAATGTTGATCCCTTGAGTTTATCCTTGGCATGGTTGACTCTCTTCTCCTATTGTACTTATTTTTAATCAAATTGATCATCAATGCCATCCAACCAATCGAACATTTCTTCTCTACTCAAACTACCAATAATAAGGAATATGATCTATACTGTCATTGTTAAGAGATCAAAATGCATCTAGGAACACCTTTTGGTCCTTCTCCATCTCTAGAAAGGACCCTATTATATTTCTCTCCTGTTTGACTATCATCATCTTTCTCACTCTCATCTCCCCATTGTGTGATTTTCTTTATACTATATGTTTCTACTTGTTTAGCCTTGGCCAATAGATCCTTGACCAAATCCACTATGGAACCCTTTCTCATTGCCTTGGGTGGCATATTTTCAACCTCTTGGCCATCTTCCATGTTTGAAATACACCAAACTAAAAGTTGGGTCTGATACTACTCTGATGCAAAGGGTCTATGGCTCTACCACTTAACCATTTCTAATTAAGGATCTAATCCTTAAACCATTCAATGGTTCTTGGCTTCTAGTTATTTTCACCAACCTTGGCCTACAAGACCCTTATCCCAACTTGTCTCCTAGGTATAGTTAGATTAGTGTAGAAGTTAGTCTTTCTTAGTTAAGGCACTAGTCCTACTAGCCCTTCCTTCCCTTAGAACCCTAAACCCTTTCTTAGGATCTTATTCTCACACTTCCTTGGTTCTTAATGATGTTTTAGATACCCTTCATATCCTTCTAGAAATTTTCTACCACTTCTAGTGACATCCACAAACACTAAAAGATCACTATCCTGAAATAGGGCTAATTAGGCCCATTTGCATTACGTCAAGTAGCACTATTTTATTCTATTTTTTCCACACAACCCCATGGAAGACCATATAATTCTAAAATCCATCACCTAGAACTTCTACAATCCAAATTTTTAGACTCTCAAAACAACCACAATGCTATTCACCCTCAAGCCCGAGTTTATATCCTATCTTTTAGGCCTTTGGACCAATTTTCACCAAAAGAGCTAAAGAACTCTTCAAAATTCACTAAAACCTCCAAAACCACTTGATTCATCAACATAACATCCTAGGGCTTCAAACTATACAATTAGGTTGGCCATGGTATATCATGGGTGTGCTCTACAAAAACTTATTCTCATTGTCAAGGATCACCTACTCCCAACAGTCAGCTTAGTGCATCACTCCATAACTTGGTAACCAGTCATAAAAATTAATGGGAATCACAGACCAGTCATGAAGAAAACCTCCACAACTCTCTTTCCTTACAACTTCAGACTAAGTGGTGCAGGGGACCAAGGTCCTAAAAAAGGTGGTCAAACCTAAAATTTAGATAGTTTAGGTGGTTAATAAGTGTCCAAGTTGATACAATGAAATATAAAAATCTCAAGCATCTCTAAGAATGCATTTAGACAAATTTCTTTCGTATTATAGTAAGGCGTATGGGAAAGTTATAGGTTGGTAAATGTTGGTTAACACTACAAGTTAACCAAAAATATTTAATTTTATGTTTTTTAGAATTATTTCATGATTTATCAAATTGTGGTAGGCATTTGGAGGTATTTGATTAGAAATATTAAAAAGTTGCAAAAATTGACAAAAAGTTATCATGCAACAAATATTGTTGTTGAGCAATTTTTCTTGCAACTTTGGAAGGTCAACAGTCACATTTATGTCTTGATCGAACAAGTAGTAGTAAATATATAAGGTCAAGCGCCATATCCTATAAATGAATGTTATTCAACCTAGGAAAGGGTTGGGGTTGATGTCTATTGAAACAATAAGACAATAGTTTTGGTGGGAAAATATGTATAGACAACAAGTACAATTTTAAGATCAACTTACATTATTTTAGTATGCACTAGCTTTTATTGTGAAAATTTATGTTTTTTTTCCTTTTAAAGGTAGTAATTAGTTTGAGGTGTATAGAATAAGCTTGAAGTAGTTTTGATTTATTTTGTGTTGGTTGGTTACCCTAATTTGTACTTAGGCTTTTAACTATAATAGAGTCTCTTTCCTAATCCCCACAGTGGATAACCCTAATTTTTTGTTGTGTATAAGCAATATAGTATGTAGATGAATTTTTTATTTTTTATTTTCAAAATACCCACCTACTTGGAGTATCCTGATAGCCATTAAGTTAAACATATTATGTGCTTAACATGCAGACAGTAAGGAATCACATTGTAGAGGACACATTGGAGTTCATGGATGCTTGAGGTTTGAAAGATGATAATGTGGAGGGATGTCCTAAGTTTTGAAATAAGTATTTTTTATGTGGGTTTTGGTTTTGATGACCTGTTATCCCAAACTATGTTATTAGTCCTAATTAGTCTTAAACTAGGGCTCAAGAGTTAAGGGGTAAGGAGACCCGACCCAGATCTCATTTTTTATAATTTTTTGGGTTTTCATAATCCATTAGTGATTCTACAATTATTTTAGTAAGTTATTTGTATTTTTTGGGAATTTTATGAATAAAATTGTTGGACAAGACTACTAGGAAAGAGACCATATTAGGTCTCCTAAAGAAACAAATACTTTTGACTTAGAAGCGAGTCCAAAACCCATTAGATGGTTTTGAAACTTGGTGAAATAATGGAAAATAGTATAACAAGGGATAGTAGAGTCTAAGATCTCAGAGGGTACAATAGAGTGAGGTGTGGAGAAGATTCAGTTACCTTTATGAAGGTTTGAGGATACTTAGAGGATAGAGATGGTTTTGGGAGGGAAAGTGGGAATGTTGAGGAAACCATTCACAACCACTCTATTACTATGTAGGTCTTGAGGGAGGGTTTAGGTTTTGGTTGAACTTAGGAGAAGTTCAAGATATGATATTGGGAATAAAATTGTGATTGGTATGCATTACTTACATCACTAAGTTCAAATATGAAAAAAAAAAATTTAAAAATACACTACAAAATCCACAAGTCAAATCATCTATCTTAATCTGTACACAACTGTACTAGGGCATGAAAGTTTTGTAAAAAAAATGAAAAAAAAAAAGGAACAGTCCATACAACTTTTTCACATGTGGATATGACTGGAAAACAATCTAACCTGCCAAAATATGCTTCACATGCTCAAATACCTGATCATTGGTAGTTACAACTTCCCTAACCTTCATTTAGAACTTTTTACAAAAATTGCAAAAAATGCTCAAGTGAATTTTGAGCAGCTTTGCACTTTGTGAGAATTTTTTTCCCTTTACAACTTTGTGATCAAATGGGTACCTCCATGCCTATTCTATGACCCTAGTTAGGACCCCTAGGACCTAAATACTCACCAAACACCTTAGTTTCTCATCCTTAGAAACCTTTACCCATTTTACATTTTTTTAACACTCTAGGACCTTATGAGAAATTTTCTTTTTTTTCCAAGGACCATTGGAACTTTTTGGACACCCACCAACACTTAACAAACCCTTAAAAATTCACAAAAATAAATGAAGGGGTGGTGCCCTACACCAACTTTAGCCTGAGGTTGTGGAGGGAAGGGAGACCCAAGACATTATTGAACCTTAGGATCAACCAAAGGAAGCACACATTGAGATGCATGGTAAGCTACGTGGAGATGGGTCAAGTTGTTCCTCTCCTCAATGTACTCTAATTTTTACCACTCCTTATCTCAAGATCCAACTTTTTTCAGAGTTGGGCTCTCCTTCCTTATTTTGGTTACCCTTTTTGGGAGTGAAGTGGGGTGGAAAGTGTAGACACCTAAAAACCTTTAGAAAATAAAGTATTTTTATTTTCTGAAAAAGTCCTGATGACATCATCATTTATTAATTAATTATTTATTTAATTAATTTATTAATTTTTATGCCATTAAATCCCTTTATCTTAATTAAAAATATTTAATTAAGGAATCCCTCCCAAAAATGTTTAAATCTTATTTAAACATTATTTTCTTATTTATTAATTATTTAATTAATAAATTGACCAAAAATTCTAAAATAAATAAAAAATTTATTTTTTGCCCAAAACTTGGCCAATTTCCTTATGACCAATAACCTCTTCCAAAATCTTCTAATCCTTCTTTAATTTCGATTAAAGGCTAATCTCATCATTTCCTACCCCTAACCCCAACTCAAAATATTTAATTAAAATTAAATATTAATCCTCATGTTTATTAAAAAAGTTTTAATAAATATCTCCTCAACCCAAACCCTTGAAATAAATAAAACTTTATTTATTTCCTAAAAATCTAATTTATCCTCACCCTAAGAAGTTCTAGACTCTTCTAGAAAGTCTCCATCCTCATCCTAGGAAATTCTAGACTATTCTAGAAAGTCTTTATCCTCATCCAAAATCTAGACTCTTCTAGAAGATGTCTTTAAACCTAATCCTAATCCCCTCCTAACCTTGTCACATTCCCTAAACATGGGTTAAGACTTGCTAACCCAAGCCAAAGTTAACAAATATCTCCTCCTTCACCCACCCTCATTAAATGCCATCCACTTGCCTATCCCTAAGCTAATCCTAAACCATCCTAATCCATCCTCTAATCATTTGCACAAGCCTAAGAAAGCTTAAAACCTTCCTAATCAAGTCCAAGTCGAATTTTCTCTCATCACCCTCAAAATATCTCAACCATAAAACTTTATGAAGTCCACTAGGTCATAAATGACTCTTACAAGCCCTTTTATTGCTCTTACAAGTCATTATGAGGGTCTTTATGAAGATTTTATCTCTTGAGCCTCCTTTGTTGACTCATCCTTCCCCTTTCCTCCATCCTCTCACCATGTGACATGTGTCACTCCTTGATTGGCTATAAGGAAGCACAATCCATGTGCTCTCCTCTCATGCAATCTGAGCCTTCCATAAGCTTTTTCCCATCCTTGCATCTTAGCCCTCAATCCCTCAAGCCTCTTGCCTATAAATTGGATCCTTCCCCTTTACAAAATAACACAATCCATGAAGTAAAGTTATAATGCTATTTTGAGATCCAAATCCATACTAAAGCCATCTATCCACACCAAAAATCCACAATCATCCATTGAAGCCTTTGGAAGCATATTGAGCATACATCCTATCTATTTAGACAAAGCTACTCAACAAGAGAGCTTCTCATTGAGAGAGCCCATTAATGGCTCATATTCTCAATTGAGAGCTCATCTTAGTCTATCTTGAAGTTTATGAATTTTGTTTAGTTTGTAGAAGCTTTATTTAAATTTGGTTTCTATTAGCATACTAACATTGCTCATATACAGAAAGAACCCACAAGAAAGGGGCATAGCCAATCTAAGGTAGATGTGGGCTCATAGAAAAGAATTGGAAGGTATCCAAAAAGGGTAGAAATAACTAAGGAAACTTCCTACCATAATGCCAATGGGACACAATGAACTTTGGAGGATATCCAAAGAGATAAGAAATAAATTTAATCTAATGAAATATTATTGGCTTTAATAGCCCAAAGAAATTTTTTTTTTGAAATCTATGATCAAATATCATAAGGTAGATGTAATTCTTATTCAAGAATTTAAGATGAGTAAACATAATTTTGAGAAGAGTACCAACTACATATGACAATGGAAAAGGTATTTATATAGTGAGGCTATTAGAGCATGAAGGGGGATTGTTGCTATGTGGATTATTGATCACCTCAATGGGGTGGAGCTCCATCGTCACCCACACTTTGTTGTGGTCGTCTTTAATGAGGAGGTAGATAACTAGGTGCTATTGAACTTCTATGCTCCTAATATGAGTAGAGAGCCTCTCCAGCTCTAGGAGGATGCCTCTAGTTACATGAGGAATTGAAATAATGTTAGACTAATCTACATGGGAGATTTTAATAACCTCTTATATCCTTCATAAAAGAAGGGTTGCCTAGATGATTTCTCCGAGAGCATGCAAGATCTAAATAGACTCCTAAGTGGAAATGATCTCATGGATGTTGAGCTTTAGGGAGTCCAATTTACCTAGTCTAATAACTACATGGGAAAGTATCTTGTTTAGGTAAGTCTTGATAGGGTGCTCATTTTGGTAGATTGAAATATCTTTCCATAAAATTTTCTCCAAAATTTCCTAAGATCTTTCTCAGACCACTCTATGCTTTCTATTTACTTGGTCTACCAACAACCTTCAAAATAAGAAACCTTTCTACTAAAAGACAATGTGGCATTCACACCCTCAGTTTAGGGATCAAGTTAACTACTATTGGAACACTAAAATCAAGGGGACCTCTATGTTATGCATAGCAAGAAAGCTTGTAATTATCAAAAGGGAAGTTATTAAGATGTGCAAGACATCATTTGGTGATCTCTTCAAATAGAAAAAGGAAATTGAAAGTAAGATGGAGGAGTTCCAAGTGAGGATGTTGGAAGGTGACCTCTCAATGTATACCCACAAGGAGGAACATAGGTAGAGTAAAAATAGAATCAAGTGATTGGAAGAGAAGTCTAGGGTTTAATGGCCACTAGGAGGAGATAGGAACACAACTTGTTTCTATAGATTGTCTTATAAGCATAAGAAAATAAACACTATTAATAAGTTGGTCAATAATAGTAATGTTGAACTCAATGACAAGGAGGAAATTTGGAGATAAACTAATAATTACTTTCAAGAGATATAAAACCCCCTAAAAATTCAAGTTATCCCTAGGAATGAGAATGAGTTCCTAGAAGTTATACATCCTATTTTTTATGATGAAAGTGACATAGGATGTAGTTAAGAAGGAAATCTTTTCTATGGGATGCATTTTGGGAGATCATCAAGTATGATCTAGTCCATGTGGCAAGGGACTTCATCTTGACAAATGGAATCATTAGGGAGCTAAATGATACTTTCATTATGTTGATCCCTAAAACAAATGACCCCACCCTAATGGAAGACTTTAGAACAATAAGCCCCTGTAATACCATATACAAGATTCTTTCTAACATGATTATTAACATAATGAAATTGATTCTTTAGAAAAATATTAGCTCTATCTAGAATGGATTTGTTCCTAGGAAGCAAATTATGGGTATTGTGATCACCTCCCATGAGGTTTTCATTCTATGGAAAGGAGTGGGAACCCTGTGATGGTTTTGAAGTTTGATATTTCAAAGGCTTATGATAAGGTAAGAAGAGAATTCTTCTTTAAATTTCTTTGGAAATTTGGCTTTGGGGAGCCCTTTATCACTCTAATTAAAGAAATGACAAATATTTTCCATCTCTTACTGAATGGTTCCCCAGGGCCTTTCTTCTCAATAAAGTGGGGGCATTGATAGGGAAATCCATTGTCACCTTACTTGTTCATAATGGTTGTAGAGATTCTTAATAGGAACCTCCTAGCTTTGGCATCTATGCTTGACATTATGGAGATTAAACTAGCATTGACCCTCCCACTTGAAGTGACAATAGTTTCTTGATGACACATTTTTATATAGAATCCCTTCCATGAAGATGGGTACATGGAAGTGTCAGGGCAACACATAAATTATCAAAAAAGTAAGTTATACATCTAAAATATTGAAATGGCTCTCTAGAAAAGAATAAATAGAGAGTTGCAATGTCAGGTTATGAAGCTTCTTGGCACTTACTTGGGTCTTCCTCTCATGGACATGGATTTGACCCCCAAATTCTAGAATACTGTGGTGGAAAGGATGAAAAGGAAATTGGTAGCATAGAAAGGGGATGCTAGAAAATGTAAATAATTATTGGCCTATTTACAAGGAACTCATGTGTTCTTTTAATATTTATTTAAGATTTCTAGAAGCTTCAGAGATATTTTTTAGAAAATTTAGTGGGTTTTCTTATGGACAGGATTGGAGGATAAGAAAAAATTAAGCCTGGTTAGTTGGGACAAGGTGTGTAAGACAAAATCCAAAAGGGGTCTAAAACTAAGAAAAATGGAGATTTAAACAATCCCTTATGATGAAGGTTGGTTGGAGGCTAGCTCAAGACTCAGCCCCTTGGTTTTAGATTATGAGAGCTAAGTACTTGGACTCTAGACCTTTCACCTAAGTTCTCTTTAGGGAAGGTAAGTTGGTGGGCTCAAGGATATCAGATAATATCATCAAGTTAAGAAAATTCTTAAGGGACAGGGGGTCATTAGATCAAGCATTGGAGATGGTAACTGGGTAATATTTTGGAAGGACAGATGGATTGGATAAACTCCCTTAATAGAAACAAAGTTTTCCACCTTAAAAAGGAAGGGGAAATCGAGATGGGGGGAGAGGTGAAGAACTAGATCCTTCACAAAGAGTGGAAAACCTTCAATGCTAATAACTTCACCATGGAGGAAAAAGTCTTATATGAGGATTTGTACTCTCTCCTAAAGGGGATTTGTATCACCTCTTTTCCTGAGATGGATAAAATAATATGGGATAAAAGAATTAAGTGGGAAATTTAGTGTAAATTTGGCATACAATACTATAATTGGACAGACTCGAATTTCAAAGTGGAAGAATGTTTGGCACTCCCACTTTGTTTCCAAGATTAATTTTTTTGGTGGTCCATTATGCACAACAACATCCTCACAATTGAAAACTTTATGAGGCATTTTTTTCAGTTGTGCAATAGGTGTGTGTTGTGTTACAATGATGAAGAATCTGTCCCTCACCTTTTCATTGACTGCCCCTATTCCATGCAAGTTTGGTAAATTATATTTAAACAACACAAAATATCATGAGTCTTTATTTGTGATGTTTCCCAATTTATCTTTTGATGAAAATTCTCTTTATACCACCCCATATAAAAATGAAATGGAAGGCCATTCCCCTTAATATCTACTAGAACATATGGAAAGAATGCAATAATAATATCCTTAGAGATATTGATATGCCTCTAGGAGTGGTCATATGAAAAATTATGGGAGGATTAGGTGAGGGTTCCCTCAATTCAAAATAGAAACCACCTTCTCACCCCCATGCCCCACACACATAATTTGAGAGGAATTGAATGAATATATGGGCTATCAATCAAGTTATTGAGATAATTAATAATGCTAAGCTCCAAAAGAGGATGCAAACTAAGTGGCAACCACCTCCCTTGAATTGGTTGAAACTAAATTTTGATGGGTCTAAGCATGGGTAGGGTGTTGTAGCTTGAGGAATTATTAGGGAGGTTAAAGGTGCATATATTAGGGGATTTTCTATAAAATATGGAAGTATTTCATGGAATGAGGAGGAAGCACTAAGGCTCTTATGGGGATTAGAATTAGTTAGTAGCATGTGAATTCAAAACTTGCACATTGATGGGGATTCTCTGTTAGTCATTAAAGCTACCAAGGGGGATATTATGATGAGCTAGAATTTCACATTGATTTTTAGAGATGCCCATTTTATCCTAAATGATCTTGATGATTTTAAGATACAATATATCTATAGGGAAGGAAATCAAGTGGCAAACAGTTTAGCGAGATCTGGACATGAGGTCGTCAATGCACAAGTGTGGCAGAATTAGAAAAATCTTTCAGTGGTGATCAAATCATTTGTTTATAAAGAGGCCTTTTAATGATGAATTACAATTTGCTAATGTATGACATGGATAGTCTAATCAAGATAGGCTTGGTGATGGTTGATAGCATGACCACTATTAGTTCAATATTTTTTAGAGTCACCATTTCTTTTGAGATATATGTTTTTGATTCTCTCTTGCTTTAATTGTTTATTTTTGAACCATCAGTTTTTCTTCTTGTTGGTCTATTATGTTGAAATGCAATAATAAAAAATTGAACAGCTCATTTATAGACCTTATCCTAAAGGTACTTTTCTCTCTTTGTTTCTTGTTGACAAAGTTTGACCCATAGAACCTCAACACCAAGTATATTGTTGTTTCAAAGCCAAAATGTTCAAGGTTTATGTAAGTAATATTGAACCACTTTGTACCACTCTCTAATGGTACAAGGGAGTCATGAACCTCTTTGTACCCCTTGTACCTGATTCAATAGTTTGACGGTTCCTTCAGTTCAACTTGTTTATGATTCTCACATGACGCATTTTGGTGGGTCCCAACTAGATATGATGTGAAGTTCAAGAAGCAGTTGCACTATAGATGAACATCATTCTAGAAATAACACACTCATGTAGAATCTAATTATTTACTGAAAGGTGATAGATGGTTAATATTTTGAAAAGAGGTCATCATTAATAATCATGTTGACTTATTGATTTGTGGATTAAAATTAAGATTAAAAAAAAAATATAATTTAGGTTCCTTTCTTGGTAATTAATGCTAGATTTTGTAACACTCCCATCTCCCCTTGTTCATGGCATGTAAGGATTTATCATGCTCAATTCATAATTAATGCCTTGTACTTGTCACGAAGTTTATATGAAGCCTACAAAAAGATAGATAAGATTCATCTAGTAATTTAAATGCTAACTACAGGAGTCAAGAAATAGAATCAATTTTCATAGTTTCCATAGTTCTTGTTCATTAGGTAACTTTCATATATTCCATTCTTGCATTCTGTCTTTTGGTAAACATGATAATGACTACTTTTTTACCAAAAAGTGAGTTTGTGATTCATGAGGTCCACTCTATATATGTTTGGGGATACTTGTAGTTTGTATAGTAAGTCACCTATCATATTGGATACCAACCTTCTAGGGGCTAATTTGGAAGGAATAATAGAGAGGCTATGTGAAAGACTTTTAGAACCCATTTCCACCAAAGTCTTGGATTGCAATTTCCTTATGGCCTCTACTTTTCCACCCACGTATCCTTGTCTGTAATTGATTCAAGAATGTATCCAAATGTATGATGTTCCCAACAATAATATTTTAAAAAGGGATGGAAGTGTATTTTTAAGTATTACTAGGGAATCTATATCCAATTTCTTACATCTCAAAGAACAAGAGTTCATATATATGACCCCTACATCATCCTTGGTGAAGTTTACAAAAACTCTAGATGTCTATAGGAATGTCATTGCAAGAAGCTAGACTGTGTCATTTTACAAAGGTGGTTCTATGTTGCTTAAAAACCTTAAGAAGGATCGTATATCCTTGTGATTTCATGAGATAATAGATTTTCTACAGAGGATATATGGTTCTCCAGATGTGAGTCTTTTTTAATATTTAATGTATTTCTATATTCAGATTGTGTTGGAAGAGTTGCAATTTTTGGACTGGGTTGAGTTAATTGCTAGCTCTCTAAGAAATCAGTTCAAATAAACTTTGAATAAAAGGAAAGATTTTTACATGTCATCATATTAGATGTACATGTTAGCTAGTACCCAATATTTGTAGCATTTACCTTATGAACCCTAGACCAAAGGTATCACTATGTACAATTATTTCCCTATGTTGCATAAAGACAAAGCCATGGAAAATTTTAGGAAGATGATGAAGGTACACTCTGATACCATCTAATAAAATTCTTCATAAAGCATCCATTAATACTTGAAATTCATTACAATATTCTCCAAATGAGAGAACTCCAAATTCTTATGATATGAGAGAGCTTCCATAAAGAAATATTCCAAACCAAGCGCTTCCAACTAGCTTGTGCACCAAGAGCTTCTACAAGAAGAGATTACAACCAAAGAGCTTGAACCCAAAGGGATTCATCAAGAAGAACTTCCCAACTAAGATCTTACATATTATGATCCTTCACCTCCAAATCTTCTATACAAGAAGAGATCACACCTTGAGAGCTTCACTATAGGAGCATACACTTGAAGAGCTTATACTTGAAGAGCTTGATTAAAAATGATCATAAGCCTTGCTTAAATAGGCACTTACCACCCAAGATACAACAAAGACAACCAATGTGGGATAAAAGGTGAGTGCAACTATCTTCAAAAAAATATTAAATTCTCTCCCAAATACAACTAAGCACCACCATGTGGCCCAATTAGAAAACTAAATTTCTTTTATGGATCATAAAAAATATTAAATGCATGATTTAAGGAACTTTCCACAATCTTTTAAAAAGCCACCTACACACCTTGATAAATGGAATGACAACCATTTTCTTAATTTTCTATTTACCCCACCTATGCACCTTGAAGAAATTCCTCTTTTCTCCTTTTTTTCTTTAAAAAAAATTATTTTTCTTCTAATTTTTGTCACTCTCTCTCTCCTCCACTTTTTTTTTAATATTATAATTTTTTATCACACCCCCTTTTTGTGATGCAATATGCTCCTGCATTAGACACCCATGGTAGGAAAAATTTTTTGCATATGAATTTACAAAATGTACTTGGCACTGTCGATTTTTTTTTCCTTGTCTTTCAACACATAGCTGGAACAAGTATTCATTGTTGATACATTTCCTTCTTTCTTCTTTTCCAACACCTAGCTAGAACAAGAGTCCATTGCTGAGAATTTTCCTCTGCAATGAACTTTGTCCAAGTATAAATCCTCCTCAAATCTTGTTGAATTAAATACACCTATAATAAACTCAACAACACAATACTGATCTTCCTTTCCATACCACAAATCACTAATAAGATCCTCATGCAAACCATCATCATCTTTCAAATTCATATCAAATTCAACATCCCATAATTCATAGAAATTTACCTCATCCTTGATTTCTTCTTCCATGTATTCAACAAGGCAAGTAACCACTTCACTTGTTTGACTCCCAACCAAGGAATTATACTCTTCCTCCATTGTTGTAGTCTTCAAATCATCTTGATCTACTTCAAGCTCACAAATCTTGTCATGTTGATGCTCTTCCTCTTCTCTTTCATCTTCTTCAACTTTAGGTTCACAAATATTTTCCTCTTCATCATCCTACTCTTCTTTTGTATCACATGTGTGATACTCCACTTGATCTTCTTATTTTTCTACATCCAAGGAATTGTCAACATCTCTTTTTTTGGTGATGCACTTTTTGCTTCCACAACTTAACTTTAAATTCATTCACTTGGTTTTGAAAATCAAAAAATGGAACTGCAATGTTGGAAATATTATGATAGGATAAGTTATTGAGAAGTCAGTAACCAATAAAACTTAATCCTCAATTACCAATTAATCCTTCATGTGAATTTTGATCTAATTGAAATAATAATAAATTGAAAACATTAAAGCATACATAACACTTTTGACACACAATTTTGGTGACCTATAAACCCTCCAAATGGAAAGTAAAACTGGGGTGGGGATGATACTGACAAGCTTTAGTATTGTAGTATAAAGTTGGCCTATTAGGGCTTATAATGATCACTTTTGATGATCTTCCCTATTAGGAGCAATAAGGACTACAAGGTCCATCTTGCAAAAGGATTTACAAACATACAATGAAGTATGCACTTATTAAAGAGATTTACACAAGAATGTTAGGTCTACCTTGTTAAAGGATTTGATTGATTCACTTGTTAGGATAAAGCAATAGCTAATCTCTCATCTACAACTTGGTTTACTGAATGATATTTTTCTAAGTGTGCAACTCACCTTGCTATGATAGATAAATCTTTGCTACTTCTTATACTATTTTAGCCTTTGTAATTCGCTCTTCTACTCTTCTTTGATGATTACATTGCTTCAATATGTTACTTTGAATGTGATATAATAAATTACATATATACCAATCCAATTACAAAATTACAAAGTCGATGATGATAAAAATTTACATAAATATTACAAATTCGGCCAAAGTGTAGAAACTTGAGTTCTAAAGACTAACTTGGTGACATTTTGATACTCATAATCCACTAGCAATGCTTGGAATCATCATGCACTTGATAGATGTAGAAGCTCCATCCATACTAATCACTTCCAAGTAGTCTTAAACTCGATCTGCACTAGTGACTCAATGAATATTGTGAAACTCAACATATAAAATGAATCACCTTATTCACACTACATAGCTTGGTCAATGCTATCACTACAAGCTCAGTATAAATTGAGTTATTTGGTTAACACTGAGTAGCTTAGTTAACACTAGACTCACATCACATCAACTATGAACTTGGTAAGCATTGCACAACTTAGTTTTCACTGGTAAACTCGACATACACTAAGATGCTCAATTTACACTACTGATCATCACCATTGTAGTAACTGCTCGGCACAAATTGAAATCTATTGAAAGGACTTGGTAGTAACTATAGAACTTAGTAGCAATTGAAATACTAAGTTAACACTATTAACTATACAATAAGCTTGGTAGATACTTACAATCTAAATAAGTGTATGTCACTAATAACAAATATGACTAGAATATAAAAAATCTACCCCTTTGGCATTAGTGTCAAAAACACAAATTAGTCAAAACTAAACTAAAGAATGTTCAAAAATATCTTTATCCATCACCTTATATCTCCAACTCGATAGAGTATACTATTTTTGAGATTTTTCAAAATTGGTTTTGTAAGAGATTAATTTCTATACATGGTAATGCTCCCCCATACATAATATATAGTATACTATACAACTAATATGTAGATCTTCTCCCCTTTACAATCTTCTTTCAATTTTCTCCTTGTTTCTCCTCAAATCTTCTCATGTCTTCTCTACTTTTCTCCTTACATCTTCTCCCCCTTTTGACAATAATACCAAAGATTTATGCAATATATATTTACATAGTAATGCCAAAATGTGACAAGAAGTCTAAGTGTACCTTCAAGATAAGCACCAAAGTCTTGTCCCAATTCTCTTGCAAGACCTTGCATGTGTCCAATTAAATCTACACTTTTGCTAACAATTCTATCATGTGGTTTGCAATGAAAAAATTGTTGTCATGGATAAGCATTTTTCAATGTGCAATGTGCTTCTACAGTGCATCCATGTTTGGGAAAATCATGTTCTAAATATCTATCAATGTAGATCTGATTATTGCCTCTTCTCTAAGAAATTCTACCTACATATCTGTCAGAAATCTAATCTTATTGAAGTGGGTAGAGTTGGAACTCAGGTCAAGCTATAATTGTTGTGCACCTGCCTTTAGATCCTCATCAATTTTTGACAATTTATCTCTTATTTCTTTTGAGAAAATTGAAGTATCACATAGTTTTCCAAAAAGAAAAGATACATTGATGCAAGAGGTCTCTAGAGAGCCTAAAATGGTAGATAGTTCTACTTGATGAATGGTAATTTTTTGGGCAATAAGTTTTAAAAACTTATTCTTAAAATTTTTCTCGAATTTTTATAATAATTTATCCTGTCCATCCAGATATTCATTATATTTATGGACTGCCTCTACCAACTAATACAAAACTTGTTGAGAAGTATCAACCTCTATGCCTAGAGCCTCTATTATAAAGTTCTTAGCATCTTCAATTATTTTAAACTCTTTATTTCTTTCCTCTCTAAGCCTTTGCTACTTGGCTTTCTTTTGAAGCAGTTCACCAAAAATTTGCATCTGATCTGGATTTAGATTTGAGATGTCCCATTTAGGAATGACAATCTCCTCATCAAGATCTATATCCTCTTCCTTCTCTTTTCCTTTTCCCAAAAATTTTATGCTTAATTGAGAATTGGTCTCAACTGTCCTTGTACTTATTACTTGCATACTAGGAATGGAAACAATTGTTGAAATGGTAGGACTCCTTACAAAAATGGATACTAAACACATTGAAATACTAGTAGAAATACCTAATGTGGCCAAAACTAATGTAGAGGGAAGAGCTTGCAACTTGGTAGATGAAGTGCTTGGCACTTCTATCAATGAGGTAATGAGATAGATAGGTGTAGAGATTGGTTGAGTACTTGTGTTTTCTATTCTATTCACAATCAATCCTACTAAGGCTATCTCTAAGCTTGGTGTTATCGTTTTTTTTTTGGGAGAACGAGGAAGTGAAGCTATGACCATTGTAGTTATTTTAACTAGGTCAGTCTCCTCAATATCTTGCACATCTTCCTCAGTAGCTTCCTACCCCTAGTCCTCTTCGTGATCTACATTATCAAAATGAGTCACCTCTTCATCATATTTCTCTTCATCTTTCTCCTCCTGATCAGCATCATCATCATCCTTATTAGTTACACTGACTACAAAATCACTAAGCTTGTGAAGAAGATAGACATTATTCAATTTGTTAGTAGCATTCTTCACAACATGATCTATGCCTTTCAATAGTATAAGACAAGTATTGAATCTTAAAGTTAACTTTTCTTCATTTTTATTCATAGATTCTTTCACCTCCTTGTCATCTAAAATTGGCATGAGTTTCCTTAGGGTTTGCTCACATATATCTTTTGTAGTTTGCATGGCATGCTCCCATCTTGGCTTAATCTTGTCCATCAAAGCATTACGAATCTGTTGAGTATGTTGGTTAGGTGATTACTTCCACTTACCCATCTTGGATATCAATATATCTTCTATTTACTTCTTCTCAGTAGTAGTCTTGATCTCATATATTAGTTCCTTGAAGTTTGTAATGCTAGAACCTAATTCTAATTCTTTTATTCTTCCCTCAAAGGTGGGTGGAGACCTCTTGAAGATTTTTTCTGCTTTCTTCCTAGAGGATCTCCTTGTGAACACAGCAATGGATGTTTTTGTAGGATCGGTAATGATTAGCTTGCCTTTCTTCATTAGTGACTCTTCTTCCTCTAATTTTTCTTCATCTTCTACTTCTTCATCCTCTCCTTTTCCTTCAGTTAACAGAAGAGTAGAACTACTTTTCAGTTTGGCAATCCTCTTCTTGCCTTTGTTAACTGCCTTAGTAAGTTTAGTTTCTATTTCAATTCTAGCTTGTGCCTCATCATAGGTGCCAAAGTAAGAAGCCTTCAAATAAACTATCTCATTTATTAATGCCTCAATTATGTCTTTAGTTTCATAAATTTTTACCTCATACCCTAGAGGTTTTACCCATGCAATTATTGGTCTAATTGCCTAAATGTACACTTTGTCACTATCTACCATGAAACAAATATCATCTTTGTAATCCTCAACTAATTTCCTTGGAATCCTAAATCTGTCATTCATTTTTTCCTTAAATACATCAAAGTAGTTGTTCACAATACCTATATAATTATTTCCCATTTCAGCAATATACTCATTAATGTGATAAAGAACTGGCGCATCTTTTCTCCGAAAACAAATACCTTTTGATGGGAATAATTTTTAAACATTATAAAATAAACATGTCAAGAGTGAACTAAACTTACACGAATTGCTTTTGGAAGTCCTAATGCTCTCCATGTTGTTATTGAACTAGTTCAACAGTATCCCGACAAGGTCGCAAGAAAGGTTATTCTTGACCACCATATATGCTAAATCAACTTCTCTGCAAGATACATTGTTTAATCTACTCAAACTATAGCTTTTGTGGGTAATGACATGAATATTGAACTTCAATTCCATATCAGTGACACTTCTTATCTTCATTCCCTTTCCATCCCACTCAATTAGGGTTTTCTTCTCTAGTTCAACCCAACCTAGTGTTTTATCATTTTATCTTTTGCCAATATTGGGAGACCAGTGATCCTGTAGATCATCTTCTTGGTTATCAAAACTAGTTTCTCAAACTACATCTGACCATTGTGCACACAAATAAGGATAAATATTATGCATTTCAATTGGAAATCCTATGGCATGTGAGGAATGTGAGTTAAACCTTTTGCCTCAAGATGTTGATGCTCAAGTTTCAACAAAACATCAACACAGAACTCTTTCAAATATTCATCCATCTTTAGTTTTTCTATGTCTTGAATAGCACATTTGAAATGTGAATGGATATCATTAACTAGCAGTACCTTGGGAGGGATTTGGGACTGTGCTACACTCAGATCTAGGGTTTCTACAACTGTAGGAGTCAACTTGAAATCTGATGCTTCCTATTCCACACCTTGAACCAACATGTCTGAACCTCTTTTTTCTTTTCTATTGATGGGTGCCATCTTTGCTTGGAAGGTTTTGGGAGAATACAAAAAATTTCCATAAAAATTCACTCAAATCATTTGATTGCTCGAACGATCACTGTCCAATAAAAACTCTTGAAAATTTGTAGTGAGAAAAGACTTTTATTTCACTCTTTTATCAAATTTCTCCTTTTGATTGCCATAAATTCTTAGTATGATTGTTTGCTCAAATGATACACTATCATCCACTTCACTTGCATTGAATACTCGGTAGAGTCCTCCATGGCTCGTTAACCACACAAAGATTAGTTACTCTTGACCTCGCTCAGTAAGAATAGTAACTCGGTAATGACTACCATCTCTTACTAGGTGATCCCTCTGCATCTTGATTACCTATATGGATCTTTTGATCTATCAACTAGAGCTGATATTAGCTATCTTCTTCAGTAACCTAGTTCTAATTTTCCTTTGAGAAATCAATTGGAAATGGTGGAGTCACCTAATTCTTGAGTGACATGATCATCATTGCTCAGATTTACATTTTCAGAAGATTTTGGAACCCATTTTTCTCTCATTTTCTTTATGATGTTATCAGATTTTGCCTTCTCTTAATCTTCAATTCTTCTAGTATTCATAGAGTTCTTGGAAAGATGACCAATTTCTACACAAATGAAAAATCTTTTGGTAGTATCTCTTTTTTGCATGTGATTTTTTCACAATTCATTCCAATGTGTTCAAATTCTCTATAGTAATGACATCTGCACCAAGTGTTGTAGTCCCAACCAAATATAGCTTTTACAATCTATTTTACTAGATTCAATATCTTAGTTTTGCATTTTGATGACTTGTTCCCATGCTTCTTACATTTGTGATGTATGCCTTCAAATCTTGGTTTTCCTTTACTTTCATTAGCTCTATGACCATGTTGATTACAATTGTAGCATTTTCCATTGAATTGCGCTTTCCCATTGCTCCAAAATTTGTTTGATGTATGACCTATCTTGCCACAATGACTACAAGTTGGTTTTTTATTCTTTTGAGCTCCTTGCTTGGATGACTCACCTTCTTCTATATATCCAATTCTCCTTTTGTCTATAATGACTTTACTCATTCAACTGATCCATGTTTTCTTGAGATTTCATCATTCTTTCATTGGTTTTCCTTTCAATGTTTGGATCATTCTACAATCTTTAATTCTCTAATCTTAGATTCATAATTTCTTCATTTGCATTGGTGAGATGATCAATGAAGTCTTCTTGCTGAAGGGATAGGTGTTGAATTTCATTGTTCTTTCCTTCTATCTATTCTCTTATCTTTTTTTTCTCTTCCATGACTTCACACAATATTACTAACTAAATTTCTTGTTCTCTTCTTAGGTTTCTTACTTCTTCTTGAAGAGTACTATTATTTTCCAATAGTTCTTTAATTGCTTCATCACTTTCATATGAATTACTTGAATTGATGTCTTCAACTCTTTCTTCAATGTAGAGTGGATCATTCATCTAGATATTAAGATCTTTCTTCTTTTCAGGGATTGAGAGAGTTTTTCTTTTGCTTTCTTGAGTTTTCCAATAGCCAATTCCAAATCTAGCTTCTCATTATCAACAGCCTTGTCAAGTCTAAATACCTCCGTTGCCTTTGATCTTTGCTCAAGTTGTTAAACTTTTATCTTAGAACCACAAAGCTCTAATACCAATTGTTGGAAATATTATGACAGGCTAAGTTACTGAGAGGGGAGGGGTGAATTAGCAACCAATAAACATAATCCTTAATTACCAACTATTCCTTCATGTGAGTTCTAATCTAATTACATGCATGAGAAACTAAAAACATTAAAGCATCCATAACACCTTTGACACAATATTTTGGTGACCCAGAAACCTTCCAAATAGAAAATAAAATTAGGGTGAGGATGATAAACACGAGCTTTAGTACTGTAGCATAAAGTTGGCCTATTAAGGCTTAAAATGATCACTTCTGATGATCTACCCTGTTCAGAGCAATAAGGAGTGCTTGGTCCACCTTGCAAAAGGATTTATGAATATACAATGAAGTATACACTTGGTAAGGAGATTCACACAAGACTATTAGGTCTACCTTGTTAAAGAATTTGACTAATCCACCTGTTAGGATGAAGTAGTAGCTAATTTTTGATCTGCAACTTGGTTTGCTAAATGAGGTTCCTTTGACTGTACAACTCACCTTGCTATGATAGATAAATCTTTGCTTCTCCTTATACTATTTTAGCCTTTGTAATTTTCTCTTCTGCTCTTCTTTAATGATTACATTACTGATATACATTACTTAGATGTGATACAATACATTACATATATACCAATGCAATTACAAAATTACAAATTTAGCCACAATACAAGTTTACACAAATATTATGAAGTCGGTCAAAGTGTAGAAACTTGGGTTCTAAAGATCGACTCAGTGCGGTTCTAATACTCAACATCCACTATCAATGCTTGGCATCATCATGTACTCGGTAGATGTAGAAGCTCACTCCACATTGATCACTTCCAAGTAGTCTTGAATGTGGTCTACATTGGTGACTCGGTGAATACTATGAAACTTGACATATAAACTCAATCACTTGATTCACATTGCATAGCTTAGTTAATGCTATTACTACGATCTTGGTACAAATTGAGTCACTTGGTTAACACTAAGTACCTCGGTTAACACTAGACTCATATCACATCAACTATAAACTCATTAAGCGTTGTACAACTTGGTTTACACTAGTAAACTCGACATACACTAAGATGCTTAATTTACATTGTTGATCATCACTATAGTAGTAACTTCTTGGCGCAAACTAAAGCCTATCCAAATGACTCAGTAGCAACTATTGAACTTGGTAGCAACTCAAATGCTTGGTTAAAACTGTTAACTATACAATAAGCTTGGTAGATACTTACAATCTGAATAAGTGTATGTCACTAATAACAAACATGACTAGAATTTCAACATGTAATGCCTCTTGATTTCTTGCTCTAATTTTATCAAGTCTAGGAATCCTTAGAATCCATCCAATCCAAAAAGTCATCTTCTTCCTTCTCTTTTCCATAATCAAGTATTCATAAGAAAAATATCAGCAAACACCAGTACCTTATGGAAACAACCTCTCAATTAATGATTTGTCTATACACTTAGCTAAAATCATGATCCTCATGGAAATTGGATCTTAGTCAGTGATCTGTTTACACAATCAAGAACTCCTTGAAAAACTTCATCCAACCCAAGGTCCTAGTGCAAACTACCTCACATTTGGAAATCTATTGACATGCTTAGGAACTTCCACTTTGATACCACTAATGAAGATACGCTTTGATACGATCTGATAAAATACTTCATAAAGCATCCATCAATACTTGAAATTCATTACAATATTCTCCAAATGAGAGAACTCCAAATTCTTACAAAATGAGAGAGCTTCCATAAACAAAGCTTCGAACTAGCTTGCACACCAAGAGCTTCTATGAGAAGAGCTTACAACCAAAGAGCTTGAACACATAAGGATTCACTAAGAAGAACTTCCCAACTAAGATCTTACACATTAAGATCCTTCACCACCAAATCTTCTATACAAGAAGAGATCACACCTTGAAAGCTTTACTACAAGAGCTTACATTTGAAGAGCTTATACTTGAAGAGCTTGATTATAAATGATCATAAGCCTTGCATAAATAGGCACTTACCATACAAGATACTAAAAGCACAACTAGTGTGGGACAAAAGGTTAATGCAACTACCTTGGGACAAATATTAAATTCCCACCCAAATACAACAAAGCACCACCATGTGCCAGAATTAGAAAATTACATTTCTTTTGTGGATCACAACAAATATTAAATGCATGATTTAAGGAACTTTCCACAAACTTCTAAGATGCCACCTACATACCTCAATAAATGGAATGACAACCGTTTTCATAACTTTCTATTTACGCCACCTATGCACCTTGAAAATAGAAATTCCTTTTTTCTCCTTTTTTTTTTGTTTAAAAATTTTTCTTCTAATTTTCATCACACTCTCCTCAACTTTTTTTTTTTTTAAATTATAATTTTTTATCACATCCCCCTTTTTGTGATGTAAGATGCTCTTGCATCAGAAGGTATGTGATATTTTCTTAGGGAGGCTATGTTTTGAAATGAAGGGTCCTCATCATCGTAGATTCTCTCATAAATCTAAAATGCTTGTCCAATCTTATGGAAGCATATACATTCAATAACGAAATTTTACTTATTGAAGGTTAGGTAGCTTGGATGATGAACTTGTGCAACTCCCCAATATGCTTTCGAATGTTTTACCTTAGCATAAGTGTCTCAAAAACTAGTTGATGCCATAAAAAAGTTTTCCAGTGAAGAAGCCTTAGACATTATCTTCACACTCAAATTAGGCAATTTAACCTATAAAAGTATGGAAGATGTCATATGTATAAATTCACATTTAGTTAACTTTTTTTTTGGGTTATACCATGCTAGGTGTGATTTTGATAGTAAGGAGATTTTTCGTAGCTTGTTTAGAACCCATGTAAAGTTTGTACATGCACATAATGTTGAGGACTTTTGGAAAGATTGTACAAATGAACTAGAGGTTTGGGAAAGAGATTCCTCTAGATTTACCATCCCCCAAATTAAGTCATATCAACTAAATTTGGATAAGAACATCTCAGGTGTTGAAGAAGATAAGTCGGATCTCATTTGCACTCAAGCAATTAAGGCCCTAGTTCCCAAACATGTTTTCTTAAACTAAGATTCTGAAGAGGAAGATAATATCATTGAAAGGAAAAAAGTTGTCTTCAAGGGTGATCCCACAATAATGGGTTCCACTTTTTGACCAATTTTGACATTGAAATCAATATTTTTGCAACAAACGTCACGTTCAAGTGACTATATCTCCAAAAATATTAATAATTTCAAGATGACATAAACTAGTGATTTTGAGTACTTTGTTCCTACTTTGTAACCATATTTTTTAATCTAAAAAAAAAAATTATTTATATCAATTTTTTTTTATCTCCTCCAAAAAGTGGTACATAATAAAATTCAATATTTTAAAAAGTGACAGTCTATTTGACACACATAACTTTTTTCTAGAAATGATAATGAAGTAATTCTTTCGGCGTTGGATTTGTAACATCAATATCTAGTGTCTGCATTTGGTTTGATTTATTTTTGTTGAATATTGTATAGTTTATGAAGTTTTGAATTGACATGAACTGTAATTCAGACATTTGTTTCGTTTGACACAGATAATTTAAACTCAATTTATCATAAACCATTTTAAATTTTTTTGAATAGAAAGGTATCTCAATAAGCCAATGCCTCCATATTTTTCAAAAAAAATTTGACCTAATTTTCTAATTTTCCTGAGGTTTCAAAGTCGGTTGATGTTCAATCGGTAATGAACTATAATGAGTTAAACTCATATTTGAAAGTCTTAATGATTAAATTATGTAATAAAATTATAGTCATTGGAAAGCTTGCTCTGAGCAGGACATTTTGAAATTTTTTATTTTACAGTAGGAGATCATTCTTCTACAATTATGGCAGTCAAAAGAGAAAAAAAAAAAAAAAAGGTTAAATTTTTTGAGATTTTGCATGTTCGTGCAAACATGGCGTTCGCACGAACACGTTTACCATTTTGCAATTTTTTCCATTTTTGTTCGTCCCACTAAAGTGGAACCCATTATTGTGGGTTCACCCTCAAAAGGAAAAATTCATGGCTAAAGGTGAAAATAAGATAGCATGTTCCAAAATGTCCTAATTCTACCTTTAAATTTGTAGGTAGAAGGAGATCTTCAAAAGCTATCAGTGCGAAGCATATTGCTAGTTTGTTAGTATGTAAAACCCATTCCAACAACAAAGCCAAAATGTCAACAATGCTAGGACTTAATGAAGCTATTCAAGTTGATAGTAAACCTTACAAAGAATAGGTTGGTGAGCTCATTAACTACCACCAATAAGTTTAGATGACAATGGGTACATCCCCTTAGAGGATTGAAGTTATGAATACCCCAACCAAGAATAAACCTCAAAAAGATGCCACCTCCACCCTCAAATGGTTGTGAAGTCCAATACCTTTTTTCTTCTAGTGGATGATACTTTTTTTTTTTCTAGTGCAGAATATTGTGAGGAAGTACACTACTAGGACACAAAACCCTATGAGAACTAAGAGCACAACTAGGATAGTGTTCAAAAATTTGACAAGTAAAAGTATAGTTGAAGTAGAGACATATAACCATAAGGAAGGTATTGATGAACTTGATCTAAGTAACTTTGAAGATACCCACACAAACCTAGGAGTGATCAATTGTAAGACTAAAGAGCATTGGGTGGAAGCATCAACTAAGTAGATTGTTTTGTAATTGCAAAAGGATGGAATTGAGAAGAGAAAGATGAAAGTAGAGATAGGTATGATGGCTAAGTATATAAGTTCACTACAAGGATGGATTTCAACATCTAATGATCAGTCATGACTCATGTTTGATCCTAGTATGTCTAAGAATCAACAATTTATGGATGATATGAAAAAGCTATGAACATCATTTTCTATAATTGGATTGATCAAGTGACAAGCCTAGTTGGTAAGATCGTGAGAGATTTACATAAAATCTTCACTCTGGCCAAGGTAATCAAAGTTGAAGAAATGATATACATGTGTAATTGACAACTTCCTAAATACCTTAACATTTTCACTAAGATGAAACAAGATAAAGTCACATGGAAGAATTGGCTCCATAGCATAAAGAGTCTGAATACAATTGCAATGTTTGAGTTCATGAGCACATTCAGGGGATGGAAACTAACACAGGGACCAATCAATATAGAAGATGATGAAGATGAAGAGGAGTCACTAAAAAAAACAAAGGATAATTATATTTAAAATTTAATCACTTTATGTTTTTGACATAAACTTTTAGTAGTTAGTTTTTGGGTCTGCATATTTGTAGATTGGTTATTCAACTACTTTCTTAAACTGTCCAAGAATTGACATTTAGTGGAGATTCTTGGACATAATTCTACTAATACATGAAACTAAATAGTAGTAAGGGTTGGCAATTTTTGATTCATATCAAAATGAAAGACTTGATTTTAGTATTTTACTTTTAAATTTTCTACAAGTATTTTGAATCATTAGTAACATACATAAATAGAATGATCTTTGGATGAATGAAAGTTTCATAAACTATTTGATGACTGTGTGCTTTGAGTTATCCATGGATTGGTTTATTTTTCAATCAATTTTAAATATTGGAACTCTTCTTTGTTACTAAATACAAATACATTTTAGATTTTGAATATCTAATCAATTCGTTACTGCTTTTTTTAAATGTATTTGTTGATGGAAAAATTGTGTATTTTAATTGTTATATGCTTGGTTTGTAGTAGTTCATTCATATTCATCTGATTTTCCCCCTATCTAAGAATAGATGGGATGCCTTATTACTTTCTTGTTAAAAGTAATTTAGATTTCAATGTCCTTTGTTGAAAATTTGATGAGGGAGCTCAACCTTAGTAAAATTAGGAGATGAATTAAAAAAGTAATAATTCTTAAACTATTGTAAAGTTGTACTTGTCTTGAGAGATTGGGAATAAAGAGTTTTCATTTTTTTTTTTATTGAAAAGATGAATCTGTTTACCAACAACCACTAATTATTTAGTGTTTTTAGCTGGCCACATCATGATGATGCTAATTGTGGAAGAGGCCTCATCTATAAACAAATATGGCACTACCTTTAGAAAAAAGTCAATCATCATTACTTGTGATGGGAAGTGGAAATCTAACATTCAATGCAATATTTTGGATGAATTTTTATGTTACCCAAGAGGGATTCCAAAATCTTGAGACTAACTTCAAAAGAAAATCATGAAAAAATTATGTGTTGGAAACTTAAGAGAAATTATTATCCTAACTTTAAACCTATAAAACCTAAGTGACCTTTATTCACTTGGGTTTTTCATAATTTCAAACTTCATTGCCTGGTGTGTGAATATTTGACTCTAGTTTTTCTAAATAGCTTGGGGAAGTGGGTGGAGGGTATGGTGGTTCAACTTAAGCAAGGGGAAGAAGATCTCATTGTGGACCTCGATAAAGAAGTGACGGAGGGAGAAAATTTGAGAATTCGGCTGCCAAGAATTGAGAAAAAAGTTAGTGAAGACTAAGTTTCCTGGTCACATTTGAAGGAAGGTAGATTCATCCCTTTGAGGGAATGCATCAAGGGCCATGATGAGAAGGTTACTTGGCAGTTCTTATACTCATGGAAGAAGCATTAGTTACACTTGATGGGATCCCTTTCGAAGTCACTAAAGATCTGATAGCTAATGCAACTAGCCTATTGATGGAAAGAAAATCATAGAGGAAGTGGGCTAGAGTTGTGGATGAGATGAGCCTCAACAACTTATTTCACTATAAAAAAGCTCTAGTTTGTATTAATGGTGGGTTCGCATAGGAAAAACTTCTTGTGCCATGGGATATAGTCTATTATGTCATAATGTGATATTTTACTATGGAAGATAGAGTCAAGGTCTATTACTATTACCACTTTTGTATACATAACCATTTTCATAACAAGGATTATATTCCTTCCCTTTTTTCATCTTATATTCCATAGAGGACTATGTGTGAAATATTAGGAGGAAACATGAGGAAGGAAAAAAATACTTTGTTTATCATCAACCTTTGATTTTTCATCTCTTTAAATTTTACAAAGGCCTCCACCCTTAAATCTAGAGCTTGAAGCCTAAAGCCTCTCAAAATTGTTGACAATAGTTATTCTCCTCCATAAAAACCCATGATTAACCCCATTGCCTTGGCTTAAAAATCAAGAAGGAAAAAAATGAATTCCTGGATGTTGTGAGTATTGGTGTCACCTCTAGGAAGGGTATTAATCAGTTGAGGAAAATGAAAAAAATAGAAACACCACGACCACTCCAAGCATGTCTAAACCAAAGAACTTGGGAAATAACTCTAGCCCTTGACCAAAAATACATGGCTACAAGAAGGAATTATGGGGAGTAGGATGAGGAAGAAATTGATAAAAAAGATAAGAATGAGGATGCTATGGAATAGGTTCTTGGGATAGTTCCTTTTTCTCTAACATTTTAAACACCTTCGAAAATGACACCAACATTTTAGATTCTAGGATAGCTAAGAATGTTGAGGTGTAAGGAATGATCACTTCACCAATTAGGATGGGTAACTTGGGAAACCATACCAAGGCAGAGGTCACTAGGGGAGACGGCGACCAATAAAATAAGGAGTTGGGGGGGGGGGGGGAGATCACACTCAACTAAATGATGCCATGATGGGAACAAATGAAAATGTGCAAGGAAATCTAGAGGTAGAGAAAAAGGAGAGGTCAATTGCTGACCTAATTAAAAAGAATGTGAACCTAGAGGAAAAGTTCAACATGAT
Source organism: Cupressus sempervirens (assembly GCA_028749045.1). Classification (NCBI taxonomy): domain Eukaryota; kingdom Viridiplantae; phylum Streptophyta; class Pinopsida; order Cupressales; family Cupressaceae; genus Cupressus; species Cupressus sempervirens. The sequence goes on from CM053785.1 coordinate 743,143,707, forward strand.
CACTAATTTCTTGGTGGAGATTATGCAATTAATGGGAACATGTGTCTATCTCATTAAGAGTAAGAAGGATGTTGAAATTGAGGACTGCTCCTCATATGACTTTGATTTGCTTCACTTACTTTTGGAGAACCTGATGAACCAATGATTAGTTACCTCCTACTAGTGTGATTTAGGTTTTTTTTCTTTCTTATGGTAGGTAATTACTTGTTTGGCCTTTTCTCTTTTTTTAGTTTTATTAAGCTAGACCAGTTTAATATCCAAAGTGCATCCTATGGCCATGCTTATGTATAATGTTAATATTTTCATGGTTCATAGTAGTACTTACTTTACAATTTTTCTTATGTGTGGTTTTTTGATATTTTAAATGGGGGGTTGGTAAAATCATTTTAATGACTTTGAACTAATCTCTGTTCAAGTTTTTTTAATGTTATGGATTAGCTCCTATTTTGGCTACTACTTAATTTTAAAAAAATGGTGCATCATTTACAAACTTAACACTACTCCCATTATAATGTTCTAGCTTTTCAAACTTACTTGTATCACCACTCATATAATGTGATCAACCACTATTAATTATCCATATGTCATTCTTATTTACAAGTGAGATTAAACTAATTTTATCATCTTTATCAGATTCATCTTTCATTGCAACATAAATAACTTCTTTATCATTTTCATCAAAATCACTATTGGAATCATCTTCTTTAGCAATGTAACAAGATTTCTCCCCTTTTCCTTTTTAGCCTTTATTACCTCAGTCATTTTTTTGTCTCTCCTTCCTCTATATTTGTTTTCTATTGTTTATTCCTTTTCATATTTGTTAGGACATATTGCAGCAATATGACCAACTTTATTACATGTAAAACAAATAATAGGAAGTTTACCTTTGTATTGTCCTTTTCCTCTTGGTAGTATTCTTTCCAATAATGTTTCAAGTTCATCAAGATCATCATTTGATTTAGTATCACTATCCACAAGTTTAATCCTCTTCTTTCTTTTAGATCCATCATGGGTTAGTTGAGACTTTAAAGCACATTCAACACTAGAAGGTGTATAGTTATCAAAATTTGACAATTCAAATGAAATGAGTCTACCAATTAGACTATCCAAGGTCAAATCATTACTAGGTATACATATAAGTTCTTGAATTGATGATAATCTAACTACATAGATAGGAATTAAACTCCTTAATACCATACTTATTAAAGTCCCATGAGATATGTCTCCTATAGATCAAGTCTAATTGCCTTTACAACCTCATTGATTTAGCCACAATATTGTGCAATGGATTCTCCTTCTTTCATTCTCATATCATTAAACTTGCCTCTCAAACGTTCTACTTCATCAATTATTTGTTTCCATCTAATCCCACATTTTATTGCAATAGAGTAGTCATTTACATCATAAAAGTCAACATAACTTAGGGAAGATGCCAAATCTATTATCATTAAATTATTCTCCTTGTTGTCCTTTATCATTTCAATTCTCATTGGTCTAAGCACTTCAGTGTATTCATTGTCCAAGTAGTATATTGCATGATCTCAAACTATAGATAGATTCAATCTCATCAAGCAGTGGCATGATGGGAAGTTCTCTTTATTCATCTTAGGTACCTCTCTCTTGTACATCTTGATCTTTATCTTAAGTCCCTACAAAATTTCCTTACAAGCACCATGAATAGTTGATAACATTCGTTAGAATATTTAGAGTAACTAAGAGGAGGAGTGAATTAATTATCCTCGGGTCTAGATGTACTAATTCAACTTTTAACAATTTCAAGCAATTTATTCAAGCTCATAAAAACACTCAATAAATAGATAAACTTATTAGTAAGTTGACTTATTCATGGTCACTTTGTTCTCTATGTATTATATGTAGAATAATAAAAATATAAAATAGTAAGTAACATGCATCACAAAACAAATTTCACTTACGTATGACACTAGGATTTAATGTGGAAACTCAATTTTGGAAAAGTCACCAAGTAACATGCAACTATTTTTCACTCTTCTGAAGTGAGCTCAGTTAAGAGCCAACCCTATTAAAGGTTACAAAACATACTATTAGGTGTGACCCTATTCAAGAATTTAATCACCCTATTAGGCGTGGCCTTGTTAGAGGACTTTCAATCATTCCATTAGAATGTCACATTTGCTAAAGAATATCTAATATGATTGTTAGGTCAACATTGATTAAAGGAGTTTACTACCAAAATAGTTAGAAAGTAAAAGATAGGTTTTTTCTATTAAAATATAACTCACTTTGCAAATTCATATCTCCATTTGGCCTGTTCCCTGTTTATTGGATAGAATTCATCATATCCTCTATCTTTGATTTGCTTGAAAACCCTTCAAGCAATCACTCTTTGCCAACTTCTCATTATTCCTCTGCTGTTGTCTTTTTAAAAATTTCTTCATCGGTTATAAACAATCACAAAACATCTCTTGTGTCTCCAGAAAAAGGAAACTTTGATCTTTTCTCACTTAAACATCATTGTAGATCTTAGACTTTGATCAAATTTATTGAATCCGTATATCGTTTTATCCTTCTACTCCTTTCTTAAAACTAATAGAAATTAATCCTTGAATCCTCACTATAAGTCACTTTACAAATTAAATTCTTGCATTAAATATGCTAGCTCATCAATCCTGGTAATTTACAGATTTTAACCAATTCAAAAATTCAACTATGTCAACCTCAAATCTTGATTTTTTTACAAACTATTATTTTACTAATGCTAGATCATCACTATGTTGTTTAGCTCAGTCTTGACTATGCATCTCAGTCTCTATTTTTCTCTCTTTCTCGACTCATACTAGCTTGCTCGGTCTTCACTATGCTTGGTCACTACTCTCATTTTTCCTTTTTTCTTGCTTGATTGCTATTGTCATTTGGGTGATTTTTTTTTTGTTAGCTATTTGTTAAGTTCCTTAATCTCCTTCTTCATTTAACAAAGTAAAACTATCACTCAGTCAAGCTTAGTGTTTTACTCACCTCCCAGCCTTCTCTTCTATACATCAACTCAGTTGTCTTATCCATTTCAGATAATGATCAAAGAACACACTATCTTTTCAAAGACCAAGTGATCAAATTCCCATTGTAGTTGCATCATACATAACCGTCTTGTTTAAGTTGATGAAAGCTCAACCCCACAGCCCCTAAGAATCACCTACATGTAAACACCCATCATAGAAAGAGAGAAGAAAAAGCTATGGAGGCTAGAAATCCTAGATCCATAGATGAGACATTCTTGATGAAAAAAAAGAGAGATTTCTATAATCAAAACTGAATCAATGATTACAAAGAGGCAAATCCCTATAAAGGAGATCAAAACCCTAAAAGGTAAAACCTAGGTTACATGATAGTAATTAATAAAAGGATTGATTATTATATGCCCAAAGTTTAGCTTAAGAAAACTAGAGATAATAAGTGACTTAATAATTAAATCAATTTAATTTAATTAATAAGAAAATAATTTATTACTCTAACACCCCCTTAAGATAAACATAGTGAGTAGCTAAAAACCTAAAAAGTACTACTAAAAGTAAATTTGGGTCCAATAAATAAGGCTTGATGAGGTACCCAAGCACAACCAATTCTATGAAAAGAGGAGAAATAGAGAAAATCACATGGGAAAAACCCTACTCCAAAAGAGATGGAAATAATGCTAAAAATAACTAGTGAAGTGTTGTGGTTTCATAGTCCACACCCCATTTCTCAAGAAAAATAGGGACCCCCTAACAATTTTTTCCCTTTCTAGGCTACTAATGTAGGGTCTGAGTCTTTTTAGTGCTTTATGCAATGGCAGAGAAAAGCCTAGCCCTCTACTTGAGGAAAATAGTTATCAGAAACTAGATATTTTGAATGTAGAAGTGTCTTTTAGAAAAAATCTATGTACTAGTACACCTAGCACATGCACACCATCTAAGGTGCACTCATGTGATAGGTGAGTTAGTGGGGGGTGCACTTCCCTTTGGAAGTGCGCACTTGTGCACATGTGTAGGTGAGAACCTCCAAAGTGTGCACTCCTCCTTGAGCCTACAAAAGCTCAGGGCTCCACCCCTCTTCAACATCATTGTCACCTTCCAAACTCTGTTAGTGCACCTCCACACCTTTTGAGGTGTGCTTATGTCTTCACTACCCTACACAAACACAAAAACATAAACAAAGTGAAAGGTGCACACCTTGCATACCTATCCAACGTGTGCACCTTTTGTATTGCCAAAATGAAAAATGCAATAAAAAACCCAACTTGAATAACTTGAAAATAGCATATATCCACACCTATTCAAAGTGTGTATATGCACACATTTCATACTTAATCCTAAATTAAACCAATAATGGTGCATGGTTGTACACCTTTGCAATGTGTGCAACTACACACCATTAGTTTTAAAACTGAGATTATTTTCCAAATGAAAGGTAGGCACATGGACACCCCACAAGGTGTGCATGTGTGCACTCTTAAGTATGAAGAACTTGCATAAAGAACTAGGTGCACCTAGTGCACCTTCAATGTGTGCAAGGTGCACCAAAAACTATGGAACAGTGTTTAAAATAGGGTTATAGGGTGTTTTAAATGGGTTTTAGGGTTTTCGGTCTAATTTTTCACTAATTTGGGTTTGTGCCTTTTTTTGTGTAGATATAATGTTCTTCTTATTCATCCTCCTTTGTAGCAAAGATTTTTCCTAAGCTAGTGGTTTTCAAATTTTAGGGTATACCATCTAAATCCTATTTTTGGGACGTGCATTCAGAGAATTGAGATACAAAAATGGGTCATATTAATATGAATGCATTCCTAGTTCCCTAAAATAAACCAAAAAAGAGGTCCCCAATAGTTTCTATACTCATAAGATTGAGATTAGTAAACACAACTTCACACACTATTTTAGTACAATCTTCTGAGTTGATAGTGGCTTTGTTCGAGAATTATGTTTTAGAAGAGAGGGTGGTCAAAGGTATAATAAGAGAGATCATTCTCAATCTAAGACCTAAGAACATCAAGAAAGCATTATATCTTTCGAGGGAAGACTAACATATAAGAATGAAATATCATCAAGTAGAATGGTGGTATGGAGAGAATGAATAGAAAGCAACTGAAATCATTCAATCCTCATATCTCATTGATAGAACACCTATAGGGCAAAGAGCAGGGAAAGTAGACATGAGAAGAGGTTACATGAAGGATGATATCTAACAATCCATAGTGCTCATGAGTAGAATCATGGGATTACTAGTAGAAGGACACTTAAACATATGGATGGTACAATTCATTGAAATGATTAGAATGGAAAAGATGCCAATTGATTAGGCTACAATGCTTACTGAGAATTTGGATGAACAACTGGTGGCTGTCAAAACTAAACCAAGATTCTATATGACCTCATACCTCATATATCTATTAGTTGTAAGGACTATTGATTACCCAAAGCTATTTAAGAAGGGAAGCATGCAAGATGCTAATGCTTGGCCATATGTGATATACCCCTAGTAGGTGAAGAAGAAATTGTCAAATCAAAATAAAGAATATTAGATTATGAATGACACCTTCATTTTTGTAATAATTAGATTCATTGAAGGTGATTATGAAAAAAGGATGTTAGATGATGTAGCTATTGGTAGTGGGCTAGCATCCCTCAAATGATTCACAATATGGCTTAACTACCTCCTATGGTTCTATAAGACTATTGGTTGTATTGGGCATTAACTGTCAATTTTTTGGTGCGATGAAAACCCTATCCTTTCTAACAATTGGTATCTGAGCTTGTTCATAGGTTTGAATCCTACTAGCTAGGGCAAGTGATGTTGAAAGGGGGATTGTTGGTAGTAGGCTAGCATCCCTCATATGATTCCCAACATGGCTTAACCACTTCCTGTAGTTCTATAAGACTATTATTGTATCAAGAATTAACATGTCAATCTTTTGGTGCAATGATAACCTTGTTCTTTCTAACAACAACAACAAGAATTACAAAAATAGGTGCCTACTACCTCCAATTTAAGACATTCACTAACCTAAGGTTAGCGGGCACAATAGTAAATCCTAAGAAGCTTCCCTATGTATCCATCTGATAGACTCATTTTGCTAGAGATAGTAAGGAAACTCACATTTGCATATGAAAGAGTGAGAAAATAGCATAAGAATACTTGGGTATGGCTCATCACCATAGGTCATTTTAGGGTTACACAAAAGTAGGACATAATGAATTCTAATTGAGAATAGGATTAGTATCCCTTGGAGTAGTATAACTCCCTCCATCTATGTTTTGACAATATTGGTAGAGTCCAATATTTGGTGGGAAAATAATTTGAGCATGAGGATGTCATAGATAATCACTGGATGAATGTGGTAGACAACTATAATATCTGAATTAGGGATTATTGTGGGATGACATTTTATCTGAAACAGAAGGTCTTGAAGGTTAAGTTCCCATTGAAATCAGTTCAACAAGACACATAATAAGTTTTAGATCCTTTGTACAATCAAGATAAGATATTTGATTGACTAATCATGAATACAACAATTGACAAGGAAGAGAACATAGATATCAACTACAAAGAAAGACATATTTTTCAATTAACCAAATATTAGATCAAGAAGCCTTTCAATTTGGATCTAGTTCTGAAAAGAATTGTCTTATAGGCCATAGCCCATCTAGTAAAGGGAATAGGGGCAAAGGTTATAGTACCAACTTTCATAGCCCAATCTCCAATTAAGCCAGAAACAATGTACCAACATGATGGGGAAGTTGGATACTTCAAGGAACAAAAAGGAAAGAATAAGAGGAAGATGGATTCTCCTCAACAAAATAAGCCCAAAGATGAATGGACTCAAGCCTAGGAGGCAACTCTAACCCTTGAGAATCAAGAATTGGGAAATGTAGAAACTACTCAAGTCTAGAATAATCCACAAGTACCAGCATCAGAACAAGGGAAAGGATCAGAAGAAAGAACACAAGAAGTGTCTCTGCCTACTCAAGTTGCTTCCTCATATATATCTAAGAAAAATAAGAATAAAAAGACTCCAATAAGAAGAACTAGGAGACAAAAGCGGATACAAAGGGTTATTCCTATTCCCTCAGTTATAGAAACCATGCCTGAAGAGCATGAAGAAGATGAAGACAATGACCTTCCCTTAGGTCAAAGAACTCATCTTGCTAGTACCACAGAGGAAGAGTAGAGAAGGAGCTCCACTATAACACCATCATCAATTCCCACACAACCTATTTAGGTTACTACTTCAGAGGATGAGCTACAACAATGGATTGAAGAGTATGAGAATCAATGAAATGATGAATGTAATATGTCAAATTTTTACTTCATGCCTATGGGCACTAAACTTTTTAGTGATAAGATAAGGGATACACCAACAAATAAGCCTTTGGAAGGGGTTTGGAGCTAATTTTCACCTAAACTAGAAGGACTTCAAGGTGCCTTGCCATTACCAAGTCAAGATTTATCTTTCTTGGATAGAGGTTCAATCACTCCCTTTGGTCAATGAAGAATAGGTGCAACTAGTGTAGGAAGAAGAGCCATAATAGAGACCCACTAATGAAGTATTAGAAGAGGAGAAGATATATGAAAAATCTTAAAAAACTTCCCAAGATACAAAGGCAAGGATTGTGGACTCATGACACAGGGATTCTTAATGTTTATAGAAAGAAAGGACTCTAAAGAGGAGCAATAAGGGAAAGGGCCTATTAGAATAAACCCCCTCTTCATCTAAGTATAAGTCTCTTATTGAAACTAATCCAAGATGTTTGAAAAAAGAGGCAATGGATAGGAATAGAAGGAAATTATATTGTAGTGAGGAGGGAATGAAAGAATTATTTGAAGACCTAAAGAAACTTGAGCTACGTATGGGTGATGCATGAACATTGGCCTTTTTATGAGGAACCAAAATCAAGACTTGTTTTCTCACATTGCCATCCCTCCTCTACATGAAGATACTAAAGATCTGACCACAAAAGATTATCAAATTAAAGAGGTCTTGTTAGGAAAGCTAGCTATGGACATAACTAAATTGATGGTCACCACATGAATAAAAGAAGTGCTTAACCACTTGGAAAAAGACGAGTTTAAATTTTTGGGACTCCAAAAATAGAATGAGCTTCTAAGAGGCTATTTGCATGAAGTGGTTGGTCCTTTGGACCCTAATAATCTAGAGGCCACCCTTGAAGTAGCTTTAGAAAAGAGAGATAAAGAGAGGACAATTATATAGGTGGATCCATTTTTGAAGGCTTTTCAGTTATGGTGAGAAAGTTTTTACAAAAAGGGTGTGCAGGTAATGCAAGGGAACCTTAAGTTATTGTACCATATGTGGAATAATGTAGAGAAATTGGTTGATATTTTAAACTAGGATTTTGGATTGATGGATGAGGTACATAGCTGGGGAAATGACCTTTGAGCATTACAGTCAATACAAGGTCAGAGATATTGTATGATGATAGATATATACATGGGGGATGAGATAGATAAGATAGATGATTATTGAGAATATTGCAGATGGTAATAAAGTAAAGGAGACATTACAGGTGAATATTCATTAGCTCAAGCATCAAAGCCAAGAGCAAATTTTTGAAGCAGAGAAGTATTATAATGACATGTGATTTGACATTTTTGAAGATGAGTCAAGATATAAACTCCTACCAATGTAAATAGTTGTCAAAAACTTTCAAAATATCTTTTATGACACTTCAACTAATGAAGACATTAGATAAGTATTTAAGAGGGAGGTGGCATTGCTAGAATTGGATGTAAAGATTGAGGACTTTGCGGACACTCATGTAGAAGTGGCCAACTATTGAAAAATAGTAAAAGATAAGTATGATGCTTTGGATTTTTTAGATGCAACCCAAGTGATAGATATCATAGAGAAATTCAATAGAAAACATCCAGACATAGCTTTGGTATGAAGGGGAACAAAACCCAGAAGCTAGAATTTTAGTTTTGACACTCGGGAAAATTTTGCATTTTTTGAGCGTTATTTGCCAAGGTGCACCTCTCCAATGGTGCACTTCTCCAAATGTGTGCTAGAATTTTTTGAAGAAGCCCAAGGTATGCTGACGATTAAATGCTAGTTCCAAATTTAGAGCTTTCAATGCACTAGAAATGCATTATGATAATAGTTCAACTCCTACAAACATCCAAACAAGGGTGAGGTTCTATTTTTGGCATCTCTAGAGACTCCTACATTATCTAATGGCTTTCTTCTTCTTATTTTCTCATTCTTTCTTTGTTTCAAGACATTTAAAGGCTCATGCACCCATTAAATGATAGAAACAAGGGTGGATTTGTACTTAACACCATTCAGAGAGTCAATTTGTACATAAATAGTTTTTTTTCACTAGTTTAGAATCATATATTTGCATGAAGAGATCTCTCGCTCTCAACACAAATTAAGGAATCAAATATGTATTTTAGGCTATTATTTTGATGCAATAATATATTCTATTGGTGTTTTCATGATAATAATGGAGCCAATAGTTTTGTTGTGTTGATTTTATGGTGTGATATTTTGGTTCTAGTGTTTGACACATGCTTACAAATTCTGCTGACATATTTAGTTGGGGAATAGATCACCTATTGTTCCTACATAGCTTTTTTTCTTGCATGAGTGCACTTTATGTGGCCTTGCAATTTGATGAGAAGTGAAACATTTTATGGTTACTAAATTCCCATCAACAATTGCATCAATGGAATTAAGGAAGCTCTGATCCTATTTTCATTAGTTACCTACCAATCTTTTTAAATGCTTAACTCACAAATGCATTATTTCTATGGCTTATGTCCGTTAGGCATTTATTTCTCAAGTCATTTTCTTAAACTTCTTGTTACCCTATCTTCATTATTTTCTTTTACAAACACTTGGTTAATTTAGGAATTTGCATAGTTGCATAGTTAAAATTGTATTCATTATAACCAAAATATACAAAAATACATTTCTTTTTTTGTGGTTACTCTTTTGAGATAGCAAGAAAACTCAAAAACTTATCCGAAATTGGTCAAACCAAAAAAATCCTCCTCATCAATACTCACATTTATCTTCTATTGAGGGGATTCTAGTAGGTCACAAGATTGCCTAGAACCTTGGAGTTGATCCCAGATTAGCTTTTCAAGGGAGGAGTTTGAAAGGATTTGTATCATTAAGCATCATGCAAAATGAAGGCTCAACATGAAGTGTTGAAGAAGCCTCTATACTAGTGTATGCCCCAAAAGATAGCAACAAAAGATTATCATGAAGAACAACACTGTAAAATGTAGAAGCTACAAAGCTCTTTAAAAAAAACAACTAATATGAAGAACCTTCACTAAAATAGAACCTAACTAGATAGAGAAGACTATAATATACAAGAGTTATCTAAGAAGACACTAATTGAATTAGGAGGCACACAAAGGAAAGCAATTGAACTCAAAGATAAAAATGACATGAAATAACAAACCCTAAAGAGTTGATCAATTAAAACATGGAAGGCTAAAACCAAAGAAGGAATAAAAAGAAGAGTGTCTACATTGTAAATGATCCATTTCACCAAAATTCATAGGCATCTAGATCTGCCCAGTACATAGGAACAAAAATGGAATACATAGATTATTCCATTGAACCAAGGAAGCATAAGAAACAACAAAAGAAACACCTCCACCCCACCCCCCCCCCCCCCCCCCCCCCCTCCCCCCCCCCCCAATGCAAAAAAAAGGGTGAGGTGATAGAGAACTAGTAAAGTAGGCCAAAAGAACTTCATGTCAGGGAAGTATGATCAAGATGCACAAAAGAATACAAATGTGTGTATTGAGGTGATGAATCTTAGACACATCATGAGGCTAATTTCATGCAAGGAACACTCACTAGAGAAAGGAATATGGAAAATAAAGGAAAAGCATCAACCCCCCATGACACTTTAATTAGAGTAGTACATGTACAATAAGGCTCAAGATATAATGAATCCTAGAATACAATAATTTGTATGAGTTTGCTCAAATGACATTACTTGAATTAGAAGGAAAAATAAGGAAAAATAATTGAAATGAAAATATAGATGGAATATGATACTTTATCTCAGTGCATTTGCAAGAATGCATACGAATGATGTTTACATAGACTAGAAGAGACATAGGGCTTAAAAAATAGATCTAGTATAAACCATGAAAAAACCATCTAAAGCAACAAAATTGATCTTTGAACCTAAAATAACCAAGACATCTACTAGTATGTAAAAATGCAAAAGATTGAATAGAATGTGCCTACAATATTAGTGGAAAGAGTACACAAAGAACTTCTTAACGATATAAAGAATTCCCAAATTGAAGATCAAATGCTCAAGATTTTTCTCTTGGAGTGTAAAATATAACCTCTCACTTTGACAACAAAAACATGTACCATTTTGGAAAAATTCACCAGTAACTACACCAATCTATCCTTCTTAGAATCAACATTTTGATGATATTGTGTTTGCAAAACTAGAGTCCCTAGGCTTTAGATATGAGCAAAAATGTGAACATAGTTCCATATAGAGTCAGAATGGCACATAGAGATGAAATGTCTCAATTTCCATACCAATATGCCTTAGTTTCCATGCCAAAGTTCATCTATTTCCATGCTAGAGTGCCTTAGTTTCTGTACCAACATGCCTCAATTTTTGTACCAACTCATCTTGGTTTACATGCAAATATGCTTCAATTTCTACACCAAAATGCACAAATTTCCTTGATTTATGTGCCTAAAATCTTAGTTTCCATTAAAATAGGATTTGATTTCTCTATCAACATGCATAGATCACCTCAATTTCCATGCAAATGCACCTGAGAAATTTTTCCTTAATCAAAACTGTGTCCAAATTGGACATGCCTTGAATGGAAATAGGGGTTTGTGGAGTTTCTAAGCTCAATGATGATGTCCATTTGGGATAAAAGTGATGTGAAATTAGTGACCCCTATATCCAAAAAAGAAATGTTTAGACAAACCAAAAACCTATGAAAAAAAAAATACATATTTGAAATCCAAGCCAAACCTCTCATAAAAAGAACAAGGGCATGAATATCTAGAGCTCTAATACCATGTTGAAGTTGATGAAAGATCAACCCCGCAACTCTAAAGAATTGACTACATGCAAACACCTTTCACACAAAGAGAGAAGCAAAGGATATCGAGGCTAGAAATCCTTGATCCATAGATGAGACATTCTTGATGAGCAAAAAGAGAGATTGCTATAATAGAAAATGAATCAAATATTAAACAAAGAGATCAATCCTTATAAAGGAGATCAAAACCCTAAATGGTAAAACTTAGGTTGCATGATAATAATTAATAAAAGAATTAATTATTAAATGCCCAAATTTTAGGTTCAAAAAACTATAGATAATACATAACTTAATAATCAAATCAATATGATTTAATTTATAAGAAAATTCTTTATTACTCTAACACCTATTTTCTCAACAACATGACTCATTCACCTTGTTATCTCTTCTTTTCAAATCCTCTTCATCAACCAACTAATATGACACTCTACACTTTTAGTAAATTTATTACCAATAAGATCTAACATTGAAATGATAACATAACAATCTTTCAAATTGTAGTTTCCAACAATTCTTAATGAAAATTCATCAAGAATTCTAGTTCAACTTGCAATGCTATGACTAAGATAGTTAGAGGAGGCAAAAGAAAATTAAAGTTGATACAAGAAGCTAATAAGAGTTTTGAGACATTGAAATATAAGGCTATTGAGTTGCTTGTATTAGCTTAATGCCTAATTTCAATAAGATATTCCAAGTTGAATGCGATCCAAGTGGCGGTGCAATAGGAGTTGTGTTGAGTCATGAGGGTAAATTTATTGCTTTCTTTGATGAGAAGTTGAGTTATGCTTAAAGGAAATATTATATGAATGATCAAGAGTTGCATGCTATTTTTCAAGCCCTAAACAAATGGAGACATTATTTGATTCCAAATTTTTTTTTGTATATTGATCATAAGGTAGTACAATATCAAGATGTATTAAATGAATTGAGTATTTTCAAAATTTTACATTTGTTGTCAAACATAAGAGTGGAGTATTATCCAAGTTGCTAATGAATTGATTAGGGAAATATCTTTGCTAATTGAAATGGTAATTGAGGTTCTTGGTTTTGATGGTATGAAGAATTTGTATAAAAATAGCCCCAAGTTTTATGAGCCATGGAGAATATGGAAAGAACCTATTCTAGATTAACAATGTAAGTTGGAAGACTATTCCATTCAAGAAGATATGTTGTTTGAAGGAATTTAGTTATGTATACAAAGAGGATCAATGTGAACTAATTTGATAAAGGAAAAACATAGTGTTTGTTTGGTTGGACATTTTGGCATTGATAAGACATTGATTTTTTTTGAAGGAAAGATTTATTATATCTTGGTTGTATAAGGATGTTCAAAAAATTTGTGGAGATTCATTGAGTTTTTCAAGTTGCAAAAAGAGTGAGCGAGAATTTGGATTGTATACATTGATTTTTAAACCTAAGAAACGTTGGAGTGATATTAGTGTGGATTTTGTTCTTAGCTTACTAAGGACATAAAGAGGTAATGATTCCATATTTTTTTATGGAAGGACTTTCTAAGATGACACATTTCATACCTTGCAGTAAAAAATCAAAGGTAGTGCATATAGAATATCTTCTCTTCAAAAAGATTGTTAGATTGCATAGATTGCTGGGTAGTATCATCTCTAACCAAGAAAGTAAAAATGTTGGCTATTTTTGGAAGACTCTATGGAACAATATGGATACCAAGTTGAAGTATAGTTCTACATTTTATCCACAAACTTATTGACAAATAGAGGTTGTGAATAGAAGTTTGGGTAACTTGTCAAGATGATTAGCTAGAGACAAGCTGAGTAATTGGGATTCAATGTTAGCAAAAGAAGAGTTTAGATACAATAATTTACTAAATAGGAGTACTAGAAAAAAAAACATTTCAGATTTTTACTAGCATACAATTGAGAGGTATATCAAACTTGAAGGATATTTCTAGAGAAGAGAAGGGGAGTGATGAAGGGGAAGAATTTATTGAATTTATGAAGTCATTGAATGAGGGAGTGACATATAAGTTGGAGAAGAGTAATCATAAATACAAGGATAGTTCATATAGGACAAGAAGACATAATAATTTTTAAATTGGTGATCAAGTGATGGTTTATTTGAAGAAAGGAAGATTTCATGTTCGAATATACAATAAGATGAAGATGAAGAAATTTGGTCCCTACAAGATAGTGAAGATGTTTGATAGTGGAAACTCTTATGAAGTAGAGTTACCTAATGACATGAAAATATCACCAATGTTTAATACTTCAATTTTTTGTTAGTATCATGAACATGATGAATAAGTTACAGTACTGAGTGATTATCCTAAGAAGAGGACAAAAGAAGTTGTGTAGATTTTGGAATAAAGAGTTGGTAGAAGCACAAGAAGAAAGGATTGTATAGAATTGTTCATTAATTATAAGAATAGACCCATTGAAGACTCTACATGAATTTTTTAATCGAAGATTAAACTTTGGTAAAGTTGAAGAATATACCTATTGAAGACACTACATAGATTTATTAATTTGAGATGGATTCATCTCAAGTAGTACCGCACTCATCATTCCAAATATCATTTATTTTTGACATTGGGCATCTAATGTAGGAGCATCTTAGGTTCATGGGAATCCTATATCTTGGTAGCTAGTTAGATGTGTTTGGTTACCAGTGTTAGTATTCTATGTAACTTCTTAGGACTTCTCAATGGAGTTTCTACTTTTGTTTCATTGAGTGGGCTTGGTCTCTATTTTTCATTCTTTATCAAGTAACCTTAATGAATATTATGTGTTTCTTAGTTCTTGGCTTCCTTGGGATCGGTATTGGTTCTTCTTTTTGTTTCGACTATGCATTGGATTTTTGTCATGATTTAATAAATGGATCATTCGTTAGGAAGTGTGTGGACCTAAATTTGGGTTATTGCTTTCTCTAATGCTAGATCTATAAGGTTCTATGGCCCATTTTGTTTAGTATAAATAGGTAGATATATTCTAGGTTGGGAGTAGCAGTTGGAAGGGAGAGACATAGGAATAGGTTATTTTGGATCTCGCATGCATAGAGATTTTCCTAATCTCCAGTTCATTTTCTATTGTATTGGCCATAACAAGGAAGTCCTCATAGTGACACATGTATCAAGCTTGAATTAATTATTAAAAATAAATATATACTTTCCTTATCTCCTTTTCTATGTTATTTCTTAAGTTATGTGATTCTACTAGGTGTATTGGTAAATTAATGAGCCTTCAACCCACTCTTGAATCTTCTTGTGTCATTTAAAGAGATAATGTGAAAACCATAAATATATGATGCAAGGATAGAGTATATTCAAATAGGAAAACTCAAACTTCAACATACAAAAAGCCCTTCTAAGAGTTACATAGGGAAGCAATATAAATATTACATGAGATGATGGAGGAAAATATTCATATGAGACTAGGCAACTCGCAATCACACTAGTGTAATAATCAAAGAAATTCTATCAAAATGTTCAGTTGTGAGGCCTTCTTAGTTTGAACCATAGACAAAGAAAATTATGGCATTAGAATCCAAGCTCACATCTTATCTTTCTCTTAAATATTTCATATCATCATCCTAATGCCTCTTCTACCTCTAACCAAGCTTCTTATATGGCTAGCTAAGCTAGGAGCAAACTTTTCAAGCATTTAATTACATTATAGGTCCAACCTAGGAAGAGTGAACTAAAATCATCACTACATGAAACATAAAGAGATGCACACTCCAAGGCAGACCCAAAAGTCTCATATGATTTGGTTCCTAACTTCTCAATAAGCCACATTAACATAAGAAACCACTCCGAAAGAAACAATACACCTTGCTAGAAGGAAAAAATAGGAATCAAGGACTACAAAGAATGATTCACAACTTAAGAAATAAAAATAATCAAAAATTTTGCACTTAGGAGGAGGATCAAGGATAGGTCCTCATCACAATTTTAACTCTACATAGGACAAAACTGATATCAGCAATGGCCACTACATGAACAACTAACTAGTACAGAAAATAGGATATATTTTTGGTTGATGCAAGATTGCTCCAAGACCCAAGATGCTCTTGCATCAGACACCTAGGATTAATAAAGAACTACTCAAATTATGACATGAATCATAAGGATTCAACTTAGCTTGTGTAATCAATGAACTATCTTCAACTAGTTTGTCTTTCCACTAGACTAGGTATTCCATGTTGTCTTTTCCTCTAGTACTCTTGCTTACTTTCCTATGAAAAATATTTTTAATGCTTTTTTTTGCACTTTCTACACTAATATAGGTTATTTTCATTCTCATCTTCTAATTCATAGTACTCAATTATATCTGTAATGTTTAATATAGGCTATATATCCATATCTTCTAGTAATTCCACTTCATATGAATTTCCACTATCAAACTTCTTCAAATTCTGACAAGGTCCAAACTTCTTCATTTTCATCTTACTATAGGTACCCACTGGAAATCTATTCTACTTCAAATTGACCATAACCTCAAAACAACTTCAAAATATTTGTGTCTCTTCCTTTTATAAGCTCTATGTTTATACTTATGATTATTGTCTTCCAAATTCCTTTTAACTTCCTCTTGTAAAGTCTTTATGCAAACTACAAATTCCTCAACTTCAACACTCCTCTCAATGGGTACATCTCTCAGCCCTGTGGTTCCCTTAGGATGAAATCTAGTGACAAAATTGAATGGTGTCTTCTTAATACTTTGATTCACATAATTATTTTATGCAAACTCTATTTGTGAAAAAACTAAATCACATTTAGTAGGCTTATCTCCAACTAAATATCTCACTAAGTTACTCAAACTCTTTTTCACTACTTCAATTTGTCCATCTCTCTAGTGGTGAAATGTAGAACTAAACTTCAACTCTATATTCATCTTTTTCCAAACTATTCTAAGAAAATAACTAGTAAACTTAGTGTCTATTTGAAATAATAGTCTTAGGGAAACAATGTAATCTTACCACTTCCTTGAAAAAAAACTTGCATTTAGGAAATGCATTAGAGGTCTCCTTACAAGCTATGAAACATGAGCCATTTTTGAAATATATCAACCACCACCAAATTTGAATCATTACCTCTCTAAGTTCTAGGTAATCCAAGAATAGAATCCATGCTCACATCCTCCCAAGATCTATCAGGCACAAGTAAAGGTGAATAAAATCAGACATTCTAACTAGTTCTCTTTGCTGCTTGATAAATTATGCAACCTCTAACAATTCGGTACACATCTTGGTAAATTAGTGGCCAAACATATCTCTTAGAAATTAGCTTAATACCCTTATCAATCCCAAAATGTCCACTAGGTCCACCATTATGTTTCTCCCTTATTGTGTTGTCTCTCATAGATCCTGTAGGTATGAATAATTGAATTCCTCATAATAGCATATCCTCTTGAATGAAATAATTAGTCTACATATCACTCATTATTTGTTCCTTGCAAAATTCCCAAGGTTCTATAAAATCCTAATCAGTCTCATATAAACACTTCAAGTCATCAAAACCAAGTACCTCAACTTTCATCTTTGTCAATAAATTTCTTCTTTGGCTCAATGCATCAACCACTTTATTTTTTTGTCCACTCTTATGCTTCAGTGAAATGGGAAAATTCTACAAGAACTCAACCCACTTCACATATCTTTGATTCAACTTATTCTAACTTCCCAAATACTACAAAGCTTTATGGTTATTATACAATAAAAAATCCTTAGGCATCGATTAATGTCTCCACTTCTTCAAATCTTGAATAAAAGCACAGAATCTGTGATCATAATTTGATTATTTTATCTTAGCATCATTTAGTTTCTCACTTAAAAAAGATACCCATCTCCCTTCTTGACTCAAAACAGCTCCAATTGCACTTCCACTAGCATCACATTCAACTTGGAAAACATTACTAAAATTAGGCAAAGCAAGTGTAGACAATTCAGTAATATTTTGTTTTGATGTTTCAAAAATAAATATTGCACCATGTGTCTATTTTGAATCCCTCTTATCTACTCTCATAGTCTCAGTCATAGCATTACAAATAGAACCGAATATCTTGATAAATTTCCTATAAAAAATTTTCAATCCATGAAATGATCTTAACTCTCCAACATTCTTAGGTGTAGGCTAATCAAGAATTACTCTCAACTTTTTTAGGATCCATTTTCAAACCATCAGCTCAAATTACAAAACTAAGTTACTCAATATCCTCCTTCATAAATGAACATTTCTTCAAGTTAATCAACACATTTTCCTCTTTCAATCTTTGTAATTCTTGTTTGATATGTTTAATGTGCTCTTCCTTACTCTTACATAATATTATAATTTCATCAAAGTATAGAATCATAAATTTACTCAAGAAAATTTTTAAAACTTCATTCATGAACCTCATGAAAGTACTAGGTTCATTAGTTAATCCCAATGGCATAATAATCCACTCATACTATCCTTAATTAGTCTTAAAATAAGTCTTCCATCATGCAAAGCTTGTCTATAATATTGCAAAGGTCTACCCAAAAGAATATGACAACAATCATGTTAGAGTTTTAAAACTTTAGGTTTAAAAACAATACCAAAATACCACATGAGGAGATACCTAGGGATTAGCTACTTCCCATCTGCAGCAAAACCTATTTGGATCTAGACCAACTAAATGAAGCAACAATTCTTCCTACACTTTAGGATTTTCTAACCAACATGGGTTTACCTAGAGATTTCACAATCTTTATATGTTTTCACACTATACATCCCTTTGAGAAGATTTTGTCTCTTAATCTTATTGGAATTGAGAACAACTGTTGAATTGTAACAGCTAACTACATACTCAAAAGCCATTACAATAAGTGAATGACCAACATAAAATCCATTGTCACAACTTTAGGTATTAATTTGATTTGAAATATAATTTGTGTCATTACAAGATTGCTTCAATTTACACATTAACTGATGATCAATGCCTTATCCATTGGGCAAAGAGTTATATCAGTAATTTTTTGATCTATTTAACTAACTTGAAACTAAATATATCAATTGTTAACCTAAATCACATTCTTATAATATCCCTTCCATACACTTAGAAACCCTATCATTTCATAGAAGCATTTTCTTAATTGCTTGAATCAAAAGCAACAATGAACTAACATACAACCTATCCAAGCTACATTAAATGAAATGAACTTTATTAATTTATCTAAGAATGACAAGCAAATGAAATCAAAGACATAAGTTTATGACATAGATATTCAGTAACTTTCTTTTGTATTAATCTTCTTGAGAATGATATATGTATATGATACAAGACTCAAGCTACAACTTAAGATATGATAAGTATTTCGTTCATTCAATGCAATATTGAGATACAAAAATGAAATAACATCAAAGTCCACACAAAAAATTGGAATGACTTTAAAATAGCATTATCACTAAAATAAAATAGAATTTAGACCCTTATTCCACACCTTGGAAACCCTTTTATAGAAACAAGGATTTCAACAAGCTTTAGATGGGCATGTGCAGGATCATGGTGTGGCAAAAAGTGGCGATGTGAAAAAATAGAGTTTGAAGACATCTAAAAGCACTTCAAAATCCGCTCTAACTTTTTTACACCTATCCAAGTACAAAACTTGAGAAGTAAGGCCCAAGTCTTATCAAATATCCGATTTGATATTAGATACCCAATATTATCAGATATCCAATTCAACATATGATACCCAATATTACTGGATATCCAATCTAATATCGGATACCTGATAACATGTAGAAATATATATGAAATAATAAATTAGTTATCTGGGAATATTTGCGGAAAATCATGCCAATAAAATTGGATATCAAATTTGAGATTAGATATCCCATCTCATACTGGATATCTGATACTAGCAGGACAAAAACATTGGAGGAAAAAACAAATTTGTCAGTTATATGACTAATTTGAGTTATGAAATATGTAAAGATATAATATATAATCTACAAATATATAATATGACTAATTAATGAGTTATGACTAATCTATAAACATATAATATATATTAATATATATATATGAAATTAAATTATATTATATTACTATTGTTATTATTTAATATAATAACGTAACTATTAATATATAATAATATATTATCTTATTATTATTATTACTATTATCTATAAATATAATATATATTATTATATTATATTATTATTATTTTTACTATATTTTTATTAAATCTAATAACATAATATGTAATATATATGTTATTATTATATATTATTATTATCATCACCTATAAATTATAATCTATAAAATAATATTATTATGACCTATGTTATTAATATATAATAATATATTATGTTATTATTATTATACATAAATATTATTTATATATATTTATATATATGATTATTATACTATATTATTATTATTTTTACTATATTATTATATATTTACTATATTATTCATATTAGAATCATTGTGTTGAAGGGGGTCACAAGATGACCTATGACCCCTTTCAACACATTCCATGACAACATATGTCTCTAGGGGTCTTAGGACCCCTAGTGACATATTATAATTGTTTATACAGGTCGAAAGGGATCATAGGATGACCTATGACTCCTTTTGACACATTCCATGATGACATATGTCCCTAAGGGTCCTAGGATCCTTAAGTACATATTAGAATGGTTTATATGGGTTGGAGGGGGTGACAAGATGACCTATGACACCTTTCGACACATTCCATGACAACATATGTGCCTACAGGTCCTATGACCCCTAGCGACATTAAAATCATTTATATGGATCAAAGAGGGTCACAAGATGAACTATGACCCCTTTCAACACACTCCATCACGACATGTCTCTAGGGGTCCTACAACTCTTAGGGACATATTATAATGTTTTATATGGGTCTAAGGGGGTTACAAGATGACCTATGACCCCTTTCAACACATTCCATGATGACATATGTCTCTAGGGGTCCCAGGACCCCTAGGGACATATTAAAATCATTTATATGGGTCGAAGGGGGTCACAGGATGACCTATGATGCCTTACAACACATTCTATGATGACATATGTCCTTAGGGGTCCTAAAAACCATAGAGACATATTAGAATCATTTATATGGGTCAAATAGGGTCACAGGATGACCTATGACCCCATTTAACACATTTCATGATGACATAGGACCCTAGGTACCCTAGGGACATATTAGAATGGTTTATATGAGTCGAAGGGAGTCACAAGATGACCTATGATGCCTTTTGACACATTCCATGATGACATATGTCTATAGGGGTCCTAGGACCCCTAGGGACATATTAGAATCATTTATATGGGTCGAAGGGGGTCACAGGATCACCTATGAAACGTTTCAACACATTCCATGACAACATATGTCCCTAGGGGTCCTAGGACCTCTATGGACATATTAGAATCATTTATATGGGTTGAAGGGGGTCACGTGATGACCTATGACCCCTTTCAACACATTTCATGATGACATATGTCCCTAGGGGTCTTATGACCCCTACGGACATATTAGAATAATTTATATGGGTCAAAGGGGGTCACAGGATGACCTATGACCCCTTTCAACACATTACATGATGACATATGTCCCTAGGTGTCCTACGACCCCTAAGGAAATATTAAAATCATTTATATAGGTGAAAAGGGGGTCATAGGTCTAGAACCCCTATGGACATATTAGAATTGTTTCTATGGGTCTTTTGACACATTACATGATGACATATGTCCCTAGGGGTCCTACGACCCCTAGGGACATATTAGAATCATTTATATGGGTCGAAAGGGGCCATAGGATGAATTATGATCCCTTTCGACACATTCCATGATGACATATGTCCCTTGGGGTCATAGGACCCATAGGGACATATTATAATCAATTATATGAGTCGAAAGGGGCCATAGGATGACCTATGACCCCTTTCAACACATTTCATGATGACATATGTCTCTAGGGATCCTACGACCTCTAGGGTCATATTAGAAATGTTTATATGGGTCAAAAGGGGTCATAGGATGACTTATGACCCCTTTCGACACATTTCATGACAACATATGTCCGTTGGAGTTCTAGGACATGTAGGGACATATTAGAATCATTTATATGGGTCGAAAGGGGGTCATAAGATGACCTATGACTCCTTTTGACACATTCCATAATGACATATGTCCCTACAGGTCCTAGGATGCCTAGGGACATATTACAATCATTTATATGGGTCGAAGGGGGTCATAGGATGACCTATGACCCATTTCAACACATTTCATGATGACATATGTCCCTAGAGTTTTTACAACCCCTAGGGACATATTATAATCATTTATAGAGGTCGAAAGGGGTGATAGAATGACTTGTGTCTCCTTTTGACACATTCCATGATGACATATGTCTCTAGGGGTCCTAAGACCCCTAGGGACATTAAAATGATTTATATGGGTTGAAGGGGGCCATAGGAGGACCTGTGACCCATTTCGATAAAATTCATGATGACATATGTCCATAAGGGTCCTAGGACCCCTAAGAACATATTAGAATCGTCTATATTCATAGAAGGGGGTCACAATATGACCTATGACCACTTTCAACATATTCCATGATGACATATGTCTCAAGGGGTCGTAGGACCCCTAGGGACATATTAGAGATGTATTTACGGGTCGAAGGGAGTCATAGGATGACCTATGAGCCCTTTTGACACATTTCATGATGACATATGTCCCTAGGCATCCTAGGACCCCTAGAGACATATTATAATCATTAATATGGGTTGAAAGGGGGTCATAGGATGACCTGTGATACTTTTTAACACATTCCATGATGACATATGTCCCTAGAGGTCTTAGGACCCGTTGAGACATATTAGAATCATTTACAGGGGTCAAAGGGGGTCATAGGTCTTTCGACACATTCCATGATGGCATATGTTTTTAAAGGTCCTAAGACCCCTAGGGACATATTAGAATTATTTATATGGATCAAAGGGGGTCATAGGATGACCTCTGACCCCTTTCGAGACGTTCCATGATGAAATATGTCTCTAGGGGTCCTACGACCCCTAAAAACATATTATAATTACTTATATGGATCGAAAGGGGTCATAGGATGACCTATGACCCCTTTTGACACATTTCATAATGACATATGTTTATAGGGGTCCTAGGACCCCTAGCGGCATATTAGAATTATTTATATGCGTCGAAGGTGGTTATAGGTCCTTTCAACACATTCCATGATGAGATATGTCTATAGGGGTCCTAGGACCCCTAGGGACATATTAGAATCATTTATATGGGTCGAAGGGGATCACAGGATGACCTATGACCCCTTTCGACATATTCCATAATGACAAATGTCCCTAAGGGTCCTAGGACCTGGAGGGACATAATAAAATTATTTATATGGGTCAAAGTGGGTCACAGGATGACCTATGACCCCTTTCAACACATTTCGTGATGACATATGTCCATAGAGGTCCTAGGACCCCTAGGGATATATTGGGATCATTTATATAGGTCGAAGGGGGTCATAGGATGACCTATGACCCCTTTCGACACATTCGATGATGATATATGTCCCAAGGTGTTCTAGGACCCGTAGGGACATATTAGAATCATTTATATGGGTCGAAGGGGGCCTATGACCCCTTTTGACACATTCTATGATGATATATGTCCCTAGGGGTTCTAAGACTCCTAGGTACATATTATAATTATTTATATGAGTCTAAAAGAGCCATAGGCTGACCTTTGACCCCTTTCGACACATTCCATGATGACATATGTCCCTAGGGGTCCTAGGACCCATAGAGACATATTATAAACATTTATATGGGTCAAAAGAGACCATAGGATGACCTATGATCCCTTTCCATACATTCAATGATGACATATGTCTCTAGGGGTCCTAGAACCACTAGGGACATTTTAGAATCATTTATATAGATTGAAGCGGGTCATAGGATTACCTATGACCCCTTTTAACACATTCTATGATGACATATTTTGTTAGTGGTCTTAGGACCCTTAGGGATGTATTAAAATCATTTATATGGGGCGAAGGGGGCCATATGATGACCTATGACCCCTTTCAACACATTCCATGATGACATATGTCCATAGGGGTCCTAAGACCCCTAGGGACATATTAAAATCATTTATATGGGTCGAAGGGGGTCACAGGATGACCTATGACCCTTTTTGACACAGTCCATGATGACATATGTCTCTAAGGGTCCTAAGATCTCTAGGGGCATATTACAATCATGTATATGGGCTGAAGGGGGTCACAGGATTACCTATGACCCCTTTCAACACATTTCATGACAACATTTGTATCTAGGGATCCATGGACCCTTAGGGACATATTATAATCATGTATATGGGTGGAAAGGGGCCATAGGATGACCTAGGACCCCTTTTGACATATTTCTTGATGACATATGTCTCTAGGAGTCCTAGGATCCTTAGAAACATATTAGAATTGTTTACATGGGTCAAAAGTGCCCATAGGATGACCTATGACCCCTTTCGACACATTCCATGACAATGTATATCCCTAGGACCCCTATGACCCCTAGGGACCCATTGAGCATACATCGAAAGGTGTCACTAAGGGCCCTAGGGACATATGTTTTCATGAAATGCGTTGAAATGATGCATTTTATGACAATATTATATTTAATAATTATATAATATTATATACTTTAATATAATAATAATATATTATTAGATTATATAACAATAATAATCATATATGTTACTAGATTATAGATTTAATAATAATAATATATATCATATATATTACTATATTATATTTACTTATAATTATTATTATTATATTTATAAGTATATTATATTTAATAATAATAATCATGTACATATTACTATAATATAATAATAATAATATCAATGTCCACACTTTTCTGAAATAAATTTCCCTCTAAAATAGTCTAAAGTTTCCTTCTTACATGTATTTTCTCTCAAATTTCCCTCCCTAAAAATTTAAAATTGAAAAAAATCCCAAAATCAAATATTTGATTCCAAATCGGATATTCAATTAGGCTTGGTATTTACCAAGCCTATTCGATCAACCCAAAAAATGTGTTTGAGAAGGGTTTCACTTACACTTAGACTTCGGGTACCCATCTGACAATGTTATTTTCATTGAAATTGAATGAAATGAAAAGAGTTTTTTTATATCACTCGTGAGATTTGATCGATATAATTGCTGTCAAATTCTAAGTTTGATAAGTATTTATTTGTTAATTTTCAATGAAGATTATTGTAAAGTGCTGATTGACATACTGATTGAAAAATAGTTGTAACTTTCAAATGGTACAACAGTTTTTAAATTCAAAAGTTGCATCACATTCTATGCTTTGACTACTATAATAAAAATTTAAAAAAATTAAATTTGGTAAAATTTTCTATTAGTTAAGGACGCCAAACAAGAGATTTTTTGTTTTCCAAAAAAAATTTAGTAGAAAATTCATATTTAATTATTTATTTGGAATAAAAATACCCAAAAAGATGTGTCACATCCGAGCATGAGTCTACTTTTTATATCTATAATTATATTTTAAAAATATGATCATTTGATTTTGATTAAGGTGGTCAGACATACACCTACTTTTTATTTTCACCTTGAAAGTTTTGTAGTACTACATTAAAATCGAAACTTTTGACCAATCAATTTTTTTTTTCTCTAGATAAGGCCTAGTAGTTTAGAAACTACATTCAATTTCCTATAGATTATTTTCTTACAACTTTTTGATATAAAGTCAATAACTACTTTAAAATTATGTTTCAAGTTGACATAACCTTGATTAGCTTTTTTTCACTACCACTTAAGGCCATAGTTTGGTTGATCATGATCCTCCACATACCCAGATAGGAGGAAACATGATCAAAATCTAATTACAATTTTTTTGTATATAGGACAAAACTATTACAAATATAATACAAGAGATAACCAAAATTTGAGCAACTATCAATTTTGATGTTCTAGATCAAATCTGAAATTTGTAATAAGAGCACAACCACAATAGGTTAATCACAAAGATAAGGTGTCTCTATCAAATAGTTATCCTCCCTCTTGATATTCTTTGACTTTTCTACATGCTTAGTTAATATCTCTAGATGGAAAGGCTTTTATCCTAGCTAACCTTGGTTGCACAGTCACACCATAAAATCACTATTACAATATGCAAGCCTCCTTAGATACATCCATGTGTGAATATCTTTTAAGTGTCAAAAGGGGTAAGACTAAGTGATAACCTCATTTCACATGGTCACTACTTCACTTCAAACATCATTCTTAACTATGTGACAATGTGACTGCTACTTCCTTAACAATTTCTCTCATTCACTATGCAAAATGTCCCTTTGTAGCTAACCATTGTGATAGGTGATCAAAGAGATTTCTAATCCCTTTGTGCAGTCACACCATAAAATTTTAAGACATAAAAATAGGCTATGACCATGCAATTACCTTGGTTGCATGGTCGAATCTTAAAAAATTTCAAAGTTTCTTTAAAAGTGTGAAAATAATTTAAAATAAGAGGAGGGTTTTTAGTGGAAGCGAGGGCATGAATTATGTACTAGGGTTTTTTCTAGGTAAACATTGCTAATGAATATTACAAACCCTAACTACTTATGACAAGAATTGGATTTTCACAATGAATTTTTAGGATTTAGAGAACCAAGTGCAACATAAAAGCTAACAAATCCATCATTATGATTGTTGAAAATACAATAGGGAAGTAAACTCTGAGAGAGGGAGGGTGAATCAACATTTAAAACTTTCAACCTCTAAAACTATTCACTACACACCATTTCACAATCTATGCATATAAACTTAAATACCAAATGAAGCATATACATCCATAGCATAAGAGTAAAATATTCAACACATATATGGAACTAGATATTTGGTTACCCATAAACCCTCCAAGGATAAGGTAAAATTAGGGTGTGGATGATACCCATAAATCTTCACTACTATAGTAATAAAGTGTATCCAATGAAGGTTACAATATTTGACCATGAAATATGATCTACCCTATGAAAGGTCTACCCTATTAAAGCCTTACAAGATTTTTAGATCTTACCCTATTAAAGGATTTAAACACCATAATAAAAGCATGCTTGGTAAGAGGACCTTAACTTATAATGAAGTAAGCACCCTATCAAAGGATTTATAGTAGCCTTTTAAGACTGCTCTATTAAGTGATTTAACTGATTTACTTGTTAAAATGTCTCGGCAATGATCCTTTGGTTAGCATTCTATTGTTTGATGTCAAATCACCTCTATCTTGATTTATATTTGATCCATTCTGATTAGATGCATCTCATTTGTCCTTTGATTTCTTTCCTTTATCCTCCCTTAATTATTTTTGTAATGTAACTTCATTCATAACACCTTAATCACCATGAATTCTTAGTTTGTGCATGTAAACTCTCTTCAATTCTCTTTAGTATTCATTAGAAAGTTTAGGGTTTGTCTTCCTTAAGAAGACCTAGGTGACTTAGGGTTAGGATTGAATCAATGGTAGTGATTCACCCATATTGCTGCTTAAACCTTCCCTTTTATAATTGGATACATGTAATGCATAGGGATTCACAAGTGAGATTCACCCTTATCAACAAGGATCATAAAATAATCCTTAAGTTGGATCACATATTATTTACATAGTAGTTTGTGCCAATACAAACAACTATGTCAAACTTGTATTACTTGACATCTAAATTCCATGGTGCTTGGCCCTAACTATAACTTCATTTTTTTCTTTTTGCATCTGAATGACTCTATATGCACTGCTTGCTTGGCACTTGAATCACTTGGAACATACTATCTGCTCTACATCTAAGTGACTTGGTACTTGAGTGGCTCAGCACTCATCATTTACTTGGCATGCTCTATCTTATATGTTATGCTCAACATATATTACTATTTTGACATGAAATGTGTAAATGACTTATAATGAATTAAGGGTATAGACACTCATTTGTCAAAACCAATATGAGATCAACAATCTCCCCCTTTGACATGAGTGTCAAAAACACTTGGTCATGCATTAATGATCTTATCCTTATGAGCATAACATAGATATCTAATATCTATTCAACTTCTATACCAAATTTCAAAATAGAAATTTTTTGAAACACATGACTTATCAGTCATACCTCAAAATTTCATAACTCCCCCTAAGTTGATTGTTTTGTTCTATACTTTGTATTTGAACCAAAATCTTTCTCCTGCTTATTAGATTTCCAATACTCTATTTATGCCTATTTGTCTCTATCTCTATCTTTGTCTCCCCCATACTCTTTCTCATTTCTCATTCTCTTACTCCCCCTTTTTTACACTTATGTCAAAGGATTATACACTAATAGTGTGTTTGGCCAAAAATTATTTGTTGACCTCTAGTATAATCTTTAGATCTACATCCCAATTATCACAAGCTACCTCTAATGACATGATTTGGATGGATTTCTTGGTAGCAAGGTGTAATAGGCCTTCAAATATAGAAAAATGAGGATATTTCTTCATTAGACTTTCAACATAGGCTAGTTCCTTGTGCAATATCTCCATGTATGGAGTCAATGTAGACTGGATGCATATTAGTCTATACCTAATGTTGGCTCTATATGCATGTAATGTTGCTAACTCATTTTTGGATTGCAGGAGTGTGCTAATGTATTTCTCACTTTGGGCTAATCACTTTAATAGAGTTATGCCAGATGTTTGCAAAATTCTCTCCAAGTTTAGGATATGACTCCTAACTTCCCTTATAAAGAGTGTAGTATTATTCAATTTTGTATACAAACAGAAAGTATTCTCTAGGACCTTCTTCACACTCTCTATTTTGGTTGCTAATTCAAGCTATGATAGTGCAATAGCACTTGATATCTTTTCTTTAACTTCTTTCTAAAACTTTCTCCTAGACCATTCAAGTAACTTGACATTTGTATCTACGTATGTGTCATTAACCGTATCCACTACAATGGTTAATTTTTCAATTATTGGTCTATTTTCCTCTAGAGCTAGTAGACTAAATGTATTAAAAAATTATTTTTGATATCAATCAAGGATTTCTTCTACCTATACTCTTGTCTGAGTAGTTCTTGATTTTTCTTCATTTCTAGAGCCTCTTGAAGAATGCCCATCTACTCAATAGTGATAGTGGCATAATCAAACTTGGGCAACACAATCACTTCGTCTAAGCTCACATCATCATATGATGTTACCTCATCTACCTTAGATGTGCTTAGACTCATCCATGAGGATTGTAATGGTGTAGCTTCTATACTCGACATCTGAAGAGTTTGACTAGGAGGAGTAGTAGATTTTGGTAGTGATTCTAGTGCTTGTATTTCTAATTGCACCTCTGGCTTTGTCATCAAACTTGAGTTGTTAGTCTTATCCTTCTCATTCTCTATATTATGAATAATAACTTGATTTTTTGTTGTATGTACAAGAGTGACATCTTGACCTATTTGAGCTTGAGCTCCATCTTTCTCTACTAATATAATCTCATCCTTCTACTCACTAGATGTTTCAACTTTGTCATTTGTCTTCGTAGGTTCATCTCTGATGACTGGAGCACTATGTACTATTGCAATATTAGTGGAGATTGCTTGCTCCTTTCTCTAATACACCACAACAAGTAATGGTGGTTGTACCATGGTAGATTGAGGAAGGGGTGTAGATGTTTCTTGTGTTTTTGCTTCCTCCCTTGCAAATGCCTTGGCTTCCCTCTCAATCTCATCAACAATTACCAAGTCATGATTCTCACAATGTGTAGCCTATGTAGCAGATTTTATCAAAATCTTCTTCAAGTCTTTCTTTGAAATGGGATTGATGTTCTAAGTGGTAGTCTTAGAAACATCATTAATCTTAAAAGTGTCCAAAACTGTACTTGTTTCCTATTGAGGATTGGCACTTGACACTTTTGTATCTAGTACACTTTGTTCTATTTATTGTTCATCTACAACTGGTGCCTGGGTGTTTATGTTCATGTTCCTACCTCCCTCAATTGTATCTTTTTTAGTGTCTACTTCTTTTTCTTCACCTGCTTCAATAGGTGTTTGCACAACTTCCTCAAATGTTGACATTCTATATGTCAACTTCCAAATTTGTTTGGACTTCAGTACAACATCTTCAATGTCATTCTGCACTATACTAAATGACCTATACTTTGGAACAAATCTTCTAGGACATCTCTTAATGGCTTTTTCCATTGTGGCCTTACTAAGTTCTGGTATTACCTATGAAAGTGTTATCTCTCTTATTTGTCTTTCAATATCCAAACAATAATGCCACTTCTACTCAACCCTATCATACAAAATTTTGGGTATGGAGTTGGCAACTTCAAGTGGAACCTTTTTAAATATTTCCATCATAGCATATACTACCTCTTCAACTTGATTATTTTTAATCTTCCCAAGATTGTTAAACTCATTGTGAGAGAATCTAGATAAACAAAAATTATTTCTAATATTCTCATGTAGATTACCTAGATCTAAAGAAGAACTAAAACTAGTTGTTATCATTAGATTCAATCTTCTCTTCATTAGATTCATCTGGGGAAAAATATTTTCTCCTTGGTCTCTTCTGAGACTCTTCATCCTTGCTAACTTGACTAGCTCTCTTTTCTTTTGGCTTGGGTACTTCCCTATCCTTCTGTGTAGTGGCTCTTGTCTTTGCCCTAGTTGTAGGTATTGTAGATTGAGTAGGCCTTGAAACCTTCTTTGGTTCTCTCACCACTAGACCTTTAGAGTTTCTCTTCCTTTGCTCATGTGCTTCATTGGCTTCTTCTCCCTCACCAACTTCTTCAATTTCTACTTCCTCTTCTTGTTTGTCTTCTCCTTGACCTTGGGTTATGGCAAGTGGTGCTTGGATAGGTACATTCTCTTTTTCTTCTTCTCATTTACCAAATTTCTCTTTTAGTTTGTTTACAATCTTATCATTTTTCCTAATGATCGAAGTAGTATTCAAGTCCATGGTGATTTTTGACTTAGCCACATCAAAGTTCACAAAATCTTTAGCCTACTTGTACACTTCTTTTGCAAGTAATGTTGTGATTATTGTAGTGGCTTCATCAACATTGATTTCATATCCCAATGGTCTTAACCATCTAACTCTAGAAACTGATACCTAGACATATGTAAAGTCATTGCCAACAAGGAATAAAACATCATCAAAATGCTTCTCCACTAGTGAAATTGGTATCCCCGGTCATTTCTTTATTGACTGCTTGAAGTCTTCGAAGTAGCTTGTCATAACTAACTGAAATTTATCACCTAGTTTCTCAATGAATTCACCTATTTGTACTGCAATAGGTCTATTTACCTTCCATGCAACTTTACCAAAAGTAGGAAAAGTATTTTGTACATAGAATAATATACATACAAGAATATATCAAAATTTTCATCGTGCACTTTTGGTCTTCCTTATGGATCCCAATTTTTCTAACAATTGTTGCATCTACAACTCAACATGATCATAAGTATGATCCTTCTTCACTATCTTGTATCCCATGTCAAATTCAATACATGGTATACTATTGAGTCTGTTGGATTGATAGAACTTGTGTGCTATAATCCTTACTACAAAAGAAATTAAGGGATCTGTTATTGTATCTATTGTAATCCCTCATTTATTCCATACAACCCCTATATTCCTTTCAATTACCTCTTTTTCTTCACTTCTCATTGTCATGGGCTTATCTAGGGTTGGATACCATGTAACTCTATGTAGAATCATCATGGTGATTTTCACTAATCCATTCTCTAACCATACAAAATTATCATTCATTCTACTCAAAACTATCTTTATCCATTTTGTCTTCAAGACATTAGAGAAATCTAGGGCACGAGTTAACCCTCTCTTCTCAACAATTTTTTATTCCTCCTTTAATGCTCCAATCTCATAGAATTTTCCATATGTCTCCCTAATCTCCTTTTCTCCTATGCTTCCAACTTTACATGTATAGCAACATCTAAAATCTTGAATCATTAAAACTCATGGTCGTATAATTGAAAATGCACTAGGTGGATCTTGTTTATAAGTTATATCTAGAATAGCTCTAATACTTGGTTGTTTATTCTCATTGCTTATCACTTACACATTCAAAAATTCCTTTCCCTCTACAACCTTGGCTGTTGAAGAACAGGATAGCATTTCATAAAATAAGATTTTACAAAAACCTAAACTACATAGCTTGGTGCATGATAAATACCTTTTCAATCTAGCTGAGATGGTGTCGAATAACTATTAAATCAATTTGCGAATGCTCAAAACAATTTCTCTAGTTTTCCTTTCTCTCTTCGTGCTCTCCTTCAAATTTGAATGATGTCAAATGAGAAGAAATCTATCAGATTTCCCTTTAAATACTACATTTGATGCTAAATGCTTACACAACTATAACCTCAGCTTCAATAGAATTTATGACTCACTCAGCATCCATGCAAATTTCCATATTCTTAGCAACTATTACAAACTCAGTCAACATTAACAACTTTGATAGCTTGACATCAACTAACATTTTACACAACAACCATAGCTGAATTTTTCATGCTTGATAGTAACATGAAAACTAACAAAACTTAAAGATTTATTCTTGATTCTCAACAACACTTTGCATCTTTATTCATGCATGTGTAATCTTTCTAGTCTTTGAAACTAATGCGTAGTATATTTTTTAAAATATCAATCCCACTTACCTCTTGATTGCTTAATTTGAGGAAGTGTGATCACCTGACCCATTGGGTGAAGTGATCCTATCTACACTTGATGTGATGTAATCTTCCTTTCTCTTCCATGTCTTGTTCATTTCATCTCTAAAATTCTCAAAATCTACCTTTCCTTTACCTTTGTCGAACTCACTACTTGATGTCTTTGACCTTATTGGACAATTCCTGCTTATGTGACCAGTTTTCAAATAGCTAAAACATGTGGTTTGACTCAACCATCCACTATAGTCACTTATGAAATGTGTTCTTATGCAATTTTCAACAACATGTCCATACTCTTGATAGTAGAGACAAATATACCTTGAATTATAATCCCAATTATAAGAGTTGTCATTGTGCTTTTCCTTAGTTTGCTTGTTTGATGGCCATTTAGGCTTGGATCTACACTCATATGCTATATGTCAATACTTTTGATAGTTATAGTAGTATCCTTGAAATATTTGTGTGCTTGTGGTCTTGATTTTTCATTCATGTGCTTCATATCCTTGTTTGTTGCATTTATATCATTGATCCATAAACTTCTGCTTAGGATTCTGATTTGCAGTCTTGCTCCTACAAACGTTAGCAGTATGAGCTATCTTATCACAATTATGACAAGTAGGTTTGGATTTCTTACCTTTATTACTTCATTCTTCACCACTTTTGGATGATTCTCCTTCTCCAATAGTAGTGTAACCCAATCTAGAAGTGTCGTTGTTAGATCTAGGGGATCTCATCAATTGTTCAAAGTATTTGATGGCTTCACTAGGTTTGTTGAAACTATTAGCAAACTCCTTTTTTTCAATCATTTCTTAGTTATTCATTCAACAACTTCAATGTTCTGATCTCAATATCCTTTGCATTCAGTTCATAATTTGCAATCATTATTTCACCCAAAGATTCCCATTATATGTTAGCAATTCTGGTTACCTCTAATGTTTTCTCTTCTAGTCTATTTGTCAAAGTCATTGTGTCATCTTCAACCATGACTTTTTCATATTCAACTTTCTATTTCTATTTGGTCATCTCACATAGTAATATTGATTGGACTTATTGTTCTCTTTTGAGATTTATGACCTCTTCAACTAGGATACCATTCTTTTCCATCAGATCTACAAGTGCTACATTAAATATTTTTGTGTTTCCATTAGCAAACAATTTAGTACTATCAATCTCTTAGTATTGTGTATCATTCTCTTCAATACCAATTTTGTTTCTTCTATTCAATGATATCTTCAAATAATTTCTTGCTTCATTCAGCTAATGTAAGGCAAGTTGTATTTCAATCTTGTTGTTCTCAATAGTGTTTCCCAACATGTCCACTTCCATCTCCAAGATCTTTCCTCAAAGTTGCAAAGCTATACTTTCCAAAGAACTCATCTCTAATACCAATTGGTGGAAATAAAAAAGGGAAGTAAACTTTGAGAATGGAGGGGGTGGGGGTGAATTAGCACTTGAAACTTTCAACCCCTAAAACTATTCACCACACATCCATCTCATAATCTATGTATATAAACTGAAATACCAAATTAAGCATATACATCCATAGCATGAAAGTAAAATATTTAGTACATGTATGACACAAGATATTTGGTTATCTAGAAACCCTCCAAGTAAAAGGTAAAACTAAGGTTGGGATGACACCCACAAATCTTTACTACTAGAGTAATAAAATGTATCCAATGAAGGTTGGAATGTTTGACCATGAAACATGATCTACTCTATGAAAGGTCTACCTTGTTAAAGGCTTACAAGATTGTTAGATCTTACCCTATTAAAGGTTTTAAATACCTTACTAAAAGTGTGTCTAGTAAGAGGGCTTTGACTTACAATAAAGTAAGCACCCTATTAAAAGATTTACAATAGCCTGTTAAGACTTCTCTATGAAGAGATTTAACTAAGTCACCTGTTAAAATGTCTTAGCAATGATCTTTTAGTTAGCACTCTATTTCTTGATATCAGATCACCTCTATCCTGATGTATACTTGATCTTTTTTTATCAGATGTGTCTTTGTTGTCCTCTGATTCATTTCCTCTATTCTCCTTTAACAAATTCTATAATGTAACTCAATTCATAACATCTTAATCACCATGAATTCTTAGTTTGTGGATGCAAACTCTCTTCAATTCTCCTTAGCATTTGTTAGAAAGTTTAGGGTTTGTCTTCCTTAAGAAGACCTAGGTGACTTAGGGTTAGGTATGAATCAACGATAGTGATTCACCCATATTGCCACTTAAACCTTACCTTTTTCTGATTGTATACATGTAATGCATAGGGATTCACAATTAAGATTTTTCCTTAACAACAAAGATCATAAAACAAGCCTTAAGTCAGATCAAAAATGGTTTCAATAGAAGTTTGTGCCAATACAAATAACTATGTCAATATAATTATATTACTCAGCATCTGAAGTCCCTAGTACTCAACACTAACTGTAACTTCAATGTTTTCACTTGGCATCCAAAAGACTCAATATGCACTACGTGTTCAACACTTGAATCATGTGACACATACTATCTACTTGGCATCTGAGTGACTCGGCACTTGAGTGGCTTAACACTCACTATTTACTCGACATGCTCTATCTTATATGTTATGCTTGACATATATTACTTGTTCATCATGAACTAAGTAAATGACTTAAGTGTATAGACACTCACTTGTCAAAACTAATCTAAAATCAACAATGATATCACACAAGACTTCATCATGATAATTCACAATTTTAAAATTAAAAAGGCATTGTTCACTCACCACTAGTTTGTGCTCCTTTTGGATACAAGCAATATGGTAAGGCTTTGGATGTCTCAATCTCCGCAACTACAATATGTTAACAACTCTTCATATGCCAAGTTATAAAATCTTCCACTATCAATGATTATTTTGCAACATTTTCCAATGATCTTACACCTTGTTTTGAATAAACTTTTTCTTAGAATAGGTTCTTCATCAATTTCTTCATTCCATAAGACTCTTCTCACCATCACGTTCTCAGCTTTCTTAGGTTCATTGGATGCTTCATCAACTCCTTCACAAGCCAAAGTATTTCTGCTATTACCTTCAATCTTCTTTATAGAGTTAGTACTTCCATGTGATTACCAAATGAGACTAATGTGTTATTGGATTGGATCTCTCAAATGGAAAAGCATTTTAACTATGAAAGTACTCCTAGTAATAAAAAGGTAAAGATACTAGTTACAAAAATGAAAGTTCATGCATCGCTTTTGTGGGATCATTTGAAAACTGATAGATAGAAGAGAGGAAAGGAAAAGATCAAGACATGAATAAAAATTCTTGGAAAGATGAAAAAGAAGTTTCCCCCTACACATTACCAAGTTGTCCAAAACAAACTAACAATAAAGTGAGATGGATAGTAGTGCATTAGAGACACCCACATTTGTGCAGTGTAGTGCCTGCCCCTAAGTTGCATTTCTGTCATCATTGCCAAACTCTTTTAGGCCAATTTATGTTTGATGATTAGTATTATTATTTTAGAGATTATCAGATGTTGTTTTACACTCAATTTATTATATGATGAGATGACTTGGTACTCTATATTTCATGCATGTATGATGATTATTCAATGTTTTCAATTATCAATGATGATTAGTTATATGGTTTATTATCACATGTGCTTTCTTATGGATACTTACCCCATACTGCATGTGTATGGTGTGCGTGTTTATTTTATTTATGTATGGTGTTTCTGATGTGGTTAAGGAAGGGAGTCGTAGTCACCTGCTAGTCGAGATCTACACGATGCACCACTTCCTACCATTGTCTGTTTAGCTTAGAATATTGTGTTTGTACATGCGTGGGTTTTATGCAGGTTGCAGGTATCGGGTATCGACTTCCCTGAATTGCTAGGATGAGCGTACCCTATTGCATTATCTCAATGGTAAGAGAGGGGAGATAAATTCTTAAGTCCAAATTCCATACCTTTAAGCCATTTGTCCTAATTGAAAATTAGGACAAGTATTTGAGTCAGTACCCTCCGAATGCATCAAATGATGTTATTTCGTGATTATAACCCTTTTTGTTTGATTTAGTATGTGTTCTTCTATGATGGGTTTTCATATGTTGCTTTATGAGTCCTTGATGTATTTTCTATTAATTAAGTTTAATTAAAAGGATTAATTAATGATTTAATTTAATAGAAAATTATTATGATATTTTAATATTTAATTATATTTAATTAATTGAGAAATTAATTAAATAAAAAGAATTAAATTTGGAAATAAAAGTTTTAAGTATAATTTTAGAATGTGATAATATTTATTTAATTTAATAATAATATATATTTAGAGTTCATTTTTAAATAAATGCTAAATATTATTATTAATTGAATTAATAAATATTTTATCAATTAAAGTTTCTTAAATAAATTAAAAGTGGAAAAGATATTAAATTATTAAAGCTTTCTAGATCGCATGATCTAAGCATGAGTTTAAATATAAAAGAAATTAATTAAAACGATTAATTAATGATTTAATTTAATAGAAGATTATTATGACATTTTAATATTTAATTATTTTTTTATTTAAATTGAGAAATTAATTAAATGAAAGGAATTAAATTTGGAGATAAAAGCTTTAAGTCTAAATTTAGAACTTGATAATATTTAGTTAATTTAATAATAATATATTTAGAGTTCATTTTTAAATAAATGCTAAATATTATTATTATTTGAGTTAATAAATATTTTTACCAATTTAGTTTCTGAAATAATTTAAAAAGTAAAAATATAATTATTTAATAAAAGATTCTAGTTCGCATGACTTATGCATAAGATTAAATAAAAGAAATTTATTAAAAGATAAAATAAGTGAAAATAATAATGTTACTTTAATTTCATAAATTGCGCATGAGATTAAAAGTAATAAAGATTAAAAATAGAAGTCAAGTGGAATATTAGATAAAGTTATTTAATAATTCAACTTAATGTGCATGAAAGTTGAATGCAAAAGAATAAGAAAAGATAATAAAGGTTAATTTGGAGTTAACTAAGTTGTGCAAAGAGTCTTCTCGGGTAAATGCACAATTAGTGCCCCGAATTGAGGAGAAATTGCTTATCACAACTTTGGGGGTTCATTTTTGGGATATACGAAGTTGGACGGGAAATTTTGGGGAGACATCTTTTGGAAGCGATTTTCAGAAGGCAAATACCAAAGAAAGATTTTGGGAAGAAGGTTATTGAGAGGAGCGAATTCTCTTGCAGTTCCTGAGGATTTCATAATAGCATCAGGATTAGGTAGGGTCTTGTGTTGTTGATTATCGATTAAATACGCAATTATCCTTTCCTGTCTTCTTCGTGTCTGGGATTTGTAAATCCGAATTCTTTGTGATGAAAGTTTTAAGCTTTCAATATTGTGAATTTATTAATTGTTCGTCAATAATTTCTATATCCATGAAGACTGGATGAATTATTAGAACCCTTGTTTTCTTGATTTAGAAATTAAGATTTATTTAGGTAAGGATTTTGAATGTAAAACTGAAAGTTCTAAGTTTTAAATATATATATATATATATATATATATAATATATATTTTCCTTGGAGGATATTGTCTTAATGAAAATTAAATCAAACTAAATTTAAAATAAACATTATTTATTTTATATATATATATATATATATATATATTTATTGTTTTAATAAAATTAAATAAATCTTATTTAAAATAAAATTAATTATTTAATACTTTTATTAAAATCGAAAATGGAGATTTGTTTTAAATTTTAAAAAAAATTTTAAAAAATAAAATTGTTTTTTAAAAAATAATATATTTGGGGTGGGGCAGGGCCACCACTTCCCACGCCCCACACTCTTTCCCACCCTGCCGCAGCAGGTGGTAGCAGCAGTAACACCTGCGGCCGCAGGTGGACGGCAGGCCGGCGGGCCTTTAAAAATGCCATTGTTTTATTTTTAAAAAAATAATTACGATTTAAAATTTTATAAATCATTTTTAAAAAAAAACGTTTTAAGTAGAATTACTTTATTTAATATTGTTATTTGATAATTTAAAATTATTAAATTTTAAATTATATTGAAATTTTATTATTATTTATTAATAATTTTATAAATAAATAAATTATTAATAAATATAATATGATTCTTTATATATCATTAATTAATCTTAGTTATAGTTTGACTTAATTAAGATGAATTAAATCGAATATTTGTGTAAGCAAGTTTAATATTATAACATCGATTTTAATGGAAGCTCAGATTATTATAATCAACAAGGATTATTAATAATTTAATTATTACCTTAGATCGTTTTAGGACTTTGACTTAAGATCAATTAAGGGTAATTAGGTGTTTCATTTGGAGTTAGGAACGGGTTACTTTGTAAAGGTGAACTATGGGTTCTATCTGTTTAAAACATAAGTTCAACTGGAAATGGAGACTTCAATAGTATATTATCAATTAAATTGAACTATAACACTTTTTATTTGAAAATAAACACTAAAAACTGAAACCTTATTGTTTAACTCAACTGTATATTTCAAATCAAAACCAATTGTGAGACTATGATGTTTTCTATATATTGTTTATGTTTGAGTGTTATGGGGTTGGTTTAGCATTGACTAGTTTAGGTTGTCCCCAGAGGCTCGGGGTTGTGAATGTGATGTTATGATGATTTGTTCTCGATCTTTTCAAACCAATCAAGGTAATGTGATAGTATGCTCTATGATGGATGTATTTACTGTTTGTTATTGCTTTCCAATTTCCTTGTGTGAAGTTGAGGTGTATGTATTTGAGATACTTGACTTAACCATTTTCGAGTCTCGATCAGTTATATTTGATAACCATTTTTGAGTCTCGATCAGTTATACTTGATTTGCTTTTCGATCGCTTAAGAGGACTGAAGTGTTGGTTATGTTCTTGATGATGTCATGTTTTGACTTGACCATTTTGGAGTCTTCGATCAGTATTGCAATTTACTATTTGGATACTTTCTGGTTGCTCATTGGAGAACCATTGGATTTTGTGATTTATCATTGATGCCTTCAGTTGCTGATAGAGAACTGTCGTGATCATATGATTATTATTGGATGCTTATCTGTTGCTCATGAAGAACTGATGTAATTTTGTGGCTTATCTTTTATGATTTTTTTTAGTTGCTTGTATAGGACTGAGGTGATTTTATTATGATTCTTGATTTTTGATTTCATGAGCCTAGGGTAGGTTATCTATGTGTAGAGTCGGGAAGTGGCTTGCAATGGGGATCGGGGCCCTAAGAGGCTGCCTGGAGTAACCCATTGTAAGTTGTTTTAATAAGTGAAAATATTTACACTAAATAAGGGAAAATGAACCTAATAAGATAATTGTATGTTCTCTCCCATGCCTTGAGTGCTAGTACAGACTAGGATGGGGTAGAGAGAACACTTGGTTATGACCTTGCATTCCATAGTATGCCTCGTCAGTACGAGAGGATACTAATGGCCACAAGGATCAGTAGGGACCAGGGATTCCTAAGGGATTTCTCGGGTAACTTCTACGTGACTTTTGCGATGACACTTTCCCGCTTGCATATTAGGTTTCCTACATGTCTTGTGGTACCTCTGGGATTTAGATGTCGATCTTTTTAGGAACCCTTGAGTTAGCATACTTATAGGATTTCCTGGACTTAGAGAGTATTTATGATTATAGGTTTTGTTATCCTATTTGGGACTTGAGACTATCTCCTCAGCGCGGTGGGAGTGGACCATTTAGGCTCCATGCGGTCGGGTGGTAGTGCTTTTACTCTTACCATTGAGATCCGTTCTGTGGTCACCGTGGCTGGAGTTTTCGTGATTGGCATTTACCTTCACTATGTCCTTGGATTATTATGATGGATGGTTAGATTTTATGTTAGATGTTTTATCATTATGGATGTATGGACATATCAAGTATGGTGAATAGTTTTGTATATATCTTTACTGTACTTTGTATCATGGATTCATGGAGGTTGATGTATTTCTATTATTACATATGTATATTCTTTTAAGCCTTTCATACCCTGTGACTTGTATAGTGGATGATTGAGCATTCCGAATTAATTTGCCGAGAGGCATTCGGAACAAATGTATATTATGGACATGGGACTTTCTGATTATTCTTTCATATGTATGTGATAGTTGTTAGACTTAGAATTAATTAAATTTAAACATGACTCAACGTCTTGGGATCTTTAAGAAATGTAACTTACAATGTATGTTGTCAATGATTACATGTTATTGCTTCCGCTACTATGTGTTTGATGTGTACGTTATACTTCTTGTTAAAAAAAAAAAAAAAAAAAATGTTTAGCAAACTTAGTAAAATGTTCAGCAAACTTAGTAAAACTTTAAGTTAATTCTTTTGGATCCCTTGGCGGGGCGTTACATGCAGCTGGTGTGGCATCATACAATTGGTTTCCTTTTAGAATATGAGACACATTTTATTCAATTTTAGATAATCATCATATAGTAAAAGCAACTTTATTAAAGTTACAACTATTGGTACAATGTTGTAAATAAATGCTAGATATTAGAACAACAAATACAAATATTAAAGTAAAAACTATTATTAATAAGTCATGTCCCTAAAACTAAACACGCAAATAGAAAAGACACATTAAAATTATATCTATAAGAATATGCACAAAAATGAATAGCTTAAAATCAATTCAACTGAAATATCTCAATAACTTATTATAAATTACATTATTTATCAACATAAAATTACACTAAAACATTAAAAATTAACATGGATATGCATATTTCACCATTACATGGGTATACATATTTCACCAACATGGAATTGTCTTGTCAAATCTCATTCAAGTCGCCTCTTTAATCCATTTCATCTCGCTTTCCTTATGGTGGAGGACTGCTGTTCCCCATTACCTTTCCCTATCCCTCACATGAAAGCACCTTGACATTGCTTGGTTAGCATCCAATACATCATAAAGCTTTTCCACTGCCCAACCCCATGAAAGCTCCTTCACAAACCACCAACTATACTTTTTATATCCTCTCACGACACCACTTTATTCTCATGTTTCGTTCGAATTGGCAATTCGGCAAACCGTTAAATTTTGAACAATTGGCAGCGTGTGCAGCCTTAGACGCAGTCAGTGCAGTGCCACTTACTGTTTCCGGTGCATGAATCGCAGAAACTTCATAATAATCTTTACTATGTAATCATAATTATATTTGTGTCCGTATTGGGTACGTTTGTATGGCCATTTCACCACAAATTACAGTCAACTTTTTCTGATTTATCAGACCGCCTTGCATGCGCGTTAAAATATTGAGCAAATTATCCAGAATTATATGATGAATTTGGTTTATAGTGGGGTATGTTCAATTTTTAAAATATCAGGATGTGATTATGTTTTTATCTCAGGGAATAGAGTGTATCCATCGCCGGGTTAACAAAAAGCTTTCAGATTTTTACAACTTTGATATGGTAGACATCATTATAATTTTGTGAGTCATATAATTACAATTAGATTCCCATTCCAATATAAGTAAAGCTTTCGTTGGATTTTTCAATTTAAGTATTTTAAAAGAATTTCCAACAAATATAAAAGATTGCCATAAAGTTCCGGCATCTCTGACAGCACTGCCCAGGCATATCAACAAAGTTAAATGCCCAGTTACAGTAAGTTCAAATATGCTTCATTAGAATGGAAGGTGGTTTAGGAAAATAAAACATTGTGTTTGAAAACCCTAATTGTCATGATGAGGATGGTTCCTGAAAGTGTTAAGAAATATCTATATTAAGGTCCTCGGTAAATAATCACTTCTAATTACATTAAAATGAATGTATAAATGCTAAATTAGAAAACAGTAATATTTCTGTTCCTGACATGAGAGTAATTTGATGCTATTTTGTATGTAGATGTAAACAACTCTCAATATATATAGAGTTTCCAAGAAAGCTGTAGTTTTGTTATAAATCTTACATGAAGAATATTAAATTCTAAAGGGAGCAGAACAAAATTTCAATAATCTTTCTTTTGGTATTATTTGAGGGTCTCAGCACCAAGCTCTGATAGTACTTGTTAGAGTGGGGTTACCATTGCACCAAAAGATCGATTTGTCAATTCTAGATACAACCACTCAACTTATAGTACACAAGAGGTGGGTAAGTTCTTGTGAAAAATCTAAAGGGTGTTAAACAAATTTCCAACAATGTCTAGATGTTATGGCAGGGGTCCCATGAGGGGGAGCTCTAGGTCTATTTTTTAGGTACAGGTGGTCCCATAAGATTTTTTTTGAGGGGCTACAGGTTTAATTAGAATATTTTCCTGCATAATAGGAGCCCCACTTTTTTAGGAAGTGGATGAGAATGAGGTGGGGCTGGAAATAGCCCCACCAGCTTAGGGAAAAATCTAGCCATTTGTCAAAAACTGAGACTTTAAAACTTAAAAAGTGTTTTATCATAAAATAAATTTTAGAAAAAATTTCCTTAAATTTGGGAGCTGAAACTCAAATTACAAAATCCTTAGGACCTCTCAACTTACAAATTTCCTTAAAAATCTCAACGAGTGCAGCTCTATTTTTGAGGAAGTTGGCTTCCATGTGACCCCAGCCTATGTCTATGTGTGCAAAAAGTTATTTAAACAATAAAGTGGGTTTAAGTTGACTATGTGTATACTAGTCACAAAGAAGTACACAAGAAATTATTTATTACTAAATGAATTGTATATTTTAAGGATGATGGAATTTTGTTGAGTGATCTTATCCTACTGTTGAAGACATGTTTGTGATGATTCATTCAAGGTAGCGAATTCTAGAATTTACTTGGTGAAGACCAATGAAGGATAATGTATGATTTATTCATGTGTAGTTGACTTTCTAGTTATGATATTTTGGGATGTGTAATTGTAATGTAACAATAATGTAATATCTTAATGAGGTTCTTTATTATTCATTGTACATTGAAGAAGCTTTAGGTAAATTAATTAGTTATGAGGAAAAGGTATAAAGGAAATATGTTTTAATTTCTTGTGAGTGTAAAATATGAATTATAATATATGCAAATTGTAATTGATGTATTGATGTTGAGCATGCAAACTTGATGAGATTGGAGAAGAAGATGATGTGTTGAGAACTTCAAAGGAACTATATTGGCAAAGAAGTCATTATAT
This sequence comes from Cupressus sempervirens, assembly GCA_028749045.1. Taxonomy (NCBI): domain Eukaryota; kingdom Viridiplantae; phylum Streptophyta; class Pinopsida; order Cupressales; family Cupressaceae; genus Cupressus; species Cupressus sempervirens. The sequence goes on from CM053785.1 coordinate 743,187,629, forward strand.
CAGTTAGCTCACCCTTGGATATGTTATCGTAGAGATCTCCTTTTTGGATTATTTATGAAGCCATTTGGATAGTGGGTTCAATTGATATCCTATTAGCTCCTAAAAGGGTTGAAGTAGCTCACATTGGGTTGTAATCTTCTAGCAAGCATTAAAAGCCTCTTAATAGGGACTACATGTGTGGATTTTAATATGTAATAGGCTATAAACATGGTCATATCTTATTCTGAGAAACTTTTATATTAGTACATCATCTTGTGGGCATAATTCCTACTGGGATTTTCCTTCCAATCAAGGGTTTCCCTAGTTAACATAACTTATTTTACTATGAATAATTTTTATCTTGTGGTTATTGCATATATTGGAACTATAATTTTTGGATTTGATAAAGTTAATTTAAGGTGTTAAGCACATAGATGATTCACTCCCCACCCCCTCCTGCCATTGGTTTGGTGGACCTATACTTTGTAACAATTAGTATCAAAGAATCTACTCCTTGATTAGGAAGTTTAAAAACTTAAAGGGATCCATGATATTTAGGAAGGAAAGTCTAAAATTTGATAGAGGTAAGTATGATAGATGGAAGGATAAAATAAAGACACATTTTCTATGCATAGGAATTTACTACTGGTTGGTTAAAAGAGATTGCAAGACTATGATTGAAGAGAAAGATTTGGGATCATCTGATGGTGAAAAAAAGAGGTATTCATGTTTAACATATATCCAATGAGATCATTAATTACTACACTACCTAAATAAGAATTTGTTGAGGTAAAGAACTTACAACTTTCTCATAATATTTGGATTGGATTGCAAGATCTTCTTAAGGCGATCATTATGAAAAGAAATTTAAACTACAAAATTAGAAAGATATGCTTCATAGTGCTAGAATGATGAAAGATGAAACTATGATGTCATATTTTGAAATAATAATAGAGATTATTATAGGAATCTGGAGTTGTGATGGAAATATTAGAGAGGATGAAGTGGCATGGACAATTATGAAATCATCTCCACCTTCATATGAGAATGAGGGTATAGTTGAGGAAGATAACATTACAATCACACATGGATTTAATAGAGAAAAACTTTTTGGAAGCTAAAAGAATTTGACTACAAACTAAAGAAAAATCAGAATTATACTAGAACAAAGACTAGTTTTAGAAGAATTTTTCAAATAGACAAAAAATTCTTCACGACGCGTGTAAGCTCAAGTTGAGATTAAGCTGGAGACTGAACCAACAAGCAATATGACAAATGAAGATAGATGGAGGAATTATATTAATTGTGAAAAGAGAACATAAAGGTAAGAAACATTTTTCTTATATGACTTACAAAGAATTTGGTAAGTTTCCATATCAACATCCTAAGAGAGAAAGGAAGGTAAAACATAAGAAGCCTTATAAGTAAAATATTACAAAATATGTTTCCTTGTTGATGAAGATGATGAATTTTATTTTAAATAAAAAATTACTATGAGATTAATGATATAGATGACGAAATTGGATTTGTTGCTATTAAAGAAGAAAGTCTTGAAAAGGAAGAAAAAATATTAGTATCACTTGCAGAAAAGGAAAGGTCGGATTGGATTATACATAGTGGTGGATGCTCACATCATATGAGTAGTGGCATGAATAATTTTTTTTGAATTCAAAAGTTATGATTGATAACTTTGGATGTGAATTATCTAGAATTAGAAAGTTTGGTGGATAATCCTAGGAAAAATTAAGGATTCTTGGGTGATGCAAAAATATCACATACCAAGTATGGATATGAATGTCTAGCTTCTTCTGTCCCCTCATGTTCTACAGAATCTTTTAGCCCTCCTTCCCTACTAGTTGAAGAATTAGAAGTAATGTCTAAGAGAAATAGAAAAGTAGCCTTTACAACATAATTGATTTTGAAATTAGTGAGGATGATTGAGTCAAGAAGGGAAAAAAAGGCTTCTTAACTACAAAGAATTATCCACTATGGGGTTGGATCAAATAAATTTTGACAGAGTGGCTAACCAAAATCCTAGCATGGGATGATGTGATGCTATTATCAAAAGACAAAAAGGGAGATTTTCTTAGAGCTATTTTTATCCCTTTAGGTATTCAGAGGAATCATCCTATAGAGGTTGTTGATTTAATTCAAGGGTTAAGGCTAGTTGAGAAATGTTGTAAAAAATGACTTTGGATAAAGAGAGATTCACAAAGTATCCTATATTCCATCTCAAATAAGCCTAATCTATCTTGGGCTATTAATAATATTATTCATAAAGCTAAGAATATTATTAATAACTTTGATAAATTTTATATTAGCCACCTATATAGAGAAGTTGAACAAGTCGATGACATGTTACTGAATGTGGTGGTATCTACTTCTACCATTTGTTTGATTGATAGTATGGAATGTTATGAAAACTTTAAATCTATCATTAGTTACATTAAGATGAAAAGTAAATTTATCAATATTTCAAATATTTCATATTATGAAAATTGAGTATTAGGAAACTCAATTTAATGATTAGAGTGCTATTTCATGTCAAAAGCCCATGAAAAAGATTAATTTTCATGCTTTTTGGGTGTTCATTTTATAATTTTTTTCCCAACTATCTTCTATTTGTTGCATATTCTACATCTAGTGATAAGTTTCAAAGATTATCTTTTCACTCTAGTATCATGGGTGGTTGTTTGAAAGGAAAGGATTTGAAGAATTGTAAGAAGTGGAGAAAGGAATCTGATGTCTAGGAAAAGTTGGAAAATACTAGCATTGTCCCATTTATGGATAGGATGAAATATTCAAAGTTTAAAATAACTAAAATTTCATCAAAGGATGGAATGTAGGGACTAGTAAGAGGGCTAGAAAAAAATTGAAGCTAAAAATAGATCTCTAATGTTGTTGTCAAAAGGTTTCCGAAAGAAGATGATGTGGAGCTAGTTAAGGATACTAGGAGGGTCTATGTTATTTCTTCAATTAAGACTATGTGAAATAAGGTTTTAAAAATTATAATGGAGTATATAATGGTGAATGAGTGCTATGACAAGGTCCATGTACATAGGGTATATGTAGGATCATGGTCAACTAAACTATGCACTTAAGTGGCAATAAAAAATCAGCAAATCAAGATTATGTCAACTTGACATGCAATTTTCTACTTGTTATAAATTTTATATCAAAAAGTTGAGAGAAATGAATCTCTATGAAATTGAATTTAGTTTCTAAACTACTAGGCCTTATCTAAAAATAAATAAAAAATTGATAAATTAAAATTTTGAATTTTAATGTAATCGTACATTAAATTTAGGACAAAAATAAGAAGTAGATGTATGTCTGACCACCTTAATCAAAATCAAATGATAATATATTTTAATAATATTCTAGATATAAGAAGTGGAGTCATGAAATTTATACATAACATCATTAGAAAATAAGTAACAATCACTTACTAAACTCATAATTTGACAAAGCTTACATTTACAGAAAGCTAAGAACGTTATTAAGAAACCTTTTTAACGTCATCAAATTTTAGTGAAAAAAGAGTCATTAGCTATGTATTTGAATTTAAAAACACACAAGAGCGAGCCAAAAAAACATTTTCAAGATGTTTAAAAGATGATCATATAGGGTTGGTATCAAAAGATATAGTAGGCCTTATAAAGGTATTAATTGTTTTTCTTTAGTATCAGGATGGGTGGGAAAAAAATTGGAATAGATTTTGAAATGCTTTGAGACATTTTCGAACTAGATATTTTTTAGATCGTCAGTTTTTGACACACCATGATCCTACACATTCCTCATACCATTTTTTTAAAATCACTTTAGGTACAATAGAAGGTTTAGGTTCTAATTTAACCTGCTCTATTCTTTGAATCATCTTTACAACCTATAGGGAGAAACCTAATAAACCATTTTTCATGAAGGGATTATGCATTTGATATTTAATTATATATTGAATAATGTTAAAGATTCCATACCCCTACTTGTTCTAATTAAAAGTAAAAACCCTTTAAGGAGAACCCTTTGAGTGTCGGTAGCTATAAAAAGTAAGGGGAAACATATTATTGCAAAAGTAGAAGATGTTACCTTGAAGTTGGATTAAAGAAATAAGTATAATGTGAATTACCAGGAGCTGAAAATAATGTCAAAAGAGAAAAATGTAGAAGAAGTGAAGAGTATGGACACAATAGAGGAAAGGGATAAGAATACTTGTATGGCTCCTTTGAAATAATGTACAGACCTCCCAAAATAGGTCAGTTCCCTATTTCCTTTCATTCTTAGTAGAAAAAACACCACTCGTAGGTTTTAAAGAGAGATAATAAAAAGGAAAATAAACAAGTATGTTAATTAAGAGGATTTGGAAAGAGATGCAAGGCCTTTGTTGATTATCATAAATATGTGGTTGCAAGAAGAGTGGATTTAACCATGGAGGTAACTCAATAGTTAAGTGTACTTGAGTTAGAGTAGTATTGTGATGAGTGATCTCCAAGGAAGTCTTGGTGCTTGACCTCTGTGACCATCAGCTAGATTCAATGGGTGTTAAGTGTTCCATTCGTTTCTATGAGAGATGGTTTTATGTGAAACATTACTCATGAAACATGGTTCAATGACTTTGGCTCAAAAACTACATAGTTAAATCTTAATAGCAATATCACAATTTAAGTTGTTGTTGAAAGATATCACCTACTTTTTAAAATCAGTATCAACTTATAAGGAGGCTTAAAATGGTTATGAGAGTAATGTAAAGAAAATAAATAAGAAAATTTACCTAATGCTTAATATGGTATACACAGATGATGTTATTGTCAAGATAATGGAGGATGATTAAAAGGAAGTTATGGTTAATCCCCCTCTTGGTATTCTACAAATGGATATATCCATTTCTTTGTATACCATCCATATGGATAATTAGACATTCAATTCCATTAAAAGATGGAACATTAAGGACATGGCTATTCAAGCTAAGATGGAAGAAATCCAAGGTAAAGTGTAGGAAGGGGGTGTGAGAGATCAAAATGAGGAGCCCAGTAAGAAAGATAAACACATTAAGGACCCCATGGTAAGAGTGGATAAAATGGGAAATATGACCAAATATGTTTTCAACATATTTTATGGGATAATAGAAGAAATTGTGGACTACTTGAATCGACTGGTAGGGAAGGTTGACCACAACACTGACAGTCTACTAGTTATTGATCAAGAGGCTATTTTTTTTCTAGGAATACTGTAGGGCATGAAAAATGTACTAGAGGAAGAAAAAGGGAAAAAAAATTGATGAGCATCAAGCCAAACCATATTGAATTCAAATATTTCATAAAGTAAATCAAAGAGGTCAACGAGGAGTTGGTCTTATATTTTGCATGAGTTTTGGAGCACTAGTTGATCTTGTCTTTTATTTTTAGTAGTTGTTGCTAGTTTATTAGTTCTCAATTTTGTTGTTGATTGTGATGTACTTATTGTAGGAATGCTTTTTGGTTGTTAGAAGTGCATATGTTGGGTTTGTTCAACATTATTTATTTTTGTAAAGTATTTGTTGTACATGTTGTAAAAATTATTGGGGTTTCAAGTCCCCTATAGAAAACATATTTTAACCATTAATTAAAAATAGCTATGATGGAGGAGTAGTAATAGATGGTAACAATGTATCATGTCCTATTAAAGTAAAAGGATCTATTATAAATGGGAAAACAAACACTAAATATGTCTAATTTGTTATAGGATTCATACATTACTTATTGAGAATTTAATAGCTTTTTAGTAGGGGATATCTTTTGTAATTCAATGAGAAGACATGCATAATCAAAGATGGTAAATTTATAGGAACATGTAAAAGGAAAAATGAAAATGTGTTTCAATTAAATTCTAATAAGATGACATGTTTTGTTGCTAAAGATGATGACATTTGGTTGTGTCATAAGAGATTATGTTCTGTAAACCTTAACAACATTGAAAATATTAGTACTCCAAATTTAGTAAGAGATCTAGCTAAGATTGTGAAATATTCTAACATGGCTTGCAAGGAATGTGTGATGGCTAAATATAATTTCTTTTTTCCAAGAAAGATATTTACAACATCAAATGAATCAAAGATTATAAACAATGATTTATGTGGTCCTACAAGAACAAGATCACTTGATGGTGAAAGATATTTTATTCTTTTAATTGATTATTTTACAAGAATGATGTAGGTAGCATTTCTTAGAGAGAAATCTAAAGCTTTTGAGAGATTTAGTTTATTCTAGAGAAAATGAATCTAGATTTTAGATAAATGTTTAAGATCAGATATAGGAGGAGAATTTACATCAAGCTCTTAGAAATTTGTTTGGTGCTCTTTGTAGAATTTGTGATAAGGGCTAACCTACCTCATGTCTATTATAAGTTGAGGTTTTGTATTGAGAATTCACAAATAAGTATTTTGGTGTAATGAAAACCACATTCTAGAAAGAGGTATCAGAGCTTAGTTACAAGTTTGAATCCTTAGACCCTTTGGTAATGTTGAGGGAGAGATTGTTATAATTTTTTTTAGTACTTCCCTTGGGATTCATGAAAATGGCTTAACTACCTCTTGTGTATTATAAGTTGAGTGGTGGTATTAGGAATTTAAAAATTGGTCTTTTGGTGCAACGAAAGCTCCACTTTGATACAAACTAGTTGAATGATTTTGTGATGATAATAAGATTAGAAAACTAATTTTAGTTCCTAAGAGACCACAATAGAATATGATAATAGATAGGAGAAACAAATCAATGAGTAAAGAAGCCAGAGATATGATGCTTAAAGGAAATGTATCACATTTCTACTAGAGAAAAGAAGAGATGACCCCAATATATACCATGAACAAACTATAGATCAAGCTATATAGTAGTAAGACACCTTATGAAATTTAGTTTGGACATACACCTACTATGAAATACTTTAGAAATTTTTTGAAGAATTTTTTATATAAAAAGAGAAGATGATATAGGAAAGTTTGGTCCTAAAATTGATGAAGGCAAACATTGTGATATCCATTGAAAATAAAAAATATAGATTTTTTAATCAAAGACTAATAAAAATAGTTGAAAGCACTAATGTGAAGGTTGATCAATGATTCAAAATATAGGAAAGGATGCTTGATTATGATTTAGGAGATTATGAAAATACAAATCAAAGACCTCATAATTAGACTAAATGGTAAATATTTAATGAAAAATACAATGATTTGCATTTTTAAGAAAAGAGAGAAGATCCAATATCCAAATTCAAAGAGGAAAAAGGAATGTACCTAAACATATAACACCTAGATATGTACAAATGAATCACCCTAAGAATTATATCATTTGAAGTTCAAACAAAGGAGTGTTGATAACAAATTGGGTATGACCTAAAATCTATTTGATATCACAAGTCAAAGAAAATTTACTACAGATGAAGCATGTAAAGAATAAATTTAGATAAATTCTATGACAAAGGAACTTGATTTGATTGAAAAGAACAAGACATGGGAACTAGTCTCTAGACCTAAAGACAAGAACATTATTAGTACTAAGCGAGTATTCAGGAACAAAATGAATTGACAAGGATAAAGGGTAAGAAACAAAGCAATGTTACTGTGTAAAGGCTACTCACAATAGGAAGGAGTTGATTTGAAAGAAACTTTTTCCCCTTTCGCTTGACTTGAAGTGGCAAGATCTTTTTTGGCATATGCATCTAACAAGAATTTTAAGCTACATAAGATGGATTTAAAGTCAAGATTTTTAAATGGATAACTTAAGGAACAGGTCTATTGAACAACCTAATTGTTTTTCACTTACAAAAGATAAAGATATGGTTTGTGAACTAAGAAAATATTTGCATAGATTGAAGCAAGTACCTACAACCCATTTTGTGAGATTGGTCAAACACTATTAATATTTGAGATCAAAGAAAGGTAATGCACAAAGTAAAATGTACTTAAGAGAAAACTTATATGGAATACTTTTATTGAAGTATTTTTTGATGATATTATCTTTGGAGGAAATGGTGAATCTTGTGAGAAATTTGCAGAGGAAATGAAGAATGAATTTGAGATGATAATGATTGGTGAGATGAAATATTAATTGGGATTGAAATAAATAAACATAAGAATCATATTTTCATATCTTAGACTAAACATATTAAATATTTATTAACAAGGTTTAGATTAGAAAATTGTAAACCAATCAAAACAACTATGGTCACAAGATGTAAATTTTCAATCAAACATGAATCATCTAGTGCAATTAAACAAAGAGTATATCAATAATATGAGGATTGCAGTAGCTAACACACACACTCTCAAATATAGCTAATGGAGGTAGTATTGTAGCAAGATTCTAAGAAAATCTTAAAGAGACACAACAACAGTAAAGAGGATTTTAAGATATTTGAGGGGTACATAAGTTTATGGATTATGGTATGAAAAATCACAATATTGTACCTTATGTGCATACACAAATCCAGATTGGGAAAAAATAGTTTATGATAGAAACATACTAGTGGAGGAGCATTCTTTTTGGGAAGAAGATCGGTTTTATGGGTAAGAAAGAAACAAGACTTTATATCATAATCCGTAGTAGAAGTAGACTATGTAGTAACAAAAAAAAAACTTTAATTAAATCATTTGGATGAGGAAAATGTTGAAGGACATAGTTATTGAGTCTTCAAAAGCTATTATCATTCATTATAACACCACAAGTATAGTTAATATGTTAAACAATCTAGTATTACATTAAAAAACTAAACATATTTCTATGCAGTATTATTGTTTGAGAGAGAGGGTAGTGGAGAAGGAAATAATGTCAGAGTATGTCAGTACAAAGGAAGAAAATAGTAGATATCTTTTCTAAATCATTGGCTAAGGATACTTTTGAGTGTGTTAGAGGCACGCTTGGGTTTATTTCACAACCTTATTTAGAGTAATTAATACAAGATTGCATCAGTCTAGTATATTTAGAGGGCTTTCTTACACATGGAATTTATGTTTGGTGATGCTTTCTTTGGGTGAGTAGTCCCTTTGAGCTGAGTTATTGGAGACTCTTTAATAAAGACTTGTATAACAGTGTTTGTTGACACTTGGAATTTTTAACTTTTATGGATTGTTTTGTAGAAGATTGAAATAATTGGTGCACTTCATATTCTTAGATTGACATAATTTCAAATTTTTCATTGATGTTAATGGGAAAGATGTAAAAATGAAAAACATTATATATTAATGGAGGAGAAGGAATAAGTAGATGGATATCAATTGGGAAGATTGATATGTATAGGTACAGGGAATAAATTTTTGGCAGATTAGTATACCTATAGGAGAGTATTGTATCTTTATATTTATTGTTGATGGTTTTCCATCATATGTTTACATCAATTCCAAAGAATTGAATTGTTATTATGAACATTTAATAGGAGATTATTAACATATTTGGGGAGATAATCGTGTAGTTGGGACCTCTATTGATTGCTTACATGTTGCATTCATGACATGTTTTTATCATTGATGTTAACATATATGAATTTTGGTCATGAGAGAAATTATTGTAGAGGAAAATTTAATTAGCAAGGTTAGAGGTTGCGGAAATTAATCTAGATGCTATGTCTATGTGTTGGAAATAAAATATGGAATGTAAACTCTGAGAGGGTGGGGGGGGGGGCACATGAATAAGTCCTTCAAAACTTTAACCATAAAATAATTCACCACACATCCATCTCACAATTTGTATGTAAACTAAAATAGCTACCTAAACATATTCATCAGTAGCATGAAAGAAAATAACATTCAACACATATATGACACAAGATATTTGGTTACCTAGAAACCCTCCAATGAGAAGGTAAAAGTGGGGTGGGGATGACACCTAAAAATCTTCACTACTATAGTAATAAATTGTATCCAATAAAGGCTACAATTGTTTACCATAAACTATGATATACCCTATTAAAGGTTTGCCTTGTTAAAGGCTTACAAGATTGTTAGATCTTACCATATTAAAGGATTTCAACACCTTATTAGAAGTGTGTTTGATTAAAGGACTTAAAACTTACAATGAAACAAGCACCCTATTAAAGGATTTACAATATCCTATTAGGACTACTCTATTAAGATATTTAACTAATTCACCTATTAGAATGTCTCAGTAATGATCTTGTCGTTAGTAATCTTCTGCTAGATAATAGATCACCTCTTTACTGATGTTTACTTGATCCTCTTTGATCCGATATATTAGTTCTATCATCTAACTCCTTTCCTTTGTTCTCCTCTAGCTGTTTCTACAATGTATTTTAATTCCTAACTCCTTAGCCACCATGAATGCTCTATTTGTGGATGCAAACTTCTCACTCTACACATTACATTATTTTGAATTTTTCCTCCTTATGAAGACTTAGGTGACTTAGAGTTATGTATGAATCAACAATTGTGATTCACCCATTTTTCCACTTAAAGCATCCCTTCAACTAATTTTTTGCATTTACTATAGAGGGATCTTCAATATAGATTTTTCCTTATCATCTAGAATCACAAAAAAATCCTTAAGTTGACTCAAACATGGTTTACATAAAAGTTTGTGCCATTACAAACAACTATGTCCAAAACTATTTACTCAACACTTGAAGTGTTTGATGATGAGAATCAACTATATCTTCAATTTTGTAACTTGGCCTTTGAATGATTTGGCATCTATTGATAACTCAGCATCTAAATTGCTTGGCATCATCTATCTACTTGACACTTGAGTGACTCAACACTTACTAGTTACTTGACACATACTGTATATCTGACAACTTACACTCATCATGCATTAGTTTTTTGACATGAACTAAGTAAATTATCTAAATTTATTGTCACTCATATGTCTAAATCAATCTTAATCTCCCCCTTTGACATGAGTGGCAAAAACACTTGGTTGTGCCTAAATAACCATAGCTCTTGAGTATAACTCAGATAATCTATATTGTAGTACTTCACTTATATAAAAAAATTCAAAACTTCAAAATTGTGCAAAACTTATGACTTATTAGTCATGCCTCAAAATTCTATAACCCTCCCTGAAATGATTTTTCTATTCTGAATTTGGAATTGAATACTCCTGCTGAGTATAACTCTTTGTTTCTAACATTGTTTCTATAATTTCCCTCTTTGTTTGGTCTCCCCCAAAACTTATTCTCTCCTTTTTCATTCTTTCTCCTCCTTTCTTCATTCTCTCCCTCTTTTGACACTTATGTCATGTGTGGTACAAGAATTGTGTATTTTTTCAAGAATGCTTTATGGACCTCCCTTATATGATTTTTTAGTGTTGCATCCCAGTTGTCATATGCTACCTCCAAAGATTTGATCTAAATGTCCAACTTGGTAGCAATTGTGACTAGGCCTTCATGAGTAGAAATATGGGGATCATTCTTTATCAATGTCTCTGCATAAGCTAGTTCCTTATGTAACACCTCCATGTGAGGGGTTAACATGGATTGGATGTTGATCAATGTAGCCCTAATATTTACATCTTGGGCTTGTAAAGTTGCCAACTGACCTTGTGCTAATAGAAAATTTATAAAATGAGACTGATCTTGACTAGGATATTTTTGTAGAATGTTACATGTTTTCTTCAAATCTCCCTATAGATGGTCAATGTGTATCTGCACTTCTTGTGTGAACAAGGTAGTTCATCACACAGCTTGGTGTAAAGAGAGAAAATATTCTCCAACATCTTCTTCACACCATGAATTTTGGTTTCTAACTCAACCTACTATAGTGTAATGGCACTTGAAATATGTTCATTCACCTTTTTTTGAAATTTCTTTTTAGAACATTTGAGTAATTTTAAATTAGTATCTAGGTCTTCATCATTGATCTTCGACACAATATTTGCCAACTTCTTAATGAATGGCTTGGCTTCATCAATGCAGATAGGCTGAATACATCAAGAAATATGTCCTTGATGTCACGAAGTGCTTGTTTCTAATTATGCTCCCATCTAAGTAGTTCTTGGTGTTTTTTTCTTGCTAGAGAATCCTATAATATACTCATTTTCTTTATTGTGATTGATGCAAGATCAAACTTTGGTAATTCAATCACCTCATCTAAGTTGATATTGTCATAGGAGGTCACCTCATCAACCTTAAATTTGTTAGGACTAGGCCTTGATGCTTGTAATGGTGTGGTTTTTCTACTCAGCATATGAAGTGCTTGACTGGTAGTAGGAGTAGCAGTATCTGGTAAGGTAACTAGTGTTTGAATTACTATCACTTCCTCTAGTTTCATAGTTAAGACTAAATCTTCAGTCATTTACCTTTCCTATCTTTAGTTTCTTCTCCACCTTGTGCTTGTGGTGTAGGTGCAGAACTTGCTTCCTAACCTATTTGGACTAGTGTCCCTTCTTTATTAATTATTGTAATTACTAGTACTAAAACATTTGGTACCCTTGTGCTGATATGTGAGGACACAATGTCCTTCCTTTGATATAATACCATAGAAATTGTATATTACACCTCTATAGATTTAGTAGGGGTAATGAATAATGCTTGTGTTTTCTCCCTTATAGATGCCAATTTTTCCTTCTCAATCTCATCCACACTCACCAAAATAGGATGACTGCATAGTTGTACCTTGGTGGTGGAATTAGTTAATATCTTCTACATATCCTCCTCTATTAGGGGATTGATATTCTAAATAGTGATGTTAGAGACATCCTTAATCTTTATTGTATCTTCTTATGGACTAGCACTCAACATATGTACTTCTGGTGCATTCTCATCTTGTTGTATCTCTTCCTTTGTTGTTGCCTCTATAATGCCTTTCCCATGTACTTCCCTTACAGATTCATCATTTGTTACTTCAATTACCTCTTGTTCTTCTTTGTCTTCAACTACTTCCTTAGGTGCCCTTATGTGTTGTTAGCTCATAGATCACCTTCCATATTGTGTGCTCTACTGAACAACAACTTCAATTTTGTTCTGTAAAATATTAAAGGATCGATATTTTGGAGAAAACCTTCCCTTATACTTGTTAATATCCTTTTCCATTTAATACTTTTCCAAGTCTATCATCACTCTTGCAAGTGTAGGCTCTCTAATATTTCTTTCAGGTGTGAGACTATATTTCCACCGTTTCTCAACTCTATCATATAGGCTCTCGGGTTAAGATTGGGCAATCTCAATTGGATTCACCTTAAAAGTTTCCATAATGGCATATATAGACTCTTCTACTTTATTCATTTCTATCTTCCCAAGTTTATCAAACTTAACATGTGTAAATCAACTTAAATTAGCATTATTCTTGATATTTTCACACAAGTTGTCCAGATCAAAGGAGGGACTATGAATTCCCACTTTGAAATCATTTTTGTCATCTAACTCAGTCCTCTCCTCATCTAATTCAGTTGGGGCAATATATTTCCTTCTTTGTTTCTGCATAGGTTCATCTTCTTTGGTAACTATACTAGCTCCCTTTCCTTTAGGCTTTTAAACTTCTTGAGTTTTCTTAGCAATAGTTCTCATTCTAGCCTTGGTAATAGAAACTGTAGGCTTGTGTTGTGAAGTTTTCACAACCATTTTAGGTTTTCTTGTTGTTGGCCTTTTGGTTTTTCTCTTCTTTTCTTCTATGGAAATAAGTGCTTCTTTGGCTTCTTCTCCCTCGACACCTTCATAATTTTTTTCTTCTTCTTCTCCCTTGACACCATCATCAATTTTTTCTTCTTCTTCACCTTGGTTGTCACCTTGACCCTATGTATGAGCTAGTGGTGCTTGGGTAGGTGTATCTTCATCATCCATTTTTTGCCTCTTCACCAAATTGTTCCTTGAGCTTCTTCACAATTTTATTCTTCTTTCTTAATACAAAAGATTCAAATCCATTGTTATCTTTGACTTTGGTACATCATAATTCTCATTTTTATCTACTTCCTTCGCTAGTAAAGCAGTGATGATTGTAGATGCCTCATCTACATTAATCTAATAAGGAAATTGTTTGATCCATCTCACCCTTGGAATAATAGCTTGCACATAAGTGAAATCAACATCAACTAGAAAAAAAACATAATTTAAATGCTTCTCTACTAGAGACACTAGAATTCTCTATCTTTGTTTCATTGACTTCTTAAAGTCTTCAAAATAACTAGTCATTACAAACCTTAAATTATCTCCAAGTTGCTCTATGAATTCACCAATCTTCACTGCAACTAACCTATTAGTCTTCCACACTACTTTCCCAAATTTTGGAAAAGTGTTCTGGACATAGAAAAATATACAAACAAGTATTGAATCAAATTTTCATTATGCACTTTTTCTCTATCTTATGGCTCCCAAGTTTGTAGATAATTGTTGGAGTTGTAACCTAGCAAGGTCATAACAATGGTCTTTCTTTACTATCTTGTAATCCAAATTCATACCCACACATGGTACATTGTTCAATCTACGAGATTGAAAGAATTTATGTGCAATAACTCTCACTACAAATACAATTAGGGGATTGGTAATTATGTCTATGGTCATCCCTCTCTTGTTCCATAGTGCCCTTGTAATATTCTCAATTGCCTCTTTGCATCACTCCTCATAGTCTTTGGTCTATCTAGGGTTGGATACCCTTTCACTCTATGAATAATCCTCTTTGTGAATTTTATAGGGCCACCATCCAACTATATAGAATTTTCATGTATTCTACTAAGCACAATCTTAATCGACTATGTCTTGGATACGTTAGGAAAATCTAGGGCATAGGTTAACCCTTTTCTCACTACAACCTTGTATTCCTGTTTCAATACTACATTCTCACACAATTTTCCATATATGAATCTTATTTCCACATCTCCAATGCTTCCTAATTTACAAGTCTAGAAAAATCATACATCTTGTATCATTAAAACTTGTGGTGGTATCATAGATAATGCACCAGATGGATCTCCATTATATGCAATATTAGGAATAGCTTTAAAAGATGGATTTTTGATCTCATTGCTTATAAATTGAACATATAAAACTTCTTTTCCTTCCTTGACTACAACAATAGAAGAGCTAGATGTCATAACAACTAATTAGGGTTTGCATAAATTCAAATAGCGTAGCTCGACACACGATAACTACCTTGAAAAATATGATGTGTTGTGTTGAGTAGCAATTAAATTCAATTTGCAAACACTTGAACCCTTTTCTTCAATTCAACTTTAGCTCTTCATACTCTCTTTAATCTAAAATAATTGCAAATGAGTCAAAAATAGGCCATATAGCCCTTGAAACTTTGCAATAAATGCTCAATGCTTAGACAATTGTAAGCTTTGCTCCAATAGCAATTTTGACTCACTTGGCTTTAGTGTAACTCCTACTATTCTTGGAAACCATAGTGAGCTCAACTAACACTATCACATTTGATAGCATGGCAACAACTAAACTTTCCACTTGACAACAATAGTGAAACTTTTCATGCTCATCAATAACATGAAAACTTATAGATACCTTCTAAGTTCTAACCAATAATTTGCATCTTAGTTTATTCATATATGATCTTTTAAGAATTGAATCCTTGGAGCTGATGTATAATTAAACTTTGAAATATCACTCCCACATATACCTCTTTATTGCCCCATTGGGGGTGGTGTGACCACCTGATCCATTAGATGAAGTGATCCAATCTGTACTTGATGTGTATCACTCTTCCTTGCTCTTCCATGTCTTGTTCATCTGCACTTTGACTTCTTCAACATCAGCCTTTCCTTTTCCTTTATTAAGGTCACTGCTAGGTGACTTTGAAGTTGTTGGACAATTTCTACTAATGTGACCAATCTTTAAACAACTAAAACATGTAGTTTGACTCAACCATCTACTATAGTCACTTCTAAATTGTGTTCTAATGCAATTTTCAGCAACATGTCCATAATCTTGACAATAGAGACAAATATACCTTGGATTGTAATCCTAATTGTAGGATCTATCAGTATGGTTTACCTTGGCTTACTTGTTTGATGACTAGTTAGCCTTTGATCTATACTCATATGCTCTATGTCCATACTCCTTGCAGTTGTAGCAATAACCTTAAAATCTTTGTGTGTCTGATGTATTGGTATTGCATTCATGTGTTAGATGTCCTTGATTATTTTAGTTGTGATGGTTACCCATGAATTTCTTCTTAGGGTTCTAATTTAAATTGTTGCTCCTACAAACATTTGTTGTATGACCTATCTTTCTACAATTATGACAAGTGGGTTTTTAGTTCTTACCTTTTTTGCTTCTTTGTTCACCACTTTTCGATGATTCTCCTTCTTTAGTACTAGTATAACCCAATCCAGTAGAATCACTATTAACCCAATCCAGTAGAATCATTGTTACATCTAGGAGATCTCATCAATTTCTCAAAGTACTTGATGGCTTCACTAGGTCTATTGAAACTTTAAGAAATTTCTTTCTCTTTTTTTAGATCATTTCTCAGTTGTTCATTCTGCAACTTTAGTGTGTTGATCTCAATATCCTTTCCATTCAATTCATGATTGGAAATCATCATTTGATTTAATATCTACAGTTGCATGTGAAAAATCCTATTCACATATGATGTTTTCGCTTCCATTCTATTGGTCTATATCCTTTTTTCATCTTCAATCATGACTTTGTCTTCTTCAACTTTCTTCTTCTTCTCAGTTTCCTCACATAGCAATACTAATTAGACTTCTTATTTTATCTTAAGATTTTCTAACCTCTTTAGTTAGGGTACCATTCTTTTCCCTCATATCTACAACTACTACATGAAATTCACTTGAATTTCCATCTACAAACAATTTAGTAGTGTCAATCTCTTGGTAATGTGTGTCATTCTCTTCAATAGCTATCTCTTTCCTTCTCTTCAATGAGTGTTTCAAATCATCTCTTACTTCATTCAACTAATGTAGGGAAAGCTGAATTTCAATCTTATGGTTATTAATAACCTTTCCCAACTTGTAGAATTCCATCTTCAACATCTTTCCTCAAAGATACAAAGCTTTCCTTTCCAGAGAACCAATGCTCTGATACCACTTTCTAGAAATACAATAGAAAAAGTAAACTCTGAGAGGTTAATTGGCGGGGTGAATCAGCCCTTCAAAAATTTAACTTTAAAATCATACATTGCACATCCATCTCACAATTTTCATGTAAACTGAAATAGCTAGCTAACCATATTCATCCATAGCATAAAAGAAAATAACATTCAACACATATATAACACAAGATATTTGATTACCTAGAAATCTTCCAATAAGAAGGTAAAATTGGAGTGGGGATGAGACACACAAATCTTCACTACTATAGTAATAAAGTGTATCCAATGAAGGCTAAAATGTTTGATCATAAACTATGATGTATTGTTAAAGGTCTTCCCTATTAAAGGCTTACAAGATTGTTAGATCTTACCCTATAAAAGGATTTCAACACCCAGTTGGAAGTGTTCTTGATTAAAGGACTTAAAACTTACAATGAAGTAAGCACCCTATTAAAGGATTTACAACAACCAATTAGGACCACTCTATTAAGATATTTAACCAATTCACCTATTACAATGTCTCGGTAATGATCTTTTGGTTAACACTTTTTTTTTGGATAATAGATCACCTCTTTCTTGATGTGTACTTGATCCTCTCTAATTAGATGTATCACTTCTATCCTCTAACACCTTTCCTCTATTCTCCTCTGACTAATTTTGCAATTTATTTCAATTCACAACTCCTTAGCCACCATGAATGATTTATTTGTGAATGCAAACTTCTCACTCCACATATTACATTGTTTAGATTTTGTCTTCCTTATGAAGACTCAGGTGACTTAGCGTTAGGTATGAATCAACAATTATGATTCACCTAGTTTGATGCTTAAAACATCCTTTCAATTGATCGGTTACATGTACTACATAGGGGTCCTCAATATAGATTCGTCCTTATTAACTAGAATCACAAAACAATACTTAAGTCAACTCAAAAATAGTTTATGTAGAAGTTTGTATCATTAAAAATAACTACATGTCCAAAATTGTTTACTCAGAATTTGAAGTGTCTAATGCTCTACATCCATTGTATCTTTAATTTTATAACTCGTGCTCTGAATGACTCAACATCCATTGATCACTTGGCATCATTTGTCTACTCAGCACTTGACTAACTCAAAACTTACTAGTTACTCGACACATACTATATATCTAACAACTTACACTCAACATACATTAGTTTTTTGGCATGAACTAAGAAAATGACTTAAGTGTATAGTCATGTATATGTCAAAACCAATCTAAGATTAACACTGTGTACATGGTAAGTTATGTGGAGACTAGTCACAAGGTAGTATTCATGAAAGTGTTTACTAGTAAATGAATTATATATGTTAAGAAAGATTGAATTTGGTCCAAAGAGATTAGATTATGATTGAATATATGTTTCTTATGATGCATCCAAGGTAAAAAAATTCTAGTGTTTACTTGGTCAAGGCTATTGAAAGATATTTGTGTTATTTATTAACTAAAAGCAAACTTTTTAGCTATGATACTTTGGGATGTGTAATTATAATGTCTCAAGTAATGAAATATGTTAATGAGGTCCTATATTATTCATTGTACATTGGGGAATCCTCAAGGCCAACTCAATTAGTCATTATGATAACATATAATGAAAAGTTGGTTTCCTTTATTGGAAGTGTGAAATGTGAATCATAATATATGAAAATTATAATTTGTATATTGATGTTGAGAATGGGAAATTGATGAGATCAAAGAAGAAGATAATAGCAAGGATGTGTTGAGAAATTTAAAGGAATTGTATTGGAAAATAGGTTATTGTATGATTCAGTTCACCCTTGGATATGTTATCCTTGAGATTTACTTTGTGAAATATTTTTGAAGCAATTTGTATAGTGGTTTTAGTTGACTTCCTATTATCTTCTAACAAGGTTGAAGAAGGTATTAACAAGGTTGGGATATTATAGCATGGATTCAAAGTTTCCTAATAGGGACTACATGCATTGATTTTATGTAATTGGTTGTTAACTAGATCATATCCTTTTGTGAGGAACTTTTACATTAGTACATCATCTTTTGTGCATCATTCTCATTGGGGTTTTCACTTTGATTAATAGTTTTCCTAGTTAACAAACCTATGTTGGTGAAATTTAATTTCTATAACATGGATTTTCTTTCATCAAGTACTAAAATGTACGTGCAATATGAGAGGGTGATAATATGATAAAATTATTAAAGGTGGATATCATACAAAGAAGGATGAAATAAAAACAATCTCCAACTCAAGTATCTTTCTCGAATGCCATGTGCTAAAATGAAATAAAAATTCCTATGTGTCTACATGGCCACTAATATAAAAACTCATTAATCTAAATAAACTTAAGTAAATTATGGTTATTATTATTTCATTACAGTAACACTATTAATTGAGTAATATAAATATTGAAATTAGTATCTTGAATAGTTAATCTTCATTGTTTATGAATTTTAGAAATCTAAAATTAAGATTACTATCCACCCAAAAGTGATATTATACTATCAATAATATTTGTGTATCTATCTCCCTTATGAGGAGTGTTGGAGTAATTATATACTTTCTAATTACCTAGATATTCTACTTAAGCTAAAATTTAGGCATATAATAATTAATTCTTTTATTAATTATTTTCATGCAACCTAGGTTTTACCTTTTAAGGGTTTTGATATCCTTTATAATGATTGATCTCTTTTTAATGATTCATCCACTTTTGACAATAGAAATTTATCTTTTTTCTCATCAATAATGTCTCCTCTATTGATCTATGAATTCTAGCCTTCATAGATTTTTTATCTCTCCATTTGTAACGGGTTTTTGCGTGCAAGTGATTCTTGGGAGCTATGAGGTTGATCTTTTATCAACTTACACATGGTATCAGAGCTCTAAATCTTCATGCCCTTGTTCTATTCTTGAGAGTTTTTCCATTAATTTTAAGATCTAAGATTTCAAAGGTAATTTGTATTGGATATGAGGGGCCTATTTTTTGGAGCACTTTGAGCTTAGAAATGCATCACTGTTGAGCTCAAAGAACTCAAAAATCCCAATTTACATATAAAATAAATCTACTTTCAACATTGATAAAATCTGAGGCAAAAACAAATTTACACCCAAGCCATCAAGCTTGAGCACACAAATTGATAAGGAAATTTATCTTGATTTTATTTATAATCAAAATATTTTCTGAGATTCTTTTTCTTTTATTTAAAAAAGGTGCATTTGAATTCTTCAAAAATATTTTATGCATGCATTTATTTTAACAACAAAAGTTGGGGGCAATTTTTTTTTTAAAGAGAATGGTGGATTTGTATTTTCTCCATGCTCTTTGATAGAGCTAACAGATACATATTTACATGGAATTTTTCCTGGCACAAGAATTTTGAAAGTGCAATAAAGAGTTTGGGATTGAAGGTCATGTCTCATATCCTCCATCTCTACTAGGGGTAACTTTAAGAAACCCCCATTTGGAAAAATATGTTTAAAATCATAGTGAATCCAACATTATTTTAGGGGAAATTTTTTATTTTAATTGGTGACTTTATTTTTCAAAATAAGAAAAAATTTAATTTCATTGGCGATTTTTCTCCATTATATAATTTTTTTGTAAAAACATGTCGAATCTTTAATTATTTCAAAAAATCATAACCAAAAGTTAAAAAAATATAGAAACCATAAATTTATATCATCCAAGATACACACTTTTCAATGATTGTTAGATGATCCTAAATCAATGGTGTAAATCCCATTTTTGGCTAAAATGTTAAACTACAACAAGTTTCAAAGAAACTTTCTGAAATAATGACATGTGTCCATAGTATAATCTATTTTTGGCCAAAGATTAGAAGGATAAAAAGTTCCTTAGAAATTCTTAAGAATAGAGACACTTGTCAAATATATATAATTTACATATAATCTAACTTAAATTTTTACCATAGATTGGAAAATGTGACCATCTATTAAGACATGCCTCAAAAATTGTAGGTGAAAGCATTTAATTTAACAAATAGAAAGATTAGATTCCATTGAAAAAGTTGTCATCAAATTAAAAATGATTATATATCAGTATTGCTGATTGGTCTAAGCATGTGACCTAGTTTTCATAAATTATGGGCAACGTCACCACCCCAAAAGTGCCAAAAAAATTTCCTAATCGAGGGTCCCCAATGAGTGAGATTAGCCATTTGGCAAATATTCACCACTAAAGTAAGCCCTGATCTTCACTGACAAAAAATTCTCTATTTTGGTTATGTATCTTTTTTGTATGCATGAATAACCATGATTCTTGATGCACATGGTATAAAACATACCCCATCCTTGTACCTCAGGCTCTAAGCTTTTGAAATTGGCAGACAAACTTTTTTTTTTCTCCCACTAGATGATTTACAACCACTACATGCAGTATTGGCTTGGCTATTTTCAACATCAGCACATGCCTCACTTTTTGTTTTGTGCACATTTTGGCTAGTTCAATTTGGGGTACTCGCCCCTCCTTTAGCTTCTACACATTAGGTCGGTGCTCTATGGTGATGATTTTTTTCTTGCTAAAGACATTTTTTTCTTCTAAAAGTTAGTGATGCTTTTTTTTGGGACATGACATTTTTTAGATACCCATGTCATGCTTCCTCAACCCTTTGCATGTCATAGTTCCCATGTAGGGTCATCTCCATTCATTTCAGCTATCCATTTTGAAATTGATATTTATCAATATGATTAATTAGTTAACCTCAGTGATTAATGAGAATGATTGATAGTTGCATGTGGCCCACCTAAAATGCACTAATGGAGAAGATTTTTGTGCATTATTGTTTAGGAGAATGCACCAATTTTGGACCTTTTTGGGCTAGTGCTAAGGACACATTAGTAGTAGTGATTCTCTTTTCTCAGGTAATGAGTGGTGACTTTTGGATTGGGGACCATTTTCTTTATTGGTGGTCTCTTATGCTCCCAATGACTTCCTAAGATAACAATGGTTTTTTCCCACTAGATTTTTTTTGCATCAACCCTTTATTTTTCAGCACTTGTTTCTAGCAACTGGACTTTCTTTTGGTAGGGGTCATTTTTCTGGCTTTTTTTTTTTTTTGCCTTGATGACCATTTGACCATCAAATTTATGCACATCACTTGTTGATGTTAGCACTATATCAACACTTATGTCACCCCTTTAGACTCTTTTTGGACCTACCTTTGTATTTTTTCTCATATCTCAAGCATATGGACTTCATTTTTTGCAAACAAGGTATCACCAAAAAGATAGTTCCAAGCCCATCATAGTCATATAGGTATTTTTCAGTTTTGATGGTTATTTTGATAGCTTTTTTCTACCATCAAAATTAGAGGTTCTATTTTACACTCTAAGAGACATCTCTTGAGAATTTGATCTCTGATTTGGGAATTTTTTATATCATTAAAAAGATCTTTCAAAGAACTTTCTAGTGATGATGGTTGTTTTCCTAGATTTTTCTCCTAAAATATTTTATTTGGGTTTTTTAATTTTTACATTCTAGTGGATATCTTGGATGCTTTAGGTCTGGGGATCAATTTCATTTCTTTAGATGATTTTTCATGGGTTGTACTATATATGGTATCATCCTTATGCCTCTTTTGCTCTATTTAGACATCTATTGTATGCATTCTTGCAAACACGCTAAAATACAATGTCATATTTTATTTGTATTTTCATTTTAGTTGTTTGCACTTTAGATTCAAGAAGTTTCATCTAAGGACACTCATACAAATTTATGTATTCTTGGGGTTCACGAAATCTTAGTCTTATTGTGCATGCACTACTCTAATTAAAGTGCTATGGGGGGTTGTTATTTTTTCTTTGTTTTCCATATTCCTTTGTCCAATGATTTTTCCTTTTGCAATATTAGCCTCATGGTGTGTCTGAGATTGATCACCTTAGTACACACATATGTATTATTTTGTACATCTTGATCATGGTTCCTTGACCTAAAATTTTATTTTCCTACTTTTCCAGTTGATTGTCACCTCTCCCTTGTCTGCATTAGGGGGTTGTTCTTATGTTGGTTCTTATGACTCCTTGATTTGATGGAGTAAGCTATGTATTTAGTATTTGTTTCAATGTACTATGTGAATGTAGTGGGTAGGTTCCTATTAATTTCAATGAGATAGATAATTTACCATATAGACAATATTCATTTCATTCCTTCTTTTCTTGTAGCCTTTCATGTTCAATTTATTAGCTCTTCAGGCTATGGTATTTTATGCCATCTATATCTTTGATTTTAGTTCTTTGTCTTTTTGTGCATGTATTATCTTCTAAGAGCACTCATGCAAATTATAGTTTTCTCTACCTTGTGAGGATCTGTTTTAGTGGAGGTTCTTCAAATCATCAATTACTTTTGACAAATCTTTACAATTTCTTCATGATTTAGTGGTATTTTTCATGATCATCTTTTGTTCCTACCTTCTGGGACACTCCCTAGTTTAAATGTTTCTTCAGTCCTTCACTACTTCTTTTTAGCATTATTTACATCTCTTTTTGGAGTAAGATTTTCCCATGTAATTTTTCTTATTTCTTCTCTTTTTAGAGATTTGGTTGTGCCTAGGTACCTCATCAGGCCTTGTTGTCGGGACCCAATTCCACTTTTAGTAGTGGTTTCTAGGTTTTAAGCTACTCCCTAAGATTATCTTATGAGGGGATGGGTGTTAGAGTAATTAGATATTTTGTAATAAACTCTATTCTACTTAAGAAAAACTTTAAGCACATAATAATTATTTCTTATATTGATTATTATCATGCAACCTAGGTTTTACCTTTTTAGGGTTTTGATCTCCTTTATAAGGATTGATCTCTTTGTAATGACTCATTCACTTTTGATAATATAAATTTTTCTTTTCTATCATCAAGGATGTCTTCTCTATGGATCTATCAATTCTAGCCTCCATAGCTTTTGCTTCTCTTTCTATGATTTGTGTTTGCATGAAAGTGATTCTTGGGAGTTGTGGGGTTGATCTTTCATCAACATAAGCATGAAATAATATCAATAGTACAATGGATACTATAAGTGAGTATTTTCAATGTTTAATAATGATATTATATCAAGTAAGAATTTTTAGTTTGATAATCATTAACACGAAAATGAGTATAAATTAAATTTTCATGAGAGGTGGTAAATCTAATCCCATTTTAGAACTAATTAAACATTTTTATTAATTGAATAATCATATAACATTTCTTGGTAACTCAACTACAAAAATAATTGTATTGCCCCAATATGGACCATTAGTTTGATAATCTTTGTTAAGATTAAAATAAAAAGAAATCAAATGTTTCAAATGAGGGATCAAATTTAATCCTAGTTGGAAACTAATTGTGAACTTTTAGTAATTTAGTAATTTCATTCTAAGAAGATGAGGATTGAATGTAGAAATGACATATGATTTTGAAATAATTTATTGATATTTTTATAATATTACATGGTAACTCAACTACTTGAAAATCAATCATTATTCTACCCTAGATGATATTTTTTAAGATAATTTTGAGATAAACTTTTAAGAGTACTGCTAAATGGATTCAACCCTCATTACAAAAGTATCTTATGGAGAAAATAGCTATCGGGTGAGAGCACAAAGATTACTCTCAAATCCACAAAAGTCTATAGATTGAAATGAGACCTCTCGAAAAAAGGTGCCTTTTTTGAAAGACTAGGATGCTCATTTAGGTTCAGGATACCAATCCATTTTCAAAGATTGGGCCCCTAGTTTTAAAATGGGTGTCATTTTGTAGGATATACCAAGAAAATTGAGCACCAAATTTTGAACTAATTAGGCAGAAAATTGCAAAAACTATAAGAACCATTTTTGGACCCAAATTTTCTCATTATTTTCTAAGAAAAAATGAGATTATGAGTTGAAGAGGATGGGAGACTGATTTGTGTAGCCTTACCAAGCCACTTGGCTTGCTTTTGTCCACATACCAAGTATGTCTACTTATATTTTATAATTTTATTTCCTTTTTTGATGTTATGTTAAAAAATAATATTTATTTAATTATTTTTACTCTCTATTAACTAAATTTATTATAAGTATTTATAGTTTCATTTTATTTAATTTAAAAATTGATTTTCTTTATAAATAATTAATTTTTAGTATATAAAATAGAAAGTGGAAATACTAGTAACTAAAATGTAAGCCATAGGTTCAATTGATACTTAAAAACATAGACTATAGGTACAATAAATAAAATATGAATTAAATGTAGAAAAAAAATTGGGGTAGTACAATAAAAACAAGAGCATGAACTTTACATAAAATAATAACTAAAAATATCATCATGCAAAAAACCTAAATTTTAAATGCTAAACATAGAAAATTAAAAGACATAAAAATTATCATTCCTATCCTTCTATCCTCTATGCTCCCTTTCTCTCCCCTTTCACCCTCTTTTACCATTTTCTCTTTCTCTCTCCACTCTTTCTCTTTCTCTCTCCTCTCTTTTTGGAATTATTCAAATGGAAAGAATACTTCTAAGGGGGGGGGGGGGGGGGGGATGAATTAGAAGTATCTAACTTATTATCCTTTTTTAAATCCTTTAAAACACTTAGCTAAAAATAAATTGCATGCATGTAAACAAATCAAATAACCATCAAATGAACACATGCAAGTAAGCAGTAATAATTGTTTGACCACTTCTGATGGTCTGCCTTATTAAAGGCTTTACACTGTGTCAATAGTGACCTCGTTAAAGGATTTAAAACACTTTATATGAAGTATCGCCCTATTAAAGGATTTAGTCACCTCTTCAAAGAATCTACAAATAGTTGTTAAGCTAACCTATCAACATAGGATTTTCACTGTCTAATACAATTGTTAGAGAGTATTAGAAATCTTTGACCTAATTGCTTACAATCTTCAATTGCTGATTTTAGCCACTTGATCTACTCATTTTGATGTGATCCTTGCTTGATCTAATATTTTTTTATAGCCCTTTTTTTGTTCTAATCAACTAGATATGCAATTGTTGCTCTGTTCCTTTAAGTCTTTCACGCTTCCCACTGAATTTCGCTATAGTTTACCCATACACTATTCTCGTCCACACATACAATGGGTTTTTCATCCTCCTTTTAAAGATTATGAAGACTTAGGGTTAGGTATGGATCTACGATCCATATTGAATCTTTAATTCCCACTCATTCCTTGCACTTTTCTCATTGGTTGCATGCCTTCTCCATTTTTCTTATTGGTTGCATGCCGATTGCATAGGAAATATAAAAGATTCATTCTTATCCTTATTATCCTTCAAGATCCTTCTATGTTGGCTCAAAAAATGGTTTACATATAAGTTTGTGAAGGCACAAACTCATATTTTGATTCTGTGTTACTCGACACATATTGGACTACTAGTGCTCGGCACATGTTTGATCCTAGTTTGCTCGGCACCTATTACATTCTATCTTGTGTGGCACATGCATAGTTCTAGCTCACTCAACACATGAAGCATTCTTACTTGCTCAGCATCAACTATGACTTGGCACTTGATCTTTACTCGACACCTAAAGATCACTCAGCACCTATTGGAATTCTAGCTCAGCACATATAGTGTACTTGACTTCTATATGAAAATTGGTTAAGTTTGTTGACACTCAAATGTCAAAACCATTGCGAGACCAACAATCTCTCCCTTTGACATGAGTGTTAAAAAAACTTAACTAAATGTTATTAATCTGTCCTTATGAGTACATTAATATTTCTACTCTACATATGTACAAAATTTCATAATTTGTTCAAAATACCTTATAACTCCCCCTGAGCTGATTGTGCCTTGTCTATACTTGTAACCAAAATTCTATACTGAATGTACCTAATATTCTTTACCTTTGCCCTATTTCTTTAATTTGTACCTATGTGCTGACCTATTCTATCTTTTGGCTATCTGCAATCTTTCCCCCTTTATTCTTCAAAAGAATGAATGAAAGAATGTAATCAAAATGCTTAGTATTCTCCCCCTTAGTTATATCTTCCTTATTATTTCTCCCCCAAAAAATTATATATATATATATATATATATATATATATATATATATATATATATATATATATATATATATATATATATATATATATATATATATATATATATATATATATATATATATATATATATATATATATATATATATATATATATATATATCTTATCTCTCTTATTTTTATTTCTCCCCCTTTTTGACACTTATGTCAAAGGGTGCTAAGGACTAATACCATATTTCACCAAAAATGTGTTGTTTACCTCCATGATCATCTTTAGAGCTGCATCCCAGTTTTCCAAAGCAATTTCAACTAACTTATGTTGAATGGAAGTCTCTATAGCAAGATGTACAAGCCCATGAAGTATAGAAAGATTAGGATCTTTCTTTAAATTAATTTCAGCATAGACTTGCTCTTTGTGGAGGACCTCCAAATGTGGGGTAATGGAGGACTGAATCTGCATTAAATTGGCCTTAATATTAGCCTCTTCACTAGTAAGTGTAGCTAACTCCTTTTGAGTGTGAAGTAATTGAGAAAAATGCTTCTCACTTTGAGCTGGATCACTTGGTAATTGCATGCTAGAAATCTTAACATTTATCTCCAAGCTCAATATCCTCTGGCTTGTTTCTTGTGTGAAATTGGAAAAATCACACAGCTTTTTATACAGTGAAAAATGTTCTCAAGTATAGTTTTGACCTTTTCAATTTTCTTGGCCAATTCTACCTGTGCGAGTGTTATTTCACTTGATATTTTCTCATTTACCTTTCCCTGAAATTTCCTTTCAGATCACTCCATAAGTTTGACATTTGTGTCCTAGTCTTTGCTTGTCACCTGGTCAACTATATCTAATAATTGTTCCATTATAGACTTTGACTCATCTAGTGACTACAAGCTGAAGTCATCCATGAAGATTTCCTTTATCTCAAGTAGTGCTTGCTTGTGCTTATACTCATTTTTTAGTATTTCTTGCTTCTTTCTTTTGTCCAATGCATTTTGCATCTCTCTAATATGTTCAATACTAATAGTCTTGGAGTCATAGGAAGGGATGACTATCTCTTCATCTAACTCAAGTACTCCATAGTGAAGTACCTAGGTAACCTTGGTTGAGCTCGACCCTGGTGTTGATATTTGTAAAGGTATGGCTTCAATGCTTGGCTTTTGAAGAGTTTTTGTAGGAGTGCCTATTTTTGGTAACTCTACCATTGTCTAAATAGTGGCATGCTCCTCTTCCTTTGACTTATCCTCCTTTTTCTCATTAGACTTCCCTTGATCAATGATAGTTACTTGGGGTGTACCTTGGAGTTGTACTATACGATCAAATGTATCAATCTATCCCGTTGGCCCTATTTTTGTTATGGTTAGTAGTTGTAAATATTGAAGGTGGTTCTTGTGGTTTCACCTTATCTCTTATTGGTGCTACTACTACCTTTTGTAGCTCATATGAACTTACCAATACAAGATTTGTACATAATTGTTCCTATAGAGTTGATTGGTGAAGGATCTTGGAGAGATCCTTTACAGTTAAGGGATTGATGTTCTGAGTAAAATTTTCAGGAATATCTTTCATTTTTATAGCATCTACAGGTGTGATGGTTACATGAGGAGGGCTAGGAGGTGGCAATTGTGTGTCTTGAACACTCTATTCCTCTTGTTGCTACTGCTCAGTTGTTGCCATGTCTTCTCCCTTTTGTGTTTCCTCCTCTCCTTTTTCCTTATCATCTTCCTCTTTCTTCTCTTCATCTCCTTTCTTCTCTTTTTTTCCTTTTGTTGTTTCCTCCTCTTCTACCTTCTCTTCTATTTTCTTTTTCTCCTCTACTGCTTTGGCTTCCTTTTCCTTCTCACTAGCTTTAGCCTTATTTACATCCTTATCCTATCCCTCTTCTTCATCTTTTTCATCAATCAATTTGTATATTGACTTCCACAATTTTGTGGATTTATTTACTACATCCTCAATCTTATTTTGTAGGATGCTGAAGGCTCTATATTTAGGTGTAAATTTTCCACCATGTTTCTTCTTAGCCTTACTTATTTGAACTCTTTTCAGGTCAGGCATCACTTGTGCTAAGGTAGATTCTCTGATCTCCTTCTCCATTTTGAGACAATAATGCCATTTGTTTTCAACTGTCTCATATAACTCCCTAAGCATGGTATTGTCTAGCTCTAGAGGTGTATTCTTAAATTCAGCCATCATGGTATATATAGATTCCTCTATTTTGTTTTTTTCTTCTCTACTTAACTTGTTAAATTCAAGTCTTTTCAAATCAATCAAATCTGCATTTTTAATATTTTCAAAAAAAATATTTATAGCAGATTTGGGAGGATGGCTTACCACTCTAAATTGGCTAATATCCTCTAATTTCGTTCTCTCCTTGTCATCAGAATTTGGTTGTTCAACATACTTTCTTATTTTGTTTTGCACTTCACTAGTCTATTTAGTGGCCTTCTTCTTCTCTTTTGCTTGCTCCTTGGCCTTTTGAGTAGAGGCCCTTGTGGTAGCTCTTGTTACTGGTGTTGGCTTAGCTTGAGTTGTTTCTGTAGTCTTCTTTTTCTCTTTTGGCTAGGCTGGAGGCTGAGTTTTAGCCTTTCTCTTCTTTGACTTGGCTTGTGTAGGTGTTTCCTTGGCTTCTTCTTCATCTACACCTTCCTCCTTATCTTCACCTAAGCCTTGGGTCAACTCCATTTTCCCTTGCCCTTGTTCTTCTTCTTCATCCTCTTCAACACCTACTACCCTTTCAATATCAGCACCAAATTTCTTCTTTATTTTCTTCACCAGTTTATCCTTCTTCTTTAAGGTGGAGATTGTTTTTAGTTCCATATCTACCTTCGAATGCACAGCATCATATGTTCCAAAGTGAGGAGCCTTCTTATCAATCTCCTCTGCAAGTAATGTTGCGATTGCTACCGAGGCTTCATCCACATCAAGTTCATAATCTAATGGTCTTAGCCATCTCACCCTTGGAGCTACTACTTGAATGTAAGTGTAATCAATGTCTACCAAGAAGCATATGTCATTGATATGTTTCTTGGTATTCTCACTCTTTCTTTCATGGATTTCTTAAAATCCTCAAAATAGCTTGTCATTTGGGCTTCAAAGTTGTCACCCATTTGTTCAATGTACTCATTGATTTGAGTGATTTTAGTTTTGTTTGGATTCTAGTTTACCTTTTCAATTGAAGGAAACTCTTCCATGACATAGAAAAATATGCAAACAAGAACTGAACCAAACTTGCATTGAGCACCTTTTGACCTTCTTATTGCTCCTAGGTTCTCATTTATCTACTAAAGCATCAATTATGCTAGATCATATGTATGATCTTTCTTTACAAGCTTATAGGCTACATCAATAGCAATACATGGCATACTTTTTAATCTACTAGATTGGTAGAATTTGTGAGATATCACTCTCACTGCAAAATCTAGAAGAGGATCTATTATGGTATTAATTTTCATACCCCTATCATTCCACTTAGCCTCTGCATTCCTTTCAATGATCTCTTTTGAATCACTTCTCAGGGTCTTAGGCAAATCTAGGGTTGGGAAACCCATAACCCTATGTACTATCCTCTTTGTTATCTTCATAAGTCATGTTTCTAACCATAAACAACCATTGTGTATCCTACTCAAGACAATTCCTATCCATTCTATTTTAAAACCTGTAAGGTAAACTAGGGAATGGGTTAAACCCTTCTTCTCAACTATTTGAAGTTCATCCTTTAGAATTCTATTGTCACCTAGCTTATCATAGGCTTGGAATATCTCAAGGTCACCTATAGCCCCTATCTTGCAATTGTAACACTTCCTTACATCCTGCACCATTACAACCTTGGGTGGAATTATGGACAATACATTGGTAGGGTCGTTCTTGTAGGCTACCTTAGGAATGGATCTAAACTTAGGTTGTTTTACTTCATTACTAACTAGCTGGACCTCATGACTTTCCTTTCCCTTTGGGTTCTTAGAAGTAGAAGCCATTATACTGATGTAGGGTTTCAATATATTAAAAATTTAACACTGTGTAGCTTGGCACTTGATAAATACCTTAGATCAACGAAATTTATGCTGAATCACTGTTGAAATTGGTGCAAAAGGATTCAAGGTTGTTGTTTGATTACTTTTGTACTCTTCTTGTTTTTTCTCTACATTCAAATGGCATAAAAGTGATCAAAATTTGACCTTATACCTTTCAAAACCTAGCATCAAATGCTCAGTGCATACACCTGTAAACTCGGAACTTGAAGGTTTGAACATGACTCAGCTTCCATTGGATTTTGTTCACTTAGCTTCCATTAGATTTACACTTCACTCAGCTTCCATTGACATTTCTCAACTTGACATCAACCATGAACTTGGTCACTATTAGCAACTTAGCATGCACTCAAGCTTTACTCAGCATTTAAGGACAATTTGCAAAAACTTCAAATTTTGACTTGGTATCTTTGCTCATGTTGATTTCTTCTTTGTAGTACTTCTTTGTCTTGGGACTAATGTATGATATAAATTTGTATATCAGTCCCATACACCTATTCATGCTTAGTTGGATGAGTGTGATCACTTGACCTCTTGGGTGAAGTGATCCCTCCATTTGATGTGTTGCATTCATCTTTCTTCTTCAAAGTCTTGTTCATTTTCCTTCTAATTTGTTCAACATCTACCTTCTCTTTTCCTTTGTTGACTTCTAACTTGGGTGCCTTGGACCTTCTTGGGTGATACTTGCTGATATGGCTAGTCTTTAAGAAACTAAAACATGTGTTTTGGCTTAACCACCTGCTATAGTTCCCTCTAAAATGTGTTCTTATGCAGTTCTCAGGAACATGCCCATACTCTTGAAAATAATGATAGCTTTACCTAGTATTGTAATCCCAATTGTAGTGGTCTCCATGATTATTTCTCCTTGTAGGCTAGTTAGGTGTCCATATAGGCTTTGATCTACACTCAAAAGCTCTATGTCGATATTTCTTGCAGTTGTAGCAGTGACCCTCAAATCTTGGTGTCCTCATGGTCTTGGTCCTGCATTCTTGTGTTAGGTGCCCTTGCTTATTACATTTGTGACAATAACCCTTGTTCTTGGGTTTGTCTTGCTGATTGGTCATCCTACTCCTGCATACATTAGCAGTGTGCCCCTTTTTACCATAGAAATGACAAGTAGGTTTAGTGTTATTACCTTTTTTACTCCTTTCTTCTATAGTCTTGGATGATTCTCCTTGTTTAGTGCTAGTGTAACCAAGTCCTGAAGTATCATTACTAGCTCTTGGTGATTTCAGTATCTACTCAAAGTACTTGATAGCCTCATTAGATTTTTTGAAGCTTTCTACAACTTCCTTCTCTATTTTCAAGTCATTTTGTATCTTCAATGTAGAGATCTCAATGTCTTTCACATTCAACTCATGATGTGCATTCATCATCTTGCTTTAAGTGTCAAGTTGCATGTTTGAGATTCCTTCAAACTCAATTGTCATCTCCTCCAGTCTATTGGTAAGATTTCTCTTGTCATCTTCTACCATAACCTTGTCCTCAATGGCTTTCTTCTTCTATTCAATTACTTCACAAAGCATTATGGCTTGCAATTCTTGTTCAAGTTTGAGTATTCTAATTTTTTTTACTTGAGCTCTATTCTTCTCCATCAATTCAGCTATTGCTACATCAAATTCCTTGCAATCTCCAATGGAAAACACTTGTGTGTTGTCAATCTCCTTGTAGTGTGTGTCATTTTCAGCTATGGCTATATCCTTCCTTCTTTTCAAGGACTTTCTCAATTCTTCTCTGGCTTCCTCCAATTTGTGTAGAGCAAGGTGCACATCAATCACTTGATTGTGTATGATCTTCCCAAGTTTAAAGACTTCCATCTTCAGATCTTTTCTCTAAGTTATTAGGCTTTTCCTTTTGAATACCTTACTCTATTACCAATTGTTGGAATTATTCAAATGGGAAGAATACTTCTGAGAGAGGGGGGGGATGGCGAATTAGAAGTATCTAA
This sequence comes from Cupressus sempervirens, assembly GCA_028749045.1. Taxonomy (NCBI): domain Eukaryota; kingdom Viridiplantae; phylum Streptophyta; class Pinopsida; order Cupressales; family Cupressaceae; genus Cupressus; species Cupressus sempervirens. Next base: position 743,220,556 of record CM053785.1, read on the forward strand.
CTTTTATCCTTTTTCAAATCCTTTAAAACACTTAGCTGAAAATGAACAACATGCATGTAAAAAAAACAAATAACCATAAAATGAACACATGCAAGTAAGCACATGACACCAGAATTTAGTAACCTAGAAACCCTCCAAGAATAATAAGGTAAATCTGGGGCGGGGATGATACCCACAAAATCACAAAGGCAATAATTGTTTGACCACTTCTAATGGTCTGCCCTATTAAAGGCCTACCCTATTAAAGACTTTACACTATGTCAATGGTGACCTAGTTAAAGTATTTAAAACACTTTACATGAAGTGTCACATTATTAAAGGATTTAGTCACCTCTTCTACGGATCTACAAAATAGTTGTTAAGCTAACCTATCAACATACAATTTTCACTATCTAATACAATTGCTAGAGAGTATTAGAAATCTTTGACCTAATTTCTTACAATATTCAATTGCTAATTTCAAGCACTTCATCTACTCATTCTGATGTGATCCTTGCTTGATCTAATATCTGTTCATAGCCCTTGTTCTATTCTGATAAACTAGATATGTAATTGTTGCTCAATTCCTCTAAGTCTTTCACACTTCCCATTAAATTTTGCTATAGTTTACCCATACACTATTCTCATCCACACATACAATGGGTTTTTTTCCCTACTTTTAAAGATTATGAAGACTTAGGGTAAGGTATGGATCTACGAATCATATTGAATCTTTAATTCCTACTCATTCCTTGGACTTTTTTCATTGGTTGAATGCTTTTTGCATTTTTCTTATTCGCTGCATGTTGATTGCATAGGAAATATAAAAGATTCATTCTTATCCTTATTATCCTTCGAGATCCTTCTATGTTAGCTCAAAAAATGGTTTACATCTAAGTTTTTTAATGCACAAACTCATATGTTGATTCTATGTTACTCAACATATACTAGACTACTAGTGCTCAGCACATGTTTGATCCTGGTTTTCTCGGCACCTATTAAATTTTGTCTTGCTTGGCAGATGCACAGTTCTAGCTCACTCAGCACATGAAGCATTCTTACTTGCTCAACATCAACTATGACTTGGCACCTATCTATCACTTGGCACTTGATCTTTACTCAGCACCTATTAGAATTCTGGCTCAGTGCATATAGTGTACTCGACTTCTATATGAAAATTGGTTAAGTGTGTTGACACTCAAATGTCAAAACCATTTTGAGACCAACATCTCTTCCTCTCTCCTCCCTTCCTCTCTCCTTTCTCTTTCTATCTCCTCTCTTCACTCTCCTCTGTTCCTCTCTCCTCTCTTTCTCTCTCCTCTAATTCTCTTTCATCACTTTATCTTTATCTCTCCCACCTTCTTTTTTTCTCCTCTATTTCTCTACCCTTCCTCTTTCTCTTTTATCTCTTCCTCTCTCCTTCCCTCCTCTTTTTATTTCTCTTTCTCTGTCCTCTCCTTCTTTTTCATCTCCTTTTCTTTCTCTCTCCTCCCTCTTTCTTTCTCTCCTCTCTTGCTCTTTCATTTGTTTGTCTCTCCCCTTCCTCTGATTCTCTACTCTATTTCTCTCTTACCTTTCTCATTCTCTCTCCTATCTTTCTCTCCACTCCCTTTCTCTCTATCTCTCTCATCCCTTCCTCTTTCTCTTTGTATTCTTCCTCTCTCCTCCCTTCTTTGTTATTTAGATGTTCACTTAAATTTTTGTTTTGTAGATGTTCATTTAAATTAATGTTTACACTTCTTGAATCTCTAACCTCTTATATACTCAACATTTTCCTTTGTCATAGAATTTTATTTTTTATTCTTCAAATCTCTCCTCAACAACAACATAAATTTTTTCCCTTTGGGTCCTTTTATGGTTTACTTTTACCTCTCCAATCTCTAACATAATTAGGATTTAGGAACTCTCTAGAATGTATCATTGATTGAAATCAATGATCTAGAATAGTCTATGTTCCTTAATTCCTTACTGCATTACCATTGGCCTTCTTTGCCTTGAAATTATAAAATAACAAAATCACATTATTCAAGAAATAATTTCAAATATTTTAGTTGGACTGTGAGAATTAGGTTTTTGGCTAAGTATGACCCTTTTTAAAATTAGATTAATAAAAATTGTATGTAGCCTATATTCTACTTGGTAAATAGTTTGTTCTATATATTATCACTTGCTAGTGTCACTCCTCAATTATCTCTTGTTTGGCTCAATGATGTCTTCTGCTTGCCAAGTATAGAATAGCTTGGTGATTACTGATCTTGGTAATAACTATACACTTACTTCACTTTCTTCATTTTCGAGGCATTATATTGTCTTGATTACAATGTTTGTCGATTAACATATTCACATCATCTCTACCATTTTTTGACACTATTTGTAAACAAAATAGCTATAGGAGAAATAGTAAAATGACCTTCTAGTGTGAAAAAAATTGTAACCCACCAAAAAATTTAAAAAGGGGGGGATGCAACGAAAGGAGTTGATAACCATTCTCAAATTTAACCTGGACCAACTTATTCTTATTTTCAAATAATTTATATTAAAACTTATTGTAGTCTGTAATGTCTTTTTCTTTGACACACTCCCTAATGCATTTTTAGATCTGTCAATATTTTGATCAGCTTTAGAGTAACCATGACTTTGATGATTCCTATGGTAACTTGGCCCTTATGCGAAGAATTAACAAATTTAGTAGCAAACTCAATATGGAAACCCCTCATAGACCAAATGCATATGTTCAATTCCACCCTCTTGAAGTACTCACATATTTTCTTATTCAGGACCAACTCCCTATACCCTCTAGGTTCTATCTTCTTAGGAAGGCCACCAATTTCATTTACCCCAACTAAATCCTACACTTCACTATAAATTTTAGACTTTTCCTAAATAATTCTTTTCACCTCTATAGATTTAGTCTCCAAGATAATCCTTACTATGCTTCTAGAAATTAAAACACATTAGACCAATAAACACCAATTAATAGAATTAACATTTTTGATGGGTCTGGTTTGTTGAATAATTACTCCTAGACTAATAATAGAAATGACTAGCTTGCTAAAAAACATTTCATCATGCCTTATGACAAGACACCTATCATTACTAGTATTTCTCCAACACATTTTTCTAATCAAGATTTTTAATTATGGTGATAAATTTTTTTACTTCTACCTAATCACAAAATATTTCAATCTCCCTTTTGTAAGTTACCTTAATGTTACATCAATAAATCATCATTACTAATAAATGTACCAAGAAGGAGATAAAAAAATAGTCGAAAGTAGAAGGTGTTAAATTTAATCCCCATTAAATAGTATTTTCTAAACGTAGCCATCTAAATATAATCCATTTGAAAATTATTATAGAGTCACCCAATACAAATTTTCCTGTGGTTAACTTTTTTTAAATTGAGGTCTTTCAAAATTATTCTATCACTTATATATCTTTATAAACATTGGATGCTAGCTAAGATAAACAAGAAAGTTATAAACTAGTGAAAGCTGGAATGCTTGCTCAACATCCTACCATAATTAAAGATTTATGTGATTTTCCTTGTCATTAAAAGAATATTATTTAACTTTCAACTACAATCTCCAACATTCACCTCTTTCCACTCATTGAAATTCAAGCCCAAACTAGCCAAACAATTGAGTGCTTTAGTTTCTTCCCTCAAAGTGTCCTATATTTTAATATTATAGAAATTAGAGATCATTTTACTATATTTTTCCAATAAACATAAAAGTCTCTAGTGATATCACACCTTAGTTTGTAGGATATCAATTATAAGCTCAGAGTTGCCTTCCAGAATAATATTGGCTACTATACAATCCTTCGCAATCTTAATGCCAGTCCATATTTCCTCCCCTTTAGAGTAGTATAATTGATTCCCATGCGTTCAAAATATCACATTATCAAATTGTCCTCATAGTATTTTACATTATATTTCACCTTGTCTATTTTTGGTGCTTTCCACTTAGTTAACTTTCATCTCCAAATACTATTCTAGCTTAGATTAATGATCCTTTGGTTAAATTTCCATTTCTATTTTATTCTTAAGTAAAAATATCCAAGTAACATAGTTCAGTTGATAAAGGACACAATGTTAATTTTCTCTCTAATCAATCTCTTAAGAACATAGAAAACTGATAATCTTAGTTTTAGTTTGTCTCTAAAAGTTTTGTTATTTGTCTCTGTCCATAAGATACATGCAATCATACATAGAATCAAAAGCTATAGATTTTTAAGAATAGGATGGAGAGGGGGAGGGGGGGAATTTCTTTAAAATAATATCAACGAGGGTAAAGTTATTCGCGTAACCCAAGTTGTCTGTAGTGAGGACAACACAAGAATCCATGGGTCACTAGAAAAAGGAACAAAGAATATGTGAGTGGTCTATAGACTTGGCATCACTCTCACACAAGAAAACCATATTAGGAATCATGAAACCTCTTTTGGTTAAGTTTTCCAAAGTGACTATTTTATGTCAACTACCTCCCTCAAAAACTAATTGATCTTAGGAGCCAGATTACAAATCCCAAAACACTTTTGGAAAGGATCGTTACCTTTATTAAATCTATGGGAGAAGAAACTAAATCTAATCAAGAATGATTCATTATTTTCATGTCTCAAAATCTATCTACACTCCTCAACCCAATAAAATAAGATCATGTTTGGAAGGAAATCAATAATAGAATTAACATCCTCCCTCTGGATATTAGGAGTTCTTCTTATTCCCCTACATCTCTCCTAAAGAGTTAAAATATTGATCAATGTAGATTTACCATCAACCCACTTCAGATAGTCATCTACCTTCTCCCCAATAGAAGCAATGAGCCAATCTTAAAGAATTAAATTGAAGAAGAAACCCTTGTGAGGGAACTCATCCTTCCATAAGTTTGACAAAAAGAGAGCCTTTACATCATTACCACTAAGCATTCTACTACCTCTTATTAAATTATCTTTAGTTTTTGTGAGAGTCTTCCATAATGGATAGAAGTTCTTATCAAGGAAGTTATCAAAGGGACTATAAGACGTGTACTTAGCACACAAAACTTTGGTCCAATATTTATTCCCTTCTTGAATGGCCCAACCCACCTTAGTCATAAGAGCTTTATTAGTTTCCTTGATACTTCTAATTCCTAGCCCAACCACATATTTAGTCAACTAGATTCCATCCCACCCAACTAGTTACATTTTTTGTTTCTTTTCATCCCCCATCTAAAGGAATCTTTTTTTTTTTAAAATCTCTAAATCCTTAGCCACCTTGGAAGGCATTTGAGACATGGACATAAAATAGATAGGGATTCTCTGCAAGCATGATTTGAGAAGCTAAAGAATTTCCCCATAATGAGGAGTGTCCCTTTCCACCAAGACATCTCTCTATGGAACCTTTTTACTAGGCTATTCAAAATGAGAGAGGGGGGAATCTAAAGAGAAGGGAAAACCAAAATAAGTATCTAGAGTATAGGAAACTTTATAATATAGAATAGAGGAAATCTTATCTTGAACCTCCATGCTAGTGGTAAAAAATAAAATGTTACTCTTCTAAAAAATTATGTACTAACTAGAGAGAGAAGCATGGGAAGAGAGAAGAGACTTCCAACTCTCACCTTCAAAGATAATGGATTCCCCAAAGAGTATATTGTAATCAAAAAACTATTGATGAGTGAAAGGTGGAAGTCTAGAGGTTTCCTTCACCCCTCATATAGATTCATGTAATGTAAATTTTCTAAAATTCCTACCAAGGACCTATGGTACTAACATAAAAAGATATGGTGAATGTGGATCAACCTCTCTTATACCAATGGCCATAGAAAAGAAACTAGAAGGGGAACCATTCACTAGCACAACATACTTAGTATTCATCAAACAACTCATAATCATCTTATGGAATTTCCATTTGAAACCATATTTGATAAGAACCACTTCAAGGAAACTCTATTTAATCATGTCATATTATTTAGAGATATCAAGATTAAGATCCATACTAGCTCATTTATTGGATTCCATAGGTTGGATCATCTCATGTTGTGTGATAAGAACATCTTTAATGCATCTCCCTCCCACAAAACATTTTTGGTTTTTTGATACAAGTTTCTCTAGAATATTCTTCATCTTTTTAACCATAACTTTAGAAATAATTTTGTAAATTGTGTTACAAAAGCTTATGGATTGAAGTCAATCGTCAATTTTAGGTCTTCCTTATTGGGTATAAGAGAAATATTGGTATAATTAAGTTTATCATCTAGATCTTTTTCTCTTAAGTAGTAATATACTTCTTTCAAGACATATCCTCTAACAATGCCCCACTATTCTCTAAAGAAGGCTAGTGGGAATCCATATAGGCATGAGGATTTGAGGCTTGGAATTAGAGAAAAACATGTTTTATCTTCTCTAAACAAAATTTAATTGAAAGGTTATTATTTTTCTCATTTGAGAATACAAGATGAATATAATCAAGGAGATCATCTGGGTCTATTAGGTTCTAATCTAAATGACCCATGTCCAAACAGTAGTCAATAGCGTTGATATTAATGTCTTCATTTTCAATGACTATAGATCCCTTTGGGAGAGTGAGTGATTTTATTATAAATCTACTTTTGTAATTTAGAGTGGGCTGGTGGAAGAAGCTTGTATTTTTTACCCAATCCTTTAGTCATTGAATGATAGATTTTTGTTTCCAACATATCTTGTTTCGGTTAGAGAGTCTAAGACATTAGTCCCTTAGGTGTCTCTCTTCATGGCTAAGTAAACTATCCTCATTGTATGATTCTATCCAAAACTTCACTTCTTCTATTATATTAAGTAATATGTGTTCCTTTCAAAGATAGTACCAAGTGAAGATTTATTCCATTTCTTAACATTTTCCTTTATCTCTCCTAGTTAGGAGCACAAGTTAAACATCAATAAATCCACAACATGGGTATGTCACCAATTTATCATAAAATCATGGATATGGAAGTGGTAGGTCCATATGTTTCCAAATCTAAAAGGGAAAAGAACCTTCCTATCAATTCTCCACTCCAAAAGGATTACATTGTGGTCTGAGCCATCCCTCATCTCAACTTCTAAGTGGAACTCATGTAAATTATTCTAGTTAGAGGATAGTTGAATATGTCTATCCTCACCTAGATTAGACTTTTGTCCTACCTACAATTAGTTTAGGTAAAATGGGTTCCTCTAAGGTCCAAATCAATTAGACTACAACTTAAAATAAACTCCCCAAGATTCACCATAGTATTTGTGTTGTTTACATTGCATCCTATATTTTCTAATGAGTAGATGGAAGAGTTTAAATCCCTAGCTATCATCCATTTAATATTAATATTGTATCCCATATGGTCTACTAGAGAACTCAGAAACTACTTTAATGACCTCTATTATTAGGAGCATAAATGTTCACAATATTACGCAAACATCTTGACCTAAAGTTTTATTCTTGGTCTAGATAATTTCCAAACCACCAAATTCCCTATTAGAGTCCGTCACTTCCTAGTCCACATATAGCTAGATTTTATTAGCTACCTTTTGAAAACCCACCCTTTGAATTTTCATTTCCTAAATGAGAAGTATTTCAACCCTAAACTCTTGTAAATCACACTTCGACATGTATTTATTCATCATTATTTTGAGACCTCTCAAATTTCATGACAACATTTTCATATTAGAAAAACTAAAGGGACAAAACTAAATAGTAATGAAAAGAGAAACCACACCATAGGCTTTACCTAACATATCCTCAAAGCCTGATCATTATTTTGTGAGATCCCAATAAAGCATGTTGTCTAGAAAGACTTATCTTTTTTATAAAATGTTTAGGGTGTGGATATTTTCCTATAAATTTAACCAATCTTCTATATCTTTCCACATCTAACTTGTTCCTCTTATTTTTATCTACAACCATCAACTAAAATTCCTTGAAAAGGTATCCATAAACAACAAAGTAAAAAGAGAACTTAGGGGTAGTAGAAACCCCTAGAATAGAGAGTTATTCATGTAGGTTAGGAGATCTATTTGCCTCTTAATTTATATGAAAAATAAGTTGAGATGACATTACTAAAATTCAAGAATGCAAAGTATTTGAGTTCCTACAGTTCTATCTGAGTGAGCCCACTAGAAGGGACACTAAACAAGGAGGTTTTTTTCACCACATCATTTAGGATTTTATGCTAAGAGGGGGTGCACAAGGAACATGTAGTAATATTAAGGGACGCCCCTAGGGGGGTTGGGCTATGAGAGGATAATATGGCATGATGAGGAAGCCTCAGCGAATTGCAAGGGGGGACTAGCAAGGAGAGTGGCTAAAACTATAAGCTAAGGAGGAAAAAAATGAACTTTCAACTTAGAAAGGGAATTGTTATTCATATGTACAAACCTTTTTTAGTTTAAATAGAAAAAAAAAATCCTTTTCATATTCTAGAAGTTGGACATAATATCCATATTTAGAATCAAACATGATAAAGATATGCAACATCGAGTTGATTACTAGATTGTCACAACTCATTGCAAAAAGAATATGAGATTTAATATACATAACTTGTTATGTTGTTAAGAGGGACTGAAATACTTTGCTATACCTGTGAAAATCTCATTATTCCAAAATTCTAGGAGGAGGTTGGGTAACTTGACCCACATGGGAGCCATTACCCTAAGATTAGTACTAAGATCCAACCTAGTTTTCCACTTGCAAACTAACAAAATATTCCTCAAGTTAGAACCTAGGAAACAAGAGCCACTTGAAATGAAAAAAAAAAGGTCTTCTCTATTACAGAACAAGAACATGAACATTTCATTTAAGAGGGAATTGTTTCTCACACTACCTGTTAGGGTCTAATTTGAAGCTACCCATTTCCTAAGTTGGTTGACTAAGGGTCTAAAGAGAAGGAATCTTCCCTCTAGGGTAAATTGCATGCCATGAACCATCCCTTCCATAATATCACCAAAAATAAGGATAGTGGTGCCTTTAGAAAAACAAGAAATTTTAGGCTTAGGATGTATCTTACTTGGTGAAGAGGCCATCCTTATAAATTTTGTGGAAAATAGAACACAAGTTCCAAGAAGGCTAGCCAAAGAGTCCTTGCCATCAAGACCAATATTAGTGTTAGTAGAAGATGAATGGATTGAGGCCTTAGTCAATGAGACTAAATAAGCAATAGCCAAGCTAGCAATAGCCTCACCGGGCATTAGCTTCATCTTAGTTTCCTGAGAAGGTCCAAAATTAGGAAAGGAGGGCAATGTGGGGAGTGGATAACCCCCAACACCTCCTCCAAGGAGAAACATTACGAAGAAGAGTCAAGCACCAAGTGAATCAAAGCACAAGAGTTGTAGAGTAGGGTCAAATGAATAAAAAAAAAAGTGTTTAGAGAGGCATAAAATTATAATAGTATTATAGATTTAATTTCATCTACACATTTTCTTTCCCCTTACAACTCAACTACATTTCTTATGTCAACTAAGTAGAATACAACCTAAACTGATGTTTCAAGTTATGTTATTAATTTCCACAATCTATATGAATTTAGTGAACCATTTTGGATTTGATAGTGTGATTTTTTTATTATCAATGTTTTGGATCATATTTTATTATATATCATTGTAAAATCTTAAAGAAACTATAAAAAGTCATTTACAAAATAATGCTTCAAGAAACATACCATCACACAATATTCTCAATTGTTGAATAAATATATTACTTTCTAAAATATTTCATGGAATAAAAAAATTAGGTCCACTATTAAATCATATTTTTGTATCCTTGTGTAGACTACCATTAATCATTTTCTTGAACATATACATGAAAACACCTATTGATAATTGTTTCTAAATACCCAAGAACTTTAGGCCCATTTTTAACTTATACTATGTCTTGTCCTTATCAGAATGTCATTACTTCAACATAAACACAATAGCATCAATTGGAAACCACTTCTAGAAGCCCAAGAACTTCCAAATATTAGCCTCATGATATGGATCTTTCTTACAATAAAATTTATTGCTTTAACATTTTATATCACTTTATAATTGTTGTCACATTCAATACAATAGACATTTCAATATATTAGTTAGAAAACCAAACTTAATGATAAAGATATTTCGTAGCGTAAAATGTATCACTTGCACCTTCTACATAATCTCTCAAGGAGTCACAATTACATTAACAACCACCTTCATATGTCCAAGGACGTCTAAATACTAATTGATATTGAAAGATCTCTCTTACCATAAAGTTTATTATTTTTTAACATTTTATATATAATTGTGTAATGAAAGTCACATCTACTTTGAATTTTTTGATTTCCTAGTAACTTAATGTGTAATATTATAGTATATTTATGTTTTGTGAATTTAAAATGCCACCCTTATTTATTGTAATACACAGGACTTACTTTCACTATTAAAATGTTCTTAAATGTGATCCAACTAGATGACATAGTCTATTATCTTTTTCCAAGCTTATTCAATCACCAACGTTACTAGCTTGCAAGTAGTCATTCCCATAGAGATTAGTCTCCCTCTAGGAAAGGGCTTGGACGTGAAAAATGTCCCTAATTTATATATTTAAAAAAGGCTATTTTTAATACAAGGAAGATGACTTGATTATCATGCATCCTAATTTCAGAGTTCTCAATCTTTTCTTATGACTATGGTTTTGGGGCTGCATCATCAAACATAATGCCACAATAATATGCATTTTGCCAATTTATCCAAAACCACCCCCAAAAAAGTGAGACCACTGTTTGTGCAAAAGAGACCGTCGCACGATTGGTTCCTTTTATAGAACAAAGCATGTATTTCATTTAATTATTGGTAGCCAACATCAGGAGTAAAGTTGTAACTGTTTATACAATGCTAATGCCACATCAACGTGCATTTTGTTAAGGTGTCCAAAGAAGCCCAAAGAAAAGTGTGACCAATGCTTATGCAAAAGAGACACCCATATTTGAGCAGGTAATGTGGGATCACATGATTAATTGTTTTTTATATAAAAAATAGATTTAATTATGAGTAATCATCATCAATAATAACTATCTTAAAGTTACAGCCATAGATACAATGCTGTAAAAAATATTTGATATTAAATCATCAAATATAGATATTAAATTAACCAACGTAAATATCAATTGTAACAACTCCTATCAGAGTCATTACAAGTCATTCAGATGCTACGTTCAAGAGAAACGCTATTTTCCCAATTGTGACATTCTACCATCCCATCGCAAGAGCCAAACTGAAATTATTAAATAGTCAGCCGTTCTCATTGCTATAACTAGAATCGTTTATTCAACGTCATTGCTCTATACCATTTTAAACTAAACAAGACGAGATAGATTACGGCTTAAAATGACTGTCCTCGCTGCAGTTTACTTCCAGTCAGATTTTGTTCAAAGAAGTACACGTTGCAGCATAATCACGGACCTACTAAATCTTTTGAATGATCTTTCGTGCATCTGAATAACCAGCCATTCTCATTAACCTTTTATCACTCTTCCAATTGTTAACGACACACACAAAATTTAATATTACCTCTTCTTTTAACCAATTCAAAGTACTTTGCAGCACAGACTAAGCAGCCTCGATGCAACTCCCTTCAGTCAGATATTCAATGTATCATTATGATGCAAGAAGAGCTTATTTCGGAAAGCTTTTGCTTCATCATTTTTTATAACTGCGAGTTCTTTGAAAATACGAGTTCTTTAGGAATTAGATTAACTTTCGGTCGAAGAAGTTAATTCAGATTTAGATAAATCATAGTTTCATAATTTCGTTTCAGATCGATCTTATTACATTTTCACATCTAATGGCAAATCAAACTTATGAAAGATGTAAAATCCTAAAATTGATAATGCTGACTGTCGTATATATCTTAGGAAAAATACTGTACGACTTCATTTTGAACTATACTTCCCATTATACAAAAGTTATAAGCCTGCAATTGTGATACCTAGTTGCATACCAAGGACTTTTCTTGTGACTTTTATATTCATTTTAATACGATTAATGTTTATCCGAGGATATGCACGCTTTTTAATAATGTGGGGCACATTTCTTACAATTTAGATTGCTCTTGTTTGACGCATCTCCTATAAAACCTATTTTAAATTAGTTTGATGGTGGGGAATTTGTCATTTTAAAAAGAGTCATAAATTTAAATTCCCTTCAGGGTGGGATATGGGTATGTGCAGGATCATGGTGTGCCAAAAAGTGGCGATCTGAAAAAATGTAGTTCTGAAATGCCTCAAAGAATTTCAAAATCTATTCCCACTTTTTTCGCACCCATCCTGATACTAAATGAAAGCAATTAATACCTTTATAATTCCTACTATATCTTTCAATACCAACCTTATATAGTCATCTTTAAAACATCCCGAAAATGTGTTTTTGGCATGTTCTTATGTGTTTTTTACTTCAAGCATGTAGCTGACGACTTTTTTTAAATCAAAATTTGATGTAATGAAAAGGGTTTCTTAAGAATGTTCTTAGCTTTTCATAAATGTAAGTTTTGTCAAATTACGAGTTCAATAAGTAATTATTACTTATTTTCTAATGGAGTTAGCTACAAAGTGTTGATTGACATACTGGTTGAAAAATAGCTATAACTTTCAAACCGTATAAGATTTGTGAAATCCAAAAGATGTGTCACATTCTATGCTTTGACTAGTATAAGAAAAAAAAAAAAAAAAAACTTAATTTTGATTTTTTTTGAACTAGTTAAGGTGGTCAGACACGGGATTTTTTTAATTATGAAAATAGTATAGTAGAAAATTCATAATTAATTATTTATTTGGAATAAAAAATTTTAAAAATATGTGTCACATCTAGGCATGAGTCTACTTTTTATATCTAAAATTATATTTAAAAATATTATCATTTGATTATGATTAAGGTGGTCAGACATACACCTACTTTTTATTTTTGCCCTGAAATTTTTGTAGTACTGCATTAAAATCCAAATTTTTGACCAATCAAATAATTTTTTCTCCAGATAAGGCCTTGTAGTTTAAAAACTAGATTCAATTTCCTACAGATTATTTTCTTACAACTTTTTGATATAAAGTCCAGAACCACTTTAAAATTATGTGTCAAGTTGACATAACCCTGATTTGCTGGTTTTTCACTGCCACTTAAGGCCATAGTTTAGTACACCATGATCCTGCACATACCCATATGTATGTCTATATTTGATGTGCATTTAGCTGCACAAGAAATATCAAGTAACTTCTCATACACTATAATCTATTTATATTTTTGGTGCAGGAGTACCTAGCGTTTGGTTGAGAAAACTTTTGAGGTTTTTGAGTGTAATGACCTTAGCCAGGTCATAAGTGAAATAAGTATCATAAGAAGGTTCACTAAGTGTGTTTTAGGGAGTTTGATAGTGAATGTGTGTGTCAATGTAAACTTGGGTAAGAAATTGTCTATGGTGGCAAAAGTTGCTAGATAAGCCAAACATGGCACAATAGGTGTTATAACTACAATATGCATAGAATGGATCAAATTTGTGTTAGACATATTTTAGGCATGATTTTAAGGCATCATACACCAATTGGAGTTGAGCTTGTATGAAAAAATGCAAAATTGACAAAGATTATAATGCATCTCCCTCCCACAAAGCCTTTTTGGTTTTTAGATACAAGTTTCTCCATAAGGTTCTTCATCTTTTTAACCATAACTATAGAGATAATTTTGTATACTATGTTACACATGCTTATGGATTGAAAGTCACTTGTCAATTTTGGGTCTTCCTTCTTGTGTATAAGAGCAATATTTATATAATAAAGCTTATCAGCTAGAGCTCCCACTCTTAAGAAGTGACATATTACTTCCAAGACATATCCTCTAACAATGCACCACTATTTTTTAAAGCTCACTAGTGGGAAGCCATTTAGGTAAGAGGATTTCAGACTTAGAATTAGAGAGAAGCATGTTTGACCTTCTCTAACCAAAATTTAATTTTAAGGTTATTATTTTTCTCAGTTGAGACTACAAGATGAATATAATCAGGGAGATCATCTTGGTCTCTTAGGCTCTAGTCTAGATTACCCCAGTCCAAATAGTAGTTAATAGCCTTGATACTAATGTCTTCTTTTTCAATGACTATAAATCCCTTAGGGAGACTAAGTGATTTGATTTCTATTTTTACTTTTGTAATTTAGAGTGAGCTGGTGGAAGAACCTTGTATTTTTCACCCAATCCTTTAGTCATTGAACTCTATATTTTTGTTTCCAATATATCTTGTTTTGTTTAGAGAGTCTAAGCCATCAGTCCTGTAGGTGTCTCTCTTCATGGCCAGGTAAATTATCCTCATTGTATGATTCTATCTAAAAATTCACTTCTTATAGTATATTAAGTAATTTTTTTTCCTTTCAAAAATAGTACCAAATGAAGATTTATTCCATTTCTTAACTTTTTCCTTTATCTCTTTCACTTTGGAGTACAAGTTAATCATCAATAAATCCACAACATGAGCATGTCAAAAAAAATTCATAAAATCATGGAGATGGGATGATAGATCCACATGTTTTCAAATCTAAAAGGGGAAAGAACCCTTCTACCAACTTTCCACTCCAAAAGGATTGCATTGTGGTCTAAGCTAGTCCTCATCTCAACTTCTACGTGCAAGTCATCTAAATTATTCTAGTTAGATGATAAGTGAATTTTTCTAAGCTCCCCTAGATTAGACTATTGTCCTACCTACAAATAATTTAGGTAAAATAGGTTCCTCTAAGATCCAAATCAATTAGACTATAATTTAAAATAAACCCCCCAAGATTCACCATACTATTTGTGTTGTCTACATTTCCGTCTAGATTCTCTAATGAGTAGAGGAGAGAGTTGAAATCCCTATCTATCATCCATTTAATATTAATATTGATCCTTTATCTAGTTTTCTAGATATCTCCAAAACTATTTTAGTGACCTCTATTGTTAGGAGCATAAAGGTTTGCAATAAATTACACAACCATCTTGAGGAAATGTCATAATAGGAGATGAAGAGAGAATTAGGGAAATAATTCTTAAGAGCACCTAAAGTTTTTTCTCTCATTTTAGATAATTTACAAATGAACAAATGGTCCATTAGAATCCACAACCTGATATTCCACATATGGCTATATTTTACTAGCCACCTTTTCAAAACCCACCCTTTTCATTTTTGTTTCCCAATTGAGAAGCATATCAACCCTAAACTTCTATAAATCACACTTGAGAGCATGTTTTTGTTCATCATTCTATTGAGACCTCTTAGATTTCATGACAACATTTTCATGTTCAAAAAATTAGAGGGACAAAATTGAACAGTCATGAAAATAGAAACCATGGGACATGCTTTACCTAACATATCCTCAAAGCTTGATCATGACATAGGGAGGGATTAGATAACTAAGGCCAAAGGCGCACCCAACTATTCAAGCCACCTACAAGAGTAAATATAGCAAAAATCAACATAAATAATGGCCACTAGAGGAGTTAAAAGAGCCAAATGTGCTTTATAGATTCATCAAATATCAATATGCATGCCCAGTTGTAAGGCCTTCTAGGTTACGGCTGACATGACAATTCAAACTTCAATTTTCAATGACATACTTCAATTCCAACTTTTCTTCTGTTCTTCCTACTCTACTTTGATACCCTAAAACTCTACCCAAGATCCCATTTAATTCATACACATCTAAAAGTCAGCTTGTTTGCAAATACCACTAATTAAACCCTTACATTAAATTCCAAAAAAACCCACAAGTTGAATCTCACAAAATAGCTATCACAAAATTAAATGCAAAGGTTAGATCCAACTAGAAACTGCACATAGACAAAATTGGTAAAGGAAGACTGAAACAAAATGTTGTAACTAGGTGAACTCGACAACCAAAGGAACTTGGAAATCAAAGGAAGTTGGAAACCACGTCACAGTCGGCAACCAAAGGAACTTGGTACCAACTCTAAACTTGGCAACCAAAGGAACTCAACAAATACTCTAAACTCAGCAATGAAAGGAACTCAATGACCAAAGGATAACTCAACAGCAACTATAAACTCAAAAAAAATAGAGAACTTGGTAATCCAAGGCATTGCAACTCGAAAGCAACTAAGAAACTCAAAAAATATGTAGGATAGAAATGCAATCCAAGATGCTAGTACATCGGACAACCAAGGTTGAAATAAATGATTCTCCTAAATCATTGAGATGTCACAAACTAACTTGAATCCAACTTAGAGTGGGAAATCCATGTAGCATCTTCAACTAGCTTTTTCTTTCACTTTACCAAATACTCATAGTAATCTTTTCCTCTTGTACTCTTACTAGCTCTCTAATCTAGTATCTATTCAGCCTCTTCAATTTGCTTTGTAGGATAATTATTTGATACTAAAACTTCATCATATGGCTCATGATATTTATACAAATCAGCAACATTGAATATAGGAGATATATCCATGCCATCAAGTAACTTGATTTCATAAGCATTACCACTGTCAAACTTCTTCAAGATCTTACAAGGTCCAAACTTCTTCATCTTCAACTTATTGTGTGTTCCAATAGGAAATCATCCTTTCTTCAAATGAACCATAACCTCATCACCAAACATTAAAAATATGATGTTTCCAGATTTATCAGCATTCTCCTTATACTTTAGATTACTTTGTGAAGGTTAAGATCCTCTTGGATGGGTAGCTTGAGGCCATTCATATACTTTGCAAGTTTTTCTTCCTCATCCTCTACTATGTTGGTTTTTATACACAACTTAAAGAACTCCTCTATATAGGAACTAACATCTAGATCCTTTTGTTTCAAACTTTGTTTTCTCCTATGGATTTGCACCCCATAGTCTTTAGGCTCATATGTTTCTCTGATTAGTGCCACCATTCTATCCCAAGAAGAAATCATGTTTCTTCCTTTCTTCACCCTCTCAGTCTAGATGAACGTCCACCAAGATAGGGTTGCTCCCTTTAACTTGGACTTTTCCATTTTTACCCTCTACCTCTCTAGAATTTCCTCACACTCAAAGAAACTATTTAGGGCCTCAATCCAATCTAAGGCCACATCAGCATTCATCTTGTAATTGAAAGTGGGCAATTGCAACTTCCCCTACATGGTTCTCTTCTCTATAGACTTGAGAACATTCAAAAGAGGCATTTGTTCTACAGGTACTTCACCATCTTCCTAAAGGTCTTCAACCTTAGTATTCTATTCTTCTTCAGATTGTGCCCCATTTTTTTGTCCAACTTGCTTTCAAGTTCCTTCAATCTCTTTGCTAGAGCAGCATTAGTTGCACCTTTTTTCTCCCATTATCTTTGCTAGTTCAGCATTGGATACCCTTTTAGGTATTTCTTCTTCTTCTTTAGCAAGAGGCATGGCTCTGATATCACTTGATGCAATGAAGTCTAGTGAGTTAGATCAAATGATGATCAACTGTCCTAAGACCTCTTCGTTGAAGTTTTGTCAACCAAATAGATGGTATGATGATCAAAAGTGAAAGCACCAATCACAAGTTCTTTGGGGATGATGTTAGGTTATCACAACCACTCACCAAAATAGGGAAAAACCCCAATCACAAGGGAACCCTACAAATAAGACAACTTATCACAAGTTGCTCACAATGCACTGTTTCACCAATTTTTGTAAAAGACCCCTAAAAATCATGAAATGATTAGGGAAGACTCATACACAAGTGAATGGTATATTTAGTTCATAAATGGAATGGTCCAATGGTTAAAATCAAACTATGAAACTTTTAGCACATAGTTGCTTTACAAAACCACTAAAAAGGCTAGTAGCCCTTTTTGATGAAAAAATGACTTACTTGCAAATAACACTACACAACCCAAGGAAAAAAATCATATAATGAGATTCCATTTTGGGTTTTACCAAAAATTTTGAAGCATCAAGGTTGGATGAAATTAACAAATAGGGTTTTGTTCAATATCTCACATAGTCAATTAGGCCTATTAGGTCTCTATTAATAAGGAAGGTACATGTTCTAGAGCCCCAGTATGAAAAAAAAATTATGACATGAGAAGGCAGGCATGAAAAAGTCACAATCCCAAATTCAAGCCTTGGTGCCAACTTTGGAACAAGTTATGGGAGTTGTTGCATTCATTTTCTAGCATGCACATGGGTCTTACATGCCTAGGACATCAAATATCTAATGGTTCCCCACAAGTGCAACTCTAAAACCAAATGCATCTTAAAATACATATAAAACACTAGGATGCCACAAAATTTCATTATATTCCTATGGTGAAATCCCTCGTTATGACCAAAAATTCTTAAAACACTAGGTTAGCAACTTATTCAAACCTACTTGTGCAAAAATATGAATATCTTGAGTTTCGTGATAGGTGGAGACTTCAAATAAAATGAATTAAAAATATATCTCATTCACCTATCTAGAAATGTGGGTTTCAACCCATGGAGCATCTATATAGGTTTGTATACTATGTTAAAATAGTCTAATTGTAGGAAAACAGGGTAATTTATTGATTCAAAATGTGTAAGTACATCTCATTTACTATCAACCACCTAAAATGGATTCTTATAGGTCTCAAAATGGTCACAAAAAAATTTCAAACCTATTTGTGGCCATTGGGAATGGTTTTGCATTAGTTTTCAAAAAGTTGCTAAAAGTTGCTTGACAACTTTTGAGCAATTTTGCATTATGTTTTTTACAATTTTTGCAACTACATGCAAAATTCCATGAAGACTAATCTAAATGATCCAAATAGGACCAAAAAATTTTTTAAAAAATGAAAATATGCAAAATCCTAACTTTTTGGGCTCTCTGACCATCTTTGACCATAGTTGACCAAGGGCTTTTATAATGTGCCAATATTCGAACTAGGTCTTCCAATTTAGTATAGATACCTAAATGATAGTTCTAACCTATTCTAGATGTTCCTAGGACTTTGATGAGTCATCATTTATTGTGGGTGCTCCTACACCATACTCATGAAAGTATTAGGTGCAGTAGTGAAACCAAAAGGCATCACCAACCATTCATACAAACCATCTTTTGTCTTGAAAGTAATCATCCATTAATCAGCTTCTCTAATTCTAATCTAATGATAGCCACTCTTTAAATAAATTTTGGTAAAATAGTTTTCTCCACTCAAACACTCCATTACGTTATCCATCCTCAGCATATGAAACCTATATTTGACTATGATATTTTTAATAGCTCTAGAATGAGTACACATTCTCCACTCTACATTCTTCTTAGGTGCTAATATAGTAGGTAGAATAGATATACTCAAAATTTCTCTAAGAAAACCTTTCTACAACAACTCATGCACTTGTTTGTTAAGTTCTTCATTTTCAGGATGTGTCAACCTATATAGTTCTTTATTTCGAAAACTAGCGCTAAGAATTGGATCTGTGCAATGAATTATACTTCTCATAGGAGGTAAACCATAAGGTATATCCTCTACAACAATATCCTTATACTCATTCAATAATTTTTAAATTTCCACTAGCACTAAGTCAATACTACCAGTTTCTTGTATCACTTGATTACCATCAACTTCTGTCACTCAATTATTACTAACTAGCACTTAGTTAGCACTATTTTCTGATGCTCGGTTGCTACTAGAAAACCTCAGTCTCTTAGGAATTATGGAAAAATATATTTGATTCTTCTTCATTTACTTTTCAAGTCACTTTCCATTAACCATACAAATCTCACAGTAGTACAATTAGCCTCGTCTGGGCTTTCAATCAAAGGCAGCAATATTCTCTTTTTCCCATTCACCCAAAGAGTATATTGATTCAATATCTCATCATGTATAGCATATCCATCATATTTCCAAGGCCTACCAAACAAAATATGACAATAATATATAGGCATAATATTACACAAAATTTCATCAAAATAATGTCCAATCTTAAACTTCACAATACATTGTCCACTTACCAATATATTATGCTCATCTTTGACATATGAAACATGATAAGGTTTAGGATGCTTCAACCTCTACAACTAAAACTTTGTAATCAATTATTCTAATGCCAAATTTGTAGAACTTTCACTATCACCTTGCAACATTCTCTAGCCATCTTACATATGGTCTTGAAAAGACTTCTCCTTAGGACAAGTTCTTCTTCACTTCCCTTATTACATAAGGTTATTCTCACCATCATATTTTCTCCAGCCTCAAGTCTACTAGGTGCACCCTCATTGTCTCCTTGAACCACAACATTTATGTCAGCTTGCCCACTTTCAAAGGATCTACACTCAAAAAATCTATGCCCTTATTTACCACATCTAAAATAATTACCATGAAAACCACCTCTAGAATAAGAATTACCTCTTCCTTGGTAAGAACTAGTACCTCCTCGGTAACAATCACCACCGTTCCACTTGGTCTTTCCTTCGTCATCATTCTTCCATTTCAGGTTTTCCCTTATCTTGCACATAATTTTCAAATCTACCACCTTCTCCATAAGATCTACCTCCGCCTCTCTAGAATCTTCCACCTCTACCTCTTTGTATTTTTTCATGCTTCTTTATCAAGATTTCCTCACCTTTCAAGCCATATTGATACGCTTCCTCTACTCTTTCCAATTTGACAAAACTTATCTCATCTTGAATCCTAGATCTTTATCCATTTATGCACCTTGAATTTTTCTCAACATCATCATCCACATGTCTAGATCTAATGTTCAATCTATAGAATTCCTCAATATACTCCTCCATAGTCATGTCTCTTTGTCTCAAATTTTACATCTTTCTCAACAAGCTAACTTGGTAATCAACAAAAAGGAACTTGTTCTTTACCTTGTTCACCATTTTTGGTCAAGTCTTGATCTTCTCCTTTCCTCTCCTTTGTCTATCAGTTTGCATATGCTCCCACACAGATAACTAGGTAAATAAAGGACCAAACAAAATATTGTAGCTCGACAAACTTGACAACCAAAGGAACTTAACAACCACTTTGAACTTGGCAACCACTCAAAACTCAACAAGTAAAGGAACCTAGCAATCGCTTTGAACTTGGCAACCAAATGACCTCGATGACCAAAGGATATCTTGGTAGCAACTATGAACTCAACAAATATAGAAAACTTGGTAATCCAAGATAGTGAAACTCAATAACAACTAAGAAACTCAACAAATATGCAAGATAAAAATGAAACCTAGGATGCTCCTACATCATATCATTACTTTGTGAGATCCCTTCAAAGTATTTTGTCTAGTAAGACATATCTTTTTTATAATATATTTAGGGCATGGATATTTTCCTATCAATTTAAGCACTCTTCTATATCTTCCCACATCTAACTTGTTCCTCTCTTTTTTCTTTACCACCATCCACTCAAATTCCTCAAAAAGGTATTGATAAACAACAAAGTAAAAAGATGAATTAGGGGTAGAAGAAAACCCTAGAATATAGAGTTATTCATTTAGGTTAGGAGGTCTCTTGGCCTTTGAAAGTATAGGAAAAATAGGTTGAGATGGCATTACTAAAATTCAAGAATACAAATAGTTGAGTTCCCACAATTCTATGCTAGTGAACTCACTAGAGGGGATACTAACCAAGGGGGATTTTTTTGACCACTTCATCTAGGATTCTATACTAACCAAGGAGGCCCCTAGGGAGGTTGGGCTATGGGAGGATAACAAGGCATGATGAGAAAGCCTCGGGAAATTGCAAGGGGGGGACTAGCTGCAAGGTGAGTGGCTAAAACTATAGCTTGAGGAGGTTGAACATCACCTTTTAACTTAAAAGGGAAAGCATTATTCATATGTCCAAAAAATTTTTGGTTTAAATAGAAACAATATGCCTTTTCATATTCTAGTAGTAGGACATAAGATCCGTACTCAGAATCAAGCATGATAAAGGTAGGTAACATTGAGTTGACCATTAGATTGTCATAAATCATTGCAAAAAGAAGATGAGATTTAATATAAATAAATTTTTATGTTGTTAAAAGTGTATTGAAAGACTTTTCTATGCCTCTAAAAACCTCATTGTTCCAAAATTCTAGGATGAGGTTGGGTAACTTGCCCTACATGGGAACCACTACCCTAAGATTAGTAGTAGGATCCATCCTGGGCTTCTACTTGCAGACTGTCAAAATATTCCTTAAGTTAGAACCTAGTGACAAAGATTCATTTGAAAAGAAAAAAAAAAGGTATTTTCTATTACAGAAGGAGAACATGAACATTTCATTTAAGAGGGCATTGATTCTCACACTACCTTTTAGGGTCCAATTTGAAGCTACCCATTTTTAAATTTGGTTGATAGAGGGTATGAAGAAGAGGAATCTCCCCCTTGGGTAAGTTTCATGTCATAAAATGTCCCTTCCATAATATCATCAGATGCGAGGATAGTGGTGCCCTTAGCAAAACAAGAACTTTTAGGCCTAGGAGCTATCTTACTTGGTGAGAAGGCCATCCCTATAAATTTTGTAGAAAATAGAACACCAATTCCAAGAAAGGTAGCCAAGGAGTCCTTACCATCAAGACCAATATTAGTGGTACCAAAAGATGAAGGGATTGAGCCCTTAGTCAATGAGATTGAAGAAGTAATAGCCAAGCTAATAATAACCTCATCAAGCATTATCTTCATCTTAGTTAGTTGAGAAGGTCCAAAACTAGGAAGGGAGGGCATGGTGGGGAGGGAGAACCCCCATCAACTCCCCCAAGGAGAGAAATTACAAAGAAGATTTGAGCACTAGGTGAATCGAAGCACAAGAGTTGTAAAGTGGGGTCAAATAACAAAAAAACAAGTATTTAGAGAAGGGTAAAATTATAATAATATTATAAATTTTATTTCATCTACGCATTTTTTCCCCTTACAACTCAACAAAATTTCTTACATCAATTGTGAGTAGTATACAACCGTAGCCGATGTTTCAACTTATGTTATTAATTTCCACAATCCATATGAATTTAGTGAATTATTCTAGATTTGGTAGTGTGAATTTTTATTATTATTCATGTTTTGGATCATATTTTATAATATATCATTACAAAATCTTAAAGAAACTACTAAAAAAATCATTTACCAAATAATGCATCAAGAAACATGCCATCATAGAATATTTTTAACCATTGAATAAATATATTACTTTCCAAAATACATCATGAAATTACAAAATTAGGCCCACTTTTAAATCATATTGTATTTTCCTTGGCTAAACTGTCATTAATCATTTTCTTGAACATATACATGATAATACCTATTGATAATTATTTCTAAATACCAAGAACTTTAGGCCCATTTTTAACTTATACTATGTCTTGTCCTTATCAGAATGTCATTACTTGAACATAACCACAATAGCCTTGATTGTAAACCACTTCTAGAAGCCCAAGAACTTCCAAATACTAGCCTCATGATATGGATCTTTCTTACAATAAAATTTATTGCTTTAACATTTTATATAACTTTATAATTGTTATCAAATTCAATGCAATAGACATTTCAATATATTAATTAGAAAATCGAACCTAATTATAAATATATTTCCTAGCATAAAACTTATCACTTGAACCTTCTAAATAATCTCTCAAGGAGTCACATTTACATTAAGAACCACCTTCATATGTCCAAGGATGTCTAAATACCAATTGATGTTGAAAGATCTCTCTTACCATAAAGTTTATTACTTTTTAATATTTTTTAATATAATTGTGTGATGAAAGTCACATCTACTTTGAATTTTTTGATTTCCTAATAGCTAAATGTGTAATATTATACTCTATTTATGTCTCATGAATTTAAAATGCCACCCTTTTTCATCGCAATACACGGGACTTAGTCTCACTATTAAAATGGTCTTCAATGTGACCCAAATAGATGACATAATCGATTATCTTTTTCCAAGCTTACTCAATCGCTAACATTAGTAGCTTGCAAGTAGTCATTCCCATAGAGATTAGTCTCCCTCTAGCAAAGGACTTGGATCGAAAAGTGTCTCCAATTTAAATATTAAAAAAAGGCTATTTTCAATATAAGGAAGAGGACTTGATTATCATGTGTTCTAATTTCATAGTTCTCAAACTTTGCTTATAACTATGGTTTTGGGGATGCATCATCAAATATAATGCAACAACAATATGCATTTTGCCAAGGTATCCAAAACAACCCAAAAAAAAGGTGAGACCACTACTTGTGCAAAAGAGATACAAATACATGAGTACTTGATGTGGCGTCACATGATAGGTTTCTTCGTAGAATAAAGCATACATTTCATTCAATTATGGGTAGTCATCATAGCAATAAAGATCTTAAAGTTACAACTATTTATACAATGCTAATGCCACATCAATGTGCATTTTGCCAAGGTGTCCAAAGCAGCCCAAAGAAAAGTGTGAGCAATGCTTGTGCAAAAGAAACACGCAGATTTGAGCAGCTAATGTGGGATCACATGATTAATTGTTTTTAGAATAAAAATAGATTTTATTCAATTATGAGTAGTCAGCATCAGTAATAACTATCTTAAAGTTACAGCTATGAATACAATAATGTAAAAAAATTGATATTAAATCAACAAATGTAGATATTAAATTAATCAATGTAAATATCAATTCTAACAACTCCTAGCAGAGTAAGTAAGTAAGTGGGTTTTATAGTCCATGACACTATGCCATAATTTTTGGGTTTACATATGGTGACAGTAATATGGGACTACCTCGTACTCTTTTTCGAGAGGCGCTTGGCGCTACAAACAAGGCATACATACCCTACCCTCCGTGGGATTTGAACTTGTGACCTCTCTTTCAAGAGTACAAGTTCTCCACCACTAGGCCAACTCGAATTGTACAACTCATTCAGCTGCTACATTCAAGGGAAACACTATTCCCAATTGTGACATTCTACCATCCCATCGCAACAGCCAAACTAAAATTATTAGATAGTCAGCCGTTCCCATTGCTATAACTAGAATCGTTTATTCAACGTCATTGCTCTATACCATTTTAAACTAAACAAGACAAGATAGATTACGGCTTAAAATGACTGTTCTCGCTGCAGTTTACTTCCAGTCAGATTTTGTTCAAAGCAATACAGTTGCAGCATAATCAGGAACCTACTAAATCTTTTGAATGATCTTTCGTGCATCTGAATAACCAGCCAATCTCATTAACCTTTTATCACTCTTCCACTTGTTAACGACACAAGCAAAATTTAATATTACCTCTTCTTTTAACCAATTAAACCGAACTATCCAAAGTACTTTGCAGCACAGAATAAGCAGCCTCAATGCAGTTTCCTTCAGTCAGATATTCAATGTATCATTATGATGCAAGAAGAGTTTATTTCGGAAAGCTTTTGCTTCATCATTTTTTATAATTGTGAGTTCTTTGAAAATACGAGTTCTTTAGAAATTAGATTAACTTTCGGTCGAAGAAGTTAATTCAGATTTAGATAAATCATAGTTACATAATTTCGTTTCTTTAACAATCGATCTTATTACATTTTCACATCTAATGGCAAATCAAACTTATGAAAGATGTAAAATCTTAAAATTGATAATGCTAACTGTCGTATATATCTTAGGAAAAATACTGTACGACTTCATTTTGAGCTATGCTTCCCATTATAAAAAAGTTGTAAGCCTGCAATAGTGATACCTAGTTGCATACCAAGGACGTTTCTTGTGTCTTTTATATTCATTTCAATACGATTAATGTTTATACAAGGATAGGTACGCTTTTTATTAATGTGGGGCACATTTCTTACAATTTAGATTGGTCTTCTTTGATACATGTCCTGTAAAAGCTATTTTTAAGTTTGTTTGATGGTGGGGAATTTGTAATTTTAAAAAGAGTCATAAATTTAAATTCTCTTGAGGGTGGGATATGTATGTTTATATTTGATGTGTGTCAATGTTACCTTGGGTAAAATATTGTCTATGGTGGCAAAAGTTGCTAGATAAGCCAAACGTGGCACAATAGGTGTGATAACTACAATATGCATAGAATAGGTCAAATTGTTGTTGGACATATTTTAGGCATGATTATAGGGCATCCTACACCAATTCGACTTGAGTTTGTATTAAAAAATGCAAATTTGACAAAGTTGTCATGACAACATTTGCAATTTTGCAAAGTTGCATGACAACTTTTGCCAAAATATTACAACTTAGGGAAAATTAATTACTTGCACAAACCAACTAATGGATCATGTCGTGGAAGCATATATAAGCCCTCCTTAAACTTTGCATGGAGGTTGGAAGAGATTTTGAAGTTTGTAAATAGAAAAAACATTGACAATTTTCTAAGATTTCTTGCACAGTCCATTTGCATCTCAAGCAACTTGGTTTTTATGGATTGAAACTTCAAGTCTTTCAGTGTAAATAGTTAGAGTACTTCAATTCCTTTCTTTGTGTGTCTTGGTGTGAGTTTTTGTTCAATTTCATTTGCTCAATAAAATTTCAAGCTCTTCAAGGAAATCTATTAGACTAAACAAAGTTTGAGACCTAAGAATGGCCCTAAAATGAATCCTCATCGCAGATCTTCATGTCTAATTAAGGTATGCAAGTAGTGTCTATGTACTTTATTTTCCATTTGGTAGAAGTACAAAATGTGTTTTTCTAGTTTTACTACCTTTCACAAATGCTACTACAACCCGATTAGGAGGATGAACAATGGTTTCATAGTAGCAAGACTAGATTAATCCAATCAATCTAATGAATTGGATGTGTGGAGGAAGTCCTCAATATAGTTTGGACATGAAGTCATGGTAGTTTGAACCCATTCAAGGTGCTTACCCATTGAAAGATGTGAAATAGTTCATTCTCCTTATATTTTGGCTATATTAGGGTTTGTTGTTGTACAAAGAGTTCTAACATCTTAATCGTGAAAATCCTTTAATTGAGAAAAAAAAGGGTATTTGGAATAAAAGTTTCTTTGCTAGTGTTTTTGGGACATTTTAAAGTTATTGGCCAAAACCACAATAGGAGTCCCGATTGAGGGAAAGTAGTGCTATAAGGCCTAAAAGCTAGGAAATTTGAAATCAATACAAGAATGACTATGAGATCTTTCAAAAGGAAGCTATTATTGATTGACTCTGTCAAAATGAAGGCTCAATACCTCTACAAGGTTATATTGGATGGACCAAGTGATTGCTAGCTTGGTCTTGTCTTGGTGATTCAAAGGAGTTAGATGTTTGAGTTGATGGTAAGGATCTAGGAAGTAAAGGAAGAAGATTGGATTTACCCAAATGTCTAGGGTTGGATTTAGAAGAATCCTAGAGAGTCCTAGTGGTGGCCTAGGAATAGAGTTAATAGTAACTCATTGGTGGGAACCTCCCTATCAAGTCTCATATTTCTTGTGTTCACATTTCTTCTGTAAAAGGAACTCTTTAATTTGTCTAATCATGAAAATTTAATATTTTGAAAAGAGTGGTCAAAAATCAAAATGATGTAGTGGGAATGAGACAAACACTTCATATTTGAAGTAGTCTTGTGTGTCTCTTTCATGCTATAAATGTAGGAAGTCTCATATACTATAATATCTCTATATACTAAAACATAATTGCCAAGTATCATGAACTTTAAAAGCATTCTTTCCTTTCATTTTCTTTACTTATTCATTCACTTTTACCAACCTTATTAAATTTGAAACATGTATTAAATAACTATGATAACCATAGAAAGATCACAACACATAATAACACCAAATTTGTTAACTAAGGAAACCCTTGATCAAAAGGAAACCCCTAGTAGAGATGGTACCTACAAAATGAATGTACTAATATATTAGTTCCTTTCAAGAAAATGGACCATGTAAGCAGTCAATAAAATAAGTTTAGTACATATTAGTACCTCTTAAGAGACTTTGAATCCCTATGAGGATATTCCAACCCTATTAGGAGTTGTGTCAGCCCTATTAGGAGTTGCGGAAGGAAGAAGAGCCTATTTCCAAACACATTCAGGGGCAAGATCACCAAACTCATTGTCCAACTGATCTTAGTGCTATCCTTCATAGAATAAGATAAATAAGAAAACGTCCATAGCAACTTCTTTTCCAATTACAATCTCTTTGTCATCTCATTGTGCCTTAACCACGCCACACACTTCTCTAATCTCAAGATATTAAATTTTAGGTTCATTAGGTCTCACATCCAAGTTCGCATACTCGCATTACACATGCACACACTTAAATTTCTCTTCACTTCTCAATCACACTTAACAACAAGGAAAACAATTTTTCTTTATACCGAGTCCTCAAACAAATTATTGAGTTGACCTTGAGGCATTCTCAATTTACAATTACAATTAGACCACATTAAGATAATACAATACACATTACATTACATCTTTTCATAAATTCATAATATTGTTGGATCACAAACTTTACAATCCTTTACACTTGTAACATTGGACTTAGCACAATAAACCATGCCATCTTTACCATGTCTTCTTCCTTTATACAACTCTTCTTAACGTGATTATATCTTTACCCAAAAACTGCTTCTCAGAAACTCTTTCAAAATGAATTGTCTTCAATAAATCTCAAATAACTACCATCCTTTTGCATATTTCCACAGGGTAAGTGCACCAAGTTGTGGTGCCAAAAGGGGGGTATAAGTGGACACCTTTTTTCTGAAATCAGAAATTTCTAAACTTCAACAAGAATTTGAAAATAGTTGCACTCAAAATTTTAAGATATGACAAAACCAAAAGTAGTAGTCCTTTGAATCTAGTTTCTAAACTACTAACTTTTTTTCAAAATGCCTTAGTTTTAGGTCCTCAAAAAAGGGGGCCATAGAAAGTGGTACTGTTTATTCCAAAAAAAACATAACATAGTACAAAGTGTAGCCCCCCTAAAATTTTAACTTTTTTTTTGAAATTCTTTAATCGCTTTGGTCAAAAGTTACTTAACACTATGGAGTTTATCCCAGATTTTTTAGGTAATTTTATAATTTCTATTTTTTTAAAATAAATTTTTTAACTAGACAAATCCCAAAAATGTGAAATATCTATGTGCTCCCCCTAGAAATGATTGAAAACTAATCTAAAATCAAAACTTCTTTTTTTCAAAGTGTGTAGAATGGAGTCTAGTTTCTAAAAAAATAAGTTGTTAAAAATTCAATGAACAAGCTAAAATATTCAGCCCAATTAGTACATGTTGATTTTTGACAAAAAATGGACATACATTTAAAAGAAATTATAGATGAAAGGCTTGAAATAGTTCAAATTAAAAATAAATTATATAGTTATATAGCTAACACAGAGACCTACAATGTCATGTAACCTAATCTTATTGATGCTTAACCATGAGGAATCTTGAAGGAGAGCACACAAAAAAAATCAATCATTTTTTCTATGTTTGTAGCAAAACACGTCTCAGACTAGTTTATAGACTCCAAACCTTTGGGTTGGATCTTCAAGGCAAAACCAAGCCTTAGGCTTGGTTTAATACAAAACTTTGAATAGCATGTATACCCTAAAGCATGTGCATGCTATAGCCCACATGCGCTATTTAAAACTTTTTGAATTTGAGTCTCAATAGCACATGCATAGTGCATAGAGAGGGAAGAAGAGATGCAAAGCAAGAGCAAGAGAGAGAGAGGGGGATGGTTTTGTGTGTGTGTGTGTGTGTGTGTGTGTGTGTGTGAGAGAGAGAGAGAGAGAGAGTAGGGGATGGGAGAGGGGAGAGAGAGGAAGTGAGAGAGAGTAGGGGTGGTAGAGAGAGTATGGAATGGGAGAGAGAGGAAGTGTGAGAGAGAATAGGGGTGGCAAAGAGAGAGTACAAGATGGGAGAGAGAGATTGAGAGTAGGGAATGGGAGAGAGAGTGAGAGAGTGGGGCTGGCAGAGAGAGAAAGTAGGGGATGGGAGAGGGGAGAGAGAGAGTAGGGGATGGGGGAGAGAGTAGGCTGTGGAAGAGGGAGTGGGAGAGGGAGAGAGAGTGGGGTATGGGAGTGTGTGTGTGAGAGATCTAGAGAGTAGGGGATGAGAGAGGAGAGAGAGGGGGGATGGAAGTGTGTGGTGTGTGTGAAAGAGAGAGAGTAATAGATGGGAGAGAGGAGAGAGAGAGTAGGGGATGGGGGAGAGAGAGAGAGAGAGAGAGAGAGAGAGAGAGAGTAGGTGATGGGAGAGGGAGAGAGAGGGGGAATGGGAATGTGTGTAAGAGAGAGAGTAGGAGATGGGAGAGAGAGGAAGTGTGAGAAAGTAGGGGTGGCAGAGAGAGAGTACAAGATGAGAGAGAGAGAGAGAGAGGGAGAGAGAGAGAGAGAGTACAGGATGGAAGAGAGAGATTAAGAGTAGGGGATGGGATGGGGAGAGAGAGAGAGAGAGAGAGAGAGAGAGAGTAGTGGGAGATAGAGTGGGAGAAGGAGAGTGAGAGGGAGAGTCAGAGAAAGGAGGATGGGAGTACATGTGTGTGAAAGAGAGAGAGTAGGGAATGGGAGAGGGGGGAGAGAGAGAGAGAGAGAGTAGGGGATGGGAGAGAGAGAGTGGGTGGTGGGAGAGGGAGTGGGAGTGGGAGAGGGGGAGAGAGGGGGGATGGAAATGTGTGTAAGAGACACAGAGAGAGAGAGAGAGAGAGAGAGTGTGTGTGTGTGTGTGTGTGTGTGTGTGAAAATGTGAGAGAGAGTAGGGAGTGGCAAAGAGAGATTAGAGAGGGAAAGAGTGAGAGTAAGAGTAAGAGAGAGAGAGAGTAGGTAGTGGGAGAGGGAGAGCGAGTGAGAGAGGGAGAACGAGTGAGAGATAGAGTAGGGGATGGGAGAGGAGAGAGAGGGGGGATGGGTGTGTGTGAAAGAGAGAGTAGGGAATGGGAGAGGGGAGAAAGATAGAGAGAGTAGGGGATGGGAGAGAAAGAGAGTAGGTGGTGGGAGAGGGAGAGAGAGAGGGGGATGGGAGTGTGTGTAAGAGAGAGAGTAGGGTATGGGAGAGAGTGTGAGCATGAGAGAGAGTAGGGGTGGTAGAGAGAGTGAGAGTAGGGGATGGGAGAGAGAGAGAGAGAGTAGAGAGGGAGGTAGGGATGGAGAGAGATAGTAGGTGGTGGGAGGGAGAGAGAGGGGGATGGGAGTGTGTGTGAGAGATCTAGAGAGTAGGGGATGAGAGAGGAGAGAGAGGGGGGGATGGGAGTGTGTATCTATGAAAGAGAGAGTTTAGGGGATGGGAGAGGGGAGAGAGAGATAGTAGGTGATGGGGGGGAGAGAGTATGTTGTGGGAGAGGGAGTGAGAGAGGGAGAGAGAGAGGGGGGGAATGGGAATGTGTGTAAGAGAGATAGAGTAGGAGATGGGAGAGAGTGTGAGAGAGAGTAGCAGGTGGTAGAAAGATCTCGTACAGGATGGGAGAGAGAGAGTAAAGAGGGAGAGAGAGAACTTGAGAGAGAGAGATAGTAGGCGGTAGGAGAGGGAGTGGGAGTGGGAGAGAGGTGGGATGGGAGTGTGTGTGACAAATCTAGAGTGTAGGGGATGGGAGTGCATGTGTCTATGAAAAAGAGAGAGTAGGGGATGGGGGAGAGAGAGTAGGTGGTGGGAGAGGGAGTGGGAAAGGGAGAGAGAGAGAGAGTGAATGGAAATGTGTGTAAGAGAGAGAGAGTAGGGGATGGGAGACAGTGTGAGAGTGTGAGAGAGAGTAGGGGGTGAGAGAGAGAGTGTGTATGGGATGGGAGAGAGATGGGGTGAGAGTAGGGGATGGGAGAGAGTGTGAGAGAGAGTAGGGGAAGGGAGAGAGTAAGAGTAAGGGATGGGAGAGAGAGAGTAGAGAGGGGGAGAGAGAGTGAGAGAGAGAGATAGTAGGTAGTGGGAGAGGGAGTGGGAGAGGGGCATAGAGAGAGGGGGGGATGTGAGTGTGTGTAAGAGATCTAAAGAGTAGGGGACGGGAAAGGAGAGAGAGAGGGGGGATGGGAGTGTGTATCTATAAAAGAGAGAGTTTAGGGGATGGGAGAGGAGAGAGAGAGAGAGAGTAGTGAATGGGAGAGAGAGACTAGGTGGTGGGAGAGGGAGAGAGAGGGGGGATGAGAGTGTGTGTAAGAGAGAGAGTAGGGGATGGGAGAGAGTGTGAGAGAGTGAGAGAGAGTAGGGTGTGGTAGAGAGAGAGAATAGGATGGGAGAGAGAGAGAGAGAAGGTAGTGGGAGAGGGAGAGAGAGAGGGGGGATGGGAGTGTGTGTAAGAGAGATAGTAGGGGATGGGAGAGAGTGTGAGAGAGTGAGAGAGAGTAGGGGGTGGTAGAGAGAGAGAATAGGATGGGAGAGAGAGAGAGAGAGAGAGAGAGAGTGAGAGTAGGGGATGGGAGAGAGTGTGAGAGTATGGGGGGATGGGAGAGAGAGTGAGAGTAGGGGATGGGAGAGAGAGTAGAGAGGGAGAGAGAGAGTGAGAGAGAGAGATATATATAGTAGGTAGTGGGAGAGGGAGTGGGAGAGGGAGAGAGGGGGGGATAGGAGTGTGTGAGAGAGATCTAGAGAGTAGGGGATGGGAGAGGAGAGAGGGTGAGAGAGAGTAGGCGGTGGGAGAGGGGGAGAGAGAGAGAGAGAGAGAGAGAGAGAGAGAGAGAGTAGGGAGGGTGAGAGAGAGACACTAGGGGATGGGAGAGAGAGGGGGGGGGGATGAGAGTGTGTGAGACAAAGAGAGTAGGGGATGGGAGATTAAAGGGGGTGAGAGAGAGTAGGCAATGGGAGAAGGAGAGAGAGAGAGAGAGAGAGAGAGAGAGAGAGAGAGAGAGAGTAGGGGATGGAAGAGGAGAGAGAGTGAGAGAGAGAGAGTAGGGGATGGGAGATGAGAGAGAGAGAGAGTGAGAGAGTAGGGGATGGGAGAGAGAGAGTGAGAGAGTAGGCAATGGGAGAGGGAGTAGGAGAGGGAGAGTGAGAGAGAGAGTAGGGGATGGGAGAGGAGAGAGAGACTGAGAGAGAGTAGGGGATTGGAGAGGAGAGAGAGAGTAGCGAGAGAGAGAGTAGGGGATGGGGGATGGTGGGATAGGCAGAGATGTGTTTTGACATAGTGTGTACGCACTATAGTGTGTATGTGCTTTATAGTGCATATGCGCTATAGTGCATATGCACTATGTCAAATCACCCAAAAATGGTCACAAAGAAAGTTTGGGTCCCATTTCATCCATTCTCTACTTTTTTTCTATTGTGCATTCTATTGTTCCAATAGAAAACACAGGTTTCAAGCTATTGGAAGTTAGCAAACACTATTTCAAGACTTTTTGAAGCTAGAAAACACCAAATTCAATCATTGGATATGCTATGTGAAGGCTTTTTGAATATTCTTTCTATAGAAAAGGTTAGTGCAATCCTTTTTAAATATTGTTTATTGATATATAGATACAAAGTTGATTATAATTTGACATGTTGTTTAATATATAGTGAATTCATTAAAATTTGTATGTTTGAATGAAATGTTATTTCAAAATGGTTAGAAATTTGGCAAGTCTTTTGATATATATTATGTATTCATTGAAATAATTGTAATTTTTACATGTATTTGAATGATTTGTAATTTACATATTGTAAGTAATTCAGATGTTTGAATAATCTGACATGTAGGAATCATCATCATGCCAAGGAAGAAACCAAAAAATCAAACAAATGAAGATAGGGAGAGAGATTTGGCAATTAAAAGAGATCAAATGAAACTACTATGTGAAAAAAGAAAATTACAAAGCAATAATGAAGAATTGACTTTTGAAGAGGATCAAGAACCACTGATACAAAGAAACAAAGAGGAAGAATTGGAAAGACAAAGAGAATGAATGAGACTATTATGCTCAAAAAGAAAATTGAATTGTGAAGCTACACCATCTTCCAATGTTGGAGTCATATCATCTGTCATATTGAAAAGACGCTAATTTTTAGATCTGACATTGTACACACTCCATCATGTCATTTTGAAGGCACAACATCAACATATCAAGTAGGTGATATTCCATCTTTTGCATCTTATTGCCAAGGCACATCATCTTCAGTTCAAGGTACACAATACACTCAACCTTATGTTGATGTTCAAAATGTTGAGGGAATGGAAGAGATTATAACACCTTCTAGAATTCATTTTAGAAGAACAAAATATTTGATTGATATTGATACTAACATTTTGAAATCAATGCCTGACAAGATTAGCAAGCATACTTGTCAAAGAAAAGTTAATCTTATGTGGAGATTATTCTTTGAAGAATTAAATATTACAGGTCAATGCCAATTATTTGTTGAAATGATGAGAAATTTGAAATTTAGGCCTATCATTAAGATTCTTGGTCTAAGAACGATGGACGATTCAAATGAAAAAAAATATTGTAAAGAATCTAATGAGTTCTTATGACAAAGTGGGTTATAAATCACGCACCAAAGATAGTAATATCACAAGACAAGTACTTACATTGACAATAGTAAGCACCCAAATGAAGAAACCTTGACTAATCAAAAAGACAAAAAAAACATTAAAAATTGGTAGAGGTACTCTAAGGAGAGCCATGCTAAAGTATGAGAGATTGGAAGATCCAACAAAAAATGAGTTATGGACATTTTGCAATAGACTACTGTGAAAGGATAAAAAAATTAGTGAAGCTTTGAAATCATTGATCAAAGATTTTTGGAAAAATAACACACGTGTTTCCCCTAATCAAAGAGATGTTGTAAGAAGGAGGATTTGTAGCCAAAATCGCGACCCACATGTGAAACATTTTTTGACACAATATTTTTAAAAAAATTATTAGTATGCATCCTTCAATTCGAATAAGTCAAAGATTTTTTGAGATGGATAAACCTTTTTATGTCAAGATAAATCACACATGCACAATTTTTTGTTGTAGGATACATATTGAATTTTCTAACCATTTTTGATGGTTTTAAGCATATATTTGTGTTTTTGCATTCTAAGTTTGTTTTGCAGGATTGTGACATGAATGAGCCACCAAGATCTTCAAAAGAATTCATATTTAACATTTTATGTGAAATAGGAGATGGCCAACAATTTTACAAGACATCATGCTTGGATGGTACATACTTATTTTGTGGTTCTTCGCAACTTTGATCAACTTGTGAACATATGGATAGTACACATGCAATTGGAAATGAAATAGTAGACTACAAAAAATTTAAGACAGTGACATATGTTCTAAAAGATGTGAAACAAGGAAAAATATGTGATTTAGTCAATGAAAAGATTCTAGTGTATGAGTTCATGAAATTTTTTGTGAAAATATTATTTATGAGTATTCAAGGCATACACATAGAGCTTGATGGCTAGATTTGCAATTCAAGTTGTGTAAGAATGTGTTTCTACTAGATACCATTGTTTTGGTTGTAGACTTCGTAGAGAGCTACACACTACAACCACAAAATGAGGTGCAAGTAAATTATTATACTTCTCAACAAGTTTCCATATTTGTTCACATAACATTCATGCATTCACCTACAAGTATAGAGGATGACAGAAAGATTCTGAGGGAGTACCATTTTTACATCAGCAATGATTGATCATATTCTACAGAGTTTGTACAGGGTTGTTTTCAACTATTTTATGGAGATTTGGCTAACAAGGGCATAACATATCATCAACGCATTATTTGGTCAAAAAATTACTTATCTTAATTCAAGAATGCATGAATATTTTATTGGTTGAGCAAGATGCATAGGTTGTGTAGAATTTAATATATGTGGAATTTCATAGAGGCCAATCATGGAAAGGGAGAGCACGATGGTGTAGGCACATACATCAAAAGAGCCTTAGCTCATGAAGAACTAAAGTACAAATATGGAGCAATATTAATAGATGCAAAATCCATCATCTAGTGGTGTAACACTATAAGAGGTCTAGGTAAGGAAAGTGAGTTTACGGTTTGTATATTGTTTTGGTTGATAGATATACTAACATTGCACCATATGAGGATTGTTGCACACGAATAAGATCCAGTGAGTTGCACTCTTTTAGAAGCTCTAATGTAGGTTCATGGAGTATCCACACACACAAAATAACATGCTATTTTCCATCATGTGCAGAGAAAAATTGGGATGAGTGTGAGTCAACTGAATGGGTGGACAAATGGGATATATGGGTTTTGGACCCAAATGACACCTATCTTCCCCCACAAGCACTAGAAATGGTAGAGATGGATTCATCTATTGACTTTGAATACTTGTCTAATCTAGTGCAACCTGGTAATATATATATATATATATATATCTATCTATATATCTTTGTAATTTCAATATCTAACTTTATAAATTTTACCTAAGCATTTTCTCAATTAATGACTACATTTTGTACATTTGTCAGTGCAAGCCATGTTTTTGTTGTTATTGCACCTGAAGATAATGAAGAAGGGATAGATTATTATTTGTGTTGTTGTGTCCAAGCCAAATAAAAATTGGATCATTTAGTTATAGATGGTGAAGGTTTAGAGTACCATGTCGGTGCGGTGGTTGTAACAGGCGCATGGCTTAGACAATATTCTATGAAGAACCCTAACTTGTGGTTATTCGAGGATTGGCAAATAGAGAGGAAGATTCTTCATTATTCAAACCTTGTTGTCACATCAAATGTCCACTTGATAATATATGGTGGAAAACCACATAATAATATTCTTTGGAAGGTTCGCAAGTCAGATCATGAGGCAATACTTGAGACATTAAAATGTAGAGCAGATCTAGTTGGCTCATTAGATTGAATAGGGAGAAACAGAGAGAGAGAAAGAGTGATCAATTGGATCCAAATAAAATGTTGCAACCTCTCCCCCAAGACTATCCACATGACAAGGTGGGTATTTTTATTATGTGTAAGTTATGAGATAAGTTTAAATCACAGATTTTATGTATTGATTTGTTTAGAATCTAGATACGGGTATGTGCAGGATCATGGTGTACCAAACTATGGCCTTAAGTGGCAGTGAAAAATCAGCAAATTAGGGTTATGTCAACTTGACACATAATTTTAAAGTGGTTCTGGACTTTATATCAAAAATTTGTAAGAAAATAATCTGTAGGAAATTGAATATAGTTTCTAAACTACAAGGCCTTATCTGGAGAAAAAATTATTTGATTGGTCAAAAGTTTGGATTTTAATGTAGTACTACAAAAATTTTAGGGCGAAAATAAAAAGTAGGTGTATGTCTGACCACCTTAATCATAATCAAATGATAATATTTTTAAATATAATTTTAGATATAAAAAGTAGACTCATGCCTGGATGTGACACATATTTTTGGCAATTTTTATTCCAAATAAATAATTAATTATGAATTTTCTACTATACTATTTTCAGAATTAAAAAACTCCCATGTCTGACCACATTAACTAGTTCAAAAAAAATCAAAATTAAGTTTTTTTTTTTTTTTCTTATACTAGTCAAAGCATAGAATGTGACACATCTTTTGGATTTCACAAATCTTATATGGTTTGAAAGTTATAGCTATTTTTCAACCAGTATGTTAATCAACACTTTGTAGCTAACTCCATTAGAAAATAAGTAATAATTACTTACTGAACTCGTAATTTGACAAAACTTACATTTATGAAAAGCTAAGAACATTCTTAAGAAACCCTTTTCATTACATCAAATTTTGGTTTAAAAAAAGTCGTCAGCTACATGCTTGAAGTAAAAAACACATAAGAACATGCCAAAAACACATTTTCAAGATGTTTTAAAGATGACCATATAAGGTCGGTATTGAAAGATATAGTAGGAATTATAAAGGTATTAATTATTTTCATTTAGTATTAGGATGGGTGGGAAAAAAGTGGGAATAGATTTTGAAATTCTTTGAGGCATTTCAGAACTACATATTTTTCAAATCGCCACTTTTTGGCACACCATGATCCTGCACATACCCATACATTATTTGAATTTATATTAGATTCTTTAATAGGACCCATTTTCAGATTAGTCATTTGAATAAGTGAAAGTTTAAAATTTATTTTTTAGATCAAAATGTAATTAAAGAACATGAAAATTGTTAGAATGTGAATGCTTTGTGATGTAAAGTCATGATTGTGTGCATGTAACCAAAAACTTCAAACTGGCAAAAGAAAGGATACAATGGGAGAAGTTACCAAGAATCATCAAGCCATTTAGTAAGCCGCTTGATCATTTCTAGAAGCACAAACAAATAATTCTTTGCATTTGGAACATTGTTACCAATAATGATATTATGACTAACATGCTTTTATCTTTTATTTGTTTTGTCATCTATAATTATTTTAGATAAACTCCAAAACAAATTTATATCCAAATCATTAACTTATAAAACCCTTCTTATAGAATTTTTAGATGTTGTCTATTTGGAAGCATTAAGAACAAAGTGTATGATCTTTGGTTCACTCCAGGTCACAAGAACTAGTAACTAAGTTTTCTTACACACATCATGCATAAGCATTATTAATAGCGATCACAAGGTCTTTACTTACAACAACAATTTCATCATTCTTTTTTTTGTTTCATTATTCCTATGAAACATTACTAAGGTGATACATCCAACATTTAAACACAATGTAATGGACTTTAAATGACTATCAACACAACACAATGTCAGCCATAGAGGATTTTCCAAGCTTATCTCAATCAGCAACCCCAAGGATGTGGAGTAGAAGAATTTGTAGCTACCATCACTTGAGAGTTGGAGTGGATGATGTCAACATGTAATCTACAGTTTGCACTTTATACCCCTTCTATCCATGTCTTGGCTTACCCAAACCTCTACCTGCATCCATAGGGTAATTCAACAACACTGGTACTCTTCTTAACATATACCATTACATAAACATTCAATTCAATTAAATAAGACTTGCATGTGTAATCAATACACACCATGAAATAAATCTATTCTTCATTAGTGGAAACAAACAGAGACATGTCAACTTGTTTTCATTATCCCTTGAGATAACATTTAGAATCAATCCATTTCCTATGGCATTGCTATGTTCACCATAGTACAGCTTGAAGAACAATACTAGAAGATATTGATTCTTAAATGAGTAGATACAGTAATTTTATGAAATAAATAATTTCTTCTTGTGGTAACCCACTAAGTTTGTAGCCACCCTATGAGTAGTTATTGCTCACTCAAATTTTTAAAATGAATAGCATAGAAAAAATTTCAATGTAAGATTTTTTTGTTCTTAGCACATAATGCAAAATTATTCATTCTGAGTGGAGAATCTTTGCGAGCAATAAAATTTCATTGTTCACATTTTCTAAAGTAGAAGGGGAATGGCAAGCCTTCGGACATTATTGTTGATCTTATTGCAAATGTAGCTTCTTTTCATTTACCACCCTTTTTAACTATACAGTGATTCTGGTTGTAGTTTTTCAGCTTTCAAATAAGATTTTTTTTTTCATTAAATAGAAGGAAAATGGCTATTACTTTCAGTTGGTCATGAAAATTAATTGAAACATTAACAATACAAGTTGTCCCTAGTAGTGGTGTCACCATTTCCTCACATTTTGTTTAAAGTTCTCACTACCTAATGTGTAGAAGTGGAGCTAAATCATTCTTCCATTTGTTATTGTAGATAATTGCTATTATAGGTAGCATTGCGTACCTAATGGACACAAATGGGGAGTTTAAAAATTCATTCAATGATAGATGGGATCGATTGTTGTCCAAGTATCCTATACCATTCTACTATTGTTTTGGTTTGTTTCTTATATTTTGATTCAATTTCTCAAATAGTTTTTCTAGTTATCTATTATTTGTTATTTATTGTTACAAATCATAAACTCAAAATTACATTTTTTTTTTGAAAATTGTATCTTTGCTTGCACACAATTTGAAATGCAGGATTTTTTGTTTTCTTCATAATTTTGGGTATTGGAGGTTTGATAGTGCACTATTCATCAATCAACAACAATGATCCATGTATGACAGGATGCTGCAATTTTTGTTATGGATGGGGTATTTTGGATTGTTTTCCAGCATCCATGGAAGCTTGTGGTGCACTCTTGGTTATTTTTGTAATTATTTTTGCAATCCTTACCATTGCCTATGGGCTGCTAGCAACAACAATGGCAATTCAAAGGATATGGCAAAGAGACTAAATCACATATTGACCAAGGCAATGTGGCGGTATTAGTTTTGATATTGAGTCTTCACCATTGCATTGCTAACATTGGCAACCAAGGCATGGTGCTTCTAATCTATTTGCTTCTATAGCTATTTATTCCATCTATTGATTGTCATTGTAGCTAATGAGAGTATATGGAGCATTGATGTGTTTTGAATAGTGAAGAACAAGTTCTAGAATCACCCTATAAGTTGATTGGTCATATTGTAGCCTAATAGAGTCTAGTATAGAGGGTTTTGCCCTGATGAAATTACATTTATTTGGTTATGTTCCTTCTTACAATTTTTATTGCCTTATGTGTTTTAGGTTCAAATTTTAAAACAAGACACTCTCATGTGTCCATTCTTAAATTATTGATGCAGTGTCAAAGAAAATAATTCTTTTCAAATCAGTTTCTTTCTAGAGTTGATCAATATGAAATGTAGCTAGTATATTCTAAAACAAGTAGGAGAACCTAGAAATGATTTATCCATGATCATCACGAGATGGCCATCTCAAAAGTGTGTATTGAGCTCATTTTCCTAGCTATAAGACTAATACTCTTAATTTGCTTCCAAACCATGGTTGCTTGTAACAAATACCCA
Organism: Cupressus sempervirens; assembly: GCA_028749045.1. Classification (NCBI taxonomy): domain Eukaryota; kingdom Viridiplantae; phylum Streptophyta; class Pinopsida; order Cupressales; family Cupressaceae; genus Cupressus; species Cupressus sempervirens. The sequence goes on from CM053785.1 coordinate 743,261,063, forward strand.
AGAATACTTGTAGTCATTGCATTCCAATTTGTTGGACTTTGAATAGTAAATTATTATCATAAAGTTGGAATGTTGGAAAGGGTTAATACTTGATTATGTATATTCATCCCACATGTGTTCCATGAGGTTTGTACTATTGTAACATTTTAAGATTTAATTTTGTGGATTTGTCCCTCATGTTGTACATGATAGGTTTGTTCAAGTGACATATGATGAGGTTGTTTGTACAACATAATGATTAAGTTGAAGTGATTTATGAAGTAAAGGGCTATTTAATGTAGCTATTTAAATCATGCATATTTCATGACCATTTCCCTCTATTTTGCAGTCCTTTTGCACAACACTATTTCTAACATGGTGTTAGTTGTTCAAGTTCATGAATGATCACAATATCTGTGAATGTACAACAAGTGTGTGTGTTGGCCAACAATTGGAACATTTGTAGTTTCAGGATACACTTTTTTTTAACCCATTTGATGGTTTTTGGATATAAGTTGGTCTCTATGCATGTAGGCTCATTCCATCAACCCCCTTTGCCCAAGTGCTTCTTGTCTACTACACTCTCAAACTATACAATATGTACAACATCTCAAATTGTACCTCTTGGATAATAATATTGTGCATTGCAATTAAAGTTTAACATCTAACTTATTCATTTATTTGTTCCCCCCTCATCTTCTCCAACCTGGTATGGTTCTCAGCCTCTATCATTCATAATTATGCTTCTACTAACATTTAGTCCACTCAATGTGCATTTCCTCTAGGTACTATCCTTGACCCCAAATAAAATAGAGGTACGACAAATTTGTAGCATCTACTCAAATGTTTGAAGAGTTTTTCCCCCATACAGTAACTTTGGTGCAATAATGTTTTTCAAATAGAATTTAACTGATGACTTTTGTTGCAAAAACTGGAAAATTTGTTGTAGGAGGCTTTAATGTTGTGTGGAGAGATTAAGAAACCTAAACTAAGCATTATTCCCATGCAAGTGGGTACAAACTAATTTTCTCAGTGGATGGTGCTGAAAATAAATTAGCTGGATGCATTAAAGGGTCTCATGAAACATAAAACTTCTATCTAACAACTACAATGTCCCAAATACCATATTCATTAAAAATTATCACACATAAAGATTCTATTTGGGGACAAAATCCTCTAATTCTCAATGGGGTGGTTGCACAACTGAAGCCTCCTCTCCAGCAACCCTGCAGAGTTTCCTACCAAAAAGGCATAACCACTAATTTGTTAGAATTATGAAAAGAAAAATTGAATTTCTATTTACATAATTTCATGAGGCCACCTCTAGATGAAAAACATAGGATTTCCAGGCCTCTCCATGAGACCAAATTCTTTTTAAGGTTTGACATCCTCGACTTGTTTTACATATTTTCACAAATTCTTTGTAATGTGCATGCAAAAGAAACCAAAACATCCTACACATTCAACACCTTCATCATTCAACTAGGAAACCTAATAAATTAAGAATTGGTACAAAGAAACATTTACTCATGTTTTAGTTTCAGCTATAGCACGGAAATAGAAGTTCAAGCTTTTAAAAGAAACTAAATAATAATAATGGTTAAATATGATTTGTGGAGAATAAATTATATAATCTAGTTACATGTAATTCATAATTTGGATTGACAGTCTTTTGGTAAGTAGAGTAATCAATGAGTTGAATAATAGTCAACCAACACTTTTAAATGTTTTTTGGTCTGAAACCTCTTTATTATAGAGGCATCCTGCACTAGTGAATAAATAAATGACTAATTATAATTGAAAAAGCCCATAACTTGGAGGCCACCCTATGTGAGGGTGTGAAACATTGAAATATAGGTCCGTGAGTTAATACATTATTGTAGCAACAAAATTTCAAACCTACAGCTGCAATATTGCCTCCCAAACTATTAGTGTCAAACCTTCTGACTATAATATTAATTTATTAAACAACTTGAGTGTCACATAGCTACAGAAACAAGCAAAGAATAATAAACAAAAATAATATGCATGCTTTATTACTTATGATTTCATGCCATCCAAAATGGTTTAATAGCACCTAAAGATTTCATGACACAAAATAATAACAAAGTGATGCAACTATGTGCAGTAGAAGTCTTCAAATAGCAAGGAATGATGGAAATGCTCAAATTCCCTCAACACCCAAGGTGAAGGGTCCTAGTGCCAAATACCTATCATAGGTATGGATATGGGCTTAATGGAAGGTTATCACAATCCCACAAGATAAGGTAACCTAATCACTAGGTCTACCCAAGTACCAAGCACCAAAAACTCAATATGCACTACTGGATTCCCTTAGCCAAAAGAGGGATCAAACCCCAAAAACTGAATAAAAAGACTAGGGGTGGCCTAAAATCACTGATATGGCCTATTTAGGGCCTAACAAACATGAATCCATGATTCATTTCATCAAAGACAACTTATAGTATGAAGTTGCTTTGAAAAATCATTAAATTGGCTTGTAGCCCTCCTAGAATGAGGAAGAGGTGTAAATTTGGATTCTTCCAAAGGAAATGGTTACTTGAATAGTTATTTGGATACCCTTTTGGGTCTTATGAAACATGTCAAAGTGCCCAAGCATGGAGAAGAATGGAGGTTGTTGCTGTTGCAACATTAGACCAGATTTGAAAGCCTAATTAGGGCTCCATTTGCACTGCAGGTACACTTTCTACAAAGAGAAAATACAATACAAAAATTAGGAAATGTGAGGGCATGTAAATGAGAAAAAAAATTAGGATCTTAATCTCTAGTGAACCCAATAACTCAATCTAGAAGGACTATTGTAAATGTTGATTTGGTGTACTCTTCATGAAGCACACCTAGGGTATGGCGGCAAACTCACCTCCTTGCATCTTCTGGAAAAAAAAATTACACAATATGAAAGTAAATTATTAAATGTTTTATTCCACCAAAGGACATCAATTTCCCATGGTGGAATATGCCAAAATAACCCAGGCCTAGCAAGTTGCTGATTTGTAGGTTGATTTCTGGGTTGTTGGCAATAAAAATTGAATAACTTTCAAACTATGAAGAATTAGAACATGAGACTTTTTGAAAAATGAAATAGATAAAATTATCCAACTTTCACATCCACTGATACATATTCAATCATCTGTACACATCTGTACCAAGGTCTGCAACACATGTTTATGCAAGGAAAAATGCTAATTTTATTGCTTTCAATGCCAAAATTACATATTTGTCCTGTCACCCACCTATAAGGGATTGTATAGGATTCTCCCAATGGTTATATGAGTTTTTTGAACCAACTAGATGTTTGGGAGAGGATTTTACAAGTTTTAGCAACTTTTTAAGAAGTTGCTCAAAGTTGCTTTGACAACTTTGAGAGCAATTTTTGCATATTTTGCAATTTTGCATATCTAGTGACTAAAATTGGTCCTAACCTTATTTTTATGATCCTCAAAGGATTTTAACATGAAAAAAATGAAAAAATATAAATACCTATGCATCGGATCATTAATGACCAATAGTTAGACAAGGGCTTATAAAATGTCAATCTTGTAACTATGGCCTTATAATGAGATCCATTGTTAAATCTATTATTCCTAAGCATGACTAAAGGAAAAAAGGACCTTAGTTTGAAATCTTTATGGTGCTTGTTGAAGGTAAACTGGGTGATCCTACACCACAAAGGAGCTATCATCCCTAGAAATTTGGGTGGAGGCCTAATTAGGGGCTCTCCTTGTAGCCCTTTTGTGAAGAAATCTTGAAATCAGGTACAAACCCATCAGTGTTATCCATTCAAGAATAGTAAAAGTGTTACAATAACACCTTAGGACATCATAGAAACCTTGGTTGGATTGGGGAGTGCTATGGTACCCTAGTAGACCTATAAAACCTTTGGAGGGATATTGTTCCTAGAAGAGTAAGGGAGTGATGCTACAATTTTGGATCAGTTAACCTAGTGAGGAGGTTGGGCAAGGTTAGTGGATGTTATAAGTAGAAAGAGGTCCTATAGACCACATAACTATACAGCAAACACCAAGATCCACATATAATAGACAAGGTTGCATGGGGATGGCAATACTTGGGGTACTTAGGGTATAGGTATGGATACGGGTACGGGTACAACTATTTTTTATGATAGGGGATGGGCTTACTTGGTATGTCTAACTTTATTTTTAATTATACTTTTATATTTATAGAAAACCTGAATTTATGAGTCATGACAATGAATTTTCAAATAAAAAACAATGATAAAGTTTGCAAATGTAATGTATTGTTTTCAGTTTCAAATTTGTTATATGTTTGTAATAATAATTTATGATAAATTTTTAGATGCATAACATAGAAGGTAGGCTTTAAACATGAACAAGAAGATCATAAATCATATGAAAATGACATATTGCAAATGATAAATTTTTGGCTTTAACACTAATAAAGTTTATTGCTGATAAATATTGTATCAAAAATTCAAACTAACTATGTATTGAATTAAGCTTGATAAATAAATAATAGATAAGGAAAACTTTAAACGTGAACAAGATCATAAATCATATGATGATGAGATATTGGAAATGATAAACTTATGTTTAAATAGTGATAAAGTTTATTGTTAATCAATATTCTATCAAAGTTTTGAACTAATTAGGTATTGAATTAAGCTTGATAAGCAATGAGCTGATACACAAACGAAAAACCAAAAAAAATAATCCAAAATCTCAATCAAGGTCCTTAGCTATGATGCTTTGCACCGAAAACTCAGTACTTGGGTACGTGGGTACGAGTACCAGGGGTGTGGGTACAAGTATCCGTGCAACCTCATAATATATTATGATAACCAATAATTTCATACATGAACTAACATATAATATATTATGATAACCAATAATGCCATACATGAACAAACATATAATATATTATGTTAACCAATAATATCATACATGAAGGAACATATAATGTATTATGATAACCAATAATGTCACACATGAACAAACATATAATATAAAATGATAACCAATACTGTCATACATTAACAAACACATAATATATTATGATAACCAATAATGTTGTACATGAACATACATATCATATATTAACCAATAATGTCATATGTCTAATAATGTCATGCATCAAATAAATGTCATACATCAAATATAAAATGTCATATATACATCAAATGTATATCGAATATGTCCACTAACATAAAATCCAACATATATGTCCATTGATGCCTATACATGTATCTTTATCAAATATATCTTCTCCTTCCTATGAGGGGAAGGAAACAAATCTCTAGAGGTCTTCAGTCATTGTGTGGAGGGAGATGGTGGCGATGATGGGGTCTTTCTCACATGCTCACTCATCCTCTTGTTGAGGCTCTTCTCTAACTCGAGCTAATACAAACAAAGTAGATATGAAACCATAATTATTATACATTGAAATCAAATGTATGTACACACAAAATTAATTATTTTCTTACCGCCATCATATAGTCACTCTGTAAGTCCACCTCGAAGGCTCGTGGACAATCAAGTGTCACAAGACCCTACAACAATTGAATCAATATAATCACTTATAAATAACATTAGAAATTTCAATACTAACTATTATAAACAACAACTAAAACCAAGAAAAAATTTTCATACCTCAGTCAATGGCTATGAACTAGCAATAGCTACAGCCACTCCATGATTGACAGACTGCCAAAGATGAGGAGGAGTCTCAAATGTCAAGAGTTGCATGTCATACAATACACATTAAATATAACATGAAACATGAAACAAATATAATCAAATGAATTAAATTAACATGAAACAAATGTACCTCTACAAAGCTCATGTCATGTCTAGGCTCAGAGTCTGTAGTGAATGTCGACGGTCCTATAGAGAACTAAAGCACATGCATAAATTTTTTTGTCAATCCTTCATATGATTACTTAATAAATATATGTATTCATTTAAATGATTAAATCAATACATACCTCTAGACTTGTCAACAGGACAAAAAATGGGGCCGAGCGATTGCTATTAGGGCCCCCAACATTTTGACCCTGAATTTTGAACAATGTCAATACATGCTAATTAATTAGTCATTCACTATACATATGAAATGTGATCAAATTAGTTTATTATAATTGTAATTTACCTATGTCTCAATGCCAAATGTCTCATTCAGAAACTAATTAGTCACTAGCCCATCATTTGCACTATCTTTAGCATGACTGCAAAATGTGTATAAGGATCTGCATGATGTGCACATGTGACTATGACGTGTAGAAGGTTCCTCCTCAACTAATAGACTCATGCAATGAATGAGAGTCTGTGTCAAAGCACTAAGAGTCCCTAGAGTGCTGGCCTCTACATGTTCCTTCACAACTGAAGGAATAATCACATGCTCACCCTATGGCTTGACCACAAGTGCCCTAACTACATTAGGGTCATGATGTGGCCCTGGCCTCTCAAATGATGACCCCCCGCCTCTGCCCTGAGACTCTAATATATCAAAATAATTGGGGATCTCCCCAAGAAAAAAACTCACAATACAATTTCCCTAAGAAATACATTCGGACCTTGTGATTATTGCAAGGAGAGGCATCAAAAACCATCCACCATCTATCTCATAAATTATTTCTAATACCATCATGTATGCACCAATGGATGGGGACCATTTAGTACCCTCTCTAACAGTATCTTGTTCACCAAGCTTTCTAAATAATGCACAAATTCTACCTTTTGGTATATCTTTTTTTTAACAGCTTGATATGATAATTTATTTGCATAATATCTTTTTTTTTCATCCCTTTTAACCCACCAAACATTTAATTGACCACTAACAAAAGCTATGCGGGTCTTAATGGACTCGAGGGAGGATGCCAATTGAGCTCTCATCGGATTGGTTTGTCCACAAGCTTTCAACCTACCAATGAGTGCTTCTAATTTGGTTTTTCCTCTTTCTATTTCATTTAAAATGTTTTCTTATGTGCCAGGAGGAGGTCTTGCAATTGGTTCAAGTTGTAAAATTTGTTGTTCTTGTTGTGGAGGGTTTTGGTTTTGATCTTCTTTGGGATTTACTAGTTCATTATTCACATTTCTTGATAAGAAATCAATTGAAATATAAATTAATTAATTAATTTAAAGAAAAATTGAAAAAAACCTAGAAAACAATATATAAAACATATAAAACAATGCACAAAGAAAGTTAGATAATCGACGGCATGCTCATGATCTCAAACTTTGAAGGAGAGGAGGCATATTGGCAAGGTGGGTGGCGAAAACCTTCTATTCTCTCAATCTATGTACACACTATGAGGAGGGGAAGTAAGAAAATAAAGGAAAAATAAACATTTATAACAATTTGGTTTTTTATAAAGTGCATACGCGCTATGGCTTGGGTTACCCAAGCCATGGCGCATGCGCACTATAGCCCGTATGCACTATTGAAAATTAGAAAAAATAAAAAAGGTGTCACCTTCTTGGCACAATAACTTGGTGCACTTACCCCACATGCACACTTAACTACATAATTAGGACACTCAATCAAATATGTCCTCAACGACGCATAGCCTCATCTTGAATCATCAAACTACACAACCTCAATCTTTGTTTTCTTCTCTATCAGTGTTTACAAAGTCATTAGTATATTGACATCAATGACAAACATAGTCATGAAAGAAACACACAATCATGCTAACAATCTCTCAATGCTCTAGCAATGCTAGGATACTCCCCCATAGCAATATCATCATCAGCATTCATGCTAACATATACAAGGAATTCCCTCAAATTAGTTGTTATGTATGCATAAATTGTGTATTACCTACCTTCTTCTAACTAGGTATTATGTACTAGGATAAAGACACAAACCTATTTTTTGATAGGGTAAAACCTCCTTCCCATCAAAACAACTAGTGTCTTCTTCTGTGTGGCCTTCATTGTGAATTGTTCTAGTTACTACTACTATACTACACTTGTCACACCAGTGGTACCATCACCTATTTCAAACCTTGTATTATAGGGGACCGGGGTTTTCATGGGTTCGTTTCACCCCACTTGAGTTGCACTCCACGCATAGCCTCCATCATAGTTTTTTAGACCTTGCAAAGTTCTTGTAGCCCAGATGGTCATAGAGATGAGCTAGACAGTAGTTTTGAGAAGTGGAGGTTTATCTCTAGTAGAGATTCCTCTCCTACTCTCACCACTAGCTCTTTCTTGCACAAATTTTTCTTCTCTCTTGAGGACGAGGATGACATGAAATAAATTTTATCATTAATTTTTTCTCATAGAATGTGTGGGGTCTCACATTCCTTCCTTGCAAATATTATGTGCAAGAAACCAAATGTTGACTTGGTTTCCTAGATATTTTGTGCTACTAGAAAGTCAAATTTTTAGGGTTTTTTCTTAGTGCTGCTTGTTGTATTATTTGGTTGGATAATGTTATTTTTTCTTCTTAGCATGAAGTTGATCAAGGTGGTGTAGTTACTCTTATCTTACCTCATTTAATATCTTCAATGATTTCTCATGGTTCTGACCCCATGCACAAGATTTTTTAGATTGTCTTGTCCTTCAATAATCACTCGTTTGGCATAGGTAATTTTTATGCTCCCCATGATGCTATGGAAAGATAAAAACTATGGCATTGAATGGCATATTTTATGCACCTACCACTTGGGTTGTCTACGGGGACTTCAATATGGTTAAGTTAGCCTCTTACAAAGATGGTATTCTTCCTTCTTGATGGATAGCTAGGGAAAGATAAGCCTAGTACTAAATGTGTAATAAATTAGGCCTTTTTTGTCCCAATGTCCATCACCACCATTCTAGTGGGATTTGGGATACTTGGTCTTTAGAGCTTGATTTTACACGATTTTTAAAAAGGCTTGATTGTGTGATGATTACTACACAATCTTTTTTCTCCTTTTTTGAAGATCAAGAATTATTTGTCATTCCTCAATAGGATGTGACTTTGTGAGACCAATATCCCATTATTTTTACTATAACATAGAAAAAGAACTTAAATGTGTCATTCTAAAATGAAATTTTCCTCAACGCATCAATTTTTAGCCATGATCTATTATTGCTCACATCTTGCATATTTGGAATTTAGAATCTTGACCCCACACTCATATTAGGTGGATTCAATGGTGGAATTTGTTAGAATTTTTAAAATAATTTGGGGGAGGGGGGTAATAAATTACTCAAGGTCCATTAGTACCAATTAAACATTCGAACATTATAACATTATTTTTTCTACTTATCCTGTTGTAACTCAGTCTCTGTTGTAATTTGAATAACAATATTAACTAGTAGTTCACTATCCTAATGTAACAGACTTTTTGAATGTAAACATTTAAAATTTAAAACACCATAAAACATTCAACACAATTTTGACTCTATTATTTAACATGGAAACCCAATTTGGGAAAATCCACCAGCAACATACCACCACTTTTTCACTCATCTAAAGTAAGCCTTGTTAGGAGTTGACACTGTTAAACGTTTACAATACACACTATTAAATGTGACCTGGTTACAGGATTTAATTACCCTGTTAGGAGTGACCTTGTAAGAGGACTTTAGAACATTGCATTAGATTGTCACCTTGTTAAAGGATTTGCATAAACTATTAATTTCTTAATGATTTTTAGTTCAACCTTTGATTTAAAGGATTTTAATACAAATTGTTTACAATTATTAGAAAGAAAACAATAGGGTTTGATCTATATGGTTACAACTCACTTTGCAGTTTCAAATCTCTATTCAGTTCATGTGTTGATTCCCTAATAAGCCTTCCTTGTCACTTCTCGAACTAATTTTCTTGGAAACCCTTAAAGAAATCACCCTTCTCTTCACAAAAAACTTAAGCCTTCTTCTTAGATTTTCTTATCAACCTCAATGAATTTTTTCCATCTCACTAGAAAGATGCACAACTTCTCTATTTTGTTCTCTTATGTGCATATCTCATTTGTACTCTTCTCTTCTACATCTAAAGTTCATCTCTATCTAGGTAATTCTAGTCCTTTTCTATTTCTCGTAATTAGTATAGATCTTAGGGTTTGTGATTCCATCTAATAGATTCATTGTATCTAATTGTCATTTTGCTTACCTCAAGTTCTTTTCTAGAAACATCTCATTAAATTCATTCATTAGGTACCTTACCTAATCCTTTCCTTGAATTAAATGATCCAACTCATCAATCTTATCTGTGACATGCTCTCCATATCCCAAGAAATTAACTGAGTTAGTTGGAAATAACAATTTCTCATACACATTCAAAATACTATAGCTCGACCAACACTAGATTTTGACACTCTATCATCACTAATTTACTTGGTCGTAATAGAGCTTCTAGCATGACATCAACATTATCACTCACTCAATACTAATATGTGCTCAACACTACATTTTCTCAGCACTTACTATGGTTCGATTGAAACTAGCATCACTCATCATGAGCTTGAAGTTCCTTAATCTTTTGTTCTATTCCTTGGTCAAGCTTGTGCAATGTTTTCACATGTCTTCATAATGTAAATAATCAAATTATCTTATCAAAGCATAACTAACCAAATGTCCATTATAGCATCCTTTTCATGACTCAACCTTTCCTCTAGGTGTTTTTGTTATGAGAAACTTCTCAAATCCTCTTCATCAATCAAATAGATATGATATTTAGATCAAATAGTAACATGTCTCATTAGTAGATTTGTCATCAATAACAAAATAAAAAATGTGTCAATTGTAGTTTCCAAAAATCCCCCTCTTTGGAATTGATGGAAAAATGTCAAAATATATTCATATGAAATGAATATAATCTACCTCTTTATTACCATGCAATCCAAAATATTTCACTTCCATGAGTAACCAATATCCTTAGTTTCATTTTGATTCTCATTTGTGCAATTTTAGAAATTTTGTCTAAGTTCTTCCTCTTGAATCTTGTATACATACTCTCCCACTACCATTTTATGCATCAATCTATTTATTCATTCAATCCCTCTAACATCTTGTACACACCCTTCCTATTTGACAATAGTGTCAAAGACATTAGCTCTCTTGTTTTTTTTTTCTTCATACATCTTAATAATGTAGATAAGTTCATGCCAGGATTGATTTCTTACATCTGTATATGGCTGATCTATTATGTTGTTCTTCTTCTTTATTTTACTTTATTACATTAGGTACCTCCTAAAGTAGAACTATCTACATCAATGTGTAAGATATTATGATTACCACATTTGATGCAATGTCTCTTTGTAGCTTAAGTAGCTTTTCTTAGGGAACCTCTAAGATATTCATGAGCATCTTTAGGTAGGGCTTTAGTAAATATCACAGAAATTTGTTGTTTGGTGTATGCATATTCTAACTTCACTTCTTTTTCTTGAACTAGTTCTCTCAAGTAGTGATACTTGATAGCAATGTGCTTTGTTTTATTGTGCATCACAAGATTCTTTGATATGTTGATAGAACTTGTGTTATCACAATAGATAACCATTGGATCTCAAATTTCTTCCTTTGTTTCTTTCAATAATTGTGTGATCCACATTATTTTTTAACTATTCACTAAAGCTACCACATACTCAACCTTAGGTATTGATTAGGAAATATAGTTCTATTTCTTTCTTGTCCATGACACCAATCTCTTTCCTAGAAAGAATGCACCTCCACTAGTGCTTTTTCTATCATCAATATTTTATGCCCAATCAAAGTCAGTAAATACCTTTAGTTCAAATCCATCATGCCTCTTGTAATATAGATCATGGTCTTTTATACCTTTCAAATATCTCAATATCCTTTACACTTCCATCATATGGTTCTCCTTAGGATTTTCTGAAAAATTTAGCAACTATCCCAACAACTAATGCAATATCAAGTCTACAATGAATAACATATTGCAATTTTCTAATCATTGATTTATATAGTGTTTGCTTCACATCAGTAGTTTTGTCACTTTTAGATAACATATGTCATATAGACATAGGTGTGCTCACTAGTCTTGATTCTTCCATTCCAAAAAAAAAACTTAGTATCTCCTTGATATGTTTGGACTAAGTAATGAAAATGCCAAATTTCATTTGATATACTTTTAAGCCAAAAAATAATTTGATTTCACCAAACATTGGCATTTTGATTTCCTTCTTTATTTCATCAGCAAATGATTTGTGTAAAGCTTCTTTTCCTCCAAATATTATGTCATCAACAAAGATTTCAGATAGCAGTACCTCATTGTTCTCACTAGTCTTTGGGTATAGATTATTGTTTCCATTTGTCCTTTCATACCATGCTCTTGGAGCTTGTTTCAATCCATATAGAGCTTTGTTCAGTTTACATACCATATTCTTCTTGTCTGAGTTGACAAATCCTTCAAGTTATTATATGTACACTTCTTCCTCAAGTATACCATTCAAAAATGTGGATTTGACATCCATTTTATACACCTTAAAATTCTTGTAGGCTGAATATGCAATCAAAGTTCTGACTCCTTCCATTCTTGCTACTAGAGAAAAAATTTATCCATGGTCAACTACTTCTTGAGCATATCTTTTGCATAGCAATTTTTCCTTGTTCCTTGTAACTTCACCATTTTCATTCAACTTATTCCTAAAAACCCACTTTGTTCTAATAAAAAATTTGTCCTTTGTTCTAGGTATTAGGGTCCAAGTGTTGTTCTTGTCAATTTTTAAAATATCTTTATTCATTTCCTAGATCCAATCTTCATTGTCTAGAGCATCTTTCATTGATTTGGGCTCAAATTTACAAAGTAAGTATGTATCATTTCTGAGTCTCTTTCTTGTCATAACACCAAATGTTGTATCTCCAATTATTCATTTAGGTTTATGATGTCTTCTTACATATTTAGCTAGCACATGTGGTCTCCTTTTCTATTCTTCAATAAGTTCATCTTGAAAAATAATCTTGAGGTCATTATCTCTTTCTTGTTCAAGTTATGATTATGGTTCTACATGCTCAAGATTATCTACTTGATGGTCGACATTATCTATTTGTGACTCTACATCTTCTGCCTGTTTCTTGGCATCCATTATCTGGTGCTCAGTACATTGTTGTTACACCATGACATTACATGTCTACTAGGAAATTGCATCTTTTTATGTCAGTATGTTAGGAGTGCTAAGAGCACCATCATCCATGAGCCAATTCTAAAGTATCATAGGATGTGCATGTTTTGCTCTTGAAACTAGACTTTATCATTTTTCCCAATTGGCACTATTTAAATGCATAGCATTGTTAGGGTTCTTTAGTTTTGCCAACCCTCTTACTTTCTTCAGCTTACTAATGTTCACCAAATTGTCAAATTTACATGACAACCTTTTTTGTCATAACCAAAAATCTTTGTGTTGTCAAAATAAACATGTCTCATTAGATAAATCTAGATAGAACAAGTTACCCTTGGTCTTATCACCCATTCCAATCATCTTTCTATCAATATCATATATCTTGGCCTTTTTGTGATGGAATTCAACTTTTTACCCTAATTTATTTAACTATGAAATACTAAATAGATTATAGTTAAGTCCTTCCACCCAGTAAACATTGTCACACTTGATTTTGTCAATCAATTGAATAGTCCCTTTACCTTTCACAATACATGGAATATCATTACCAAATTTAACACAACCACCCTTGTATGGTCCAATGTCCTCAAATTTATTTCTATCACCACTCATATAATTAGAGCATCCAATATCAATTATATACCCATAACTTTTGTTCACATATGAAATTAAAGCATTTCTTCATCTTCATCAAAATCTTCTTTCATAGTAACATAAACAACTTCATCATCATTACTTTTAGATTTAGTATCAGTTTCTTATTCAACTATCTAATAGGATTTCTTATCCTTTTCATCCTTTTTCTTAATGTAGTCTCATTCATCCCACCTTGGTTTGTATTTTCTTTCCTTTCTCTTATCCTTGTCTTCTCTATCAAGACACCTTGCAGCTGGCCAACCTTGTTGCATGAGAAACAAATTATAGGTAATTTACCTTTGTATTTACCTCTACCTCTTCCAATCTTTTTGTAATAAGTGCTTCAAGTTCATCAAGCTCATCATTTGAAGTGTCACTGTCACTCTTCACATGTTTGTCTTTTCTTTTGTTAAGAACCAATTATGACTTAAAAGAATATTCAACAGTAGCAGGTGTGTAGATACCAAAATTAGACACCTCAAAAGTGGTAAGTCTATCAATTACACCTTCTAAAGTCAAATTGTTACCTAGAGTACATCTTAGCTCTTGTATTATAGAAACCCTAATGGAATATACATGAAGTAGAGTTCTCAATACTTTTCTTATCACTGTTCCATCTTTAATCTCTCTATTTGCACCTCAAATAGCATTGACAACTTCCTTGATTCTTGTACAATATTTTACTATGTTCTCACCTTCCATCATTCTCATTTCATCAAATTTTCCTCTTAGACTCCTAATTTGGCTCTCAAGGCATTGTCATCTCCTCCATATATGGTCTTTAGTTTGTCCCACATCTATTTTGCATTATCACATTCTTTTATATCATCAAACTCATCATAGCTTAGGGCTAAAGAAATATCCAACATTGCTCAATTGTTTTCTTTATTTTGGTTTAGTTATTGAGTAGTTAGAGGAACAATTGTTATCTTCACATATAGATTGCCCACAAAGTTTTTTGCAACATCACTAATAGTGTATATGTGTATCCTCATCAGTATTTTCCATACAAGAAAGTTCTTATATATAAAAAACTTGTTGAATGTATATATTTGAAATGTAAAACACCACAAAACATAAAAACACAAGTTTGACACTAGGATTTAATGTGGAAACCCAATTTGGGAAAAACCACCAACAAAATGTCACTACTTTTTCACTCTTCTGAATTGATCCCTATTAGGAGCCAACCTTGTCAAAGGTTTACAATACACACTATTAAATGTGACCTAGTTAGAGGATTTAATCACCATATAAATAGTGGCCTTGTTAGAGGACTTTAGAATATTCCATTAAAATGGCAGCCTATTAAAGGATTTACACAAACTGTTAGGTTCTTAATGACTATCAGGTCAACCTTTGATTAAAAGGATTTCAATACAAATTGTTTAAAATGATTAGAAAGAAAATAATAGGGTTTGATTTGTATGATTACAACTCGCTTTGTAGTTTTAGGCCTCTACTTAGTTATTGTGTTGATTCCCTAATGAGCCTTACTTGTCACCTTTGTCCTTGATTTGTTTGGCAACTCTTCAAGCAATCACCCTTCTCTTTACAACAAAATTAAGCCTTCTAGTTAGATTTTCTTATCAACCTCAATAGCTTTTTTCCATCTCACTGAAAACATGTACAACTTCTCTTTTATGTTCTCTTCTTTGCATATCTCTTTTGTTCTCTTCTCCTCTACATATAAAGTTCATCTTTGCCCCTCCTTAAATAGGTAATTCTCATCTATTTTCATTTCTCACAATCACTATAGACCTTAGGGTTTGTGATTTGATAGAATGGATTTATTGTATATAATAGCCCTTATATTTGTCTCTTTCTTTTCTAGAAAAATCTCATCTAATTTATTCATTAGGTGTCTTACCTAATTCTCTCATTGAATTATATGATCCAACTCATTTATATTATCTTCAACACACTTTCCATATCCCAAGAAATCAACTAAGTCGATTGGAAATCACAATTTCTCATACGCATTGAAAATATTATTGCTTAGCCAACACTAGGTTCTTATACTCCATCATCACTAATTTATTTGGCCATTATAGAGCTTCTATCTCAGCATCAACACTGTCACTCAGTTGATACTAATGCTCAGTCAACAAGGAATTTTCTCGGCACTTACTAAAGCTCGATTGACATTAGTATCACTTGACATGAACTTCAAGTTCCTTAATCTTCTATTGTATTCTTTGGTCAAGCATATGCAATCTTTTCTCATATCTTCATAATGTAAACAATCAAATTATCTTGTCAAAGTCTAACTAACCAAAAGTCCAATGTAGCTTCCTATTCATAACTCAACCTTTCATCTAGATTCTTTTGTTATGAGAAACTTCTCAAATTCTCTTCATCAATCGAATAGATATGATATATAGATCAGATAGAAAAGATGACTCATTAGTATATTTAACATCAATGACAACATAACAAGTGTTTCAATTGTAGTTTCCAACAAGAATGATGCCATCTCTCAATGATGATATTTCTTTGCATCTTCAGCAAGAAACTTGCTATGTAACACAAGCATTCCTATGATGCTACCACCAAAGATCTTCATGTGGGTTTTGAGGCCCTATCCCTGAATTTGTTTGATTTAGACTTGCAACTTCACCTTGTCAATCATCACCATCATAAGAAAGTTTCTAATAACTATGCTACTACAAGTGCATAGATCAACACCTTTCTTCACTAGCTTTACATTAGAGACCAAGCCTCAAGGGAGTTTTTCCATGCTCTCAAAGCTTGAAAAAACTTCACAATGATAAAGACGATCAAGGAAGAAAAAAATATCTTCTCAGATTTGCCTAAAATTCTTCAAGCCTTTTTCTAAAATTATGAAAAGGTTTTCTCTTCACAGGGAAATTCTATTGAGAGGGACCATTCTTTGAAGGAATGCACTATTGTTATTCCTAGTCCGCTTATAGTTGAGAAACATACTTTCTATGATCACATAATAACACTCAGTGACCTCAAGGAAGTCATATTCTCTATGGTAGATGACAAGGCTCTTGGGTGTGATGGCTTCCCTTGTGAATTTTACAAAGCTTTGTGGGACTCCATTGGGCCTGACCTATATAAGGTTTAGCTTGAAAATTTCTGTTCTAAATCCTTGGGAAGCCTTATTAACAAACATAACATCAAATTCATACTTAAAGGTGGCGATCCTGATGGCCTAGACTTTCTCGATCCAAGTAGCAATCCCTCTTTCTTAATATAGACTTTGTGAAGGCTTATGATCATATAAAATGGCCTTTCATTCTTGTTATTCTTCGTGCCTAAGGATTTGGTCCACTTTTCCTGCATTCTGTGGAGATGTTATTCAACAATGCTTCTACATGCATCACAATCAATGGCACACAATCTAAGGCCTTTGGGATTCTTAAATCAATTTGCTAGGGTTATCCACTAGCTCCGACTTTGTATTTACATGTTGTTGAAGGATTTGGGCATCTGCTTGCTAATTTCATCTGCTTTGGTCATGTTAGAGGCATAGCCCTTCCTAAATCTCCTACTCAACTTGTCAATGTACATTTTTCTAATGATTCCTTCACTCTCATCGAGGATGAGGAGAATGTCTCAAATGCTCTTCAATGCTTGGGCACTTTCTTTTTCTGGCTCTACCATTCAATGGCACAAAATTATGTGCTACAGGACATCTTTTCTCCCTTATCTATCTTGAATTTTGCAATACCTATGGAAGTGGATTCAACATGGTGAGATTTTCCAATTTCTGGGCATCCCCTTTACCTTCCAAGCCTCTATTGTTGACCTTTGTAATGTTGTGCTTGCTAAGATTTCCAAAAAGATAGATTATTTACTCACCATACCCCTTTCGTTAACTAGTAAATTCCATATTTTTCACAAGGTTTTGCTACCACCCCTATGTATTATTCATTTTTTTGGGCTCCTTCCAAGGCCTCTTATCTTAAGGTTGAAAAACTCCTCAAAGATTTTCTCTGGGCCTTAAATTGTAAGCACCATGGCTTTTAGAGAGTCGCTTGGGAATGTTATTGTTTACCTAAGGAGTTTGGAGGTCTTGGTCTCATTTCGACTCAGAGAAAGGGTATAACATTATATGGTAAATGGATTATTTATACCCTTACTGAAGATGAGGCCTAGAAAATTCTTTGTAGGCATTGTATCTCCTTTTGATTCATATTCAATAGATCAACATTAGAGGGGCTTGGCCTTCAAATCCTTCTCATCACCTCAGAACCTATGCAAATTTAGGGCTCATTTGTTATCAAAATCATCTAGAGAGCTTGGGAGTTTTTCAAATCTTCGCTCCATTGGGCAGGCTACTTCAAAGAAGGTCTCTCCATGAATCAAAATGGCATTTGGTGGTCACCCCTATTTTCCATTCAAGGTATGCCTCTGGCTATGATTTAGGGTGCCAATGCCTTAGACATATTTAAACATGGGATCCAAACTCCAAAAGATCTCTTTTCTAGAGTTACTATGGGTATTAGAGCTTGGGAGGACACGTAGGTTTAGTTTCATTTGACTCATCTAGATCATCAGAATTTTTATTTACTACTCTATACTTTACCTCCTCATATGCTTCATAAGATGGGCATTTCACCCATGAATTCATGGTGGAAAGACTAGAAATGGTATCCATGTACTTCTCTTGTTAATTACAAGCCCAAGATGGGATACCTTTGGCTAGTGCCTCATTTTCCCATGGTTGCTCGACTCTCAGCACTGGCACCTCTAGTCCTCATAGCAAAATTGGACTTTCAGGTTTAATACTATTTCGAATGTCATCACTAAGCCAAAGATTGCACAATTTGCTTGGTGTGTCCTCTTCTAGGGTTTTCCCTTGGGCCCTTGGCTTAAGCACTTGGGTGTTATTGACCCTCGTTGTACTTTTTGTGAGAAACTAGAGTCTTTCTTGCACATCTTTTGGTTCTGTCAAAGAGCTCAATAATACTAGCTCTAGATAGATGACTTTTTTAAGTCTTTCAAGCCAACCTTTTTCTTGGCATATGGTTCTTCTGAGTGATTCTCCCATAATCCCTTTCAAGTTTTCCCTGATTTCACATGCTTTAAGAATGGAGATTTTTTTCACTCTCTGGAAGGATAGAAATGTAATTTTATTCACTCACAACTTTCTTGATATAAATGTTTCCATGTACACTAAAGCTTGTATATGTAATAATGTAATGATGTGGATTCAAGTACAAGCCAACAAGGTGGCTCTGGAAGTGGCCCACCTACAAGAGCTTCTCAATCGCTAGGGTAATGTGTCATGTATGGTTGCTCGGGTTCCACCTAATTTTTCCTTGGTAGATCAGCAACACCTTTTGATCACCACTTGGGTCGTAGTTAATTGGCCCACCGCTTGTGAACACCACATTCCTAGATCCCCCACTGCTCTCCCAATTGAGTTCTAATTGGTCTCTAGTTGCTCCTCATGTTGCTTCTAGTTTGTCTATTGTTGGTTCTAACCCTAAGTGGTCAATTCCCCAGCCTGGATTTGGCAATTTTGCCACTCAGACTGGAGGGAGAGGAAAAAGAAAAAGACACTGCCACTAATAGAAAAGGGACTATTCGTGAAAACAAAAATGCATGAGAAGTGAATAACTTAAAATCAATTGAAAAGAGATATCTAAAAAGAAAAATAGATATGAGAACAAAGAATTATTTTTAATTTCTCACAAATTACATTACTTATCAATATAAAATCACACAAAAATATTAAAATTTTAATGGTAACTATAAACATGGGAATGTCTTGTCATACCTCATTCATTCAAGTCAACTCTTCAATCCATTTCATCTCGCTTTCCTGATGGTGGTGGACTGTTGTTCCCCACTACCTTTCCCTATCCCTCACATGAAAGCACCTTGAAATTGCTCGATCGGTCAGCATCCAATACATCATACAGCTTTTCCACTGCCCCTGGCCCAGCACCCCCATGAAAGGTCCTTCACAAACCACCAACGATACTTTTTATATCCGCTTACGATACTACTTTACTACCATGTTTGATTTCGAATTAGAAATTTGGATAACCATCATTTCAGGCGCGTTTATTTGGCTGCATAGTCATCTCTTATATATGGTTTATATTGGGTTATGTTCATTTCAAAAATATGGGGATATTGCGATCTTTTTATCATAATAGACATCATCCATCTTGAGGTTAACAAAGAGCTTGGAGATTTTTGTTCATATGATATAATACACATCATTGAAATTTCTTCATTTATATAATCATAATCAGATTCTCATAAACAAACATTTAATTACATTTTTCAATTTAAAGAATGGCTAGAAAATAATAATAAAATTATCATAAATCCCGCATTGTTGATAGTACTACACAGGCATATCAAGAAACTTAAATGAAAAAATATAGTAGGTTCAAATATACTTCGTAAGAATGCACGGTGGTTTTTGAAAAATAAATAAAACATTGTATATCAAAACCCTATTTGTAATGATGGGGATGGTTGCTGAAAATTTAAAAAGAAATATCTTTATCAAAGTGTTGGGTAAATAATCTCTCCTAATGATATTTAAATGAAACCGTAAACTCTAAATTCTAAAACAGTTTAATATTAATCTTTTGGACATGAGAGTAATTTGATGCTATTTTGAGCTGTAAAAGGACTCTCTAAATATGTAACAGCATTGGAAACTTTCTAAGAAAGCTAGTGAACTTTTGCATTTTGTAATCTTATATCGAGAATATTAATAGCAGAATTTCAAACTATTAAAAAAAAAATTTAAAATTAAGATTTGTTAAATTAAATATATTTCTGTAATAGCTGGAACTTTTCATGAAATGTTTTAATAAAATTTATTTTAGTTTGTTCCTTAATTTTTCTTTACCTCTTTAAAATTTATTCTTATTTTAAAAAAATCAGACCACCAATTTCAAATTTATGTGAATTATTTGTTAAAATATTTTAACTCTTTTTAATATAAATTGAATTCATTTGATTATGTATGAATGCTAATATATCAAGTAATTTTTTTAAATTCTATAATTTATGATCTTAAAATGTAAAATCATCACCTAAGAGTTATTGCAAAGATGGCTTACTAATAAATAAAGAATGCACTGAAAATATGTATGAATGTTATTATTACAAGTTGATAAAACATCTATGAGCTATTTTTGTCAATTTATACCATGTCAGCTACCATTTTGTTCAAATTTACAAAACCATTTTTCATAACTTTGACATGGATATTATATTGTGGATAGTAAGAAGAAACATGGACCCCTAAATTAAATTTGAAACTTGTCTAAGGATATTTAATCTTTACTTTTTTCAACTGATTTATTGTTATCTATAACAATAACTAAAAGACCCTGGTCGGTCAATTCCTTCTTTATCAACCAACAATTGATCAGCTCGAAAAGTGGGCAGTGTCCACCTAGACTCTTAAAAGAAGTGTTAAGATTAATGCCCTCCTTAGTGACCTATTTGTTTTATCCTTTGCAGCTAAGGAGGATTTTCTTTTTGTTCTCACAAATAGGCCCTAGTCCTCAGGGTCTAATACCAGGAACATTCTCAATGTTTGGACATCAAAACCTAAACTCAACTCTATTATTGATCTGAGAGCTTTTTCACCCACATGGTTTAGGCTCCCAAAAGTCCCCTTGTAACTTTGAAATAATGAGGTTGTCAGAGGTATAGCTGAAACTTTTGGTTCCTTATTGTCGATGGATAAATTTACCTAGACAAAATCTCACTTTTTATTTGCAAGAATCTATGTCAATGTTTCAGTGACCAAAATTCTTCCTACGTTTTCTACTTTAGACTCTAAGTTGGGCTCGTATGTACAACTGCTAGTTTTTGAAAAAGAAGACCTGTGTGTAAATTGCAGAAGATTTGGCCATGTTGATGCATATATTCAAATATTGATGTGTATGCATTTTTGGTTCATATGAGTGTATTTGTTCCTATGTATTCTTAATACATATCATGGGTTTAAACAAATTGAATAAATGTAAAAGAATAAAAGGAGATAAATTATCTCTTTCTCTCTAGTGGAGGACATTGGAGTGAAATTTGGGACACCCAGGTTGTAAGAGGTCTTATATTTTCATTAGTGTAGTGACTTCCTTGAGAAGATTGATTAATTATAATGTATTCATAATAGATTTAGCTAGTATTCATTAATAAAATATAATAAAACCTGCTTTCTTATTTCTACTTATACTCCTATATCTTCTCCTACTATCTAGTGAGGGGTCCCAAGTTACCATTGAGGTAAGTGATTTCCTTGTGAACATTACCGAATTTATGTATACTAATAAAAGGACTTTAGCTAATAATATTTTTTTAAAAATTGAATATTATATAGGTATATATATGTATATGTATGTATGTATATGTATATACATATATGTATGTATATGTATATACATATATGTATGTATATGTATATACATATATGTATGTACACACACACACACACAGATATATATATATATATGTGTGTGTGTGTGTATAGACACACATAAAAATATCTATATGTGTGTAATCGATGTGTGTTTTTGCTGACCAATTTCCCTTCAATGGATATGTTACTGACCATAATGTTCCCCTAACCAATGTGTGTCGTGCTCGACCAATATGTTCCTCCTAATGCCTATCCATTTGTTTTTTTTCCTTGGTAGAAATAATTTACCTTCACTATCATGTGTTTATAGAATAGATGGAGATAGTCCACTCCTTGTGACACTCATGGTACCGATGGCATCGTGACCCCACCTAGTTTTTGTTCTAGATTTGTATCAAGTTTGAGATCTACCAAGGGAATAGGTACTACCATTGGAATCTTCCCTTTGTTTGTATTATTCAATCCTTTCTTTGTCCCAAATTTTGGTTTCATATCCTTTTCTATGAGCAAAAGCACTTCTATTCATACAACAAAGAAAGCATCCTATGCAAATCAGTTGTGCTCTACTAATTGGGTAGAACCATTTATTTCTATAGTTATTGTAATGTGTTTGTGTGTGTGGAGTTAGTTGGTATTCATTTATAAAAATATAATAAAAACTATTTTTTGATTTCTATTTCTACTCCTATATCTTCTCCTACTATCTAGTGAGGGGTCCTAAGTTACCAATGAGGTAATTGATTTCCTTATGAACATGATCCCATTTATATATACTGATAAAAGGACTTTGGCTAATAAAATAATAATAAAATTAAATATTTTATAAGTATTTATTCATATGTATGTATGTATGTATGAATTTATTTACACACACACACACACACACACACACACACTTACATGTATATACATATTTATATGTACATACATATGTGTGTGATATATGTGTGCACATATTTATATGTACATACACATATGTGTGATATATGTTTGCACATATTTATATGTACACGCACATGCACACACACACACACACACGTGTCTGTACATATTTATATGTACATACATACATACATACATACATACATACATGTGTGTGTGTGTGTGGATATGTAGACACACACACACACAAATATGTGTATGTGTGTGTAACTGATGTGTGCTTTTGTTGACCAATTTATCTCTAATAGATATGTTACCGACCATAATATTTCCCCAACCAACGTGTGTCTTGCTTGACCAATATATTCCCCATGATGCTCGAGCATTTGTTCACTTCCCTGGTAGAAAGCATTTACCTATCCTATCATGTGTATACAAATAAGATGGAGATGTGGGTTCACACTTTATGACATTTATCATCCCAATGACATCATGACCCTACTTAGTTTTTGTTCTTGATCCATATCAATTTTGAGATCTACCAAGGGCAGAGGCACCACCATTGGCATCTACCCTTTATTTGTATTACTGCATCCTTTCCTTGTCCCAACTTTTAGCTTTATATCCTTTTCTATGAGCAGAAGCACTTCTAGTCATGCAAAAATGAAAGGATCCTATATAGGTCAGTTGTGCTACACTGATTGGGTACAGCCCTTTACTTTTATAGTTGGTGTAATATATATATATATATATATATATATATATATATATATATATATATATATATATATATATATATATATATATATATATATATATATATATATATATATTTATATTTATATATTTATATATTTATATATATAGATAGACACAAACACACACACACACATATACATATGTATATGCATATGCATATCCATATCCATATCCATATGCATATACATATACATATGTATATGTATATGTATACGTATACATATACATATGTATATGTATATGGATATGGATATGGATATGGATATGGATATGGATATGCATATGCATATGCATATGTATATATTTATGTATGTATGTATGTATGTGTGTGTGTAAGTAAGTAAATGATATCTTGTATATATACATATAAATGTATATATGTCTATACATACGTGGTGTGTGTGTGTGTGTGTGTGTACACACACACACACACACACACACACACACACACACACACACACATATGTATATGCATATAGATATATACATACATACATATATATATATGCATGTATATACATGTAGACATATACATACATACATATATTATATGTATGCATGTGAATACACATGCAGGCACATGCACGCACACACACACACACACACACACACATAATGCATGAAGGAAATGATTTGATTTATCAATGGTGAGTTAATGCAGGAAAAGTGAGGTAAGTTAGTAAAGTCAATTATTAATTAATTAATTAAACTATTTTATTAAATATATTTAGTAAACATTGGAAGAGGGTGTTTCTTTATATGAAGCAACAACCTTAACCTCTAGAACTCATAATAGGTGTAGAATTTCCTGAGTATAGGGAAAATTGACAGGGAATGACTTCTTAGGAAGGTGTAGAAGAGTATATTTAGAAGGGTGTTAAAAGGATCAAGGTCACAAATTACAACGAAACTCTAGATGAGCCAAGTAGATTTCCCAATCCAATTATATATTTTGTTAATGAATTGTGAAGAAATTATTTGTTTACATTAAAGTTAAAATTAATTAATTAATGATTTTAAATAAAAATTAATATATAGAGTTGGGGATTTTAATTTGAATAATGTGGTGGTTATTTCAATTATATTTATCTAAGGAGGGATAAAATTTTAAATATATTAAATGTTGAACTTAGAAGGATATGCTCTTTATTTATAAATGTAAAATAATAAAATTAAAGTTTAATGTTTTTGAAATTAAAAAGAAGCCAAAAATGGAGGCTAGAGTAGGAAATAAAATAGTGTAAAATAGTTACAAGTTATATACAACACATACTAACCTATCATCTTTCTTAATTCAAAAACCCCCACATTAGAGTATCCCGATATCTAACCAAAACCAGTGAAGTACAAGAAGTCATTAACTTAATATAATAGAGACAATATAAATGGAGAGTCCATAAAAAAACCATGAACATAGCCCACATGGATCAAGTGCTAAAATAAAGAAAAACATAACAAAATTTGAAAGCATATAGAAGGGCTAGCTCTCCTTATTCTTCTCTTTTCCATTTGGCTTATCCAACATTAGTTGTAGCTAGGAACCTATAGTGAAAACCAGTGTTGTCTACCCCCACCGCCATAGTAAGGCCTTCTTTTCTGCATGTAGTAGGTGAAAATTCAAAGCTGCAGAGTGCATAACCCTAACCACAAACCTTGCCACATAATTGAATCTGTGTTCAACAATTTCCTAACTCTCCTCCAATTTCTTAAAGCTAGTCTCAAGGGCTGGTAAATCCTCATCTTATTTCTTGTTAATGTCTATGGGGGTCCCTTGGGGACCTTATCTAGATCTTCTTTCCCTCTCTATGGTAATGGGGAGGGGAAGTGAAGGTCTATCACTTTTAACCCACCTGCTTGGAGTTATTAGGAGTATCATTTTTGAAGACATCAGAAACATGATATGGTATAATGATTATGTAACTATTAGTAGGGATAATATCTCCCTCTTTCCCTTCACTAGAAATTTCATCTTCCTCGTTCTCAATGTATTTATTCCTAAATATCTTATTTTTCTATCTTTTCTATAGGGGTTTGCTTTACCAACTACCAGTGGAATCTGAAATAATAGGGCAGTCATATTTGGCCTTGGGATCCATTTTCACCCTTTTTTTCTTACTCCTAAGGGACCTCCACATTCCACCTTCCATTTCCACATCAAATTTCACAATCTAAACATCCTTCTACATTTTAATTTATTTAAGGGTATGGTGCAGAATGTACTTAGGGATTTTATTGTCTACAATAGACATAACTTGATCCAAAAATTGAGCCATTGAGGTGGAAATAGAAGGGTTAGCGAGAACCACCTAGACATTGATAGGCTAGGGAGGGAAAAGGCCTTTTTGAAAATTGAACGGTTTGAACATAAAAGCCTAATGATGGACATTTTAGGGTTTACCCTATTTCATCTTCTTCCTAACCTTAAGGATACTATCTTCCATAGAGTGAAAAATGAGATAGAAGAATGAAATGAGGTAATGGTTCCTAAAATTATTCAAAATGGGGAAGTGATAGGTATTTATAAATCTAGAACCTACTGCCTAAAGTGATACAATGCATGATAGTGTAATATACCTCTTGTTAGTGGTCTAGAAAGGTCATTCTTACAAACCCACCATGGTCACAGGTCAAGCTCTCACTAGAGCAAAAGAACTAGTTGAGACTAGCTTCGTTTGAAACCTTTATCTTCTTTCACCATTTTTGGCCAGCCAAGGAGAAACCATCAACTTTCACAATGACTTCTTCATTGATCTAAAATCAAGTCCTATTAACAATCACCTGCTTGTTGTTCCAAGTGTTGCCAAATCGCATGGAAATTAAGATATTTAATTTAATTTAATTTAAATTTTGAAATTCAATTAAGACTCCTCAAGAAATATAAAATTTTAAAATTAATGTTAAAACTGTCAGTTTAATTCATTTAAACAATTTAATTCAATTAAGATCTCTACAAATGTAAACCTTAAAATAAAAAGTTAATGTTAAAACTTTTAATTTAATTCATTTTAAAACTTTAAATTTAATGAATATTTTAGAAAAATCTAAAAAATTAAAATTAAAAGTTAATGTTAAAACTTTTTAGTTTAATTCTTTTTAAAAAAATAAATTCAATTAAGATTTTCTACAAATGTAAAAATTAAATTTACTGTTAAAATTTTTAGATAATTATTTTTTAAAAATTTAAAAGATTTTTTGAAAATGTAAAAAAAAAAAATTAATAGGTTAATATTAAACATTTTTAGCTAATTCTTTTCATAAATTTAAATTCAATTAAGGATTTATGTAAAAACTAAAAATTTTAATGTTAAACTTTTAATTTAATTCATTTTTTACTATATTAAGTTTTTAGGTTTTTTTAACATGGTTATATTAAATTTCTTAAAACTATTATGGATTTTCAACAAAAGTTAAGGATGGATGTTATTGTTGGAAATATAAGAGGAGTAACTGAGATGGGAGGGGTGAATCATTTACCAGAAAAATAAATGCCAAATCCCTTAGATGTCAATATAAATTAAAACTGAATTATGTTGTAACTCGGTAAACACACAAGAAAAATGATGTAGCTTGGTAAACATTGAAATAGCTAAACAAATGCTTAAGATGAAAATCTTAAGATATTATTTGTGATTGATGTTACTTAGCTACAAACACATAAAATAAATAACATGAACACAAGATTTAACATGGAAACCCAATTTGGGAAAAACCACCAATTGCAACTAGTTACTAATTTTCACTTTTCTAAAGTGAGCCCTATTAGGAGCCAACCCTATTTTAGGCTACAAAACAAACTATTAGGTGTGACCCTATTAGAGGATTTAATCACCCTATTAGGAGTGGTGTTGATAGAGGTCTTTAAACAATTCAATAGAAATGCCACCTTGTTAGAGGATTTACAAATAGTTGTTAAGCCAACTTTGTTAAGAGATTTAGATCACTGCTACAATGGTTAGAGAGTAACAATGAGATTACCTAATTTTTTATGCAACTAAATTGCTAATTATAGATCTCAATTTTGGCTTGTAAACTTGATCCTTCCCGATTGAATGTATCTTTGCATCTCATCAAGGATATTCTTCTTATCCTTCTAATTCACTTCCTCTAAGCATCATCAAATATTCAATAATGTTCCACTTATGCTTCTTCTTTTAATCCTCAACTTGACCTTATATTTATATCTTACACATTGTCAAGTTAGCTTGAATACAACTTAGAATAATTAATATTCATCTTCTTAGTTGGCTAGAGCCAACAAACAATTCAATTGAACTCAATATGCCAAAACAAGGAAATCCTTCATTCGCTGACCTTGCTTGGTAGATACTAACTCTAAGCAATTTTTCTATGTTAACCAAGTGAACTTAGTTAACACTGCATATTCACAAAGTTCCTTTGGTAACTAAGTGAGCTCAGTTATCATTGGTTCCATCCAACATTTCCTTCATTAACCAAGTGAGCTCAGTTAATACTCAACTTCTGCAAACTTCCCTTTGTCACCCGAGTGGACTTGGTAGACACTATCTTTTGAACTAGAAAAACTCTAGAATGTTCGATAGATACAAGAAACTATCTTCAATGCCAAAGTGAGCTCGACATACACTAACTAGAAATGATATGAAATTTTCTGTAACATCAAAGACAATACACAATTAATCAATTGTTTCCAACAATTATGTTATAAGGGTATGTTTTCATGTTTCTCAGTTTCAACCTTACAATTTTTTTTGAAAGGACTATAGCAATGCTTGTATCATGTAGGTGGGTTTATATGTTTTACCTCTCTGTACTCATATATATGCTCCTATACTTGGAATTGCTCTAATTTTCTTACTTGTGTTATATATTTCATCTTTTGGTATTAATGTTTGAGGTTTTTATTGGTTTCATAGACCCCAATATAACACCTAAAGAAACCCCTAGGGGAATGATCTATCAGACATCTTGAACCCTAGATGGCCTATTATGTTGAGTAGGGTTCCTTGGTGCCCTAAGTGAGTAGCTCACCAAAGGAGTTGGGCTAAGGAGGTTAGAAGTATTATCTTTGGGTGAGTTTGCGAACAAAACCATAGTATAATTCAAAACTATTTAGGAATTCCTAAGGAATATAATTGAAGTTTTAACAAAATAAAATATTGGTTAAGTCATGGTATAGGTCTTATTATAGTACCAATATCACTATAGCTTTTGGTATAGGTTATATGAGGGTGTTGGGTTACATGAATTCTATTGAAGATCTCAACACATAGGACTATGTGTTAACACTCACCTAGTTTGTGTCCGAGGGAAACCCTTTCTTATGCTTTTGTTTTGTGTTTTTGTGTTTCTTTATGTTTCTAGTTTAGGTGGGTTATCCTAAACCTTAGACTTCCCTAGTTTCCCTATATGAAGAATGGTTCTATCTCTAACTAGCATAGAGGAGTAGACCTTTGTGGATCCACATGGCTGTGAATATTTTTGAGGTATTGCTCATGTTTGATATTTTCATGGAGCATATAAAGATCTTGAAGATATTTCTCTCTATGTTACACATTATAATACAAAAAATTATAATGATATTCAAATTGTAAAGTGTTATTCATGTTTATATAAGCCACAAGGCCTTGTATTGGAAAGGATATATTATAAGCATTCATATACTTGGGAAGGGTATCTTTAAGACAATAATGTGAAAAGCAATCAAATGAATCAAAGGATTTATATATTTAGTTCATGTTAAACCTTAAGAGGATTTAAAGGAATAATCTCATAAGGGAACCTATTAGGACATAAGTAGACAACCAAACTTAAATGATTTTTTTACACTTTTCTCTTAATTTTTTGTTGTCCTTCCAAGTTCCATGGTGGGGTATAGGAAGGCACTAATAAAAAAATAGATATCATTCATGAATTTTCCTAATAAATTTAAACAAGTTCATTGTTAAATATTTATTTTCCGACAAGTAACAATCAAATTAAAAATTCAACAATCTTCTTTGACCCATTTATTAAATATCCAAAGTTTTTATATATGACTTAAAAACAAAGTGTATTCTTTCAAAACACCATAAGTATTACAGAGGGGTCCAAATTACAGTAATATTATAAATTTAATTTTATCTACACAATAATTTTTCCCTTACAACTCAACTAGATTTGTTAAGCTAAGGATAAGTAGAACACAACCTACATGGATATTTCAATTATTGCTATTATTTTTGCAACCCATATGAATTCTGAAATTGTTCTAGATTTGATTGCAGGAATTTTTTTATCATCAATTTTTTTGATCACACATTATAATCCATCTTTAGGAAATTTTCAAGAAATTATAAAAAACATCATTTACCAAATAATGTTTCAAGAAGCCTATCATTATAGAATATTCTCAACCTTTGGATAAATATATGACTATCCAAAACATATCATGGAATAAAAAAATTAAGCCCACTTTTAAATCATATTATCTTGACCTTCTTAGATTGTCATTATTCATTTACTTCAACATACACATGACAACACCAATTGACAATTGTTTCTAAATGCCCAAGAACTTTAGGCCCATTTTTATCTTATTCTATGTCTTGTCATTATCAAGACATCACTACTTATTTTCTTGAACATTGACACAATAAAACCAATTATAACCCACTTCTAGAAGCCCACGAACTTCCAAATATTATTTAAAAAATCAAGTCTCATGATATGGATCTCTCTCACCATAAAATTTATTGCTTTAACATTTTATAAAATTTTATAATTGTTGTCACATTGAGTAAAATAAACATTTCCAAATATTTGTTAGAAAACTAAACCTAATGATAAGGATCTTTTCTAGCATAAAATTTATCACTTGAACCTTCTACATAATTTCTCAGATAGTCATATTTAGTTTAACAACCACTTTCCTATGTCTGAGAACTTATTAGCACTAATTGATGTTGAAAGATCTCTCTTACCATAAAGTTCATTATTTTTTAACCTTTTTTATATTACATGGATATTTCAATTATTGCTATTATTTCCGCAACCCATATGAATTCTAAAATTGTTCTAGATTTGATTATGGGAATTTTTTTATCATCAATTTTTTGGATCACACATTATAATCCATCTTTAGGAAAATTTCAAGAAATTATAAAAAACATCATTTACCAAATAATGTTTCAAGAAACCAATCATTATAGAATATTCTCAACCTTTGGATAAATATATGACTATCCAAAACATATCATGGAATTAAAAAAATTAAGCCCACTTTTAAATCATATTACCTTGACCTTGTTAGATTGTTATTATTCATTTACTTCAACATACACATGATAACACCAATTGACAATTGTTTCTAAATGCTCAAGAACTTTAGGCAAATTTTTATCTTATACCATGTCTTGTCATTATCAAGACATCACTACTTATTTTCTTGAACATTGACACAATAGGACCAATTATAACCCACTTCTAGAAGCCCACGAACTTCCAAATATTATTTAAAAATTCAAGTCTCATGATATGGATCTCTCTCACCATAAAATTTATTGCTTTAACATTTTATAAAATTTTATAATTGTTGTCACATTCAATACAATAAACATTTCTAAATATTTGTTAGAAAACTAAACCTAATGATAAGGATCATTCCTAGGATAAAATTTATCACTTGAACCTTCTACATAATTTTTCAAATAGTCATATTTACTTTAACAACCACTTTCCTATGTCCGAGAACTTATTAGCACTAATTGATGTTGAAAGATCCCTCTTACCATGAAGTTCATTATTTTTTAACCTTTTTTATATTATATACTTGTGTAATGAAACTCACATCTACTTTGTTTTTTTTTTTTTTTCCTAAATATTTAATGTGTAATATTTTACTCGATTCATATCTTGTGAATATGAAGTGTCTCCATTTTTTATTGTAAGACATAGGAATTATTTCATTATTAAAATGCTAAATATAATGTGACCCAAATAGATGACATAGTCAATTATATTTTCCCAATCTTACTCAATCACCAACATTACTAGCTTGCAAGTAGTCATCCCCAAAGAGATTAGAAACCTCTAAGAAAGGGCTTGGATGGGAGAAGGTACCTAATTTATATACTAGTGCTTGCACTGAGACTAGGTGCAAGTGTCTAGCCATTAGTTGTTTGTCATCAAGCATTTGAAAATGTGGCAGCCCTTATGTGCTTTTCACAATGCAAATCTCTTTTGGTTATATGTAGAACATCTAGATGTGATTGTATTTTGAATTCTAGGCCTTTAGAAGTATTGAATTTTAAAATATTTTTATAGTTTGGTACAAGATCAAATCATGATCTCTGTAGCTAAATCAACTTATTTCATTAGTGGGTATTATGTCTAACATACTAAATGTGGACATGGAAATTGATTGTGCTATATTTTATTGAGCGGGGGAGCTGATATCACATTTTTGTGTGTCTTATCTCATTATCTCATCACTAATATTACTTTAAATCATATCCCCATTTTTTTTTTTTTTGTAGCTATTTGGTGTGAAATCTCTTAGTTATGTTGGCATAGTCAACTGCAATAGGAGTCAAAAATTGAAGCAAAAGAAAAATTTCATGTCACTTGATCTCTCTTGATCAACACAAAATAAATTAGTATTACCTATATTTTGTTTAAAAAGAACAATAAATTATCCAACAAATCTTGCATCCAAGAATGAGTCATAAATATGGAGAAAACTAATGGAAATGTGCATACTACAAAGAAAATAGGTTGGAGTGATCTCACGCTATATAATGATTCTTCCATTCAAGTATATACATTACAACTTACCCACAACTTCAAATTTAGAGTAGGCTCGACCACTTTAATAGAACTAGTTCCTCTATATGACAAGTCATCTAGTGCTTTGGCTAGTTTTAATTCATATTATTAGAACTACTTTTCCAAAAAAAAAACAATGTATTTAGTGTGCTTCAACTCACTTTCTTCATTTCTTTATTTGACTCCATTTGACTCTAGAAAAACTCTTGGGGTGAATGGATGGGACTCTATATCAAAACCACATATATAAAGAATCATCAAATCATAGCTCAAGGTATTTCTTCTATGTAACCCTTCTACCAATCTTAATAATATCTTTATGTCCATAACCCCGATTTTGAAATACAACATAGAACTCATGAATATATCTTGAAGGTGGTCAAGGTTGGCCTTGCCACCACCACTAGATAAAACCAAAATCATTATGTTTGCATAGATCTTGCTCATGTACATGGTTCAGAATTTTGTGTTTTCCAATCTATTCTTTAAATTGAAATAATTATTTGATATTGAAATTGGTCTAACTAGTTCCTTACCATGCTTTTCTATGTGTTATGCATTTAGATGGATCTCACTCATGAAAATTTTTTGCAACTTATCATTTTTTTCTTCATTTTCTTTCTTTGAATAAATTTTATGTTAAACTTGATCTAGCTAGTTGCTTGTCATAGGTGAAGAATGATCTTGCTCCTAATAAAATTTACAATTTAACATTTTATTATTTACATGAATTTGATCTAAAATATTGACTACAAAATTTCAAACACATAAAAGTATGTATTAAAAAGGGAAATTACCTTGTCACCAAAATGAAAATGAAGATGCAAGGTAATTAGTCATGGTCATCTAGTAAATTTGTATGAATGCATAGGCTTTCAAAATTTAAAGGCACTTCAAGACATTAAGAAACTCCTAAAAGTTGAATATCTTATATACAATGACCCAACTTTCCTCATATTCTTCAGGATTTTGTGCACCACTATGAGAAAGTTTTCACTACAAAAGGTGGTTCAGCTACAAGAGATCAGGCTCTATAAGCTTGCATTGCCACCACCCCCAATAGACTTACTCTTGACCAATATGCCTTTTTCTAAGAAGAAGCTTATGCTCACTGATCTCAAAGAGGCTATTTTTTCCATGGTGGATGATAAATTCCCTAGTTGTGATGGCTTCTTGTGTGAATTTATAAAACCTTATGGTTTGACATTGGCCCTAATCTATACAAAGGTTATCTTGAAGCCTTTAGCTCTCAATCCATAGGGAACATAATTAACAAGGCAAACATTAAATTCATACCTAAGGCCAATGACCCTAAGGATATCTACAACTGGAAGCCCATCATGTTTATGAATGTCTCTTACAAGATCATTGCTAAGGCTCTTTCGCTTAAGATCTAAAATCTCTTACCGCAAATTGTGCACCCTACAAAAATTGGCTTTATCAAGTCCAAGTATATTCTAGATAACATCATTGTTGTCTGGAAAGGCATTGAATGGGTGCATCAATCCAAACAACAAGCTCTATTTCTCAAAATTGACTTTGATAAATCTTATGATCAGATTGAATGGCCCTTCATCCTAGCCATGTTGCAAGCTCTAGGGCTTGGTCCTTTTTTCTTTAAGTCCATACAAATACTTTTTGGGGATGCCTTTGCATGTATTTCCATCAATGGGTAGAAATTTGAGGCCTATGGGATTTGCAAATCTATTTTCCAAGGGTTCCCTCTACACCTTCTCTTTATGCTCTGGTTGTGGAAGGTTTTGGTTACTTCCTTGCTAGTTCCACTTTTGGAGTTTTGGTGTGTGACATCTCCCTCCCTGATTCAACAACCCAACTGGTTAACGGCCACTTTTTGGATGACTCCTTCCTCACTCTCATTGAGGATGAGGAAAATTTTGCCAATGCATTGCAATGTCTAGACACCTTTTTTCTTGCCTCTGGCTTTGTTATTCGATGACACAAGATGCTTTGTTAAAGGTAGTTGTTTTTGCCTATCCTTCCATGGCTTGCTCGGTACCAATGGAAATGGGTACAACATGGAGAAATATTCCAATTTCTTGGCATCCCATTTATATTTCAAGCTTCTTCTGTGGAGCTTTTGAATATGGTGTTGGCCAAGATTGAGAAAAAAAAATGGAGTATTGGATCACTAAGCCTCTTTCCTTAGCCAGTTTTTTTTAGATTTTCTCTAAGGTGTTGGCCACCACACATGTTTACTACTCTTTCTGCTAGGATCCCTCAAAGGTTTCATGCCTCAAGCTCGAGTGGTTGTTGAGGAATTTTCTCTAGACCTCAAATGGTACTTATCATGGCTTCCAAAGGGTGGCATGGGAGTTTTGTTGTCTGCCCAAAGAATCTAGTGGTCTTGGGCTACTTTCTACCCAAAAGTAGGGAATTTCCCTTTGTTTGAAATGGGTCATTTAGGCTATCATTGGTGATGAGGCCTAGAAAATTCATTTGTGAGAGTGCATTTCTTTAGACTTCCTAGTTAATTGGCCTACCTTGAAGGGGATAAGCTTTCAAACCCTTCTTATCACCTCTGAGCCCATGCAAATTCATGGGAATTTTGTTGTAAAAAGTATTTAGAAATCTTGGGAAGCTATCAATTTGTGGCTTCAATGGGATGGTGATGGTTTTAGAGATGGTCTTGCCATGAACCACCACATCATATGGTTGTTGCCCTTACTTTTCATTCAAGGTATGTCATTGGCCAAAATTTAGGGTGATAATCCTCTATGTTTTTTAAAATGTGGCATCAAGACTCCCCAAGATCTTTTTCTAGAGTTCCTACGAGCCTTCGCTCATGGGAGGACATGCATGTTAAGTTCAAGCTTAATTGTCCACATCAAAAGATATTTTATCTTATAGTTTCTACAGTGCGACCTCTTATGTTACACAAGATTTGTATCCATTCATCCCCCCTATGGTGGAAGGATTGGAGTTGGTATCCTATCACTCCAATGACCAGCTACAAACCCAATTTGGGTTATTGATGGTTTACCTCCAACTTGCCTATGGTTGAGGTCCTCAACCAGCATTGGTATTTGTAGTCCTCTCAAAAGACCTAGAGCCTTAGGTTAGCCACTATTTGAAATGCTACTACTGAGCCAAAGATTGTGCATTTTCCTTGGTTCATCCTCTTCCTGGGGCTGCCTCTAGGCCCTCGACTCCAACATTTGGGTGTTCCTGATCCCAAATGTCCTTTTTGTGGACATCCAAAAAAAAAAAATCATATTTTTTGGTTCTACAAGCATGCCCAACATTACTAGCATTGGATTCATGACTTTTTCAATTCATTTCGCCCCGAGGATTTTTCTTGGCACATAGTTGTGTTGAGAGACTCACCCAAGATCCTTTTTAAGTACTCCCAAATCTATCATGCTTTCTAAATGGAGATTGGGCTTATTGTCTGGAAAGATCAAAATGATATTTTAACATTTCACAACTTTCTTGATATAAATATTTCTATTCACATTTAAGCATGTATTTGTAAAAATGTAATAAAGCAAATTCAAGTATAGATTGACAAAGTGGCTTTGGAGGTGGCCCACCTTCAGGAGCTTCTTGCTCACTAATATAATGCTACCTACATGGTGACATGGGTGCCACCTGACACTCTCATAGGAGATTGTACATCACCTCGTGGGCACCGACAAAGCCATAGTAGTTCTTCTCGTCACTCACACACCCTGAGCTTGTAGCCTCTGTGTCACTCCCCTAGTGGCAGATTTGGTGGTCATCGCTGCTTGGCCTCAACTCTTCGAAGGTCAAGCTCAAGCTGGTCATCAATGGCTCCTCTAGTTCCTCCTTATTCTAGGTCACCTTCCTCTAGTCAAGACCCTAAATAGTCCTTCTTTTAGTGGGATTTTTCTATTTCTCCCCCCAAACCAGAGGGAGAAAAAGATGCTCCTGATATTGTTATTTTTGCTGATGATGGGTAGGGCTCCTCCTGAGCCACCTCATTGCCTTGTTGATGTATGGGATTATGATGGTAGAGCTCCTCCCTCAGCTAGCACTACCCTTTTAGTTTGAGGGCTTTTATTTTTTTATGTTATCTTTTGATGTTTGGACTTTAGCCTCCAAGCTTTCTATTTTTTTTTATGAGTAGATGAGTTTCTGGCCTTGGGTTGTTTGAACTTATGCGAACTAATGTTGTATCCCCTGGCCCCTTTTTTGTGAATATGTAACTTTAATATTTTATTAATGGAGAAGAGACTATTAATCAAAAAATTGGGTATCTAAATCTTGTTGGTGACAGGGACTGGGAAACATTTTCCATCCAAGTTTCTCTAGATGGCTTAACATCACACACTAAGTTTGATTCCTAAACTAAAAGTGTTAAATAGTCAAAGTTGTCTTATTTTTTGCAAGCTTAATTTTTTCCTTAATGTGTGATGTTTGAGGGTGGTTGAGTTTCTAGGTTGTGTGAGACTTTCACCCCTAGTTGTGCCCCCAAGATTCTATCTGCTAATTCAAGAATATAGAAAAAGATTACTCAATTATTATGCATTCTAGTTTCACAGTTCTCAAATTTGGCTTATAACTATGATTTTAGTGATTTTAGGGTTACATCATCAAATACAATGCCACATCAATATAAGTTTTATAATTAAGATATTTGAAACTAATATTTATGAATGAACCAATACTTGAGTAGCTGATGTGGAAAGCATGTATTTCATTAAATAGTCTGCAGTTCCCATTGCTATAATTAGAATCGTTTATTGGACAGCATTGCTCTATACCATTTCAAACCAAACAAGGCAAGATAGATAATGGCTTAAACCGACTGTCCTCACTGCAATTTACTTTCAGTCAGATTTTGTTCATGGCAGTACACGTTGCAGCATAATCACGGACCTACTCAATCTTTTGAACGATCTTTTGTGCATTTTTCAAAGCAATTCACTTGATTGATCTGCTTAAACATCTCAATCGCCAACCAATCAATTCTTTTTTGAACTGTGAGTTCTTCGATAATCTGGGTTCCTTCAGAATCTAGATTAAGTTTCAGTCGAAGAAGTATCAGATATAGATAAATCTTAAGCTCATAATTTCGTTTCTATGACAATCAATCTTATTATTTCTTCATATTTAATAACAAACCAAACTTATGAATGATGTAAAATCCTAAAATTGACAAAGCCAACAGCCATATATATCTTAGGAAAAATACTGTACGGCTTAATTTTGATGGATACATCCTATTAGAAAATAGTTATAAACGCGCAATGGTGACACCTAATTGCGTACCAAGTATTTTTCTTGTGAAACTTATATTCATTTCCATTGGATTAATGTTTATGCGAGGATGGGCATGCTTTTTAATCATGGTGTTTACATTTAATAGAAATTAGATTGGTCTTGTCATGACATGTCTCTTGTAGCTATTTTTAAGCTGGTTTAATGGCGGGGAATTTGTATTCTTAATAAAAATTCATATATTCAAATTTTGTAGAGAGTGTGACATGTATGTTTTATTTGTATTTCTTTAGTAAAATGTATTTTTCAGTTGGTCACATCATGGAAAATCTCTAATTTTTTAAAAGAGGGGTAGGGTATTAAGACTTCATATTTGAAGCACTCTAAGGTGCCTCTTGAATGTTAGAAATGTATTAACTGTATAATCTATTTATCTACTAAAAAATAATTGCCTAGTATCATGGACTATTAAATGATTGGTTCCTTTCCTTTCCTCATTCATAAAAATAATTGCCTAGTATCATGGACTATTAAATGATTCGTTCCTTTCCTTTCTTCATTCGTTCACTTGGTTTAACTACAAGACATGAAATTATCTTTCAGATTTTTATTGCTAAAAAATTAAATTGCGTACAAGTCATTCTCTCAAATTAGTTGTTCTAATTAAGTAAAGTGGGATAGGGCAAAAATCCTTACAAAAGTAGCATCATGTCTAAGGACGAAAGAGATAGGGTCACAAGTCATGCAACCTTACAAAAGCATAATAGAAGAGAAAATACTAACAACCAACAAACAAAAATTAGGAGAAAAGAAATAGATTGGGAAGGTCAAAAAAAAATCCCTAGCAATAAATACCCACCACAAAAAATAAAGCACCAAGCAAGAACACGCAAACCAACAACAATGAACTAGTAGCAAAAACCAACAACCATCAAATCACAACATCCAACCACATAGCACGTACCCACTAGCCATAGAGATGAAGAAATAGTGGACCCCTCAGCTACTTCCATGGCTCCTTGAGTTTGTCTAGGAAGGACTTCTTAGGTAAGGGGGTGGAGTGGGGAGTGGGGAGTTGGAGGAAGTAGCGTCATCAGGGTTTGGAGCGATTAGTAGTGTAGCTTCCTCTTGTTGGAAGTGAAAACACTCTTAGAAGGGGGAGGGGGGAGAGGGGATGAATTAGAGTGTGCTAAAAAAAATTACTCTTTTGTAGAAATTTGATTATTTATCATGGATTACACATTAACCAAAAATGAAACAATCACATTAAAAATGTATAATTATAATTTTTAAGTACTATATAGAAATTTGAACTTTAAATTGAATCTATATTAAAGCATTAAAAGGAGACTCACAAGGAACATCACAACACATCAATTTGTGTTGAGTGGGAAAACCCACTCCAAATTTGTAATTTTATTGAGTGTTAACTTTTTACACTATTTTGTGGTTCTAATTGCAATAAGAACCAACCCTTAATATTTTCCTCTTTACAATTGATACATCAGATTACATATAGATGCAAAAATACAGTTACAAATCTTGCATTTATGAACATACACATAACTATATGATATTCAATAAAGGTTGTTCATGTCCCGTATAGGGGAAGGAATAGACATACACATTCAGTTATTTTGCACGTCTACACTCTCTATTATATAGGGACACAAGATACATCATTCAACGTTAAAAAAGTGAGTCAAAACTCTTGAAAACTGATATACAATTGTATGAACCTTTTCAATTATTAGAAAACTTATATACAACTTTTTTTAAAAAAACCATCCGGTATGGTAATTTTTGAATTACAAATTATTATATGATAACTAACAAAACCTCCAACACTTTGTTATGGTTTATTTGTCCATCATTATTATGAGTTAAACAAAACATCTAAAGACATAAATATCAATGAAGTGTTTTTCACAATATATATAATCAAATGATAACCAAGAACTATATGTGGACATCCAAAAATGCATAGACTTGTGAGTTTATATTTTTTCAACTAATTATTTTTCTATTGATTAAGGGTTCTAAATTGTTAATTAATCATCTAATTTCCTCTATAATTGAATCTTTGCATAATTTAATCTTCCCTAATATTAATTAAATAATTAAAACTATTTAATTGATAAACTTTTAATTAATTGATTATTATCACATTATTAAATTAAATTTCTCATAATTTAAATAATAATAATTCATTATTTAAATAGCTAATTATTCCTCTTCATTAAATTAAATTTGAACTTTAATTTAATTTTATCTTCATTTCACATTAATTTCAATTTCTGATTAATTTCTATTTAATTTCATCTATCAAATTTAATTGAATTTTTAATTCAATTAAATATTTTAAAATCTGAAAAATCAATTTTATGAGCAATTATAAATTTTTCATAAACTAAAAAGTCAGTTTTTCTTTAAAGTTTCCATTTTCAATTTTTTGAAACTTGATCTCTCCAAAATTCAAAATATCTCAGATTTTATTCTCTATATTTTTTGATTCAAAATTGGAAACTTTCCAATTATTCCTCCAGTCTCTTTCATCCTTGTCCATTGATCATGATTTTCCCAAATCAATCTCAACTGTTTATGGATTCATAGAAAATCCATATAAACAACCCTTCTATCCCTTAATTTCATGACTCACTTTCACATCGAACCTCTGTCAATTTTCTACCATCTTTGTATCATCTAAATCAATATCTTTTATCATTTCTCAAAGCTTAGAGTCTAAGTGCTACCAAAATCACAGCTGAGTGTACACTACATACAATCAAAGAGAAGGAACAAAACTTAGAGTATTCGATTGGTTTGTATGTTTTATTGTGTGCTTCCAATTATTTAGCTCTTCTTATTTTGTTATTCATAGGCTCATGTTTGGTAGCTTATTTGATTTCATTATTAGATCATTCAATGCTACTAACCCTCATTCCTTGCGTGTGCAAAATTAAGCCTATACACTATATTTCATCCAAATACCTTGTCATTGTAAGTTCTAATTTACAAATTCCTCTATTTTTAATGCAATTAAATCACAATTTTTTTTAAATGATATTAGCATCCTCGCATGAATATTTTTCAAACCCTTTTCGTTGTAATTAAAGAATAAAACTTCTATGTGCAAGTGCTCATGCAACAAAACAAAACTTTACCAAAAGCTTCTTGTTATTTTTTATGCGTTTGGGTTTGACAAACTTCCATACTTTTGTTTAAGAACAAAAACAATTGATCAATACTTGGTTATTTAAAATTGTAATTGAAATCAAATAGCACTTTCCTTATTAATCAAAAATAATAACCAAAAAACCTTACAGAAAGATGTTCAATAATCATTGTTCTTTGATATTTTTTCTCAAAATTATTTTGTGAATTAAGAAGAATATTAAAAAATTGTGTCTAGAATTCAAAATGGTAATTTTTAAAACTATTTTCTATTAATCATAAAACACATTTGAACATTTGAAAGCCCTGGGTTCAAAAATGGCTATAAGTACTTCATATCTTGTGACGAATTCAAGAAAACAAGATAATTGTGCAAGCTTTGTGAATGAGAGCTTCAAAGTTGCATAATACTAAAGTCCTCATAGCCATTATCTCATTTCACAAAAGGAAAATAAATACAATTAGTTTCTAAATCATGGAAAAGAAACAAGATCTCTTGCATCTTGAAGATGAAAGAACAATATCTCAAAAATACTTTTCGAGTTCTGATTAATATTGCTAAATAGAACAACATTCGATCTAGAAAAGAATACTCATGAACATAGTAAAAAACCATTTTGAAATATGAGATGATCCCTCTTAGATCTAACTTCAAAGAACAACACTTTTAGAAACCTTGCTTTAGGATTTTGTTAAGAAATAAAAAAACCAAAAAATCAATCCTTTCAAATGCCTTTCTCAAATGACTTTTTTACCTCATTTCATATATTTTTAAATCCACCATAAATCCTTACAACATGCCATCCTTTGACCTTGTAATAGAGCTCAATTCAAAACACATACTCAACCCATGAGTTACTTTGACATTTAAAGACCACTTGAAAACTACTTAACCATATAAACATGATTTAAATAAAACTTTTGTTGACTATTCAACATGCGAGATTATCACATGTGATTCATCAAGTACGCCCAAAACATCAACAAAAATATTCAACAAACTATCCCATTTTCATTGATGGAAAAAACACTTATGATATTGATTCATCATATTGTAACCAAACATGATAATAAATTTTTAATCCTACCATACAAATGGCCAAATATATATAGAGAATCTAAAAATTGTATACTTTTCAGCATTCATCTAGAACTAAAATATCTTATCATTATTTATAAATACAAATCACAATGAAGAAATAACATGTAAATGTAATGCCTTGTCAAACACATGTGTGAACCTGTGAAATCAATATAAAAAATTGGACTTGCTCTTGTACCTATTATTAATATCAAACCTTATTGTGTACACAATATGAAACCCTATTGCTATCAATATCAAACTGGGATATCAAACCCTATTGTAATAAATGTATAATCATCAATTGTTGTGATAAATTTGTCAATAATGTCACCAAATTTATCCCCCTTTTTATATCAAGGACAAAAATAGTGGAAGAAATATCACTATTTTGAAATGAAACAAACTACTCTCAGAAATGCAAATGGAGATAGTAGACTTCCCCATAATGAATGTACGTAAAATAATAGAGATTGGAAAGATCTCCCAATCATGTACAAAACCTTTCAAAGGTTTCATGAGGTAGTGCTTTAGTAAAATACCAACAACTTGGGCCTTAGTATGAACATATGTTAACTAAAATTCCTTTGCAAGTACCTTCTCTCTTAAAAACTCAAATTTAATTACAATATTATTTTTTGTGGAATACATCACAAG
Organism: Cupressus sempervirens; assembly: GCA_028749045.1. Lineage (NCBI taxonomy): Eukaryota > Viridiplantae > Streptophyta > Pinopsida > Cupressales > Cupressaceae > Cupressus > Cupressus sempervirens. Next base: position 743,303,657 of record CM053785.1, read on the forward strand.
ACTTTTAGACATATGAATTGCACTTTTGTTATCACACATGATAGAGATGGGTTTGGGTACCTAAATACCCATTCAACTAGTAGCTCATCCAAACTAAGTACAACAAGATATTATAGTAAATATATATTCTAATTTAGCAATGGATAAAGTTTTATATTCTTATTTTATTCTATGCTAAGAAACTAATCTATCACCTAGAAAGAAAGAAGCACCATTAGTGATGATTTTATCATCTATATAGCCACTCCAATCTACATTTGTGAATCCAACTAAAGAAAAATCATTACTATAAGGATATCATAGACCATAATCAAGTGTGTCTTGAATATGTTTGAAAAATCTTTTGACAACATTGAGATGTGACTACTTGGTTTAGATTGAAATCATAAACTAGACATATAGCCTCAATTAAATTGGATCTTGAAGTTATAAGATCTAGATAACACTACCAATCATACACCTATGTTTGAATTGATTTACAAATGGTGTTCATCTCATTTTATCAATTTATAATTTATTTCCATGGGTGTGCTAACAAGATTACAATCAGACATTTTTTTTAAATATGTATATTTCTTTTGCATACTTTGATTGAGATAAAAACATGCCATATTTCATTTGAGATAGGATACAAAGAAATGTAATCCTCCCAAAAGAGATATTTTTAATTTAGATTTCATGGTAGTAGAGAATTGTTTAGACATGTCATCATTTGTTGTCCAAAAATGATGTCATCTGTGCATAGATTTCAACAACTACAATGTCATCTCATTCAACATTAGTGTTTACACCACCACCAATGAACCTATTTGTAGTTAAATGTGTATCCAACCTAGACTACCAAACTCTAGGGGCTTGTTTTAAAATGTACAATGCCTTTTTTTTAACCTGTATTCAAAGTTACGTTTGTCAACAAATTCAAAGACTTTAGGTTATTCTATATAAGCTTCCTCTTTAAGGTGTCCATTAAAGAATATTCGTTTTACATCCATCTAATAAAAAGTAAATTTTTAATAACTAACATAGGCCAAAAATATTCAAATGGACTCCATTCTTGCTATTAGTCCAATGTTTCACCAAAATCTATGCCTTTCTATTGAGTATAAGCTTTACACACAAATCTAGTCATGTTTCTTACAATTTTACCTATTCTAGCAAGTTTGTTTCTAAACCCCCATTTTCCTCCTAAAACATTTTTTTCATTAGGTCTAGGGACTAGTTCCCAAGTTTGATTTTTCTTGATCTAATTAATTTAAACTTGCATTGCATTTAACTAAGCTGAATCATTTAAAACTTTTGCAATAGGGTATGTGCAGGATCATGGTCAACCAAACTATGCTCTTAAGTGGCAATAAAAAATTAGCAAATCAGGGTTATGTCAAATTGACGTGCAATTTTCAGCTTGTTATAAAATTTATATTAAAGAGTTGAGACAAAATAATATCTAGGAAATTGAATTTATTTTCTAAAATACTAGGCCTTATCTAAAAAAATTAAAAATTAATTGGTCAAAAATTTGAATTTTAATGCAATATTACAAAAATTTTAGGACAAAAATAAGAAGTAGGTGTATGTCTAACCACCTTAATAAAAATCAAAAGATAATATTTTTTAATAATATTATAGAAATAAGAAGTAGAATCATATCTGGATGTGACACATATTTTTGGGTATTTTTACTCTAAATAAGTAATTAATTATGAATTTTCTAGTATAGAAATTTTAGAATATAAAACTGTCGTGTCTGAGCACCTTACCTAATTCAAAACCTTGAAAACAAAAAAAAAAATCCCTTCTAGTAGAGGAAGCATAGAATTTGATGCATCTCTTAGATTTCAAAAATGTCATACCATGTGAAAGTTACAGTTGTTTTTCAAATAGTGTGTCAATCAACACTTTATACATAACTCCATTCAAAAATAAGTAATAATTACTTACTGAACTCGTAATTTGAAAAACTTTATATTTATGAAAATATAAGAACATTCATAAGAAACTCTTTTCATTTCATCAAATTTGGGTAAGAATAAGTCATCAGCTACATGTTTGAAGTAAAAAACACACAAGAATAGGCCAAAAACACATTTTTGGGACACTATCCAAAGATATGCTAGGCCTTATAAATGTATTAATTTTTTGGTTTGGTATAAGGATGGGTGTGAAAAAGGTTGGAATAGATTTTGAAATGCTTTGAAGCATTTCAGAACTACGTATTTTTCATATCACCACTTTTTGGTACACCATGATCCTAAACATAACCAATAGTTTTAGGTAATAATTTAGTTATTAAATAATAATATTCACCTCTTTGTACATTTTCCTTGTCCCTTTCTTTTCTTCCAGTCAATATACCAAAATCTTTATCACCTATGTGTTAGGATAAACCACGGACAGAAATAAAAACTACATGCAAATATAACCAATAACAGAAAATAATAGAACACACAGAAATGAACACAAGGCACCAAGATTTAACGTGGTTCACCCAATCCCTGGGCTACGTCCACCAAACAGCAAGTCCGTTCTTATTACAATCCAGTGATTACAACCTGATTACAATCCATAATCCCTTACAGCTCAATACCGCTGCAAGAACCAATTTCGTATCACCACACATGAAAAATACCCAACCCTAAGCCCTTTTTATACAAGTATTAAACCATTTTAGGGTTATAACATGTCGGCCATATGTTGACCATAATATGTCGGCTACCATGTCGGCTACTTTCCTGATCAGTCACCACAATCTAACACTATGACCAATGCTTCAATATGTCTTTTGACAATAATTATAGAAGATGTTTTAAAAGTGGTATCCACCATGGGACTTGAAATAAATCCATTCTCATAAAAATCTAAATTATTGATATTTCTAATTCAATAGTATTAGATTTATGAACATCAAAAAAAATTCCAAACCTTGAAGTGGATACATCATCAACACCCTTCTCATGGACATTGTCTAAAATGACATTTTCATCAAAGATCACATTAATAACTTCAATAATTGTATTCATCCTTTTATTGAAATATTTAAAGGTTTTACTATGTGTTGAATACCCCAATATTATGCCTTCATAAGAATTTGAACTAAACGTCCCTTCCAAACTATCATCATCTTTTTCAATAAATCACTTGCATCCAAGTATTTTAAAATGTTTTATTGAAGCTATTTTACCATAGTACAGTTCATAAGGAGTGAAGTATGTGCTAACTCATATTTGAAATTAATTTTAAATGTAAATAGTTGTATAAAAAGCATCATTCCATAACTTGTGAGGTAGTTTTGCCTCATTTAGCATGGTTCTAGCCATTTCTTTTATAGTTCTATTTTTGTCTCAATGCCATTTAGTAGAGGAGTATGTGATATAAAATATTATCTTCTGATACCATTTTTTTAACAATTATTGATGAAATCTTGAGAGGTAAACTCACCACCTCTATTAGATCTTTAAATCTTAAGTTTTAAATATGATTCCCTTTTAATCATTTTTCTAAATATCTTGCATCTTTCAAATGCTTCATAGCTATGTCTTGAAAAGGTTACCCAGACTATTTTGGAATAATCATTTAAAAATAACATTAAATATTTCTCAATATCTTTTGGTTGGACTACACAAAACTTTGTGTACCAATTCTAAAGGTCTGGTAGATGAATAATATTTTTTCTTGAAATATGATTTTATTTTTTTTTCCTTTAACACATTCATCAAAAAATGCATTTACTAGTTTACTAATTAAGGGAAAAACTCTAACATTCTTTTTCTTATTCTAACCAAATTATCAAAGTTAATATGGCTTAATCTCTTATGCCAAAGCCAATTCTCTTCAATCTGACTTATAAGACAAGAGTTTATCAAAGAGGTTTGTGTTCTTTAGTTCCTATAGTTTTCATCCATTAGGGCATTTTATTTCTTTTGGCATGATTTTCTATGATGTTGTGTCATCTTGCACAATTGGGAGTTGACTCCTTCATTGTGTTTAGACCTATTCTCAGATGCACTGAACAATTTATGCCCATTTCTTGGGTTATGGTGTACATCTCTAAGGTAGGACCTATATTGTAATTAAATACATTATTGGCCAACTTGTGGTCTAGCTAGCTATATAAGATCTTGGATTAGATGTAGGAAAGTAGTATAAATGGTAGGAACTTAGAATCAAGTAGGTAGTAATTAAGAAGGAAGATAAAGCTTACGCTTGGACTCTAGTGTGATAATTTATTGAACTATATAGGTGCAAATTGGAAGGCCCCAGAGATGAGCATATTGGATGTTATTACATATATTTATCATGCAAGTTGTGTAATCAATTTGTAAATCTATAAATATTGATGTCTCTTGGCTTCAATCATGTGTTTTCTTCTGTGTGTACTCTTGGAAGAACTGATAATGATTAGACCTTCATCCTCTCATCTACTAACCCTTGTATCAAGTGGTGTCAGAGCCAAGTTTTTTGCCTCATGGACATTGGGATTATGGAGAACATTAATTGGATTGGTTGCAGGGTGGAAGAACTAAAATCTAACCTATAACTTGTTGAAGGTTATGATCTTGTAGAAAGTATTGTCAAGATAGTTCAAGGTAGAGGAAATGTACACAATGCTTTAATGTCCATGTTGAGGTAGATCATAGAAAGACTTGAAGTTTTTGATATAGCCCTAAGAAGATGTGTACATATTGAGGATGTTAGTGATGATGAAGAAGTAGTACCTAATCCTAACCCTAAACCTAAAGTAGAACAAGATGAGGAAAGGCTAGTGTCTAGGGAAAATTCAAGACCTACTATTGAAAGTGCTTACTATGATGGAAGACTTGAGACTAATGTTGTATTAGATTGGATCTCTAAGATCGATAAGTACTTTGAATATAAAAGCACTCTTGATTAAAAAAGAAAGAAGTAAAGATAGTATTCATAAGTTGAAGGATCATACTTCACTTTGGTGAGATCATTTGCAGACTAAAAGTCAAGAAAAGGAAAGAAAAAGATCAAAACAAGGGAAAAGATGATTGGAAAACTAAAGAAGAAGTTTCTCCTTGTATATTACTAAGTTAACTTGTTGTAAAGAGTGTGAAATCTAAGAAAAAGGTACATGAGTTTGAAGGAATATCATAAATAATTCTACAAATTTGATATCGAATCTTGACATGTAGATGATGAAGTTGAGAAAGTAGCTAAGTACTTAAATAGTGGGTGAACCCACAATAATGGGTTCAACTTTTTGACTACTTTTGACACAAATTAATATTTTTGAAACAAACCTCACATTCAAGTGACTATTATTGGAATTACAATTGTAGTGCCTACCCTCGTTCACATCTTTTCTAGACATTATTGTTATTATCATCAGACTATGATAGACTAGTTTTATGTTGATGGATTAGTGGCATTGTTTTGACACTATCAGACATTATGTTATGGATTCAGTAGTTATATGATGAGATCATTTAGATTTTACATTTCATGCATACATGATGATCATTATACTATTTTCAGTTATTATTGATGATTAGATAGATGGTTTATTATCTTATGTGTTTTATTATGTATACTTACCCCATACTTGCATGTGTATGGTGTGCGTGTTTTCTTATTGTATGGTATTTCTGATGTGGTTAAGGAAGGGAGTCGTAGTCACCTGCATAGTCAGGATCTACACAATGCACCACTTCCTGCCATTGTCTGTTTAGCTTAGCATTATATATATATATATATATATATATATAGTATGTACATGCATGGTTTTTTTGCAGGTTGCAGGTACCGGGTATCGACTTCCCTAAATTGCCAGGATGAGCGTACCCTATTATACTATCTCAATGATAAGAGAAGGGAGATAAATTCTCAAGTCCAAATCCCAAACCTTTAAACCAATTGTCCTAGTGAGGTAGGACAAGTATCTAGATATTTTACCCACCGAATGTGTCAGATGACATGATTCATGATTTTTAACCCTTTAGACTGATTTTGAGTGAGTTGCTCTATGATGGGTTTTCATATTTTATCTTGGAGTTCTATGGTGAATTGTCTATTAATTAAGTCTTAATAAATGGATTTAATTAATAAATTAATTATTTGAGAAAATTAATATAAAATATCATGTTATTTGATATTTTGATTGTAATTAATTAAATCTGAATTATTGAGGAAAATGAATTAAATAAAAGAAAATTAGAAAATTAAAATTATTAATAATAAAGTAATAAATAAATAATAATAATAAAAGTTATAAAAGTTAAAATGAAAGTTTTAAATATTTAAATGGAAATTATATAAAAAAGTGAATTGGAGTTATAAGCTTGCATGAGAATTAACGCACTTCTCTATTTTTCATGTGTCAACAACATGGGGGTTAGTGCATCAATTAAGCACATGGTGTCTACAACCCTATGGCTCATCAAAAAGGTTGGAAAAGACCCATGCTTAGTTGGTGACACCTTCTAGCTATTTCTAGAAGCATTCTAGATGTTTCCTGAAAGCTCTTTATATTCAAGAATTCCTAGAAGCTTAGTCATAGCGTTTGGAGTGCTAGGGTTGAACTTTATAGTCAAACCCTTTAGATTAATTATTGGAAATTTTTGGAGATTAAAGGTCTATGGAGGAATTCTAAAAATTGAAGTTTGTATTCATATATTGTCAATTTGTTTATATATATATATATATATATATATATATATATATATATATGCAATTATATATATATATATATATGTATATATGCTCATATGCTGTGATATTTTAATTCTGTATATATATATATACATACATATATATATACATATACCTTTATATATATATATATATATATATATATATATATATATATATATATATAGATGTATATATGTATATGTATATATGTATATATGTATATATGTATATGTATATATGTATATATATGTGTATATATATATATATGTATATATGTATATATGTATATATATATATATATATATATGTTTTTAATATATATATATATATGTTTGTTAAAAAACCAGATAACATACCTGTGGGCGAAAATGTTTTAACAAACGTTTTTCGCAAATGAAAATTGCGTAGCGATTGTTAAAAGAATAAACATTTTTAAGTATTGAGTCGGGGTGGGACGAGACTTGCACCCCACTGTGGACGCAGCGCACCCCGTTGTAGGTACTGCGATGGTAGTGGTACGCAGTACCACTAACGCCGTAGGCCCTGCAACAACAGGATCGTGCCTACCGGCAGTTATATTAATAATGTGTGTGTTGTTTTTTTTTTTAAAATGTTTTCCATATTTGATTTGACATTAATCAAATTTGACTAAATCAATTTTGTTAAATGATAAATAATTTATCTATGAATATATGTATTTATATGTATATATTTTAATAAATATATATATAAGTATGTATATAATATGTAAATATAATTATATGTTTTATAATTATGAATTTGTTAATTGGTATATATCAAGGGCTCATGATTAAAATTAATTGTTTTATTAAAAATGGATTTGGAAGGGGAACGTTTGGATTGAGATTATAATTGAAGAATGGATTTGTATTCATATATAAATGTTCCTTCAAATTCTTTCTCTTATCTTGGAAACATAAATTGAGATCTCTACATTTAAATTCAAGTTGTATACTTAGCACAACCAAAACGTGTGTTTACATTGTGTATTCTTAATGCTATTGTTTTGGGTTTTGGGTTGACTAGTGTTGACCAGTATAGGATGTTTACCAGAGGCTTGGGGGTTATGTGATTGTGGTGACATGATGATGTTTTAATCTTGATCTTTATAAACCCAACCATGGTTATGTGATGGAATGCTCTATGTATTGGTTGTGATTACTGATTGTTATAGTTGAGATTCTTATGTATGAGACACTTGACTTAACCATTATTTTGGTCATCGATCTGTTATCCTTGGTTATTTTTCTAGTCGCCATGATGGGATTGTAATGTGGATTTATTTTGATGATGTCATGATGTGACATAGTTGACTCAACCATTTTTGGAGTCTTCGATCAGTATGATTGAGATATATATTTTTTGGTTATTGAGAACCATTGGATATTTGATTATCAGCGATACTTCAGTTGCCAATAGAGAGCTATTGTGTTCATGATTTTCTATGGATGTTAGCTCATGGAGATTTGATGCTTTTATGCATATTTGATGATTTTATGGATTATCTTTTTTAATTTTGAGATTTATGAGTCCATGAGCATTAGGGTAGGATATCTGCATGTAGTGACGGGAAGTGGCTTGCAATGGGGGCCGGGGCCCTAAGAGGCTGCCAGGGTAACTCATTGTAAGTTGGATTAATAAGTGATAACATTCACACCTAATACTAACTGAATGAACTTAAAAAGATAAGTGTTTTGTTCTCACCCATGCCTTGAGTGCTTGTATAGGCTAGGATGAGAGTAGTGAGACGCATGGTTGTGACCTTGCATTCTGTAGTATGCCTCGTCAGTATGAGAGGATACTAGTGGCCACATGAAATCAGCATGGACCCGTGGAGTTTAGCTAACTGTCAGGGTAACTTGTACATGACAATTGCAATGAAACTTTCCTGCTTGCATAGTAGGTTCCTACATGTCATTGTGTGCCTCTGGGATTAGATGTCAGATTTTGTGTTTGGAACCTTTAAGTTAGTATACTTTTAGGATTCCTGGACTTATAGAGATATGTGCTATGTGATTTTGATAGCTTGTTTGGGACTTGAGATTATCTCCTCAGCACGGTGGGAGTGGACCACTTAGGTACTCCACTCTTATCATTTGAGATTCATTGAGACATCATGGCTAATGCATCCTTCATAATGGTGGATATGTATCCTTTTTCATTGATGATTAGCATATGTTAGATGATGTTATCTTATGCTTTTATTTGCATGTTAGATTACTTCTACATATGATGTTGTATTTATTAGGAGTGACATTCCTACTATGTAATACCGATGATCTCTTCAGTGATTTGGAATGTTACACACGGAGGGATGGTTAGGATCCACGATGGTCTAATGATGATATTGATGGTTGGGAGGAACCGTGCACTTAGTTTATTATGTTTGATATTTATGATGGATGTATATGTTCTCCATGATGTTGTATCATGTGATTATCTCTACTTTGATGTATCATGGATTAGAATAGGATGATGTACCTTATTCTATGTATGTATATTTTTGAGCTTGTCATACCTTGTGACATGTATAGTGGATGAATGAGCATTTGAAATGTAATGTAAAAACATTGGACTTATCATTTCATGAGGATGTTGTACTAGATGGATTCATGTATGTAATTCAACATTAAGGGATCTTAAAGTATGTAGTCTGTTATTTATGTTATGTTTACTTTCAGATCTACTTTGATGTACCATGGATTAGAATAGGATGATGTACCTTATTCTATGTATGTATATTTTTGAGCTTGTTATACCGTGTGACATGTACAGTGGATGAATGAGCATTTGAAATGTAATGTATAAACATTGGACTTATCATTTCATGAGGATGTTGTACTAGATGGATTCATGTATGTAATTCAATGTTAAGGGATCTTAAAGTATGTAATCTATTATTTATGTTATGTTTACTTTCAGATGGACAATGCTATTGCTTCCATTATTGTGCATAAGTTATATGTGATGTTTACTATCATGAAAAAAAATATTTGTTTCTAAACTTAGTGAAAATTCTAGGTTAATTCTTTGGATCCCTTGGCGGGGCATTACATTTGGTAGCGGAGCCCGAGTTTCTACATTGGGAGCTCTGGGTATTTTGGAACAACTAGGACTATGAACTATTAAGTATAACTTTCCAAACTTGATCTAGGTGAACTGAAACAAAATAGGACTCAAACTATTACTTGAGTATTTTTTTTTCATACTTCAACACTTAGTTTCAAAACTGGAAATTTTACTTAAACCTAGACATAGAACTGAACTTAGTACCTCGTACTGTTGTAGGATGGTATCTGGGACTAGGTCTTCTGTTAGAGGCCATGGTAGAGGTCGTGGTCATGGCAGAACTATCAGTGTCCATGAGTCTACCCATGAGGGATCGGCCCATGTAGAGAGGAGGGAAGAGCACTCTAGTAGGCAGCAGGAAGAGAGCCGTAGAGAGGACCAAGCTGAGTCTGAAGAGATTGGGTTGAGACAAATGATGCAGACTATTCTAGAATGTCTACCTCCTATTCAAGAGCATCCTAAAGTGGATCAGGCAGAACAAGAGCATAGACCCAAATCTAGAAGTCCTCAGAAGGAACGCCAGAGGTCCATTGTGTCCACTCAGATGAAGGATCTTTCAAGATCCAAGGTTAAGCCATTCAATGGGCAAGGTTTTGGTTATGTGGCCGAGTAGTGGCTTATTTCTCTCGATAGAATTTTTTCCATGCAGGAGTTCAACAACAATGTTAAGGCAAGGTTTGCGATCACTAATCTAGAGAATTTTGGGGCCACTTGGTGGACGATTGAGGAGAAGAAGTTGGGAATCGATATGAGCAGTGTCACATGGGAATTATTCCTAGAGAGTTTTCGTGAATGATTCCTACCAGAGGAATGGAAACAACAAAGGGCTGATGAATTTCATAATCTCAGACAGTACACTTTGTCAGTGACCGAGTATGAGCGTAAGTTTTATGAGCTTATTCCTTTTTCAGGATTCAGTGAAAATTCAGCTCAGTTGACACAACATTTTATTAAGGGTTTGAATAATTGTATTATTGGGGGAGTTAAGGTATTTGAGCCAAAAACCCTCAAGGATGTGGTGCATCAAGCTATCCTTGTTGAGAAAAGTGTCAACCTTGGTCAAGGTGGTTTTGTAGGAGCGCCAGCGGCATCAGGATCTAAAAGCAACTACAATTCAGGAGGTAACAAGAAGTTTTCTTTCTCTAAGGGGAAACAATATCAGCAGCAGTCTCAACAGACACAGCAATAGAAGGGCTCAAATTCTCAAGCTTAAGGTGATGGCAAAGGTTCTAACACCAAGAACAATCGCAATGCTCAACACAATAGACAGAATCAGACCAATCAGCTAGCTCAAAGTAGCCAGTCTTTTGTAAGCAGGAACAGTCGTCAGCAATCAAATGTACCACCTATGGGAAGAGGTTCTGGCAGAAATACGGAATTCTTTTCATGTGGTCAGATTGGACATTATGCAGCCTAGTGTCCTTAGTGAGAATCTCAATTTTTAGGTCCTAGACCTACAGTTTCAGAGCCTATAGTTGGTGATGCAGGTAGAGCTCATAGATTTTTTGCAGCAGTTGAGCAGCGTCAGGCAGATCACCAAGGAACAGTGGTTGAGACCACAGGAGCTATTAGAGGTATATCTCTTGCAGTATTGTTTGATTCAGGAGCTAAAGATTCATTTATTTCACCATCTATAGTTTCTAAGTATAAGCTGGATGCGGTGAAGCAAGATTGTGGTTGGCAAGTGGAATTAGCCTCAGGCAATAAGGTTTCCACAAATTCTGTAGTTCATAAGTGTGGGCTTAGTTTAGGAAGCTTTGAAACGGCAGTGGATCTTTGAGTCATACCCCTTGGTTCCTATGATGTGGTTTTAGGCATGGACTGGCTTGGATCTCATAGAGCTAGTATAGATTGCAGGAAGAAGATTATTATGTGCCAGGATGACCAAGGGAATGATGTGTAGATAGTTGGGATACCGAGGCCTATATCTTTGTGGATGATTTCTGCTATGCAATTGAAGCAAAGTTTCCATAAGGGATGTCAGATATTTGTTGTTATGGTAAATGATCTTGATGAGGAAGATTCCATGAGGGAGACTTTAGATCACTCAATTTTGCAAGAGTACGTAGATGTCTTTCCAAGTGAGGTTCCAGGCATGCCTCCGAAGAGGGACATTGATTTTAGTATTGATCTGATTCCTGGAGTGGAGCCTATTTCTAAAGCTCCTTATCGCATGACTACTTAGGAATTGGGTGAGCTATGTCTTCAGCTAGAGGAACTTCTGGCCAAAGGGAGCATTCAACCTAGTGTATCACCATGGGGAGCTCCAGTGCTCTTTGTGAAGAAGAAAGATGATTCTTTGCACCTTTGTATTGACTATAGACAGTTGAATAAGGTGACTAATAAGAATAGGTATCCTTTACCTAGGATTGATGACTTATTCGATCAGATCAAGGGAGCTACAGTATTCTCCAAGATTGACCTTAAGTCAGGATACCACCAACTTCGCATTAAGGAAGCAGATATTCACAAGACTACTTTTTGAACTTGTTATGGGCATTATGAGTTCACAGTGGTACCTTTTTGATTGACTAATGCTCCATCGATTTTCATGAGTTTGATGAATGGTGTGTTTCGATCTTATCTGGACAGGTTTGTACTTGTGTTTCTTGATGACATATTGATATATTCTAAGACTCAAAAGGAGCATGAGGAATACCTGCAGTTGGTATTGCAGTGTTTGAGGGACAATTAGCTTTATGCTAATGTAGCTAAGTGTGAATTCTTCAAATCGGAGATTCAGTATTTATGGCATGTTATTTCAAGTGATGGTATTTTAGTGGATCCTACAAAGATTCAGGCAATAATAGATTGGCTGACACTAACTAATGTGTTAGAGATTCATAATTTCATGGGTTTAGCTGGTTATTATCGCAGATTTGTCCAGAACTTCTCTAGGATAGCACATCCTATCACTTGTCTTCAAAGGAAAGGAAAGAAGTTTGTATGGATAGAGAAATGTGAGGAAGCTTTTCAGAAGCTCAAGGAGCTTTTGACCAGTGCATTGATTCTAGTTGTACCTAATCCAGAAGGTAATTTCATGGTATGTACAGATGCTTCTATTGAAGGGATTGGGGCAGTATTGATGCAGAATGGACGGGTGATTGCGTATGAATCACGCAAGCTCAAGGATCATGAGTTAAATTATCCTACACATGATCTTGAGTTAGCAGCAATAGTTCATGTTTTGACAAGGTGGAGACATTTCTTGTTGGGGCACAGATTTGAGCTACATAGCGATCATCATAGTCTTCAGTACATTTTTACTCAGCCTAATTTGAATGCTCGCCAGAGGCGATGGATGGAGTTTCTATGTGAGTATGATTTTGAGGTTAAGTACATTCAGGGTAAGGAGAATGTGGTGGCGGATGTTTTGAGTCATAGGAGACATGTGTTATCATCGATGACTCTTAGTGTGGATTTGAGGAGTCAAATTCTTCACGCACTTCCTACGGATTCTTGGTATCAGGAAGTGTACAAAGAGATAGATTCAGGAAGATCTTTGGAAGGTAAGTTTGTAGGTTACGTTCGAGAGTCAAATGGTCTTTTGAGACATTTGGGGAGGATTTATGTGCCATTTTTGGATGAGCTTCACACCTTGATACTAGCAGAATCCCATCATACACCTTACTCAGCACATCCAGGTGTCAAGAAGATGCATGCTGATTTGAGACGTTTGTTCTTTTGGTCTGGGATGAAGCGTGAGATATTGCTAATTTTGTGGCTAGGTGCCTTGAATGCCAGAGAGTTAAGGCAAAACATCAGCACTCGACTGGACTATTGCAGCCAAATCTCATTCCTTCTTGGAAGTGGGATATCATCTCCATGGATTTCATTGTGGGATTACCTATTACTGTTCGACGTCATGATGCTATCATGGTCACTGTTGATCGGTTGACTAAGGTGGTGCATTTTTCACCGATTAGGTCTTCCTACATAGCAGCTTCTATAGCTAATGTCTTTATGCATGATATTGTGAGATTACATGGTATTCCTAGAAAGATCATTTCTGACAGGGATCCTGTATTCACATCTGCATTCTGGACATTGCTGCAGCATGAGCTTGGAGCGTAGTTAAACTTCAATTTGGCATATCATCGAGAGACTGATGGTCAAACAGAGAGGGTGAATCAAGTTTTGGAGGATATGTTACGGATGTATGTAATGGATAGGCAAACACATTGGGAGGATTATCTCTACCTAGTGGAGTTTGCTTACAACAACGGATTTCATAGTTATATTGGTATGGCACCATTTCATGCATTATATAGATGTCCTTGTCGTACACCATTGAGTTGGGATAGTCTTGACGATCGCATCCTGTTGGGTCCTACGATGCTTCGTGATATGGAGCAACAGGTAGTGCATATCCATGAGCATTTGACTACGGCACAGGATAGGCAGAAGAAGTATGCCGATGCTCATAGGATTGATAAGCAGTTTGTTGTGGGAGATAAGGTTTTCTTGAGAGTGCACCATGAAAGATTCTGATCCGATATGAAAAGGGTTCTAAGCTAGCACTTCATTTTGTGGGACCATTCGAGATTCTATAGAGGATTGGCTCGGTTGCTTACTATCTTTCTCTACTGCCCAGCCTAGCTCACATTCATGATGTTTTCCATGTTTCAGTGCTTCGGCAGTATATTCCTAATATTGTACATGTTCTTGATTGGAATGTGTTGCAGGTAGAAGATGGGCAGCTGGCTTTGGAGCCGGTTCATATTCTGGAGCAACGAGAGTTGACCCTCAGGTGTCGAACCATCGAGCAGGTAAGGGTCCAATGGGACCCTATTGATGATTCTTCAGCTACTTGGGAGGATGTAGCTAGATTGAGGGAGTTATACCCCTACTTGTTTGCAGGCTTCTAGGAGTAAGCCTAACCCAAGGGGGGGTGGATGTAGTGCCTACCCTTGTTCACATCTTTTATGGACATTATTGTTATTATCATCAGACTATGATAGACTAGTTTTATGTTGATGGATTAGTGGTATTGTTTTGACACTATCAAACATTATGTTATGGATTCAGTAGTTATTTGATGAGATCATTTAGATTTTACATTTCATGCATACATGATGATCATTATACTATTTTCTGTTATTATTGATGATTAGATGGATGGTTTATTATCTTATGTGTTTTATTATGGATACTTACCCCATACTTGCATGTGTATGGTGTGTATGTTTTCTTATTGTATGGCATTTCTGATGTGGTTAAGGAAGGGAGTCGTAGTCACCTGCATAGTCGAGATCTACACAATGCACCACTTCCTGCCATTGTCTGTTTAGCTTAGTATTATATATATTGTATGTACATGCATAGTTTTTCTGGAGCTTGTAGGTATCGGGTATTGACTTCCTTGAATTGCCAGGATGAGCATACCCTATTATACTATCTCAATGATAAGAGAAGGGAGATAAATTCTCAAGTCCAAATCCCAAACCTTTAAACCAATTGTCCTAGTGAGGTAGGACAAGTATCTGGATATTTTACCTACCGAATGTGTCAGATGACATGATTCATGATTTTTAACCCTTTAGACTGATTTTGAGTGATTTGCTCTATGATGGGTTTTCATATTTTATCTTGGAGGTCTATGCTAACTTGTCTATTAATTAAGTCTTAATAAATGGATTTAATTAATAAATTAATTATTTGAGAAAATTAATATAAAATATCATGTTATTTGATATTTTGATTGTAATTAATTAAATGTGAATTATTGAGGAAAATGAATTTTAAAAAAAAATTAGAAAATTAAAATTAAAATAAATAATAAAATAATAATAAAGTAATAAATAAATAATAATAATAAAAGTTATAAAAGTTAAAATGAAAGTTATAAATATTTAAATGGAAATTATATTAAAAAGTGAATTGGAGTTATAAGCTTGCATGAGAATTAATGCACTTCTCTATTTCTCATGTGTCAACAACACGGGGGTTAGTGCATCAATTAAGCACATGGTGTCTACAACCCTATGGCTCATCAAAAAGGTTGGAAAAGACCCATGCTTAGTTGATGACACCTTCCAGCTGTTTCTAGAAGCATTCTAGATATTTTCTGAAAGCTCTTTATATTCAGGCATTCCTAGAAGCTTAGTCATAGCATTTGGAGTGCAATTGGAGCATTGGAGGATTCGAGAATTCTGAAGAAGGGAGCTTGCTCTGCGGGTTTTCTGAGGAATAGCGATTTAGCATCAGAATCTAGGTAGATTCTTGTGTTTTTACTTATGCTATTTTCGCATCATGCATTTCCTATCTTCTTCATGTCTTCCATATGTCTTCTAAAGAATTTCATAATTTACTGTGCATTCTCAATATGGGTAGATTAATTTATTTGAGAGTTTTTATATGCATAGATCTTTAAAAAAAAAACACAAGGCTAGGGTTGAAATTTATAGTCAAACCCATTAGGTTAATTATTGGAAATTTTTGGAGATTAAAGGTCTATGGAGGAATTCTGAAAATTGAAGTTTGTATTCATATATTGTCAATTTGTTTATACATACATTCTGATCAAAGACTCCAAAAATGGTTGAGTCAAACATGTCACATCATTACATCATCAAAATAAATCCACATTATAGTCCCATCATGGCGACTAGAAAAATAACCAAGGATAACAGATCGATGACCAAAATAATGGTTAAGTCAAGTGTCTCATACATAAGAATCTCAACTATAACAATCAGTAATCACAACCAATACATAGAGCATTCCATCACATAAACATGGTTGGGTTTATAAAGATCAAGATTAAAACATCATCATGTCACCACAATCACATAACCCCCAAGCCTCTGGTAAACGTCCTATACTGGTCAACACTAGTCAACCCAAAACTCAAAACACTAGCATTAAGAGTACACAATGTAAACACACGTTTTTGGTTTTGCTAAGTTTACAACTTGAATTTAAATGTAGAGATCTCAATTTATGTTTCCAAGATAAGAGAAAGAATTTGAAGGAACATTTATATATGAATACAAAACCATTCTTTAATTATAATTTCAATCCAAACGTTCCCTTCCAAATCCATTTTTAATAAAACAATTAATTTTAATGATGAACCCTTGATATATACCAATTAACAAATTCATAATTATAAAACATATAATTATATTTACATATTATATACATACTTATATATATATATATATATATATATATATATATATATATATACATATAAATACATACATGAATATATAAATTATTTATCATTTAACAAAATCGATTTAATCAAATTTGATTAATGCCAAATTGAATATGGCAAATGCTTTTTAAAAAAAACAACACACACATTATTAATATAACTGCCAGTATGTAGGACCCTGCGGTTGCAAGGCCTGCGGCGTCAATGGTACTGCGTACCACTGCCGTCGCAGTACCTACGATGGGCTACGCTGCGTCCGCAGTGGGGTGCGGGTCTCGTCCCACCCCGACTCAATGCTTAAAAATGCTTATTCTTTTAACAATCGCTACGAGATTTTCATTTGCGAAAAACGTTTATTAAAACATTTTCGCCCACGGGTATGTTATCTGGTTTTTTAACAAACATATATATATTATGTAATTCAATGTTAAGGGATCTTAAAGTATGTAATATGTTATTTATGTTATGTTTACTTTCAGATGGACAATGCTATTGCTTTTCTTATTGTGCATAAGTTATATGTGATGTTTACTATCATGAAAAAAAAAAATTTGTTTCTAAACTTAGTGAAAATTCTAGGTTAATTCTTTGGATCCCTTGGTGGGGCATTACAACAATAGGAAAGGTAAACTTCGAGGAGGGGAGAATTAGTAGTTCAAACTTTTAACCCATAAAATATTCACCACACATCCATCTCACATATTTAATAAGTAAATTGAAATATCATGTAAAGTATGTACATCTAAAGTATGTAAAAAAATAAGCATTCACACATATATGACACCAGATATGATTACCTAGAAACCCTCCAATGAGAAGATAAAACTAGGGTGGAGATGACACCCACAAATCTTCACTTCTATGGTAATAAAGTGTATCTAATGAAGGTTACAATATTTGATCATGAAACATGATCTACCCTATGAAAGGTCTACCATATTAAAGGCTCACAAAGATTGTTAGGTCTTACCCTATTAAATGATTTCAACACCCTATTAAAAGTGTTCCTTGTCAAAGGACTTCAACTCACAATAAAGTAAGCACCTTGTTAGAGCATTTCAATACAACCTATTAGGATTACTTTGTTAAAAGATTTAAGTGATTCGCCTGTTAGAATGTCTCGACATTGATCTTGTGGTTAGCATTTTGTTTTTTGATGATAGATCACCTCTAAACTAATATATTCTTGATCCTTCTTGATTAGATGTCTCTCTTCTGTTCACTATTTCCTTCTTATGTTCTCCTTTAACTGATTCTACAATGTAATTTAAAATCATAATACCTTGGTCACCATGAATGTCCTAGTTTGCACATGCAAAACTATCCTTGATCATTCATATATTCCCTTTCACACTCATAGAAAGTTTAGGATTTTTCCTCCTTAAGAGGACTTGGGTGAATTAGGGTTAGGTATGAATAAATGACTATGATTCATCCATTTTTCCACTTAAACATTCCCTTTGCCTAGTTTGATGCATGTAGTTCATAAGAATTCCAACTTAAGATTTGTCCTTATCACCAAAATATCGTAATTCGATCTGTAAATCAGCTCAAAAATGGTTTGCACGGTAGTTTGTGCCAATACAAACAACTATGACAAAACTATGATACTCAGCATCTAAAGTCTTTGATACTTGACATATACTGATTTCAATATTGTGACTCGACATCTAAATGACTTGGCATGCACTGCTTGCTTGGATCCTAAATCACTCGACACATACTATCTGCTCAATACTTGAGTGAATTAGCATATGAGTGACTTGGCACTTATTGTTGACTCAGCATGCTCTAACTTATACATGTTGTGCTCAACATATACTACTTGTTCAACATGAACTAAGTAAATTAATTAAGTGTATAGACACTCACTTGTCAAAACCCATTTGAGATCAACAATCTCCCCCTTTGACAGGAGTGTCAAAAACACTTGGTCATGCATTAATACTTTTATTCTTATGAGCATAACATAACATAACGATTTGGCTTTTTTATAATATTTTAAAATATCAAAATTTTGCACCAAATTATACCTCAAAATCTTATAACTCCCCATGAGTTGTTCGATATGGTTCTATACTCAAAATATTACTCCTATTGAGTAGATGTGCCTCAATTGATATATTTTACTTGCTTGTTATTCTTTGCTTGCTTCCCCATGCTCTTCCTCCCCCTTATCTCTTTTTCCAACTTTTTGACACTAATTCCAATGGGTTATACACAAATAGTGTGTTTTTCCAAAAAGGATTTATGGACCTCAAGAATAATCTTAAGAGCGACATCTCAATTGTCACAAGCTACCTCCAAAGACTTAATTTGGATGGTCAGCTCAACAGGAAGGTGTACTAGACCATCTAATGTAGAAATATTATGGTCTTTCTTCATAAGAGTTTCCATATAGACTAACTCCTTGTGCAAAATCTCCATGTGAGGAGTCAATGTAATCTGGATGCTTATCAATTTAACCGTTATGTTGGCTTCATCTACATATATAGTGTTGCTAACTAACTCAGGGTGTGATTCCTTATTTCTTGTGTGAAGAGTGTAGGATTACACAATTTGGTGTACAGAGAGAAAATGTTCTCAAGTACATTCTTTACACTATCTATCTTAGTTGCCAATACAACTTGTGTAAGTACTATATCACTGGATTACCTTTTCCACTATGTTAGTCAATTGTTCAATAAGTGGCTTTGTTTCATCTAGAGTAGGCAGACTAAATGCATCCAAAAAGATGTCTTTAATATCACGAAAATCTTACTTCTACCTATGCTCCCTTTTGAGAAATTTTTTATGTTTCTTTCTATCTAGGTCTTCTTGAAGCATACGCATCTACTCAATTGTTAGCATAATTATATTTTGGCAAAACAATTTATTCATCTAGGCTTACATCTCCATATGGTATTAGTAGTTACCTTTTCTTCCTTTGATGAACTTGGACTCTATTAGAATTAAACCATGGACATAAATAATAGTTACATGCAAATATAAACAATAATAGAAAATAATACATCACACAAAAAAGAAGACAAGATACCAAGATTTGACGTGGTTCACCCAATCCCTAGGCTACATCCACCAAATAGCAAGTATGATATTATTATGATCTAGTGATTACAACTTGATTACAATCCTTACAACTCAATACTGTCACAAGAACCAATTTCACATCACCTACAATGAAACAATCCCTAACCCTAAGCCCTTTTATACAAGTATTTTTATGTCGCTGTAGGGTTACAACATGTTGGCCATATGTTAGCCACATGAAGTATGTATAGTACTTCCCTGATCAATCACCACAAACTAACAATCTCTCACTTAGGGACTAATTAGACTCCACACTAGACAACAATCTCCCACTTGGAGACTTATCCTATAGCAATACTACTACCACATGGGGCTCCCACTAGATCAAACCACCCTGGACTCTACTATTCTTTGATTCATGTTTAGTCTAGAAGACAAATTAAAGCTGAAGAGAGTTCAGCTTCTCCCTTGTTACAACCTTTGTAAACATATCTATTAGATTTTCATCTATATGTATCTTGTCCAGCTTTAACTATCCATCCTCCAAAACTGATCGAATGAAATGGTATTGCAATTGAATGTGTTTTTTCTTTGAATGCAAAGCGGAATTCTTTGCAAGATGAATGGCATGTTGACTATCTGTAAACAAATAATTATCCCTTTGAGGGTGTAGCAATTCTTCCAAGAAGAACTAAAGCCATATCATCTCCTTGGTTGCCTCTATAGTGGTAACATACTCTACCTCTATAGTGGATAAAGCATTAACCTTCTGTAATCTAGAAACTAGCTCATGGATGTCCCACCAATAATAAAGAAATAACCTGTAGTACTCCACTTGGTATCAATATCCCCTGCCAAATCAGAGTCAACATAGCCCTATAAATTAGTAGTAGTGCCCCCAAAGTGTAAACACTTATTGGATGTTCCTCTAAAATATCTAAGAAATCACTTGACTACATTCCAATGCTCAATTCTTGGATGACTCATATACCTGCTAATGACTCCCACTGCATGTGCAATATATAGACTTGTACATACCATAGTGTACATCAAGCTTCCTACAGCTGAAGCATAGGGAACCTTTGACATCTTATCCTCCTTTTTTGGTGTCTTGGGACACATCTCCTTAGTCAACTTCAAATGATTAGGTAAAAGTGTTCTAACAGCTTTAGCATTCTCATAGAGAAACGTTGCAATACCTTCTCAACATAATCAGCCTAAGATAGCATCAATTTTTTGTTCTTCCTATCTTGGAAAATCTTCATACCAAGGATTTGTTTTGTTCCCCCAAATCCTTCATAGAAAATGCATGTGCTAACTAGCATTTCAGCCGCTTAATATGATCCATGTTAGACCCAACTACAAGCATATCATTAACATATAAACATAAAATAATGTAGTTATCATCATCTAACCTTTTAAAGTAAACACAATGATCTAAATGGAACCTATTATATCCATGCTCATGCATAAAACTATCAAATTTTAGATACCATTGCCCAGGTGCTCGTTTCAAGCCATATAAACTTTTCTTCAATTTGCACACTAAGTTCTCCTTACCTTGGACCTCAAATCCCTATGGCTGAGCCATATATATCTCTTCATCCAAATCACCATGAAGGAAGGTTGTTCTAACATCAAGCTTCTCTAAATGCAAATCTTCAGTAGCCATAATACTTAAAATAGTACAGATAGAAGTCATTTTAACAATAGCAAAAAATATCTCATCAAAATCAATGCCCTTTTTATGTGCAAATCCTTTTACAACTAACCTAGCTTTAAACATTTTCTTACTTCCATCCTCTTCTTTTAACCTATAAACCCACTTATTCTATAAAGCCTTTTTACCTACAGGCAACTTGCATAAATCTCATGTCTTATTTTTCAGCAAAGAGTCCATTTCATCTTTCATTGCAAACTCCCACTAAATCTTAGTATCCACCTACACAGCTTCATCATAACATTCAGGTTCACTAGCATTAGTAAGTAAAATAGAATACAAAGAAGGAGAAAATCTTTGTGGAGGTCTAGTTTTCCTTATTGACCATCTAACATTCACTGGTGTGTGTGGTATTTGTTGTTGTGGTTGTTGCACATCATGAGAAATGGCTAGAACATCATCTTCTGGAGTATCATCTAGTACTGCATAATCATCTTCTTTCTTCTCATGTTGCTACAACAAATCTTTGTACAACACTTTCTTATTGAATATGACATCCCTGCTTCTTACAATTTTATGATTTTCAAAATCTCAAAGCCTATAACCAAATTCATTAATGCCATATCCAAAAAATACACATTTCTTGGACTTAGCTTCTAGCTTGGTTCTATTTTCAAAATCTATATGAGTAAAAGCTTCACAACCAAAGGTTTTGAGAAAAGAATAACCTACCTTCATACAAGTCCATGCTTCCTCTGAAATACCACATTTCAAAGGAGTAGAGGGATCTATATTAATCAAATATATAGTAGTATTGATAGCCTCATCCCACATGTGTAAGGGAAACCCAACAAACAACCTCATGCTCCTTGCATGTTCCATTATAGTCATTTTCATGCTCTCAACCACTCTATTTTCCTGTGGAGTCCTTGGAATGGTTTTCTATCTATGAATATCATTAGTGGAGCAATAATCTTTAAATTCATGACTACAATATTCACCACCATTATTAGATCTAAGACATTTTAATTTCTTGCCAGTGTCATTTTCAACCAAGCATTTCTATTTCTTGAAATTTTGAAATACATCAGATTTCTATCTAAGGAAATAAATCCATACTTTTCTTGTTGCATCATCAATAAAGGTAACATAATAATGAGAACCACCAAGGGAAGATGCCTGAGCCGGTCCCCATACATCAGAATGCGCAACCTCTAATTTCTCCTTTTTATTTTCCTTCCCAGTCTTCACAAAACTCACACTGTTTTGTTTTCCATGCATACAACTTTCATAGAAATCCATATTAACACATTTTAGACCCAGTAAAAAATTCTTTGAATAATGTACTTTCATACCTTTCTCACTCATTTTCCCAAGTCTGTTGTACCACAACACTCTATCAAAATCTACAGTAACTATTTGTTCTCCCTACTCAATTGTAGCAACTGTTCCTTAACATTCATTTTTCTCTGAAAAAATTAAAGCAGAAGGAACAATATGACCTATACAAAGATATAATGTCCCTAATTTCACACCTTTTACTACTACAAGGGAACCTTTTGAAACCTTCCAATTTTTATCATTAAAAGTAACTCTACAACCCTCATCACTGAGTTTCCCTACTGAAATTAAATTCCTACTCAGCCTTGGAACATGTCTCACTAGTAAATTTAGGCCTAAATTTTGATGAGTAGGTCGAATAGGTTACTAAACTGGTTGTTGATCTTTTTTAGTTAGTTTTTCGATGTAGACATTTTGCATCAAAATTTTGACTTCATAAAGGTGGACTTACTGATGCTAATTTCATTGATTTCCTTAGTCCAACCTAAACTGTTATTTTTCCCATTCGCGGGTGTCGCTGGTCAAAATTTTGACGTAACCCATGCCTGATTTGGCATCAAAATTGTGACCAACACTCCTTAATTTTCTATGTCGGTGCCATACAATTGACATCAAAATGCAGACATATGCGTCAAAATTGAGACCAAAGATAGGTAGAAATTTCAACAAGCTATGCCAATTATTGTAAAAGCTTTGCTCTCATAGGAGCCTTCTAAACTGCAAAAAAATTGATTCTAAAGTGTAATTGCTCAATTCATAAGAGTCAAGATATCATGCACATTTCTACCTCCACATCATTGTTTCATTCATCACATGATTTATTTCATGCAAAACAATGGGAAGGAGGAAGAAATGTCCATGACATCCTGAGTTTCCACCGAGCAATTATGCTTTACAACTCAAATTTTGTTTAGTTTAAAAGGCTCCTATGAGAGAAAAGCCTTTGCAATAATATTAGCACAACCCATCTAAATTTTGGCTCCTTCAGGAAAAAATAAAATTATGAAATAATTATTTATCAAGAATGAAAGCCAATAATTTCACTAACTAATCTCTATTTTTCAAATAGATAAACATGACAAAAAAACTTATAGTCCCAATCACATATATAACTATAACTATAACTATGTCTAAAACCAACATAATTTACAAATATCCACAGTTAAAATATTATCCCTTGATTTTTTTTAATGCAAATTTTTAAGTCAACTATCTTATCGCCCTAGATGTAATACCAATTGTCATTAGGCTAAAGACTACAACAAGATTTACAAATGCAAGGAGAACTACCCAACCAAAGTAGAAAATGACATGAAAATTTAGCAATCTATCAATTGACACCTCTAGATGAAATATTTCTAGCAATTGAACTATACATTATAGAAATAAAAAATTGCCTTAAAATTGACACCTCACTAGTTGTTCATTTGCATTCGTAATGGCTTCACAAAAGTTGAAATCTTATGATTTGTGAAGAACACAAAAGGCACTCGTAGTTCAGCTGCATCAATAAAAGTAAAGTAGTTCAGTTGTATTGTGAGGGAAAGAGACTGTCAATATCGATTGTGGAGTTGCAAATAGGTAAGCGATAAACATAAAAAGGTAGTACAAGGCACCATTTGCCATGTTCTAATATGATGAACTACCTTGGAGCTGGTTCTAAACCTTGATTGCTTAATGTTGGATTTGATCCAATGGTACCATTATCTGGAGGAGATCCCACACTCCACTTTCTTGCTGACTCTAAAGGTGCTAACGAAGCATCTTCACTAGCTGATCTCCCTTGTGAGCTCTCAATTGAAAGAGAATTCTTGATTGAACAATGCCAAAGATAGTCAAGATGTGCCTATCAGCCGAAGCTACTCACAATGTGCCTATTGCTAATGGGCACATCATGACTATCTTCAACATTTTCCTATGGCTCTTGTGGTTCTAATATTATAACATGAGGCTTCCTCTTCTTTTTTCAAGCATAAGGCTGATTCTCAAAAAAAAAAGAGGAAGCCTCATGTTATAATATTTTAACATGAGGCTTCCTCTTCTTTATAACATGAGCCTTTGAAATGTCCCTTTTCTAATTTTACATGATATTTCCAACCTCTAATCAGATCTTTAAGATCAAACAACTAATATCACAAAGATCCACCAAATTTCTCCAGAAACCCCAAATCGGGTATCCTGAAAATAGTGCCAAAAGCTTCACAACTTCACAAATTATTAATAAATCTGAAAATGGACATTTTTATAGAAATTTCAGCAGCATAACAGCCTACAAAATGACATTTCTAGATCCGTATAGCCTGTACACAACAATTCACAAATGTAGGACAAAAACTATGCTCATCGGGCTCCCGAAATTAACACAAAAATGCCCGAAAACACCACAAAAACACTAATAATCTATCTCAGAAGTTTAATCACATCCCAATACATATATTCAGCTCTATTTTAACACCTTAAAGTCTGAAATATAGCAAAAACCCAAACTGATATGAAATACTCAATTGGAAACACCAAACTCATACCAAAAACACACCCGAAAACCCACAAATCTGCACTGTTCAGCACAAAGGCAAACTCTGTATGAGCATGCACATGGAATGGCTTCAAACTCCAATCCTTAGCCTTCCTAGAAACTTTCAAACTCCCGTTCTTGGGTCTCCCTGGAAACCTGCAAACTCCCATTC
The DNA here is from genome assembly GCA_028749045.1 of Cupressus sempervirens. Taxonomy (NCBI): domain Eukaryota; kingdom Viridiplantae; phylum Streptophyta; class Pinopsida; order Cupressales; family Cupressaceae; genus Cupressus; species Cupressus sempervirens. Next base: position 743,329,278 of record CM053785.1, read on the forward strand.
TTGGGTCTCCTTCTCCACAGGTTTGGCAGCCTCTGAAGAATAACAAAGAATTGAGCAAAATCAAGTTCTGGACCCTACCCAAAATGCCTCCAAACCCCTTAAAAGAGGGCATAATTGTAACTCACATCCAAGAGAGGTTAATGAAACATGTTTTAATAATAATTTTCATTTATTAGTCCAATGTTTTCCAAAGATTAACCCCCTTTTTCCAAAACTTCACTTTCTTGGGCCTACCTGCCTTAGCAAAGATTATTATTTTTTAATTATTTGAAAAGGGGACATGACAAGTCCTCCCCTCCCAAATATTTCTTGTCCTCAAGCAAAGGCTGAACAATAAACCAATCAATCCACCTGGATCCCAAATGTAGTCATGAACTATACTACTACCAATTAACACAGGTTCCTGCAATATCCTCTACAATATGAGCAAGAGGAATCCATAATCAAACTAACAATTATAGCTCAACCAAACTTCAAAATCACAACTTCCACAGTCAAAAACCCACGAGAGACAAACTCTTAGAACATCAAAACCCAAGTAAAGTGGACTACCAACACAGTAAATACCATCAATGCATTCCACTGGCCTATATGGAATGTACAATCCAACTCTGAAATAATGGTGAATGCTCTCAAATGAAACTATACCAAGTATGGAGAATCCACACACTGTACAACTCCTGCAGTCAACACAACTCTGTAGATCATCGGCCACTGTCTCATAACCATAACTCCCATGCACCCCTGATGGTGAAAAGCCATCACAAGATAAACAACAAGAAATGGAACCCAAACCAAATTTTCCTTCCATCAACTCCTCAACACAAGGATCAATTGCTAACTGATGTACATACCCTGCAATATAATGTTGATTAAAAAAACCAACCTCAGTCAATAGCTCACCATGAACAAGTGATATAACCCACCGTGACTAATCACTAGCTAAGTCAAGAGATGTCATAGCCAAAGGAGTAGAATCAATAACAACACCTGCTAAAGCATCACTCCAAAACTCTTTCTCTAAGTCATGTATTATCAAGCTATCAACTGCAGGACCTATCACCATGTCGTGCCCATCACAACTCTTATCCCGAGGCATCAAACTATTCCATAACTGATTATAAGCACTAGGAACTAAAGTACATCTTTGTATCATAATCTCATCAACATGGTCATCAAAGGTAAATTGATGAGCGTACCTCACAATGTAATGCCGATAGAATGTGCCAATCTCAATCAGCGGCTCAGACTGTAATCCAGATGAAACTAACTGCAATTGATCATTAACCACATTGGAACTGACTACTACCTCCAAAGATATCACCAAGGGAGTAGTATTACTAGCAGGAACCATGCCAACTATCAACTCACCAACATCACACATGATCTTTGATACATCTCTAGTCTCTATGCCATCAGTACTAGAGGCCACCACCATGTCAGGCATACAACAATCTACTACAACACCCAACTCAACTGAACCTGACTCTAGTGGGAATGAACCTAATATGCCAATGTTAGTATCAAGGATGCATGCATCCTCATCTCCACTGTCTTTGACAATCTCGGCCATGGTCATCCTCAGATCACCAAACACCACAGCTTGTGACTATATAGAATTAGGTAAAGACTGTAGTCGCTCTAACTCCATGGTCACCTTAGCCAAATGAAACGGTGACTCCTTGAAAGTCAACCGTGTACTCTCAAGAATCTTAGAAGTCACCTCAAGCTGCTTAGTAAGCTCACTCACCTCATCTTCCTTGGCCAACAATGCATCATATGTTGTACTGCCCCACTCCATAAGATAATCTCTGTCAGCTACCAACTGCATATAATTCTGTCTCAAAATTCGAATAGCCTCCCATAAAGAGTGGAACTCTGTCAAGGAAAGATAACTGCCTCCCTGCTCATCACTAGTAGGAGAACCCCATCCATAAACTGCTAACAACTGATGAGTAGCATCAAAATATTGGCAAGTGATAGCAATGTCTCGGTCACTAACTCTCAACTGATTAGACACATGATGGCACTGGCTTGACTATCTCCTACAAACCTCCTCTGATACACTGTCTGAAGGAGTATCCTCAAAGTTACTAGTCTCTAGAGTATTACCATCCATATCCTGTGAATCAAGTCTAAAGCTCATATCAACATATGGAGTATCAAAAACATTAGCATTGCTTTCCAAATCCTCTATACCCAAGGAAACTAAGTCTTCAAAATTGCCCACTGCATCCTCTTGGATGTCATCAATGCCAATATGATCCTAGGACTCATCTATACACACTGCCAAATATGAAATATCATCAACACATTCCAGCAAGTATGGTCAACTGGATATATGAACAAAGCCCAACATTGGTGTATAAAAACTAATACCAACATCAGACAAGATACTGGCACAAGAAAAGACAACACTGTGTAATCTACTAATCAAATCCATGATAGCACCCAAACAAACACTGCTACCAAAAAGTGTTAAAGATCTCCAGTCAACTGAATCCCAAACACCAATATAATAATCTCGAGTCCATATTCGTAAACTAGAATCAACTGGTAACTCAAGAAAACTCCTCACCTGAGTAACATGACCAATACCAACTAACTCCACATACCTGTCATGATGAGATAATGATGTCACAATACTATCTTTGTTCACCTTCAACTGGCTGGACAAATCATGTGAAGTACTACCAACCTCAATCTCATGTGATGAAGCATCTAACTATGTCTGGTACTCTTTCTCAGCAAAGTCATGAATGCTCAATGTCTGCTCATCTCTACCAGGTATCTCACCATCCTGCACAACAACATCCTTATAATCATCATTTGAACCCACTACACTGTAGTCACTGCCTGTTGTAACTATACCATCCTGAATACCTGTGGCATCACCCTTTGACAACCTATAAACAATTATCTCAATTTGAGTATCAAGTTGACCGTTACTATCAATCTGTGTAATATCTTTTCCCACCACCTCCTGTGGCAGAGTAGAATCTAAGACCTCTACCTGGCTATCAGCTAGTTTTTCAAACTCCTTATGCAAGTTCTTGGGAATTGTGTCATCTATCCTATGAGAAAATCTGCCAAATAGAAATCCAGTCAACTTATCCACCTTAGCTGGGTCGGACAACATGTCATTCATTATACAGTGGTGCTCAATCAACTGTTCAGACATGTCATGACTTATTTTCATAAGTTTATCTCGAATGTCTAAATAACCATCCTTTCTACTGTTTTGACTCTGGATATCAATTGTCCAAGATCGTTTCCTCTGAGACTCTATACTATACCTGTCCATTCTGGATAAAGTAGAGTGTAACTCCAATAGGATATAACTTCTTCAAACACCAAGAACTAACGTGCAAATGATTAGAAGTAGCATGCAACCATAGATTTTGACATGCAACTGATTAGAAGCAACATGCAACCACCAAATTCACCAAGAACTAACATGCAAATGATTAGAAGTAGCATGCAACCATAAATTTTGACATGCATCTGATTAGAAGCAACATGCAATCATAAATTATGACATGCAAGATCTGGGTAGTTGTCAAAACTGACATGCAAACTTCTACAACCACCAAATTCACTAAGAACTAACATGAAAATGATTAGAAGTAGCTTGCAACCATAAAGTTTGACATGCAGCTTATTAGAAGCAACATGCAATCATAAATTATGACATGCAAGATCTGGGTAGTTGTCAAAACTGACATGCAAGATCTGGGTAGTTGTCAAAACTGACATGCAAGATCTGGGTAGTTGTCAAAACTGACATGCAAGCTTCTACAAACCCTCAGGCTGGCAAGATCGTGGCTCTGATACCACTAAAATGTCCCTTTTCTGATTTTACATGATATTTCCAACCTCTAATCAGATCTTTAAGATCAAACAACTAATATCACAAAGATCCACCAAATTTCTCCAGAAACCCCAAATCGGGTATGCTGAAAATAGTGCCATAAGCTTCACAACTTCACAAATTATTAATAAATCTGAAAATGGAAATTTTTACAAAAATTTCAGCAGCATAACAGCCTACAAAATGACATTTCTAGATCCGTATAGCCTATACACAACAATTCACAAATGTAGGACAAAAACTATGCTCATCGGGCTCCCGAAATTAACACAAAAATGCTCGAAAACACCACAAAAACACTAATAATCTATCTCAGAAGTTTAATCACATCCTAATACATATATTCAGCTCTATTTTAACACCTCAAAGTCTGAAATACAGTAGCAATCCAAACTGATATGAAATACTCAATTGGAAACACCAAACTCATAGCAAAAACACACCCGAAAACCCACAAATATGCACTGTTCAGCACAAAGGCAAACTCTGTATGAGCATGCACATGGAATGGCTTCAAACTCCCATCCTTAGCCTTCCTAGAAACCTGCAAACTCCCATTCTTGGGTCTCCCTGTAAACCTGCAAACTCTCGTTCTTGGGTCTCATTCTCCACAGGTTTGGCAGCCTCTGAAGAATAACAAAGAATTGAGCAAAATCAAGTTCTGGACCCTGCCCAAAATGCCTCTAAACCCCTTAAAAGAGGGCATAACTGTAACTCACATCCAAGAGAGGTTAATGAAACATATTTTAATAATAATTTTCATTTGTTAGTCCAACGGTTTCCAAAGATTAACCCCCTTTTTCCGAAACTTCACTTTCTTGGGCCTGCCTACCTTAGCAAAGATTATTATTTTTTAATTATTTGAAAAGGGGACATGACATCCTTCCTCTTCTTTTTTCAAGCATAAGGCTGATGTGGCCCTGTAATAAGAAATAAATGGCTTTAATTTGAATTATGTACAACACAAAGAAAACCAAAATGTAATAGCAATTTTTAACAGAAAATGAACTATATAAACTTATAAAGCTCATAATAATAATAGGCCATAAAATTGGATAGAATTTTTGTAGATTTCTAGGATGATTTGGGTGTACTTATCATCACGATCTAAATTTTATAAGAGATTAGCACATGTTATTTCAGTATAGATAACTGCCTGAGAGAAATGAGCACATGTTGGTGATTGTTCACTTTATCTAGTCTGGTATTTTCTTGCTAGGTTTCAAATGATTAATTTATATAATCTATTAACCAATCCAAGCCTTTCTATTATCCCTATTTTGTTAAATTAATCATGGCCTAATCTTTGCTTCAAAGCTGAAGTCCAAGATTTACTCTCATTAGTATTTAGCTTCCATTGATGCTTGTGAGATTCCTATTTTGTTGAACAGCTACATTACAACTTTCCATTCATTATATCTTGTCCTCATAACTAAAAAAATGTCACTATTATTTTCTTCCCATTCCCTATATCTTATTCACATAGTAATGGAAATGCCATTCTTATTTTGAAATCTATGAATTAAAAAATAAAGTCCAAGGGAAACTAGCATATAATATGATGTCAAATGGGCATCTCAAAAATTGTATGAACAATGGTCTCATAAACATACCATGCTTCATCTAGAAGAGCTACAATTCCCTTGGTTTCTAAATATACAAAATATAGTTGTATTTAAGATCTTGGCCCTCAATTTCAAAAGTTTGTGCTCTAATAAACACAAATTTCTAACAAAGCACTACAAGTTAAATTGAGAAAGGGATCATTCATTCTAAAATATTTAGTCCATAAGATACTCAATTATATAGAAAAAATTATTATTTTAAGTTATGAATAAGTGTTAACCCCACTGATTTACCTATACCCAGGATGTTTATTGAGAACCGTAATTAAAATGATATATTGTGTGTATGTTTAACTATGTGGTTTGCATCTACATCTAACTAGAAAAGGAAATGGACATCAAAAAAGACCTTTTCAATTAGATCCAAAATATCTTGATTGTCAACAAATTCAATGTAGCTCCAATAAATTTCTTCTCTTGTGTATTCATCATGTTCCATGTAAAGACATGTTACACAGCATATACAAAAATCCATAGAAAAAAGTAAATATCATACATAACAAAATAATATTAAAATAGTTAAGAAAATATACCCTAAGCAAAGAGAAAAAAAAAATGTATAAATTGTATATTTCTTTCAAAAATTATGATAATTTAATAGATATGGAACTTTCTGACCTAATTGAAGTGTTGTTGTAGCTTCTCATTTGTAAGATTGATACAAAACAGTTCAAAATTGCAATGAAGAAAAAAATAGGTTTTCCTTAGCTCACCAAAGAGTAATATGTAAACATTTCTTGTTATGAAAGCTTTCAAATATATCTTGCTAAATTGTAGTGACTATAGCTACAACGCATGATTTAAAATATGCAGTCTAAGGTTGCAACATTTATAATGACTATAGAAAAAAATATAAATTAAAACAAGCAATATTATCATGAATCTTTTTAAATGTAGAATGAAATAGTTGTAAGTATGCATTTCTACCACATGCAAATCATTTTGAGATACATATCTATTCAATCCAATCTCCCAAGGAATAGACAACACCACTTATCGCCATCTTGGCCAAAATAGGATTTGTCATAAAGCAATGTTAGAATAGTTACTAAAATGGTCATAAATTATGTTGTTATAGTAAAAAAATACTTTAACTTAAGAAAAAAAACTATACAATATTAAAACATGACATCGTGCTTTCAAAACTAAAAAGGTACCTATAACGAAGAACTTCATTTCGACTTGCTAATTGGTTGTCACTATTAACTATAAGCTTATCTTTAAAGTTTGAGCTTCACTTGATTTCAAGAATAGTTAAATATTCTCTACTAAACAGGGCCAATCATGTGAAGGTGGAAGCTCATTTGGCCCCTCCCCCCCCCCCCCCCCCCCCCTCACATCACTCTAAATTCCCCATTAACATTTAATAAAATTCATTCATTCATCCATTTTTGAAATATAACATTCAATCATTATAATCACATGATAACATTCATTAACACATAAAATTTATTAACACAACATTCATGAATAATTCATTAACACACAACATTCAAGAGTAAGTCATTCATAAATAATTCATTAACACAATATTCATTAACACCCAACATTAATGAATAATATTCATTAACAATATTCAAGAGTAAGTCATTCATGAATAATCATTTCTTTTTGACTTCCTTGCCATTTCTTTTTTTCATAAAATTTCTAAGAGGAATATCAATGTCCTTATCAACCCCCTCCTCTATTAGTTCTAACGCATGTCTCCTCCTCATCCATTTAGGAACATCATGAGGCCACTACACCAAAGGGGGCTCTGCTGCAATAGCAAGTACTTCATGAGTTAAATTCACACCATTTTATATTAGTGAATTACGAGTTTTTATTTAAGTAAAAGAACTATAAATAAAAAATTAATTTAAAAGAACAAAACATAGATTTTCTTTACCTAAATATGTGACATGATCTACCTGTTGATCAATTTGAACATCCTCCGACACTCATTCAGCATGACATGATTCTATATCCTCAACACAAAAAGGTTACACCAAGTTCAATTAAAGATTTTAAATTGTATTAATAATTAAATAATTAGTTTTAAATAACAAATGAGCACCTCCATCGACAGTATGATGCACATCAAGGGCTTCATGATGTTGCGTATGATTTGTGTCACGATTAACAGGCTGCATTGCACATTATTATCAAATAAATTGTTACTCAAGTATTCAATTTCTAATATAGTTTTTGGCATATTTACCTATGCACATGATGCAAGAGACTATTTGGTTTGGGCAATGGAAGCTTTCCATAGGTGTTCAGCCACCGCTTCATAGCCTTGCTTGAAGGCATTTTTTTTGTGTTCTTCTATGGCCTCCAGATTAAAATCAGTGCCCTGCATTTTTTTTATTAATTAACAAAATTATTTTCATTTTATAAATAATTTTTCTTTTCAATTCATTTACTGCTACTTACAACATGTGCTTTGATTTTCAAATATCCCCCAAAGCCAAGTCTATGTTGCCCAACCTTTTCTAGCCTTGCCTTTGTTGCCTTTGATGTGCCCTACAACCTATGAAAAGTTTGAAATATGCCAGATGATATAGATATAAAGATCAGTACTAATTAGTGGATTATTATATATTGGTATGAAGGTTTTAGCATAAAGTAGCATGTTCCACCAAAAATATGAAAAAAGGGAAGAAATTACAACATCATACCTTTAATTATAGAATAGCTTCTAAAACTAAACAACATCACATATATGCCTTTTAAATTGATCTTTAATTACCCATTATTCACAATAGATTTAGAAATTTAAAATAATAAATTCAAATATTTTCTCATGTCATCGTGTTGAGCTTGCAGGAAGCAGTGCCCATATTTCAATAAGAGAGAGCACACGACTATCAAAGTATGGTGGAAGACATTAGATGAAAAAATAATTGTTTTTCAGTGACTATATGAGTTGGGATATATAATACAAGAAATGTATATTGTGGAAAATTCAAGATTAAATTTATAGGGAAATCTAGGTATGTTAATAGTTTTCAAGTTAAAGATATCAACCACATTGATGAGCTAGTCTCAATTGTTTCAATTCTTTTGTCCTTTCTCATGACATTCATTTCTAGTGACATGAATAATCATGCTATTTATCCATGGAGTTCATGACGTATAGGGGATAATTTTTAGAACAATCTATAATACTCAAGAACTTAGCTTGGTTGAATTTCTTGCAGAGGCTTAATGTATTAGTCATTGTAATAGGGATGATGAGGGAAAATAAGGTGGACTGAAATAGTCTAGGGATAATTACACGTGTACTTCTTTCAGGATAAGTATTTCTTGAATTATCATTATTTTCTTCACAAAAAAATTTTGTGAATATGTTGTTTTTGGTGGAAAAGATTTATGGGAGATCAAATAGGAAGTCTAAGTTGAAAAGAATGAGAAGATCAAAGTCAGTGAAGATGATTTTGTCATACTCAGTGAGCTACCATAGCTTGAATTTATATGAATTCCATTCATAGTCAAAATAAAATTTCCATGCTCTTCCCATTTTCGGAAATCTCAACAACAAAAATCTATATTTGTAGGCACACAACATCTCTAGACTACCCCTTCATGCAAGGCACTCTTAATGCCTAAATGAAAAATGATAACTTATAAGGTGACTTGGTATAATCCAAACTAGTTGGAAAGGGCTAGTAACCACAAACAAATATGAAGGATCGTGAGATTTCCATTTTCAATCCATGGGAATTCATCAAAGGGTTTTTACAGTATGGTTTATGAGAACATAAACCAAACAAAACAAACATATAAATAGAAAATTAACAACTACTATCTACATATCATTTCTCATCTTGATAATGAATCTAATAGATCACAAAAAGTGAACCAAAACATTCATGTCAAAATCATATTCAATTATTTTTTGATAGCCTTTTTGCCACAATATGGATTACAAAAAATGTTAGTTCTTCTCTTTCCATTTTCCCTAATGATGAATCATAGAATTTTATCCAAAACATAGGCAACAAAAAATCTAGATGGTCTAATACAAAAGGGAAAAAAAATCTTAAAATCATAAGGACTGTAGAAACTTCACCAATTTGATATTAACTCTTACCCATTATTTATCTCTATTGCACATAACTATATGATTGGTAGACCATCAATCAAATAGTATGCATCTTAGTAGATATCAGGTACCAATGTAGCCAGAAAAAATACATCTTAGACACCTACAGGTACAATACCAATTTAGCATCCTATAACTTAACTACACTATACTATCAAGAAAGTGCTTGGTTGTCATTAACTTGTGTTTCTAGAATTGAACATGATGCTTATTACTTTTGGGAGAGTGACCATTAGTAAAATTCTTGCAAAGTTTTTCAAAAAAATTGTACTTGTCATTACATTGACTGAATATCATTTATCACCTATACTGCTAACACATATAACTATGGTACATGTAGTTGAGCATTACTATATTTTCAAGGCATTAATCCTAGTAGCTACTATGAGTGAAAAGGGTCATAGAATAACAAAGCAATAAAATAAGATTCAAGTCAAAGAGTTGAGCCATGGGAAATGCACAAAGATTAATAGCTCAAGTTTGCCAGTAGTTTAGAATCATTTTTGTGTTGTTTCCAGCCAACAGTTTTCTTGCATTTAACTATTTTCAAATTAAAACTATTTATGTTGAACAAATACATTGCTCAACAGATTTGTTGTATTTCTTAGATCTACATCATGGTTCCCAAAATGTAGATACTCAACTAGTCTCTAATATATGTGGTGCCAAATCTATGTGTAGTGCCTGCCCCTAGTTCACATTTTGTTTTAATTGCCAAACTCTTTTAGGCTAGTTTTATACTTGATGTTTAGTAGCATCACATTCAAATTATCAGATATTGTTTTACATTCAGTTTATTATATAATGAGATTACTTGGTACTCTGTATTTCATGCATGTATGATGATTATTCAGTGTTTTCAGTTATCGATGATGATTAGTTAGATGGTTTATTATCACATGTGCTTTCTTGTGGATACTTACCCCATACTGCATGTGTATGGTGTGCGTGTTTGTTTTCTTTATGTATGGTGTTTCTGATGTGGTTAAGGAAGGGAGTCGTAGTCACCTGCTAGTCGGGATCTACACAATGCACCATTTCCTGCCATTGCCTATTTAGCTTAGAATATTGTGTTTGTACATGTGTGGATTTTATGCAGGTTGCAGGTATCGGGTATCGACTTCCCTGAATTGTAAAGATGAGCGTACCCTATCGCGTTATCTCGATGGTAAGAGAGGGGAGATAAATTCTTAAGTCCAAATCCCATACCTTTAAGCCATTTGTCCTAATTGAAAATTAGGACAAGTATCTGAGTCAGTACCCTCCGAATGTGTCGAATGACATTAATTCATGATTATAACCTTTTTGTTTGATTTGGTATGTGCTTTTCTATGATGGATTTTCATATGTTGTCTTATGAGTCTTTGAGGTACTTTCTAATAATTACGTCTAATTAAAAGATTAAATTAATGATTTAATTTAACGAGAATTATTATGACACTTTAATATTTAATGGCATTTAATTAATTGAGAAATTAATTAAATAGAAAGGAATTAAATTTGGAGATAAAAGCTTTAAGTCTAAATTTAGAACGTGATAATATTTAGTTAATTTAATAATATATATTTAGAGTTCATTTTTAAATAAATGCTAAATATTATTATTATTTGAGTTAATAAATATTTTATCAATTAAGTTTCTAAAATAATTTAAAAAGTGAAAATATAATTATTTAATAAAATATTCTAGTTCGCATGACTTATGCATAAGATTAAATAAAAGAAATTTATTAAAAGATAAAATAAGTGAAAATAATAATGTTACTTTAATTTCATAAAGTGCGCATGGGTTTAAAAGCAATAAAGATTAAAAATAGAAGTCAAGAGGAAAATTAAATAAAGTTATTTATTATTTCATTTAATATGCATTAAAAGATAAAACAAAGATTAATAAAAAGTTAATACAGAGTTAAGGGTTGTAAGCATAGAGTTCTCCTAGGGTGAATGTAAGTTAGTTCCCCGATCCAAGGAGAGAGAACCCTTTATTATCAATGGAAGGTTCATTTTGAGGGGAGGAATTTCAAGAGAGGAATTTGGACAAGAATTTGGGGACAGATTTTGGAGACAAAATTTTGAGAACGAATTTTGGAGAGACGAATTGGACTCAAATTTTGGAAGCGAATCTTCTCACAATTCTCAGTTGGTTTCATGTTAGCATCAGGTTCAGGTAGGCTCTTAAGTTTTATGAACCCAGTGAAAATTATGTTATTTAAATAATTATGTCTTCTTCGTGACTGTGAATCTGAGTGTTTGTATATTGTTGCAACAATCCTTCAATCCTATAATTTTTGAAAAATCCTACTATGCATGTGCAAAGAGATCAAAGAAAAGTAAATCAACTGGAAACCCTTGTTCTGTAGATGGAAGGAATTAGAATCCATTCGAAAAGGGTTTGAGATTTATTAAAATAAAATTTTAATTTAGAAATTCAAATGGTTAAAGAATCTTTCCTATTAGATTATGGTTGCAATTGTTATTAAAGAAGAAGAGAAATTTGAATTTAATTTTATTAATTCTTTTAATAAAATTTAAATTTAAATTCATATAGTGAAAGAGATATAATTAATTCTTATCAAATTTTAAATTATATAAAAAAATATTTATTTGTTTAAAATATTATTATTATTAAAAATAATAATAATAATAATAATATGCTTTTACACATTTTGAGAAGGCATTGTTTAAATGTTTTTATTAAATATAAATATCAATTTAAATATATATATATATATATATATATATATATTACTTACCATTTTATCCTTACCATCCACCTTTTTGGCTGACGGCGACATCTTCCACGCGGGCTTGTAATCGCTTTACGTACCTACGATGCAGGGCACGCATTTAAAGGGCGGCAAACTGTTTGCAGTAGTACCTGCCGCATGTACAAAGTGCTGGCAGGCTTATAATAGCCGTACGGCCATATTAAACCAGCGGCCTTTTATTAAATAAGGCGCTTGGTATATATATTTAAGTTTGTTTAAAATTTATTTTTAATTAATATTAAATTTTATAAATTGTGTTTGTTATTATTATTTAATTCATTAATAAATTTTTAATTATATTTTAAATTTAGTTAATTTTTAAGTAATGAATTTTACTAATAAACTTTACTAAAATTTAGTATTTTTAAATAATTAATAAGTATATTCATTAATATTATTTAATCAATAAATAATTAAATAATATTAAAATGGTTTTTTTAAGATATGTAAGTATTAATTAATTTAGTTAAAATTTTATTTAACTAAGATTAATTAATAAAGGAATGACCTTAATAAATGGTGAATTATCTTATTTGAAAATTTAGAATAAATTATTACTCATTGGTTATCTTGGGGAAATTTAGTTAAATTGAATGGGGGTAATTGTACAAAATACTTAAAATATGAATGGGTTAAATCGTAAAGGAGATCGTTGAGACTTATTTACTTAAAATTCTTATCTGCTCAAAAAAAAAAAAAAAATTGGATTGAAACGAAATTGAAATCTTGCTATCAACTAGAACTTAGACCTTAAATTAACTCAACAATAGATTATCATTCATACTCGACTGTGAGAGGATTTTGTTTTCTATGTGACTATTCTATTGTCTGTGTTGTGGGGTTTTGGGGGTTTGTTGTAGTGTTGACCAGTCTTAGGTTGTTACAAGAGGCTCGGGGGTTATGTGTTTGTGATGTCATGTTGATATCAGTCTTGATCTTTTATACCCGACCTTGGTAATGTGATGCTATGCTCTATGATGAGATGTATTTACTGATTGTTATTTCTTTCCAGTCTTCTTGTGTGAAGTTGAGGTGTATGTTTATGAGATACCTAACTTAACCATTTTTGAGTCTCGATCAGTTATGCTTGAGTTACCTTCCAGTCACTTTGAGAGGACAGAAGTGTATGATTTGTTCTTGATGATGTCATTGTGTGACATGTTTTGACTTGACCATTTTTGAATCTCGATCAGTTATGCTTGAGTTACCTTCCAGTTACTTTGAGAGGACTGAAGTGTATGATTTGTTCTTGATGATGTCATTGTGTGACATGTTTTGACTTGACCATTTTGGAGTCTTCGATCAGTATTGTGATTTATTTTTGGGATACTTTCTGGTTGCTCGTTGGAGAACCATTGGATATTGTGATTTATCATGGATGCCTTCAGTTATTGATAGAGAACTGTTGTGATTATTATGATTATTATTTGATTCTTTCCAATTGCTCGTGGAGAACTGATGTGGTTATTGTGGATTATACTTGTGATGCTTTCTAGTCGCTTGTATAGGGCTGAGGTGATTTCATATTTTGTGATTTCATGAGCCTAGGGTAGGTTATCTATGTGTAGTGTCGGGAAGTGGCTTACAATGGGGGCCGAGGCCCTAAGTGGCTGTCAGGGTAACTCATTATAAGTTGTTTTAATAAGTGAAAATATTTACACTAAATGTGGATTAAAATTAACCTAATATTAAGATAATTGTATGTTCTCTCCCATGCCTTGAGTGCTAGTACAGACTAGGATGGGGTAGAGAGAACGCTTGGTTACGACCTTGCATTCCGTAGTATGCCTCATCAATATGAGAGGATACTAGTGGCCGTAGGGATCACTAGGGACCCGAGATTCCTAAGGGATTGCTCGGGTAACTTCTACGTGACTTTTGCGATGACACTTTCCTGCTTGCATAGTAGATTCTCTACATGTCTTTGTGGTGCCTCTGGGTCTAGATGTTGATCTATGTGTTGGAACCTTTGAGTTAGTATACTTTTAGGATTTCCTAGACTTAGAGAGTACTTGTGATTATGTGATTTGATATCTTGTTTGGGACTTGAGACTATCTCCTTAGCGTGGTGGGAGTGGACCATTTAGGTTCCACGTGGTCGGCTGGTAGTGCTTTTACTCTTACCATTGAGATTCGTTCATAGTCATCGTGGCTGGAGCTTCTTGGTATACTTGTTTATCATGATTAGATGATGTTGTATACTTATGCTTTAATATAGTATGTTAGATTTCTTTATGCATATGTTGTATCATGTTTTAGGTGTGACATCCCTATTATGATAGTACCGATGATCTCTTTGGTGGCTTGGGATGTTATGCGTGGGGGATGGCTAGGGCCCACGGTGGTCTAATGATGCTATTGATGGTTGGGAGGAACCACGCATTTAGTTAGTTTTTTTTTATGATGTTATACCTTTATGATTGATAGATGTATTGAATGTATGTTATTAGTTTCATTTATTTTATTGTACTTGTAGGATCCGAGGAGGATGTTGTATTTTATAATTCTACTTATGTATATTCTTTTAAGCCTTTCATACCCTGTGACATGTACAGTGGATGATTGAGCATTCCGAATTAATTTGCCAAGGGGCATTCAGAACAAATGTGTATTATAAGGACATTAGACTTTATAATTATTCTTTCACGTGGATGTTGTGGATGTGGTAGTTGTTAGACTTAGAATTAATTAAATTTAAATGTGACTCAACGTCTTGGGATCCTTAAGGAATGTAACCTGTTATGTATGTTGTTGATGATTACATGTTATTGCTTCTACTACTATGTGTTTGATGTGTATGTTATACTTTCTTACTTTAAAAAAAAAAGTTTAGCAAACTTAGTAAAACTTTAGGTTAATTCTTTTGGATCCTTTGGTGGGGCGTTACACTATGCTCCATAAAAAGGTAATGACTCCCAGATTAATAACTTTAGAAAGTTAGGGAATATATTAGGAAACTAAGAGGTAGGAGTACATAATATAGCTATATCTGAAGTTATAAGTGCACTATTTATATCTTATGTTGGATTTATACCCAGATTGAGATATATACAGTTGTATACAAGCATTCTATGTGTAATCAACCACCACAGTTTATTAGATGCCCAAATTTTAGAGAGCATTCATAATAGGGTGAAAGCAATTGTGTTAGCATATGAATTACATACCTTTCATCAATAGATAGATTAAATTGAGCTAGTTGAAATTGTTGATACTAAAGTTGAACCCTAAATTTTATGATTAATGTACTAGTAGTTAATACTATTGCATACCTTTTTGGATTTTCTAGTGTACTTTCTTTTGGATGTTCCCCTTTCTCCTTTGCATCCAAAATGAACTCATTCCAGTCCCTCACTAAAACAAAGGGAGAACACTCATACTTCAGATTTAGGATGAGACTTTTTCTATATGAGTCCCTCACAACCTTAAGATGTCTAGAAGCTTTTTGTAACAATTTCTTATGATCAAAAATATTACTACCAAACTCATGCTCTATATCTTCAAATGATGAGCTCATCTTTTAAATTTTGATCTTGGAAGTTCCACCTTTTAAGAAGAAAACACAAAACTGATAGATATAGCTAGTATAAGAAAAGACCCAAATGAAAGAAAAAATGTTGCACCAATTAATGATATGAAAAAAAATAGTGGGATAAAATTAGTTTAGTTATGATGTTCCACCTTTTATATATGGTGGGCCCGAATCTTTGCAACATGAGGTCATAAAGCCTCCTATAAAATGTATTGTTTCCTGCAAAAAATGTCATGGGATAATTAATAGTAAGAACCATTAAAATGAATCATGCGAAGAATACTTTTCATAGTGAATAACAAATACATAAAATGAGATACATTTCATCTTTTTAGTGATCTATTTCAGGGTTGGAGGGTCAACTTGACCAAAATCGACCAAAAAAGAAGTTTAGAAAAAAATTTAAAATGTCTAAAACCAGTCAAACTCTACCAGGGTTCTATTGTTGATGTTCTGAAACTAAAAAATGTATTGTGACTATATTAATCAATATACCTTGAAAAAAATATAGTTCATAATATACATATAATTACTTGCCATGACCTTCATTTTTTGTTATTCTTAATTGATGTTGTCATTGATCATATCTAGGATATTATGGAAAACAAATATTGCTAAAATAGATAGCGAAGCTGAAAGTGAGCACTCTAAAACTCTAACAGGCAATAGAAATGGTGTTGGAAATCATTGAAAACTAAACATTGAATATGAAAGAAGACTCCCACTTTTGGTTCTTTGTAGAAAAATTGGTTAGTATCTTCTACTGAAAGCATGAAATTGCAATGTACCAAATTACTAAACTAGAGAATTACTAGTATAGACAAAAGGTCATTGATAATTCAAATGATCCTACCAAACCCCTAATAAAAAGGAATTCTAGAATAATTAAACAACTTGCACAATATGACATACTAAAGAAGGTCATGAGGCATCACTCCACATCAAAAGCCCTTGCATTCACTACTTCTTATCATGTTTATGTCTTGCAAGAAAATCCTTATTATAATATAAAAAATGATTATTTAAAGTACCTAGAATCTTAGGACATTTGAAAGGCATTGATTCATTATTATCAATCAACAACGATGTCTGCGTAGCTCCCATGCTAGAAACATGGGTAGCTCCAAGAAATCACAGTGAATTATCATCGATACATACACTATGATCCACATCTGGCAGCATACTGGACGGTGCATCTCCTACCACAAAAAAAAAAAATACACTGTGATTCACCCAAGATTAAAGTAAAAATTATCAACTCATAATTAACACAAAACCAAATATAGAAAAACAAGGATTTACTAGCTGGTCATCCCCTTGTTGCTGACATTGTAGTTGACAATCTCATACAGGTGTTTGTCAACCTCGTAGGAGTCTCTTACACTTGATGACCTGAACAAAACATTGTTAGCAAAGACATTCTGAAATAATAAAAGTAAGAGTTAAGAAGTTTTGAATGTTCAAAATAAAAAAATTCTTCTAACTTGTCAACTAAAAGATTATTTTACCAATGGCAGTCAGAGCTCTACTACTACCGGCCTCACCATGTTATCCTTCAAGTTGTGGATCAGCTACCAAAAAACCCTGTATAACAAGAATTTAGTAGGTAAAATTTCTTACAACTCTTTAAAAAAATTGTATCAATAAAGTATTTTTGCACATATTACATATTTTACTTCACAACATGAAAGATTATAAAATATAAATCTTTAATGAACTTTTGTTATAACTAAAGATTCATTACTGCTTACTTCATAACAATGAGCTTGTGCTCTCTAATCTGATAGCCTCTTCATCATCTCCTCGGATTCCATATTTTCCTCATCCAAAATTTTCATTATTTCTAAATTCATTTTTAAATTTTTCTCTTCAACATTTTTGTTACAATGGGAGTTTTAGCAATATCCTCATCAAAAGGCATAGCTAGTGGCTCGGTACTTACTGCTAGTGCTTTACCCTTATCTTGAACATCAAATTGTGAGAGGAATATTAGTAAAACTATCATAAAAACTCAAAAACTGTAAATAAAATAATGTAATAATATAACATTTTTCAACTATCTAATTTGTTCAATTTCAATAAGGTTTACCCTCACTGAAGAAAGGGTGGAAGTAGTATCTTGGTGGCCTCTATCATCTATCAGATCCATATCATCCTATCACAAAGATTAAACATAAAAAATTCAGCTAACTGAAAGCAATAGATAGCAAAAAAGAACTTATTAACAAAATGGTATATAGTACTTACAACCCTCATGATAGTAACTTTTTTATATCTATACAATTTTAAATGGTAATCTATTAGCAGTTCTTCCCCTGCACTTATTGATTTTATTGCACAAACAAAAACTACATTCCCCTCATGCGCCTCAAATATGCAATTAGGTTGTTTACTAGTTGAGGAAGGTCGCATACTATTTATAAAACTTGCAATATTACCTATTTCTTTTGGTCTCCCATCAATGTACATAGAAAATCTTTTACTTTGATCATTTTCTTTCCATTTTATATAATTGGCTAATAGTGCATACCTACGAATACTTTTTTTATATCAACAATCTGCATCCAATCATTGTAATTGTAACATGGACCGACATGCTTGAACAATTTGACAACTTTGTTGTAACATACCTTTATCCCATCCATGGAAAATAGGCCCAAACCATGTAATGAGGATGGAGAAATGCAATATATCCTCTCATTAACACAAAAATCTGTGTTAATCGGAGGTAGCTCATTGGGTACCCACTCTTTCTCAATGTGTGTGTACCAAAAGGGCACCTTGATGTCACCTTTGGTCTCATCATCATAAGAACATGACCCCCCATTAGCAAGGAAAAATTGCATGTGTTTATCAAATTTTTTTCTAATGTTTTGACCTCTAGTTGATCTCCCTATTTTAGCCATACTACATGTAGAGCTTTCATCAAATGGAAAGTGAAAGTGACAAATATAAAATGTAGTAAGTTGAAAGTGATTATACAATTATATTTCTATACGGACCTTCTTTGTCTATATATACATTATATGATTATATAATATGTCTATTTATAACATACGTGCTCAATGATAAACATGAAGAATATAAGAAAATTATGTCTATTTATTGACTTATACCTACTGATCCATGTCACTGTGCATGATCCATGCCAAATGGGTCAAATTTTTTGCATATGTTAATCATTTGTCTTAAGTTAGCTAAAAATTACATGATACGTGTATGCTACAAATAACTTAGAAGACAACATTAACAATATGCAACATTGTAAACATAAAAAAATTTTCCTTATATATGGAATGCAAGATTGTCAACAGAAGGGGTGATGATGTACCTGTAGTCAATTGATTGTTTGCAAAAAAGGTCATAATCAAACACAACATAAACATTGGTAACTATAAATAACATATGTTGTAATCATTAGAAATGAACACAATAAATATATAATCAAATTTCTTGCATATGTTAATCATTTATCTTAAGTTAGTTAAAAATTACATGATACGTGTATGCTACAAATAACTTAGAAGACAACATGAACAATATGCAACATTGTAAACATGAACACATTTACCTTATATATGGAATTCAAGATCATCAAAAGAAGGGGTGATGATTTTTGTAGTCATTGATTATCTTCATCATCACCATCATCATCATCATCATCATCATCATCATCACCATCATCACGATCATCATTGCCATCATCATCACCATCATCATCGCCATCATCACTATCATCACCATCACCATCATCATCATCATCACCATCATCATCACCATCATCGTCATCACCATCATCATCATCACCTCATCTTGATCTTCATCATCTACTTCTTCATCATCTTCAATATCTTCTTCTTCCATAACATTATACTTTATTGGCCTTCCTCTTGGATCATGTCTAACAAAAAATGACCAACCTTATTTATGTGGAACCTCTGAGTAAAAAACTTGCTCGCATTGGCTTGGAAGAACATAGGGCTCATCTCCAACTAGCTCAAATGACCTTGTATTTATCATTGTAAATCCATTATCATGTTGAATAACTGCTCTATCTGGATCATTTTGATTTAGTCATAACCTGTACCATTTGACAATGAATAGAACTACTTTGAAGGTGTTAAATTCACACTCAATTATATCATCCAAGATTCTATAGTATTGATTTTGAGATTGTTGAGGATGTATGTCATTTCTAGATGATATATTGGTGACCTCAAAAATTGTAGTTATCCCATAATCACAAGTTTTCTTTATGTCATCCAAACTTTTTATGCAAAATTTGTGGCCATGATAGTACATAGCTCTATGGTGCTTGACCTGCAATTTTTGAAGTTTGTGTAAATTATTTGCATCATGAGTTGGTACAAAACATACATCAAGTTATGATCATTAATAAATTTCTACGTACCTCTCCACCTCTTAAACCCTTTATTAGATCAACTACTATCAGCATAACATTGGAATCTCCATTATGATGAGCTTCTAGAACCAATGAAGCAACACATTCCCATGTTAATGAGCAACCATTTTTTTGACATCATTCAATCCATTCCATCATCCAGTCAAGATTATTTGCAATATACAAATGTATTGCATCCCACTCTCAACCACCTATTTCAAAAAAAATACATCAATTAAAAATAAATTATATTGAATATTTATAAGAATTAATTAACTATAATAGCATATTAGATTTACCTCTCACTTTCCTCGATCTACCTTTTCCCATCAAGTACTCCTCTTTGAAATTATTAATTGAATTGGGATCCCAAATATGATCTACATGGATCTTTGCTGCAAACTTAGGAAGATATTCACTAATGTACACCATGGTCTGGTATACCACATATTCCTCCACCATAGAACCCTTGGGATGTGCTCTCTATTGAACCAAGCCTTTCAAAAATTTCAAGTGCCTCTCAACCATTCACATTGACCTAATTGGTAAATGTCCACACAATTCAACCTCCTCAACTTGATGTATGAGGTAGTGTTCTTGTGCATTGAAAAAACTTGGAGGTAGACATTTTTGCATTTCACATATCAGAAGATGAATTATTCTCTTCTAATATTTTATATCTTCTTTATTGATTTCTTTAGATGACAACCACCTCATTTATTTTCCAAGATAATATATAACCTATTGACATTGTTGGCAAAGTGGTGTGGGAGAGATAGAGGTAGAATGTACTACAATATTTGTAAAATGATCTTGTTAATATTTTATAAAAGAATGCAATTAAAACTACATGCAGTATATAAATATTTAGTGAATACAAAATGACATGAATTACCTTAATAAATGTATGCCAATTGTGTGTTTTCAACCCTGGCCCAAATTCACTTTTCTTTGATATGAGATTGTTTATGTTTGCAGAAAATCCTGTGGGAAATCGTATTTTTTTAATGACTTCTTTTATAGAATTTCTCTACTGCTCTAAGAATAACCAAGGAAGGGAACTTGCATCAATCTAGTCTCCATTTTTATTTGATCTATTACCATTTTTTATTGCATGGTTGAATTCTTCAATGTCACTACAATTTTTTACAATTTGATCTTTGTCATGCCTTCCATCCAAGATTTTCCACAATGTCTCTTTTACATTCTTTCTAATACACATAGGATCAAACAAATGCACAATTGGGAGTTGCTCGTAGTACAACAACCTAGTAAATTGTGTAGGATAAATTTTTAGTCCTTTTGGAAGTTGGTCATTGATGCCTTGATGACCTTCACAAGCATCAATCACATCATCAGTAAACAAAACACAATATCAAAATATAAATTTGAAGCAAAAACCATCAGATGGAATGACATTACCTTGACAATTTATTTTATTGTATGCCAACTTCCATAGGTGAGGTGTCATTCTCTATGGCTTTGATGTAGTCTCTTCTTTCCCATTAAAAAGATGTTTTTTGGTAATTCGGTACTTATGATTTCTATGTAGAAAGTGTTTATTCTCATCGAATACCTACTTTCTTAAACTTTTTGAATGATGAAATTTTGTCTTTGGACCACAAACTGGACATGAAAATTTTCCCTTTGTCTAAAGACCTACAAGATCATGTATAATTGGATTAAATGTGTTAACTTTGACATACCAAAAAAGAGGTGTCAAGAAGAGAACATACCACAAAAATGTGTTAGCGCAGGGGCATCGTGTATTGTCTATACAAGCATTGCATGAAATTGAAATTTTCTTTGTCCTACTGGTCTACAAATGTCATACATAGTAATGCTATTCCATAACACCATCAACTCATTGATAAGGGGTTCAATATATATGTTGTATTCTTTAACTTGGTACTTACCTAGTTCAATGAACAAAAACATTACATAATTATTATGACCATTTGATGGATTAGTAATAATAAATTAATTTAGATGACCAATAAATCAAAAAATACTTGAAAAAATTAGTGTCAAGATTATGTGCTCTCTCTTTACATGGATAACCAAGGAGGTATGTTATTGTTGATAACAAAAACAAGCCACACTAAGTAAGTAGATCTCATCTCTCCAAAAGGATTGACACCGTTTGCTGCCAACAAAAGCTTGAGATTATGAGGTTCTTCTTTAAATGTACCATTTTTTCTCTATTTCCTTAAATTTTGAACCATCTGCAAGCATTCACATAATGTCATCTTGACTTCTATTGCATGCATGGTAATCCATAAATTGTGCCAAGTTGTTGCACTTAAATAATCATTGTAAACATGGAATAATGGGAATATGTCGAAGAACCTTGCGAGGCACCTTTTTTGTTAATTGATCTGATTGATATCTACTAATATGACAAGTAGGGCATTGTGTTGAAAATTCATGCTATTTATGATATATAATATGATCATTCAGACATGCATGTATTGTTTGATACTCCATTCCAATATCTTCCATGATGGAAGATAATTCTTGATATGAGCAAGGTAGAATGTTTGATGGTGGTAACAAACACTCACCTATCAACCTATGACCAAAAATATAATTTGTTAATTTAAAGAATATTAATTACTACATGAACCCAATGCTAATTATAAGGGAACTATGAGTAAAATAATGAAAGAAGATGGAATACCTTAACATGTGTGTCATTGCTATGTTGGATAAACCATTCATAACCTTCAAGTTCACCAACAGCAATACAACAGCAAGAAGAGTTATTTTGGAGCCCTCATATAGAGATTGGTTTGCCTTCTCAAGTAAAGGTACATCAAGTTTTGCGTCAACATCATCATCACCATCAACATCGTCATCATCATCATCTTGATCATCGTGATCATCTTGATCATCATGATCATTTTGATCATTATGATCTTCATCATCCTAGAATTCTTCCATGGTATCATTACCTTCTACTTCAATATTCACACCTCCATGTTTCCTCATTTGGAAATCTGCATTCTCTAAATTATCATGGTCCATAACATGAAACTTGGGGATGTTGACCTCTATGAAAATGATGACCTTATATTAACCATGACCATGATGTCATCATCAAATCATGTCTTATGTAATTGATAAACTATTAAAATACATACTAATGGATGATATTCGTTTCCCCCTTCAATGTGACCATGTTGCCTACAATGTTGCTCAGCTATTGTGATTAGATATCTTTCAGTCTTTAAGCCCTTACACATTTTGCAAGGACAATAACATTTTCCATCACCTTTTCTTTTTAAGTTAGACCACAGTCTAGAAACTGTCTCCCTATTTTTTTGTGCATTGATATCATCAAACATGGTCTTTCTTGAATGGAATGACTTGTTGGTGGAAGAAGGATAATTTTTTTGCAACCTACAGATGGAGTAGTAAGAGGAAGACACATATAGAAAGGAGTTAGGTATGTGAACCAAGTAGGAGTTAGGACATGCTGGAGTGGGATCAACCCAAGATATTTTGGAATCTTGAAGAACCTAGTAAAGGGTATCTGGAAAGGTGAAAATAAACAAGTATTTTTACAGCTACAAAGGAGGAATCGAGAGCATTATAAATAATGAAGAAGAAACTTAAATCCATATAGCTTCAGCTCTGTTTACAATTTGACCTTCCTGTATGTGAAATATGATAATATACAAAATTTCCAGTCATGTTTTCACTTTAAAAAGAACACCAAATATACCTTTGCTACAATATCTTCTTTAGATTCTTCACTATCAGGTTCTTTAGAACTACAAGCTCCTATGCAAAAAAAAGATGAGATGTACTAAGTAATTTTTGATAGGAAATATCTAAACAAATCAACTATCAAAAAAAAAATTATGAAATTCAGTTGCTTTATTGTGTACTGAAGACTTGGAAAGATGTTCCCACGTCTATCTATAGAATGCCTATCTGCATGCTTGTTTGCAAATAGTCTAGTATGGTGCCTCTTTTGAACAAAAACAAATGTCACTGGGGCTGGTAATTTGGCTCAAGAATTGCACAAGCTTGTTGAAACCATAGAACTTTTAGTTCATATAGCATTCCATTGTCTTTTTTAACAAAATCCAAAGAGAATACAAACAAACTAATAAATCGTGTCTATCTCAATTGAATAGCAAGTACTATAGTGAGTATTAGGAAATTGACCCTGTGAATAGCATCCAGCTCATAAAGTAGAACTTGGTAAAATTGTCCTTCACTTACACCATCTCTAAATAAATACCAAAGCTATCACTAAGAAGACATAAGAAATGAAAAGCTAAATCTCACCATAAAAACCAATCAAAATGAAATAAATTACCTATAAAATATGATTCATAGAGGCTTTTGTCCTGTTGCTCTATGAAAAGAAATCAATAGCTCCCTGCAAAGAATCAAAGTGAAAGAATCATTCAATTTTCCTAATATCATAATTTAAATTTTGAGTAGCAAGCGAATTTCCAAAAAGCATATTTTTAATTTTGAGAAGCAATAACTTGTGTAAGAATTTTCAATTTCATTGGTTGGTTCAGTGTTATTAAAATGCATAATAATCAAGGAAAAAATCATGCTCTAGAGGGTTTTCTCCTCTTCGTCATTTACTAATTCAGAACACATCCCTAATCCATGGTGTGTGTAGTTGTAAAAGTTTTCCCCAAGTTAATTCTTTGTGACTTCAGGCTAGTCTTGAGATGCGACCACCTAACATTTGCACCAAACCCAAAATATTAAGATAAGAATTTCTCATATGAATTATGTAAACTAGAACAATAGAAAACAATGATCTATATTGAAAACCTACTGCCGCTATTAATGGACTAGAATCTTCTCTAGGGTGTGTATGTGTAACATCTACCCCATAGGAGTCTAAAAGACATTGTGAATTTTTTAATCAAGTAATGTTTCTTACTTGTAAGAAAACCTCATAAACACAAAAGTCAATAATCTGAAAAGTTCTCCATAATTGCACATTAAATAAATAGCAACATATCTGCAAAATAATAAAAAGGAAACTTGACACCAACTTGTATTGAGAATAATTGATCAAACTTGGATCACCTCAATGTGAAAATTCATTTAAGATATGGTGATTAAAAGTTAGGTTTTTTCTCAAAATCAGTGCAACTCAGAGGACCAAATCTTTGCTGATTAGTTTAGCATAGATTGGTGAATAGAAAATTCATAATAAAAATCTGAATTTTTTTCCACACTTGTTCAAACCATATAATGAATGACAAAAAATGAATTGTATACAAGTCACTCCTAACCCTTAGCTTTTAATATGCTTCATAGATTAGATTGCATTATATGGTTTGAACAAGATGTGGAAAAAAATGAAATGATAGAGTCGCTCCAAATCCTTAGAATTTAATATGCTTCATAGATGAAAACATTTAATCTTCAAAGCCACCCAAATAAAAACACACAATATTTTGGTCTTTTTGTTTCAATAATCCACTTATCCAATGAGCAATCATATCATTAAAAGCTTCATTATAGTATTTATAAAGGTCTTAAAATTTTTCAATTACAATCTTCCATAGAAAGAAAAGAAGTTACCAATTGCCCAACCTAGATAATTTTGTTGAAGGAGTTGTATGTTGTGGAACACTTCCAAGAAATGCAAGTTACACTTCAAAGAAAACAAAGAAACACAAAGTTAGATGGTACTTTCTACTTCTATAAATTCCATTTAATCCTAATATTAACATAAAATAGAATGAGTTTAAATGACCATAAACAAATTGGCTTTAGAAACTTTCATTAATTCTTGGAAATTTTTGAAACATTTAAATTGAAACCCAAAGTAACATGAATATTTGGACTTAGTTATCAAACCTTATTTTAGTAGCATACTGAGGACTCCAAGAGCCTTACAGCAACCAAGGAGGGTGGAAGTAATCCACCATTGGTAAGAAATAAAGATTGCATGCGCATATATCCTCAATCAAAGAGGATGATCTTAACAAGAACACATGAGAAATAAAATTAAATATTAGAAACAGTGATAAAAAAACTTCAGACTGGCCATTATATCAAGCCATCGTTTGGATAAAAAAGTGGATCATCACATACACAAAATTGATGAACATCAGAAACAGTGATGAACATATTACTTTCAAATTGATTTAAAGTTCTATATTTGATTGATACAATATAGAAATAATATTCAACAATATAAAACCCTTCGCCAATCACCAGTAAAAACTTCAAGAGATGATACCAAACCATGTTGTAGCCCTAGGTTTCTTATAATTTTTGTTCAACTTTTTTGTGTTTAGATTCAAGTAGGGTTCAAATACACTTTTCTATTTTAGTGTTAGTTGTCACTCTAAGAATGATGCCATCAATAATTACAGTCAATGTCATGAATCTCTCTTATCAGTGACTTGAAAACCTCACTTTTCTTTTATAGATGCCTATTATGTTGCTGAAGTTTACATAAAAAATGTTGTCCTTAAAATAACAATTTTCTTGACATCTTACTTCTATTTGATCAATAATTTATTTTCTCATACATCTTTATATGCACATTTTTAGAAAATTTATGTGATATTTCTTTCATGGTGCTTCCAAATTTGATAGTCTACACATGCATGTTAAGACTATCAATGATTATACGTTAAAAAAAGTATCACAAAACCACCTTAAAAGTGCATATAAATAGAATAGTCAATTAAACCTGCTTGATGTACCTAAGAAGAGCAAAGTCATCAATCCTTAGGCTCAAATTTGAAAGATCGAAAGAAAATTTTATAATATACAAAGTCTTGCCTCAAGAAAGTATGGCATTATTTCCTTAGAATGCTTCAGCAAGAGAAATGGCTCAAACAATGAGTGGTTCATAAGATGTGTAGACTATCAACAATTGATAACTTATTATGAAATATATAATATAAACTACCAAAAATTATGCATAAATATGTATAATACTTAAAACTAATAACCAATGTAACCTAGAACATGTGCCTAAGGAAAGAAAGTTTCATCAATACATGAGAACATTATAATGTGCAAAGTCTTTTATCAAGAAAGTCTATGCCTATTGCCTAAATATGTTTTCAAAAATGTAGCAGTTTACCAAATAATGGTTGGTTATAAGAATGTAGTTATCAATAATAAATATGCATTAACACATTTGTGAATGCAATTAAATTTTTTTTGAACATTAAAGATCATGATGATGCATAAAACAAACTACAGTCATCTCTCACAAAATTGTGTCATGCTCCAAGAGATTTTGGGATTGAGTCATTCATATTATTTTTTGATATGTTCAAAGAAATCAAACTCTCAAGGAGTCCAAATTTTAGAGGAATATTACTTGGAAGATTGATGAACATGACTAAAGTGAATGTCTTCTTTTAGATTAGATTCCTTCCTTTTATCCACATATTAGAGAAAGTGGTCAAAGCCTTCTGCTTCAAAAGAAATACTATCATAGGTTTTTTGTACATTATTACCATTCAAATGATTGAGCATAGCATTTATTTTTCTTACATCTCGAGGAATAATCCCTGATAAATTATTTCTGGATAAATCTAAAATTTGAAGATTCTGCAATTTGACTAGATGAGATGGAATTTTGCCTTCGAACTTATTAGAAGCCAAGTTGAGAATCTTAAATATATCAATTTTTCAATCCAAATAAGAATGCTACCCTCAAAATTTTTATTTCATAGGTCAAGAACTTGGAGATTAATAATGTTAAGAATCGATGAAGGAACACTATCTTACAAAATCTTAGTGTACAAAGAACTTTTGGATTTCCTAGCTCCTTTGAAATCTCCCTTTGCAAAATATTTAGAGCTAAATTTAAAACTCTTATGTTGGATCAAATCCCAATGCTTTTAGGAGTTATACCATTAGCTTGTTCTTTGATAAGTTCAAAATCTTCACTACAAATTTAGAATCATTTGGATTTTAGAAGTGTACATCTAAACCTTGGAATTTCTCCACTCGCATTATTCCCTGACAATGATAGAATCAAAAATATGTTATTTGTTGTAGCAATAGACCCCATGAATCTTTTTGATAAATCTAAGGCGTATGAATCCATAGTAGGAAAAAAATCATATAATCTATTTCTATGCAAGTCCACAATATGAAAAATATTGGATATCTTTTGGGGTAGAAAAAATTCTAGCTTGTTTGAAAGATTGAGAAAAGAAAGATTAGAAAGATCCCAAAACTACAAAGGAAGATTTCTCGAATGTTTTTACCTAAAATATCTAGTCGGCATCTTGCCTTCTACATTGCAAGACCTTAATATAAGTTGCATTAAATAGGAAAACTAAGGAACCCACCTTGGAGATATATTAATGGAAAATTGATTTTCTGATTGCAAAGGAAGCACCATAGAATAGTTGAGAAGAAAAAGTGAATTGTCAAGGAAAAGTATGAGGCATTTGAATATCAAAAGCTACTAGCTTCAAGGTCGAAAGAACATGAACGCAGAAGTGAGAGCTTAGCCAAGAAGAGGGTAGCATCCTGCCTTTCTACTAGATCTAAACCATAAATTGCTATATAATTTTGTTCTTGTTTCCTTAATGTTATTGAGGCTATTATGGTAACAGGAATTGCAGACTAAGTGCAATGGAAAATTGAGAGCAAAGTCAAGTGGTGTTACTTTACTTGGCTCTCTATAAAGCGGTGTTACTTTAGTTGAAAACTTTTGAAGCTTTATAAATATGTTTGATTCATTGATGTGGCTCAAGGTTCTCGAAGGAGTTATCAAATATCAATGGAATGCATTGCTTGTTGAATAGTGGGATAGAATAAATAACTCTATATCAAATCTTATTGTTCAAGTATAGAATAAAAAATTCTACATCATATCTCATCTCACAGTTTCATCTACTTTGGTTTTTTTTCTTGGAATTTGATTTGATTTGTATGGAATTCACTATTAGTTTGTTATTTTGCCTTTTTTTAGGGTGCACTAAGATTGAAAGTTGGGTCTATTATTTTCTCTAGCTTTCGCACGATGAAGTCTCATTCCATCAAGAGAAGCTTTATGTAAACAAGCTTAATGTTATATTGGTTCAATTGAGCTACATAATTTTGTTCTGGTGACAATTTTTGTTGATATGTTTTCTTTATTGTAACAAGTGAGATTTTGCATGCATATTTTTGTTTTCTTTTAGATATGTCTCATCTAAGTGAATTATAAGGATTTAAAATCAAACTAATAAATTTGCATTTGACTGTTATATTTTTACTTTAGTACCTCTACTTATTCATGTCTATTCAGTTCTGTTAATTTTATCCATTTTATCAAGGCACTGATCTATATATGCTCTTATGGAAGCTACCTGGTAACCCCAGATTTAATTACATTTTGTAAAAAATTAAGAAAAAATCTTGTTGGTTGATTATATTTATTTTTTGAACCTAAGAAAGTATGCTTTCTTGCGAATTCCAATGCCTAAATGCAAGCACAAATGAAATGAAGTTTGTCTTGCCAAAGGTAAATAGCTCTCTACCAAATGCTTCCATATATCTGAGAATGGTGAAGGTTCCAATTTTAAACAACTTGTTATTTTTCTTTCCAAATTTGGATTGTGTTTTCATTGTGTTTGCATTAGATATTCCCTACTACTTCTAGGAAGCTTAAAGTGTGTTGGTGCATTGATATTACTAATGAAGGTATAACCTTATATCCTAAGAAACTCATTCTACATGTCATTTCCATTAATTTATCTTGAATTTCAAGTAGATTGGCAAAAAAGAAGCGATTTAACAAATAAACTCTAAACCAATTAAGATGTGGCAGTAAGATAAAGTGAATATTGTGTACAAAAAAGCTAAGACATTTTATATTAGAGTTTATGGTGCTTCATGCCACAAGAATTATTAGGTTTTTTATTCTCCTTAGAAGGTGAGAAATCTCTCATCACAATTGTGTTGGGTCCCATATCATATATGCTCTTGCTACTTAAACTACAAGTTGTCGCTCAGTAAACTTTTGATAATTAATAGTTATAATAAAGCAATTAGCAAAGCCATACATATTAAGCTTTATTTTTCTTTAATAGTCCTTTCCTTCTAACTACAAATTCAGAATGCATGCTTACATTGTATTATTCCACTCCATCATGTGAATTTGGTGTGATTATGTGATACAGGTAAAACATATTCAAAACTTAATGATGGCCATTTTCAATGTTTTCATGTTTTTGGTACTTTTGTGGAATAACTATGATAAGAAAAAGGAAATCTGAAATGATACCAACAAAGCAAGAATCCCAAGTATAGCATTTCTTACTGAAGGAAATTATGGTTACTTTGTATCTTCAATTGTTTTTATAAATTTCAAGAAAGAAATAGATTAAATATATTATTTTGCATGGATGACCACATGTAGGTTATAGGGAGTACATAATGTACAATAGCAAAGAACCAGCTGCGTAAAGGGCCATAGACATAAAATGGAGGGAAACCAAAAAATGTGCAAATAATTGGACCATGGGTTTATTCAAAAAGTGTGTAAACTCAAACAAGAACAACTATTAAAATATCAACTTGGGGACAACCCAACTAAACAATCGAAACCAAGGAAGACTGCCTTGGTTGAGAACTAAATGACTTAGGTGTCAGCATTTAGTGACCTATTATAGGAGCCGCCTTTTCTATCATGTATCACTATAGGAGTACTAATGTTAAGTACAAGAATGCCAATTTGGGAAAGTCCAGGGCACCCAGACTAGACAATCCTATGAGGCAACAAATTCTACATATGATTTAAGGACTAGAACTTGAAGTCTGATTAGATTGTTGAATAGCTAAAATGATGTATTTTTCTCAATCTGTTGGAGTGAAGTGAAAATTCTTCTAAATTGGCTAGCTTTGAAATAGACTTTAGAATTATTCCTGACAATTATGGCTTAACTAAAGTTAGTCTATTGTCAAAAGATGACACAAAGATGGAGGAATCTAACTAGTTAGGTGGTGATTGTAGCTAAGTTCTAGAACTACAATGGAATAAAGGTTGTTGAAAGAGGATCTAATATACCTCCATATATATTGTTCCCTTGGAGAATCAAGATCTAAAGCTTTAAAAAAAATGCAATAACTAGGTAAATCGCTCCTATATTGCACAAGGTGATATACAACGAAACAAGGGAAGAAGAATGGTTTAGAAAGAAAGGTGGGTCTCCTTTCAATCTAGGATTATCAGTAAGAAAACGATTTCTCATTCTTGAATAGGGCATATTGGAGAAAAATTCACATAATAATAGCAACAAATGATGTAATTAACCTATTTTCCTATAGTAGTAGAGTTGGATAATTTCAACCCATTTAATGAAGTATTCAATAGCTACTATGGTGTCCACCTCTAAAGTTGAAAGGCCCCCAAGAAACTAGAATTTGAGAACTATCAATTTATTAGTTGTAGGCCCCTGCACTACCATGGGTCACAATAGGACGTAGCCAAATTTTCCTAAAGAAACCATATTGGTGAACCTACCCTTGGGTAGGCCGGGCTATACAATGATGAATTTGTGTCCATAAATTAAAGCTATGTTTGAAAAACATGCATATAAAATGTCAAAGCATTTACAAAGCACATAAAAATTTGTAAGTGGATCCCTTGAAGAAAAAATTTACCTATTACAATGGTCCTTACACAATGCCGAGTTTGGCCTTACATAATGTCTTTTACAGCCATGCCTCCCTCAGCCATGCCCTATTCTAGTGTTACTCTGCCAGTGGAATTCTCGGCTCCACCACACTCGAGTGGCCTATTTCCTATTCTTGGAACTTTTCCCCCAACTAGCTTGGCTACCAAACAACCCTTATCAAATTCTCTAGAACCCTCGACACCAACCTCTTAAATGAATGTGATATTTTTGCCCTTTTTTTTGTTTTATGCTACCCTGTGCATCGCAATTGAGACCAAAATAATTGGTCACAATTGCAACCAACATGGGCATGTTAATAATTTTTTTTTTTTAAAGTTTACTTTATAAATCGACCAACCAACCCATTTAAAAGATTAGGTCAAATTTTTTGGTCAAAATTTGGGATTAAGTGCACTAGTGTCTTACCTCATGTAGTAGCCAATGATTCCCATTATGCAACTTAATCTTAACTTTTCCCTTTCCAACAATCTAACAGGGTTCATTATCCCCCAAATAAACAAGTTCAAAATCCCCTTGGACATAATAAATGAAATAACCTCTATGAGATGTAGCATGAAATGAAGCACCAGAATCTAAAACCCATGAATCATCAACACTTTCTAAAGATAGAAGCAAAGCATCCTCTTCATATTTGTTACTCACCACATTTGCCTCCTTGTCTCCATCTAGTTTATCTCCTTCATTTTTCTTTTAAGCCTAGCAATCTTTCTTTTTATGCCCTAGTTTCCCACAGTACCAGCAATTGTTTGGTCCTCTTGATTGAGACCTCCTCCTTTTTGACTTTCCTCTTGATTTCCCACGATTTTTAGAATCAATTCCTCTCTCAATCATTATGCCTCTTCTTTGCACATTCAAAGAACTTCTTGATGTAGATCCACTGATCACATCATCATATTTTAGGGTACTAAATCCAGGAACAGAATTACTCATAGCCATTCCAACTTTTAGGCAAAGAACACAAAATCAAGAGAGCCCTAATTTCTTCATCAAAATTGATACCCATAGAAGATAATTGACTAGCAATAGTATTAAACTCATTTAAATGATTCATAAGAGATCCACCTTCTACCATTTTCATATTAAATAAATGCTTCATGAGAAATACCTTGTTTGAAGCGGAGGGCTTTTCATACAGTTTTGCTAGGGTTTGCATCAACTTTTCTCTTATCTTCACTTTTGTAATATTAAATTCCACTAATGGTGCCAGGCATAATCAAATGCTTCCAAGTTCCTTTTTGTCCAAAAGATCCTAGTCATCATTTGACATAGATCCTTGATTCTTCATTTTACCCTCCAACGGCTTCCATAAATTCTTCTGATAAAGATAGTCTTCCATTTGATTCTTCCATAACTAAAAGTTCTACCCATTAACCCTATCAACCCTTAGCTTACCCTTGTCTACCATCGCTCCCACTCAACTGTCAAACTTTCCTACAGAGGATAAATGAAAAAACAACCTTTCTCTAATACCACTTGTTAGGATTAAACCATGGACAAAAATAACAATTACATGCAAATATAAACAATAACAAGAAATAATAGATCACACAAAAAGGAACACAAGACACCAAAATTTAATGTGGTTCACCCAATCCCTGGGCTACATCCACCAAATAGAAAGTCTGATATTATTATGATGCAATGATTACAACTTGATTACAATCTATAATCCCTTATAGCTCAATAACTCCACAAGAACCAATTTTGCATCACTTACAATGAAACAATCCCTAACCCTAATCCCTTTTATACAAGTATTTTTTTCCACTTTAGGGTTACACAACATGTCAGCCATATGTTAGTCATATGTTAGCCACAATGTCAACCAGAGCCCAAAAAAAATTTTGGGGCATTGTCGCAAACCCCAAAGAATTTATGAAGTATGTATAGTACTTCCTTGATCAATCACCAAAAACTAACAAACTTGGCACTGATAATTGTAGAGGTATTGCATCTATGCTCGGCCTTTGAAGAGTGTGACTGGAAGGAGTGCTAGATGTTGGTAGTTTTACCAATTCTTGAATCGTTGCTAGCTCCTTCAGCTTGCTTGTGAACTCAATCTCTTTAGGCTTGTTCTTCTCTACCTCATTACTTTGGATTACACCTTGAACTTTTTCTAGAGGTGCAAATGAATCTATCTAACATGTTTGTCTCTATGGTTCTTTAGTGACTTGTATTTCCATTTTATCAGTTCTAATTATCTTAAGCTTTTTTGGTGCAACTTTTGGTACATTTTTTGAAGATTGTACACTAGTGACTTAAGGGGTGATTGTAGGTGGTTCTTATGTTTTCACCTTGTCCCTTGTAGTTTTAGTCATTGATTTCTAAAGTTCATCTATTCTCACCAACACAAAGTTGTTACACAATTTAGCCTATAGTGTAGATTGGTCAAGTATCTTTTTCAATTCTTCCTTTGTTAGGGGATTGATTTTCTGAATAGTAAGATCAAAAACATCCTTTACTATGACAATTTCAATACTTACACTTGTTATTTGTGGAGTGATAACATTTATCATTTGTGTATCTTCTACACTTTGTTCTTGTTGTTGCTCTTTCTCAGCTGTTGCTTGATCAGCTACATTCATTTTGGTAGCTCCCTCAATTGTGCCTTCATTATTTGTTGATCAAATAAATAAGATTGACAAATGAATGTCAACACACTTAACCATTTTTACTATACATGTCGAGTACACAATGGAAGTTGAGCTAGAATTTTTTCATATGCCGAGTCATAGATAGTGCCAAGAAAACTATAGTTGATGCCGAGCAGAACATATTATAGTATATGCCAAGCTATACAGAATTCAACATGTACCAAGTAGATCAAAAGATAGTGTGTGTCGAGCATTGCGAAGTTAATAGGAGCCCAATAATTTAGGAATTAGTATATGTCGAGCAATGCAGGAATTCTATAGGAGCTGAGTAATGCAGGAAACATAGTGGATACCAAGCAATCCAAAATAGATGGTGCCAAGCATCAGTATTACTTGATGATCCAAGCAACACAGGATTAGCATAAGAGTTTGTGCCAATACAAACCAAGATGTAAAATAGTTATGCATGACTCATGACAGGATAAGGAGATAAGATCAAATCCTTCCATTTACCTATGTGATCCTCATGCAGCCAATCAGAAAATTGGAATTGCATGCAGCCAATGGGTGAATTTCTAGGGTTTGAGCAAGAACATTTTATCTAAGGATGCATAATGATGCACTAATCTTTATAAGGGAGTCCTAATACTATTGAATGAGAGTTGGAGAGAAGAAGGAATAGCAGAGCCTTTTATTGAGGTTGTTGCAGAGCATTGGTGTCAAAGATTTAGTGGAAAGGACAACATTTATACATGTAGTTGATCAAAACAGAACAAGGAACACAATGAGCAGATCAGATCTAGCAGAGATCAGGGATAGACGAGCAGATGAAGAGCGAGTTTAGGTGTATTATTATAATACTCTCTCACAATTGTATTAGGAATTTGGAAATCCTATTGAGTTAGGTAGGTTTAATAGCCTTATGTAAATCCTTTAACAGGGTGGCATTCCAAGTTGAATGTTCTTAAGTCCTCTAACAAGGCACACTCCTAACAGGGTGTAGAAATCCTTTAACAGGGTCATATATTAGCAGTGTGTTGTATCCTTTAACAGGGTAGGCCTTTAATAGGGAAAACCATCAAAAGTGGTTGAAATCAATTGTTACAGTAATTTTGTGGGTATCATCCCCACCCCATTTTTACCTTCTCATTCCTGGAGAGTTTTTAGGTCACCAAAATCTCAAGTGTTATGTGGTGATGCATGTTTGTCTCTTATGATTGTTTAATGTTTATATGCATGCATGTTAATTTCAGTTATATGTTATTAAGGGTTTAAAAGTGATAAAGAAGCCAGTACTTCTGATTCAACCCCCCCCCGAAGATCTCTTTCCATTAAGACATTCCAAAAATCTTTCTCAGCTGTTGCCTAATCAGCTACAATCATTTTGGTAGTTCCCTCAATTGTGCCTTCATTATTATCATTATCTTCATCATCTTTAACCTCAATAGGCTCTTGCTCTCCTACTTTGACTATAGCTAGCCCACATGTAATTTTCCACATCTGTGTAGTCTTCCTTACAACATCCTCTATGTTATTTTTTAATATGTTGAACACCCTATATTTAGGAAAAATCTAACAGCACATTTCTTTATGGTTTTAGCCATCTGTGCCTTACTAATTTTAGGCATAACTTGAGCGAGGGATGTCTCCCTAATTTTCCTTTATAAGTTCAAACAATAATGCCATTTTTACTCAACTCTTTCATATAAAATTTTAGGCATGGAGTTGGTAATCTCTAGAGGGGTTTTCTTGAAATTTTCCATCATGGGATATATTGCCTCCTCTAGTTGATTCTTTTCAACTATTCCAAGATTTTTGAAATCAATGTGAGAAAACCTAATAAATATGCATTATTTCTAACATTCTCACATAAGTTTTCTAGATATGAGGATGGATTATGACCCACCACTTGGAATTGGTTGTTGTCATTAGATTTAGTTATTTCCTCATCAGTTTCAGCCTAAGAAATGTATTTTCTCCTTGGTCTTTTCTATGCTCCACCTTCATGCTCTTTAGCATTGGATTTCTCTTTAGCCTTTTGTGCAATGACATGTGTTTTGTCCCTTGTAGTAGGTTTTTTAGGTTTTGGTTGGCTTGGTTTAGCAACCTTCTTAGGTCTTGTCACTGTTTGTGCCTTAGCCTTTCTTTTCTTCTAATCAATAGGAATAGGTGCATCCTTAGATTCTTCTTCCTCAACACCTTTTGCAGTTTTTGTTTCTTCCTCTTACTAATCTTCACCCTTTCCTTGTGTCAATACAAGTGGTGCTTGAATCTAAGTGTCTTCTTCCTCTTCATCTTCCTACTCAGCACCTCCACCAAATTTTTCTTTTAGTTTCTTTACCAATTTATCCTTCTTTTTTATGACAAAGGTAGTCTTCAGATCCATAGCAATCTTAGACTTGGCCATCTCATAGTTACCAAATGCTTCGGCATCTTTATCTATTGCTGCAAAGATCTCATCAACTTTAATTTTAAAATCTAATGGCCTTAGCCATGTCTTACTCTTGGAATTGCTTCTTGAATAAATGTGTGATCAACATCAACTAGGAAACAAACATCATCATGATATTTTTCCACTAATGACACTAGAATCCTTTATCTCTTCTTCATGGATTGCTTGAAGTCTTCAAAATAATAAGTCATAACTAACTCAAAATTTTCACCCAATTGTTCAATGAACTCTCCTATTTGAACTGCAACAGACCTATTTGTCTAAACCATGCAATAGTACCAAATGTAGGAAATGTATTTTGAACATAAAAGAAGATACATATCAATATAGATTCGAATTTACATTGAGCACTCTTTTTTTTCCTTATTGCTCCTAGGTTTCCAATCAATTATTGTAGCTACAACTCAGCAAGATCATATGTACGAGCCTTCTTCACAATCTTGTAACCCATATCTAGTACAATGCAGGGTACATTGTTCAATCTGTTTGATTGATAAAATTTATGTACAATTGCCTTTACTAAAAAATTTATCAAAGGATCTATGATGGTGTCTATGGTCATTCCTCTCTTGTTTCACATAGCTCCCGTGTTCTTTTAAATGACTTCTTTGGACTCACTTCTCATAGTCTTTGGCCAATCTAGGTTGGATACCTTGTTACCCTATGGATTATTCTCTTTGTGATTTTGACTGGCCCATTAGCTAACCACATTGAGCTATCATGAATTCTACTCAAAACAATCCTGATCCATTTCATTTTGAAAGTTAGGGAAATCTAGGGTATGAGTTAACCCTTTCTTTTCTATAATCTTGAATTCTTCCCTTAACACACTATTTTCACATAGTTCTCCATATGCTTCTATGATTTCCATGTCACCATACTACCAATCTTACAATTATAACATTTTCTAACATCTTGTATCATTAAAACTTGTGGTGGTATCATAGATATTGCACAGGAGGGATATTATTTGTATGCTATGTCTGGAATGGCCTTGAAAATAGGTTATTTTACCTCATTTCTAACCAACTAAACATTTAAAACTTCTTTTCCTTCTACACCTTTTGAACTAGATGTCATTTTACAAATCTAGGGTTCATGAAATTTAATATAGCCTATCTTAGCACATGATAGATACCTTACACAATCTGATGAAATGATGTTCAATGGTTGTTCAAATCTCTTGCAAATGCTTTGGATAAATTTATAGATTGTCTTTAGCTCTTCTTGCTCTCTCTCAACTTTGAATGAATTTGAATGAGTAGAAATTGATCAAATACCCCTTTCAAATATTATAATTAATGCTAAGTGCTTACATAGTTGTAAGCTTGGCATCAAAAATTTTTTGGCTCACTCGGCATCCACTAGTATTTCCATTTATTCAGAAACCATTACAAACTCGGCTACAGCTAACTAGTCTATTAGCTTGGCATCCTCTAGCATTTCACTCAACAATCATAGGAAGCTTTTCATGCTCGTCAATAACATGAAAAACTTAAAGATTTTTCGTTGACTTCTAATAACACCTTCCATCTTTATTCATGCTTATTGAATCTTTTCAAAACTAAATCCTTTGGAACTAATGTATGATATAACTTTTGAATATCAATCCCACATACCTCTTGATTTCCTAGTTTGATGAGGTGTGATCACCTAACCCATTGGGTGAAGTGATCCCTTCTCCACTTGATGTACTACAATCCTCTTTTTTCTTCCATGTCTTGTTCATTTCATTTCTAACATTTTCAATATCTTACTTTCCTTTTCTTTTATTGAATTCATAACTTGGTGCCTTTGACCTTGTTGAGAAATACCAGCTCATGTGACCAGTCTTTAAACAACTAAAATATGTGGTTTAACTCAACCACCTTTTGTAGTCACTCTAGAAGTGTGTTCTAATATAGTTCTCAGGAACATGTCCATACTCTTGACAATAGTGACAACTATACCTTGTATTATAATCCCAATTATAAAAGTTGACATTGTTCTTTTCCTTTGTTTTCCTATTAGATGACCACATGGATTTGGATCTATACTCAAAATATCTATGTCTATACTTCTGATAGTTATAAAAATGTCCTTCAAATCTTTGAGTGTGCATGATCTTAGTTTTGCATTCATGTGCACTGGATGGCCTTGTTTGTTGCACTTATGATAGTGACCCATGCTCTTTTGCTTAACATTATGATTTATAGTCTTGCTCCTGCATACATTGGTAGTATGTCCTTTCTTATTGCAAATATGAAAAGTAGGTTTGAAATTCTTACCTTTGTTACTCCTTTCTTCATCACTTTTAGATGACTCTCCTTCTTCAATACTTGTGTATCCCAATCTAGATGTATCATTTTTGGATCTAGGGGATCTCATTAATTTCTCAAAGTACTTGATGGCTTCACTAGGTTTATTGAAACTTTTAGAAAACTCCTTTTCTCTTTTTAAGTCATTGCTCAATTGTTCATTTTGCAACTTCAATGTTGTTATTTCAATATCCTTGGTATTTAGTCCATAGTTTGCATTCATTAGTTAACCCAAAGTTTCCAATTGCATGTTAGCAATCTTGGTTGCCTCTAACGATCTCTCTTCCAATCTACTAGTTAAAAATATTTTGTCATCTTCAATCATGGCTTTGTCCTCCACTACTTTCTTTTTCTATTTAGTCACCTCACATAGCAATATGGCTTGTGATTCTTGCTCAAAATTTGAGATTTCTAATTTCTTCAGCTTGGACTCTATTCTTTTCCATTAGATCTATAATTGCTACACCAAATTCATTAGAGTCTCCATTTGAAAATAGCTTAGTAGTGTCTATCTCTCTATATCATCTATCATTCTCCTCAATGGTGTTTTTCTTCCTTCTCTTCAATGATTTATTTAAGTCTTATCTTGCTTCATTCAATTGTTGTAGAATGAGTTATATTTCAATTCCCTAATTCTCAATTATCTTTCCTAATTTATAGACTTCCATTTCCAAGATCTTTCCTCAAAGCTGCAAAGCTTCTCTTTTAACGAACCAATACATTGATACCAATTGTTGGAATTACAATAGGAAAGGTAAACTTCTAAGAGAGCGGGTGTGAATCAATAGTTCAAACTTTTAACCCATAAAACATTCACCACACATCTATCTCACATATTCAATAAGTAAATTGAAATATTATGTAAAGCATGTACATCTAAAGTATGTAAACAAATAAGCATTCACACATATATGACACTGGATTTGATTACCCAGAAACCCTCGAATGAGAAGGTAAAACTGGGGTGAGGATGACACCCACAAATCTTCATTAATGTAGTAATAAAGTATATCCAATGAAGGTTACAATATTTGATCATGAAAAATGATATACACTATAGAAGATCTACCTTATTAAAGGCTTACAAAGACTATTAGGTCTTACCCTATTAAAGTATTTCAATACCCTATTAAAAGTGTGTCTTGTTAAAGGACTTCAACTCACAATAAAGTAAGCACATTTTTAGAGGATTTTAATACAACCTATTAGGACTACTCTATTAAGAGATTTAATTGATTCACTTGTTAGAATGTCTCAACATTGATCTTGTAGTTAGCACTTTTTTGCTTGATGACAAAGCACCTCTAAGCTGATGTATTATTGATCCTTCTTGATCAGATGTTTCTCTATTGTTCACTATTTCCTTCTTTTATTCTCCTTTAATTGACTCTGTAATGGAATTTCATATCATAATACCTTGGTCACCATGAATGTCTTGGTTTGTACATGAAAAAATCTCCTTGATCATTCATTCTCACAAAAACTTTAGGGTTTTTCCTCCTTAAGAAGACCTTGGTGACTTAAGGTTAGTGACGTAGGCAAAGGGTGAATAACTAGGGCCAAAGGCTCACCTAGCTATCCAAACCACCTTGCAAGAATTAACACAATGGAAGCAAACACAAAGAATAGCCACCAAAGGAGGAAAAGGAGTGAGATATTTTTATTGATTCATCAAAATATCTTCGTACATGCCCAACTGTAAGGCCTTATGGGTTATGGCCAATTACAAATAGATTCAAATCCAAACAACCAACTTCAAGTTCACATCTTCTACTTGATCCTCTAAGTTCTCCTTTTAATCTTTTAAGGAAACTTGGCAACAAAGAATATAACCGTTTCCACATAACCCATAATAGATCTGAAATAAATACGGAATTAAAATCCACATGCAAGAGAATAGACAACATACCCACAAAATGTGACACAGATATACCCTGGGAAACCCTCATTGAGGGAAAAACCCAGCCTCCAAAAGCATCCATCACAAAACCACAAAACCACCAAGTGGTATTACATAAACCATGTGCTAAAACCATGTGCTACCTAACCCACTGACCCCACATTTAATATTGGGCATTTAATTTTTTTCCCCAATATTAAATAAGTACATGAAATATTTTCACAATGTTACAATACAACTCATCAAGAATATTCCATGGGAATCTTTACATGTTGCACATCCATCTAGGCACAACATTACATAATAAAATAAAATAATAAAATATAACAATATTATGCAATGTGTACAACACCCACTATCTCAAAAAATCTAAGCCTAAGCATTTTATTTATACTTGCCAAAAAAACTTACAAAAGATTCTAGAATATTACATAAAAGGAAGGCTGGCCCAACAATGGTATGGACACATCTCAAGAAAAGACCTTAACATAAATGTCACAATCAAAATAAATCCCACAAGTTAGCTAATAGAAATCACGTCCAAAAGTTGACACTCAGCATTCACTGGATAACTCGACATCAACTGGAAACTGGTAACTTGGCATGAACTAGAAACTGGCAACTTAGCATGAACTAGAAACTGGCAACTCAGCATGAATTGGAAACTGGCAACTTGGAATGAACTAGAAACTGGCAACTCAGCATGAACTAGCAGAATGAATAAAAAGGTGCAGGATTACAAGGAAACCCAAGATGCTTCTGCATCAGTTAGGTATGAATCAATGGCTATGATTCATCCATTTTACCACTTAAACCTCTCCTTTACTTGATTGGATGCATGTAATTCATAGGGATTTTAACTTAAGATTCATCCTTATCACCAAAATATCATAATTCAATCTATAAATCAGCTCAAAAATGGTTTACATAGTAGTTTGTGCCAATACAAAAAACTATGACAAAACTATGTTACTCAACATATGTAGTCTCTAATGCTCGACATATACTGATTTCAATGCTATGACTCGAAATGCACTACTTGCTTGGCTCCTGAATCACTTGGCACATACTGTCTACTCGGCACTTGAGTGACTCAGCATATGAGTCACTTGGCACTAACTGTTGACTTGGCATGCTCTAACTTATACATGTTGTGCTCAGCATATACTACTTGTTCGACATGAATTAAGTAAATGACTTAAGTGTATAGACACTCACTTATCAAAACCAATCTGAGATTAACAACTGTGTCTATAAATGTATTAAAATTGTGAAGATGACATAAACTAGTGATTTATAGTACCTTTTTTTCTTCTTTGAAACCATATTTTTACAATTTTAAAAAATTATTTAAGTAAAAAAATTCTTCTCCCCCTAAAAGTGATATATATGAAAAATCAATATTTTTAAAGAGTGACAATCATTTTGACAAGCATAACTATTTTTGTAAAAAATTATAATGAGGTAATTCTTTTGATGTTGGATTTTTAACATCAATATCTAGAGGATACATTTGGTTTGAGTCAATTTGGTTACATATTGTATATTTTATGAAGTTTTAAAGTGACGTCATTTGTAATTTAGACATACATTCATTTTGACATCCATAACTTGAACTCAATATATCATAAATCAATATTTCTTTTTTTCAATAGAAAGATAACTCGGTAATCTATTTCCTA
Source organism: Cupressus sempervirens (assembly GCA_028749045.1). NCBI lineage: Eukaryota > Viridiplantae > Streptophyta > Pinopsida > Cupressales > Cupressaceae > Cupressus > Cupressus sempervirens. Next base: position 743,372,142 of record CM053785.1, read on the forward strand.
GAGATTTTTCAAAAATAATTGACCTAATTTATAATTTTTCCCAACGTGTTGAAGCCAATCAATGTTCAATTGTTAATCAGCCTATAATGAGTTCAACTCATATTTGAAAGTCTTAATGAGTTCAACTCCTATGGACAAAGTAGTGGATTTCATAATATAATGCAAGATAGAGTAAAAAGTAAATGGAAAGAAGAACCTATTGGAAAGATAGGTAACTATACTAGAGGTTGCTATACAGGTTACTCTACAAATAATAATGGTGGTAAAAGGGAAGAAAGATCTTGGTTTAAGGGAACTTATTTTAAGTGTCGCTAATTTTGATAAGAAGATTGGAGGTAGAAAAATAAATACACTAGCTTGTGAACAAGGTGTTGAAACACCTAATAAACCAAAGTATGGTGAGAATCTAATCTTGAGAAGAGCCTTATGGAATGAGGAAACTGATGAAGAACCTATTTTGAGAGGAATTTTGGTCAAGACTAGGTGTAATATCGCTAGGAAATGTTGCAAGGTAATCATTGATAGTGTTAGTTTAGACAATTTAGCATCTAAAGAGTTGGTTAACAAGTTACAATTACAATTGTAGAGATTGAGACATCCTAAGCCCTATCATGTTGCTTGGATTATGAAGGGGAATAAATTAGTTGTGAGTGAACATTGCTTTATTAAGTCCAAAATTGGGAATTATCATGATGAAGTCTTGTGTGATATTATGCCTATGGATTTTTGACATATTCTATTGGGTAGACCTTAGTAGTATGATAGACAAGCTTTTTATGATGCTAAATTGAATCAGCATATTATTTGAGTTGATGGAAAGAAGTAAATTTTGTTACTCTTAGTAGAAAATCTTGATGAGAATCACTGTACTAGAGTAAAAGTATGTTTGGTTGAAGGAAATTAGTTTGTTAAAGATGTAAAGGAGTAAAATGCTTTTTTTTTTTTTTTTGACTTCTAGAAAGATTGAGAAACAAGATGAACTTTAGTATGCACCTAAGATTGAATCTTTTCTGGTGAAGTTTCAAGACACTATTTTTTATAATGTACCTGATGGTTTACCTATTATGGGAAATATCAGGCACTATAAGGATTTGATGCATGGAGCTAGTTTTCCTAATAAAGGACCATATAGATTGACACCTACTAAAAATGTTGAATTGAATATACAAGTGCAAGAACTGCTTGAAAAGGGCCTGATTAGAGAAATATTGCTTGTCCTTGTGATATACTTTCTATATTGGCACCTAAGAATAAATGTGCACTGATTCTAGTGCTATAAACAAGATCATAATGAAATATAGGTTTCCCATTTATGTTATACTAAACTAATTTTATTAGAAAATCATATGCATGATGCAAACACCAACATAATTTGATCGAGTTTTAGATTTGGGTAGATTATTTTAGTAGCTATTTTGATGGTATGTTTAAACAAAATGTGGACATCAAATATTCCTTGTGAAATTCATCTTGTACTCATTTTACAATCATATCATTCATAGAAAAGGATATCCTTACTTGAACATCACAAGTCCATCTTTTTTATGTCTAATATTTGTTTTCTTCTATATTGTCTTTAGAGTTATTTTATTGTTCTCTCTTTGATGCCAATGTATTTCAAAACTATAAGCTTTCTTCTAATCACAATGCATACTCTTTTTTAAAAATAATTTTAATCAAAGAATATGTCAAGTCAAACTCACAAGAGTCATGAATACAGTTTTAGTTCATTCATATTGAAATTTTCATTACATTTGAATTCAAGCACAGGTATGATAAAGTTAATTTCATCTTTGCATATGGATATTAAATGTAAATTCAAATAAAGCTACATGTTTTAGTTCTATTCAATGGGGGACAATGGCAGTTGCAAGGTATGGTGTTGGTGTTGTTTCAGACTTTTTGGTTCAATCTGGCTATTCAATCACTATGGTGTGAAAAATCATTTAGGACAGTTAAAGCTTATCCTAGTTATAGCTAAATTGCTTATGTAACTTCATAAGATTTTCAAGTAAACACCTTGAATTGTGAAAATTTTAAATAATGCTTTTGTTGTCATTATGTCTCAGCTCCCAATACCATGTTTATCATGAGTCTTCCACTTTTGTAATGGGTCTAGTTGATTGACACTATTTTAAAAAGATAGATTAGCTAATTTGTTGGATTTCATAAAAAAACATCTATGAACATTTTATTGATTAGATTTTCACAAAATTTTGAGTATTCTTAAAACTCCATGCCTTCAAATCTTATGACTCTTTTTAGTTTTTTGGAATGGAGAGCTCCACTAATTGTTTTATACATTTATGTGCTCATCGTGCATTGATTTTTTTTTGTTGGGTGCATTTTATACTCATGGACCTATTTTGTGCACTAATATATACACCTATAGATAATACAAGAATAGAGACCAGTACTACTAAAGCTGAACCATTTCTTGGATCAGTCTGTGTTAGAAAAACTAGTTCATTTGTGGGGTCATTCTTGTTGAACAAGAAAACTATGTTTCTGTTAAAAGTACCAAAGCATCCAAGTGCTTTAAAATTGTTACTATTTACATTGTAATTGTAGTTTACTTATACATAACTCATTTAAACTAATAATCCCATGATGTTTTTGTAGGAAATGATGTATTTTCTCTAATACTCTTTTTAAATGACATTGAAGCTATTTGGGCCTACCATACATAAAAGGTATGCAGCTTCGTATCATTGGTACAACATTTTTCTTTTCTTCCATTTATTATACTATATTAAAGTTATTGATCTAAAAAATTTATTTTTTCAGAAAAGGTGGAATGAACAAGGTCCTAAATTTAAAAATCAGCTCATTGCATCTTTTAAGGACCTCTTTAATGGAAAAAACATTTTTGACAATGCCCTACTTCTTAAAAGAGCATCCAAACATATAAAGACTATGAGAGACCAATATAGAAGGGGTCTAAAGGACAACCCAAAGTACGAGCATCCTCCTATGATACCACCGATGGAGTGGAATGAAAGAATAGAAGATGAAAGGAAAGGCTATAGGGTAAAGGAATTGAAACAAAAGAGAGAAAAATAAGGTATGTCATGATAGTATTAAGTAAAATGTAATCATGCACTAATTAGTGATCTTTGTAAATTTATAGTCTAACATGTTTAAAACTGTTCATAGACTATAGGACACATCAAAAGCTATAGAAGCAAGAGTACAAAAGGTTGGCCTACACAAACTTGGCTCTAGTGGCTATATGAAACTTCACTCTCGACTTGTAAGTAGAAGCAATGAAATTTCATATCAATTTTTTTTATAAGGTTGCAAACAATTTTGCTTAATCAAATCATACATGCAAAACTGTCGATATTAAGAAAAAAATAAAGGGAATGGAATTCAAGGTCGAGCTCATGGATAAAGAGAAAAAAATTCCTTGAAGGAGGGCTATAAAGTTATGGCTACATGAAAATGCCAAGAATATGAAATTCATACCCAAGAATCTGGTGCACTAGATGAAACACAGGTACATTGGTCAAATGAAAAGTAAACCAAATTGAATAGTTGAGAAATTTCATGTTTGGTGTTAATTTCCAACATAAATTGACTATTTTTATTTTACATATCACACAATGATAACAATGTGCATGAAATTTCACTGTAATCTTCAAATCCTATCACAGAACTTGTGTATGACAAAGGCCATGATGTGCATCATAATGGTGGAGGTATTAATTTTCTATTGGAAATAAATTATGTAATTATTAATAGAATTAAACATCTTCAATTGCAATAGATTGTACATGTATCCTTTTTTTGAATATTTTAGAGCATGTTGAACACCATGATGAACAAGTGAAGCGTGTTCAAAGTGTTCAACATGTTGAGGTGGTGGGCGATCAAAATTTTAGTGTACATGATGTGGCATTGTTAGCTAAAGAAAAATACATGTTATGTTCTACTACTTGAAACAATACAAAAAAAGCGTAAGTGAATTTAACCCATTTACTTGTTATTGTAGAGACCCCCCTTTAGTATAGCAGCCTCGTGCTTGTCAAAGTAGGAGGAAGTATCATAATTTGACATTACAATCACAATAGGGGGAGAATGAGGAAGATATTGATGCTCCTATCAACTTTTTCCTAAAGAAATGTAAGTAAAAAAATGCTTTTTTTTTAAAATGCTCTTTGATAAACATTGTTTGATAAACTTTGTTGGATAATGAAAAAACATTGTTTTAAGTAATTATCTATGAATGTTGCATATTGATATTGAATTTTATGTCATGTTAATGAATATTGTTATGTGTTAATGAATTCTTGATTAGTGTTTAGTATTAATGAATTTTATATCATATTAATGAATGTTATGTGATTGTGTTGATTGAATGTTATAGTTCATAAATGGATGAATGAATGAATGAAGTATGTAATTATATGTTAATGGGAAATTTAGATTGATGTTAGGGGGAGTGGGGGTGAGGCATATGAGCTTCCACCTTCATGTGATTGGCCTTGTTAAGTAAAAAATATTAAACTATTCTTGAAACCAAGTGAAGCTCAAACTACCATACCTTCATTATTCAATCAATTTAATTTGTTCTAGGTCTTTGATCATAAGTGTATTTTGAATGTGTCATTATCAAGCAACTATCAAATAACAAACTGAAAGGGCCAATACTCAACTTGTCTGGCATGATTTGACTTCATTTTGTGTAAGTATTCCCTTCTTGAATGCGTCAAATATGTATAGTTTCTGAACTATTTGAGATCTTATTAGTCTATTTCATTTTTCAAAACTCCCTTTTCTTTTTAAAAATTTAACATTAAAATCATATTCTATTTCATATACAAATAAATTAGTATATGGATGCATTGATAAGGCTTGCATATAGGGGTGCTCTATGTTTAATCTTGAACAATTAATCAATGCTTAGTGATGATGCTTAAGTTATTTTATCTAAATTTGACTATAAATACTCTACTCACATTTAAGTTATACTAGACTAATTTTATTAGCAGATCATATGCATGATGCAAACACCAATGCAATTTGATAAAGTTTTAGGTTTGGGAAGATTAGTTTAGTAGCTATTTTGATGGTTTGTTTAGACAAAATGTGGACATCAAATATTCTTTGTGAAATTCATCTCGTACTCATTTTACAATCATATCATTCATAGAAAAGGATATCTTTACTTGAACATCACAAGTCCTTCTTTTTTATGTCTAATATTTTTTTCTTCTATTGTCTTTAGGGTTATTTTGTTCTTCTCTCTTGGATATAGGTATTTTAATCAAAGAATATGTCAAACCAAAATCACAAGAGTCATGAATACAGTTTTAGTTCATTCATATTACAATTTTCACTACATTTGAATTCAAGCACAAATATGATTAAATCACTTTCATCTTTGCATATATAGGCATTTAATGTAAATTTGAAGCAAGTTGCATGATTTGGTGCTATTCCATGGGGGACAATGGCAGTTGCAGGGTATGGTGTTGGTGTTTTTTCAGACTTTTTAGTTCAATCTAGCTATTTAGTCACTACAGTGTGCAAAATCATGTAGGTCAGTTAAATCTTATTATGGTTATAGCTAAATTGCTTATGCAGTCATAAGATTTTCAAGTAAAAACCTTGAATTGTGACAATTTTAAATAATGCTTTTGTTGCCAAATTTCATCTTAGCTCCCAATACCATGTTTATCATCATTCTACCACTTTTGAAATGGGTTTGGTTGATTTACTCTATTTTGAAAAAATAGATTTGCTAATTTATTAGATTTCATAAAAAACATCAGTGGACATTTTATTGATTGGATTTTCACTAAATTTTGAGTATTCATAAAACTCCATGCCTTCAAATCTTATGAAGTTATTTTTAGTTTTTTGAAATGGGGAGCTCCACTAACTATTTAACATTTAAAAATATTGAAGCCAGTAGTAACTTCTCCCATGTGTCCAGAAAATGTAGCATAGGTTCAGGGTCCCTTGGCTCCGAGGAATTCATAGTTCGATTATTTCATTCCCTAGGTTGCCAAGTTCAACAATAGTATAAGGTGTATATATCTTAAAGAAAATAGTGAAAATAGATGTACAAGGCATTCAATTGTCACAATGGATATGAATATCAATATTCACAAAGAAATTATCAATGTAGAATTTAAGTTTTGCTTATAGCTATAAGTTTTGGTGCACCTTGTTAGCAATATTAGACAACAAGAGGAATAAAAATGAAATTATTACTATATTGTCATCACAATCTTAAATTTCTCGCTCTTTACATGGATTTCATTTCATGAATAGGAAAATGACTAAGGTAATTTATATAACATGTATTTGTTGATAGGAATCAATGTGCATAATATAAAATTTCCACTTAAAATTAAGTAAAAGCTAAATTGTATTTTTTTGGTTACAAGGATGAATGAAGATGAAATTGATGGAATCAACATGGACTCTTGACACTTTTGATTATGGGGTCAACATGATTTGTCTGTATCTATTAAAAAGAAATTTTTTTAAAAAAATCAACTTGATATTCTAATTATGTCTTTGGTGATATTATTGAGATTGTTTATCAAAAATCTCATGGACGAAAGTACTACTCAAGTGGTGTAGTTCATTACAATCTAATTGAATATTAAATACTAAACACATTTAAAAATCATATATTGAATATAAATTATTTGAGTAGGATATAGGCAATAGTGTCTGTGATAGCATGAACCAATTAGAAAATTTGGAAGTGTGGGATTTGTTCTTGATTTCTCACACCACAAGACAAAATTGGTGGGAAATGCAGAAGTATTCTAGGAGGAGCTAACTTTATTTTCCCCTTATGTTAGTTTAAAAAAGAGAAGGTATGGGGTACCTGAGTGCAAGAAGTGCTCGAGTGATAATAGGTGTAAATTACTGAAGTGTGTGCATAAGGGAAACCAAGAGTCAAGGTATCACAAATCATGTTGTAATTCACAGTCTCTTCCTAGAAAGAATCCAACACTAATACCATGCAACTAGTTTATTCTCAAACCACTTGGTAAGGTACAACTTAAAAAATCTTGCTAAGAAGTGTATTTTGAGAGCTTTCTTGCAATATTTGGCAAAGAATTGATTTTTCTAGTTAAATCACCCTACTATAGAAAGGCCATACATTTTTCTTTCTTATTGAGATTGTATCAAGTTTGATGCCTACACTTAGTCAATTTTGTATCTTCCATGTTGGGTGCCTCATACTACTTGTAAACATTCTATCAATGCTAGAGCATACTTATATGATTTTAGAGAGTAGAAGGAAATTCAAACAAATTGCCCTTGTTACTTATGCTTGAAGGTTACATGGGATTAGAACTAAGCATTTTCAGTTTTGTTTAGAGTTTATATTAGATCTCTAATTCAAGTTTCATTATAATGTATGAATTTATCTTATGAAAATTGAATGAAGACATATCATGATCAAAAGTTCACCCTCAATATTTTTTATGAAAAATATCATGTCATTTTCTTGTTATCTTGTCATGAATGCAAACTGAAAGTAAGCATAAAAAATGTTTTATTTGGAAAATATTTTGCAACAAAAACATTTTCTAAAAAAAAATTGTGGTTGTTATTGCATGCATCCTACTTGGTTTCTATGCTCCATGAGGTGACTAAAATAGTGCATTAAGCATGAAATAAAAATATTATATATACAACTGAATAAAAATGTAATAACAAATGAGAGAAAAACACAAGCACTTATACAAAAACCTAATATGCTAAGTAGAAAATTTGTTTCCTTTTTTTTACCATGTTCTTGAAATTTTACAAACTTAATACCTTCTTATGCCCTTCAAGGATATCAACATTCTTCAACTACATCCTAGCACATGCAAATGTTTTTTATCTATGGAATTCACTTTGTCTTCTTAGAAAAATTGGTTATTATCATACATCTTGGTTGTGAATTCTTCAATGTTCCTCAACACCTAGGAAGAATTGACTTACAACTATGCCTTCTTGAGGCATTCAATTATCTCTCTAGCCCTAGGTCATTCCACAATCATACATGGACTAGCTTCTCATGGATTGGGTATTAAGAATACAAAGTAACACCTAAAGATAAATATCCAGACTAATCACTGACTAGGATGTTGTTTGTGATTAGTCTAGATATTTATCTTTAGGTGTGTTTTTTCAAACCTTCTATATTTTTTGAGCTTTCGACCAATCTTGGTCGAAACCTAACAAAGTGTAGTCGAACTTCTAACCAACTAACTAACAAGGTCATCGTCGTGGGTTTGGTATCCTAGTCAAATGGGCCATCCTTTTTTACCAACATTGGTGAAAGGTTTGACAACTACATATGGAAAAATGTAAATGCCAATTTCTAAATCTTAACCAAGGCTAGTCAAAAGCTTGACCAGCCTTTGTCAAAATTGCATGAGACGACCGACCAAGATACCATCATCAATTTCACATCCCAATTAGTTGAGGTATCCATTTCGACCAAAAATGGTCAAATTTTGCAATGACCACAATGGCCAAATGTTGGCGCTGATTTCAATGAGGACTTGTGTGGAAACTTTGACCTCAGTAAGGATTCGTCAAAATTTTGACAAAAAAATACCAACAATGCCATTTGTGTATCATTCGACCAAATTGGGTAGAAATTTTGACAATTTTTGTCAAAAATAGAGGCAAATTCTACTAGTGCCTATATTGGCAAGAAATGCTAGTACAAGTGGAGACTATGCTAGAAGAAGCCAAGTGAAACAAGAAGAAGATAAGAAGATTGATGAAGGACTTGTCCTACTAATAAAGAGATAAACTAGAGGTTAAAAAAATCTTATTTGTTGGACATGTAAATAACTTGGTCATTATTATTCTAAATGTCCTAAAAGAGGAAAGAAGTTTTAGCCTAGAATGCCTTACAAATCGAGAATACCTAAGGATTGCTTCTTTGTTAATGAGGATGGAGAACCTAACTTTAAGATGGTGAAATTTCTAGATGATTGTGATGATGAGGATGGTGAGATGGGATTTGCTGTTATTAAAGAGAAAAACCCTATTAAAAAAAAATTAAAAAGTATAAGAAGAAAAGGTATTAGTGTCAAAGATTGAGAAAAGAAAGTCTGATTGGATTATAAATAGTGATTGTTCCCATCATGTGACAAGTGATATGAAAAAATTTGTTGAATTTAATAGTTATGATACTGGAATAGTTACAGTTATAAATAATGCAGCATGTTACATAAAAGGAAACGGACCTATTTGATGAGATATTGGCATTGATGTCAAAGAAAAGAAGATAATATTGTAATTAAAGGTTCTCAATTGAGATTGTTGGAATAGTCATCTTTACGGAAGATAAGTGAGATAAAAGACATTCATGTTTGACATAATAAGCTGTGAAAAAATGTTTACAAAAGTTATACTTTGTTGTGATTATTTATCATTAAATCAAGCAAACTACAAAGGTAGAGACATGAAGTATAAAAGAAAGTGGAGTATTGAAGAAGGGTAAAGGAAGAAATAAAATAAAATATTTTAAGCTACAACCGTATGTGATTAGAAAATAAGATTATATAAAGACAAATTATATTAAATACATCAATGGCATTAAGAGCACAAGAATATGTTAATTAAGAAACTGCCTATACATCCAATAAACATACAGAGTTACATATCTTGGCAAGTATACAATGACATAGTATTATTTCTTTCAGTAATGAAGCTCTATATATGTCTCACAATTGAATAAAATAGGTGAAGTAAGCTACAGAAAGGGAGAAGCATGTATTGCAAGAGGATTACTTGTAAAAGATATACATAAAAGTTGTATGACAAAGAAAAGGTTATGAAAAGGCTATTATTGTTGGAATATTAAATGCAAAAGGCCATTTTCCCCTAGAGCCAAATGCTCACCTACCATCCCTGACAACCTACACAACGGATAGAAAACATGAATGCAGTAGGTGAGTTTTTTGAAATTTTGAAAAGATGGGGAAATTGTTTTGGCAAAGACAAAAAGGAATGTTTTGTTCCATTCGACCAGTAGAAGTAGTTGAAGTTGAAGAGGTTAGAAGTTGTAGAGAGAAGAGAACTGATCAGTAGATCCAATCATCAAAGTGTAGAGATAGAAGGAAGTACATTTCGTGCCTGGAAATGCATGTGTTTCTTCTCTGGTGATTTTGTAAGTTTATTATTTGTTGAGTTCATTGTGTTGAAGCAGTGATTACTCCAGGCATTATTGTATGTAGCCATTAGAGCTGCAAGTTTAAAGTTTTTGAAGTTTGAAGTTTTAAAGTTTTAGGGTTATTTTAGGGTTTTCTAGTTGAAGCCAAATGCTCCTAGATTTTGTAATGGTTTAATCAAAGTCGAATAGAAAACAAAGAGGCATACTAGAATACATTGTTCTTCTTCTACTCATTGCATTTGAGAAGTTTGTTTGGAAGTTTCAAGTTTTGGTTCTCTGGTTTTAATGGTGGAAAAGTTTACATTATAGTTCTATTACTCAGTATTGTCTTTGGTAGAAGTCATTTTCTACAGTGGCTACCAAGTTTACTTGGTACCTTCTTCTATCAAGCTCCACCCTCCAATGGCTACTGAGTTCACTCGGCATCCACACTACCAAGCTCACTCAGCATCCATTGTTGCCAAGTTATTCTTCATTTACTAAGCTCACTCTGCATCCATTGTTGTCGAGTTATTTTTTTTATCTACCAAGCTCACTTGGTACACTCCTACCACTTAGTTTATTAAGATGCCAAGTAAATCTGGCACTCGGCAATAGTTTTTGCCAAGCATTATTTAGAGTTGTGAAATTGTTTTTTTAGTGTTGGTAATATTGTGAATTTATTAGTAATATATTTCTTCACATGGTATCAGAGCTTTGAGGCCCCCCATCAAAAGTGAGTTAGGGAAAAAAATTCTTGGGATATTTGACATGGCAGGAGATGCAGGAAAGATATGGCAATAGCCACCACCCTTCAATGGACAAATTATGATACATGGGCAAAGAAAATGAAAACCATTATTTTTGCAAATGATTTATGAGAGTTTGTGATTAATGGGTTCAATGATGTGATAGACCCAACTCAGTATGCTACTCTCAGAAATGCACAGAAGACTTAGTTGAAGGAGTCAAGGAGGAAGAATGCTAAGGCATTAAGTTTTATTGAGGTAGCAATGACAAAGACAGTTTTTCCCAAAATTGCAGCAGGATATTATGCAAAGGAAGCATGGGATATCCATAAGATGACCTTCAAGGGGACTGATAAAATCTGTATAGTAAAGCTATAGAATAGAAGGAGGGAGTTTAAGAACCTTCAGATGAAGGAAAATGAATCAGTTGCAGACTTCAGTTCAAGGACCTCCAATGTGATTAATCAACTGAAGTCAAATGGAGAAGATTATCAAGAGAAGAGGATAGTGGAAAAGATATTGAGGATTTTACCTCATAAATATGACAATTTGTTCATGACCATAGAAGAGGCAAAAGACCTCACTATTTTAACAATGGATGAGTTGATGGGTACTCTTCAAACCCATGAGCATAGGATCAAAATATATGCATCTTCTTCTTCCCAAGAGAAAGCATTCAAGGCTCAGTCAAATCCAAGAGGAAGGGGGAGAGGAAGAAATGGCTTAGGCAAAAAATCTAGAGGCAGAGGCCGACGTAATGGAGGACAAAGAAATGTTGTAGCAGAAAGCTTGGGAAGAGCAGATGGAGCAAGTAGCTCACAAAATACTTCAAGAGGAAGTAAGAAAAATTACAACTCAAATAAGAGTAATGTAGAATGCTACTACTATCATAAATATGGGCATTATGCAAGTGAATTTTGGAAGAAGCAAAATGATCAGTCAGGACAAGCAAATATGGCTAATGTGAACATGGGAAGTGAAAACAATGCCACTGCCTTCATCATGTGTAATGTTGGTGAAGAAGGAATCCCTGAGGTTTGGTACCTAGATAGTAGATGTAGCAACCACATGAGTGATAATGAAACCTTGTTTTCATTCATTGAAAAGAGTTTCAAATTTGAGATTAAAATGGGTAACAATGGAACCCTACTAGTAGTGGGCAAAGGATCTATTAAGGTCTGCACCAAGAAAGGTGAGAAGAAGGAAATACAAAATGTGTATTTTGGCCCTGGTATGAAGCACAATTTGATGAGCATTGGTTAGCTCATTCAAAATGGATACAAAATGCTGATGGAGAATGGCATGTGTGTCATTCATGAAAAGGATGGGAGCAAGAATTTACTTGCAGCAATTCAAATGAAAAAGAACATAATGTTTTCCTTGAGGATAGAGACATGTTTCTCATCTCAATTTTGTGCTGCACCTCACACACAATTAGCTCTAAGAAGTGTGATTGAAGACCCTTCATGGCTATGGCACCTCAGGTATGGTCATCTTGGCTATGCTGGTTTAAATTTGTTGTCAAATAAAAGAATGGTAGAAGGTTTTCCATGTATAGGAAATTCATGTGACAAGTGTGAGGCTTGTATTTTAGGTAAGCAACATAAGCTTCCCTTTAATACTGAAAATTCTAGGAGGGCTAGATATCCATTAGAGTTAGTGCATACTGACCTAGTTGGTTGTAGGAAAGTTACTTCCATTGGGGGGAGTACTTATTTCATGAAATTTATTGATGATTTCAATCATAGGACATGGGTTTATTTTTTAAAATCTAAATCTGAAGCATTTGATAAATTTCTTGAGTTTAAAGCCCAGGCTGAAAGAGAATGTGGACACTATATCAAGGTCCTAAGATTAGATAGAGGAGGGGAGTATACCTCTAATTCTTTTGTAATTTTTTACAAAAAACATGGCATAAAGAAAGAGCTCACAGCCAGCTATACACCACAGTAGAATGGAGTAGCTAAAAGAATGAACGGGACCATTGTTGAAATGGCAAGGAGCATGATGAAAGAGAAAGGTCTCCCAATTGAATTTTGGGGAGAGGCTATGGCAATAGTAGTTTACCTAATTAATAGGTGTCCTACAAAGGCAGTCTGTGATATAATTCCAATGGAAGCATGGTCACGAGGAAGATGGACAGTTGAACACCTAAGGGTGTTTAGATGTGTTGCATATGCACATGTGCCTAAAGAATAAAGGCAGAAATTGGATGACAAAGGTGTGAAGTGCATCTTCACAGGGTACAACTTAGAATCAAAGGCATATAGATTGTATGACCCATTGAACAACAAGATGATTCTCTCAAGAGATGTGGAATTTCTTGAAAATCAGTCATGGTATGGACCAACTAATGAATCACTGAGCACCTCAAGTAAAGTGCCAATTATGAATGAAGAAGATGCTGATGAACAACAACAAGAAGGAGTAGATAGAAGAAAAGGCAAGCAGCCTCAATCATTGTCAAGCTCCTCTAGGCATGACTAAGTGTTAGTACCAAGCACTAGTGAAGATTCTGATCCCACACTCTCCTCCCTATTACCAAGAAAGACCAAGAGTCTTAGGGAGATATACCAAGATGAAAGGTATGAAGATTATGATGAGAGTGTTAATTTTGCATTATTTTCTCATAGTGACCCAATATATTTTGAAGAAGCTGTTAAGGAGGGAAAATGGTGTAAGGTCATGGATGAGGAGATAGATGCTATAGAAAGGAATGAGACATGGGAGCTAACTAAATTGCCTCTCAAAAAGCAAGTGATTGGAGTGAAATGGGTCTACAAGACCAAATGCAATGCCAAAGGCAAGATTGATAGGCATAAGGCAAGGGTGGTAGTCAAGGGCTGCAAACAGTAGTATGGCAGAGATTATGATGAGACATATGCCCCAGTTGCAAGAATGGAAACCATGTGTGTTGTCATTACAAATGTAGCTCAGCACAAATGGAAGGTATTTCAAATGGATGTGAAGTCTACTTTCTTGAATGGTGTGTTAAAAGAAGAAGTATATGTGGAATAGCCACCTAGTTATGAAATTGCAGGTGAAGAACACAAGGTGTATAGATTGAAGAGAGCTCTTGATGGGCTCAAGCAAGCTCCAAGGGCATGGTATAGTAGGATTTACTCATATTTGATGAGAAATGGCTTTAGCAAAAGCAATGGTGAACCTACTCTCTACATCAAGGCAGCAAATGGTAATGTGTTGATTGTTGTCTTATATGTAGATGATTTAATTTTTAATTGTAATGACAAGGCTCTAATTGGTGAGTTAAAAGAGGTCATGAAAAATGAATTTGAGATGATAGACCTTGGTCTCTTGAAGTACTTTCTGGGCATAGAAGTAAAACAAATGCATGATGGCATCTTCATCTCTCAAGAAAAATATGCTAGGCAGATCTTGGAGAGATTCAAAATACAGAATAGTAAGCTAGCCCCCACACCAATAGTTATAGGTCTAAAGTTGAGCAATGAAGACTCTAGCAAGAGAGTGGATCCAACACTATACAAGAGTATGGTTGGAAGTTTAATGTATTTGACTGCAACTCGACCAGACCTAATGCATGCATTAAGTTTGATTTCCAAATTTATGGAAACACCAAAGGATTCCCATTGGCAAGTGGGAAAGAGCATCCTAAGGTATGTGAAAGGTACCAAGGGATTTGGAATTTTGTATACGAAAAATAAAGATTTCAAGTTGGTTGGTTACACAGATAGTGATTGGGCTGGAAGTATAGATGATAAGAAGAGCACTTCCGGATATGTATTTCATATGGGATCGAGTGCAATTTCATGGGCATCCAAGAAGCAACCTATTATTGCTCAATCTAAAATAGAGGTTGAATACATAGTAGAAAATGCAGTAGAATGTCATGCTATTTGGTTAAGGAGGATCTTGACTAATTTGAATGGAAGGCAAGAGGATGGAAGCACAATTTATTGTGACAACATCTCATCTATTGCATTGTCCAAGAATCTAGTCTTCCATGGGAGAAGCAAACATACAGAGATCAAATATCACTTCATTAGAGAGTTGGTAGAGAATGGAGATATCAAAATGGAATTTTGTAAGTCTGAGCAGTAGCTAGAAAACATTTTCACAAAGCCATTAGGCATAGGCACTTTTGTTCACCTAAGAGAGTGTCTTGGTGTAGTTGATGTGGATTAGCAGTGGTCCTTGTTTGTTTGGCTCGAGACAAAGGGGGAGTTTTGGAATATTAAATGCAAAAGGCCATTTTCCCTTGGAGCCAAATGCCCACCTACCATCCCTAATGACTTGCACAATAGATAGAGAACATGAATGCAGTAGGTGAGTGTTTTGAAATTCTGAAAAGAGGGGGGAAATTTTTTGGCAAAGACAAAGAGGAATGTTCTGTTCCATTTGACCAGTAGAAGTAGTTGAAGTTGAAGAGATTAGAAGTTTCAGAGAGAAGAGAAGTGATCAATAGATCCAGTCATCATAGTGCAGAGATAGCAGGAAGTTCATTTCGTGCCTGCAGATGTATGTGTTTCTTCTTTGGTCATTCTATAAGTTTATTGTTTGTTGAGTTTGTCCTGTTGAAGCAGTGATTGCCTGAAGCATTATTGTATGCAGCCATTAGAGCTGCAAGTTTAAAGTTTTTTAAGTTTGAAGTTTTAAAGTTTTCAGGTTATTTTAGGGTTTTTTGGTTGAAGTTGAATGCTCCCAAATTTTGTAATGGTTTAATCAAAATTTAATAGAAAACAAGGAGGCGTACTAATACATTGTTCTTCTTCTACTCATTGCATTTGAGAAGTTTGTTTGGAAGTTTCAAGTTTTTGTTCTCTGGTTTTAATGGTGGAAAAGTTTATGTTATAGTTTTGTCACTTGGTATTGTCTTTGGTAGAATTCATTTTCTATAGTGGCTACCGAGTTCACTTAGTACCTTCTTCTACCAAGCTCCACCCTTTAGTGGTTATCGAGTTCACTCGGCATCCACACTAATGAGCTCACTCGACATCCATTGTTGTCAAGTTGTTCTTCATCTACTGAGCTCACTTAGCATCCATTGTTGCCGAGTTGTTTTTTTAATCTACCGAGCTCACTCGGTACACTCTTGCCACTCAGTTTATTAAGGTGCCAAGTAAATCTGGCACTCGAAAATAGTTTTTGCCGAGCATTATTTAGGGTTGTGAAATTGTTTTTTTAGGGTTGGTAATATTGTGAATTTATTTGTAATATATTTCTTCACAATTATATCTCTAGAGATGTATACCTGCAACATTATTATATCAAGGTCCCATTAAAGGTATACCTGTAGCATTATTATATCAAGATCCCATTAAAGTGTTGAAGGATAAGTATTAAAAAAATCTCATGGTAAGAAGACTAAGCTTGGTCACTATTGATGGATGATATAAGTTGGTTAGGAAAATCATGGGTTTTGGATGTTTCTTAGCATAAGACAAGTCTACCAAACATATGTGCTGAGAGGAGCATTCAGGAATTCTATAAAATACAAGACACTACCAAACAACTACAAACTTATAAATCATGATACCTTTCTCTGTCAAGTGTGATTCATGGTGAACATTTTAGTAACAAAAGACAAATGATAAATGAAGTAGTCTCCAATTCAATTAACATCCTTAGTAATGGATTTTCATGGCAAACACTTATGGAAGTTGCCACACCTTTAGAATGATGGCACTAAATTATTATTGAAGGAAAAGAAATCTCAGTTGTCATGAAAAGGGATTTGAGCAAAGAAAAAGAGTTTATCACTATCAGTGTTATCATTGCATGGGTAAAGTCAAGACATAGTTTTCCAACAATAAAAATGATGGAGTTCTACAGTGAATGAAGTCTTCTAGTAACATTTGAAAACCCTAACTAAAGGTACAATGAAGCCAGCCAATATTAGAATGAAGATATAAAATAGGGATACGCAGTAATGGTGATTCCAAACAGAGATGATTACCTTATCGATGAGTTATATCAAGTCAAGGTTATGAAAAGGTTTGAACTAATTAAAATAAAAAGATGCATAGCCTATAAAGGTGTGTCCCTTTCAAGTCATACCATTTGATTTTAAAGAAATAATATAAATATAAGATGGGAACCTTGTGTAAAGAGTTGCAAATAGAAGTGTGAGTGATATATATGCAAGTTGAGTAAAAAGTATAGAGTCTAATATATCTTGGATGTATGAGATAAAAGAAACCAGTGTGTGAGATGTTAGTGGTGAAATAGCAGAGTAAAGGAATTAAGAAGAATGAAAAGTAGAGTGCTTGGTGGATAGCAGTCTCAGTAGTGAATGAAGAGTAAAATGGAATAAAAAGAACTAATTTTTGTATAAGTATATGCATAAATTTTTTTAAAGGTGTGAATTGTAAAAGGAGAAGAGTATATATATAGGAGAGTAAATATGTTGATCAAGTTTTTATTTTATATATATATACTTTTGTAAACATATATATGAAAGAGTAAAGTTATTGGCCAATTTTACTAAAATATTTATATACATGTATCAGAAGAATATTGTAAATAAAGATATTTCATCATTAAAGGCTGATTTTTAGAAGAGAGAGGAGTGATGTGCTGAAAGAAAAGAATCTATGTTGAGATTGTAAGACTAGAAAAAGAGGAAGAAGAGAATGCATAAATTAAGGAATTCAATCACATTTAGGAAAAGGGGGGAATTTTTGAAATTGATAATTCTTTTATTTCCAAAAAATGAAAAATTAAAATTTAGGAATTATATAAAAAATCCATAAATCAATAATTAGCCAATTAATTAATGATAAATTAATTAATTGCAAAAGTGTGGCAAAAGGGATAAATAAATAATATTTATTTATCAAAATTGAGGACTTAGGAATAGGGCATAAATTAAATGATTAAGACATAAGAGTAAACTATGCACTGTTATTCACTTCTATATGAAAAAAATAACAAATTGATTGGCAAAAATGATGAAATAAGTGCATGATAACCCTATTGAAGGATTAATGATACAAAATGAAGATCAAATGTAATGACATTGGAAAGGATCAAGGATGTGATTTAATTGATGAGATAAATGATCTCAAATGAAGGATAGAAATTGAAGACTTATCAAGGACACATGACAAGGATTGGTGATGTTGATAAGGCACTAAAGGATGTCATAATGCTAAGGATCGAATGGATAAAATGATGACATTTCAAAGACATATGACATGAATTGATGAATATTGATAAGGCACTGAGGGACATAACAATTCCTAAAAGGACTAATGATGATAAGGTGATGACACTCAAATTATTTTGAATTGATTCTGAGATGATCTGCATTTTGATTGAATAATGATTAAGTTGTCCAAAAGATCAAAGTTGGTGAAATGAGAAAATGGGACAAGTTAGGATGAAAAGGTGATGAAAGAGTAGATGTGAACCATTTTTTACTATCTACATTTGGCCCCTTTTTCATACAATGCGATTATGAGAATTTTTTCAAAGAATAATAATGAAAAAGATCAGTACCCCAATGAAATTGAAATAAGGAGGTAGGGTGCCCCCTCAAAAAACTAGGCAAGAAATTGACTCAAGGATAATTTTTCAAGAAGAAAAGATGATGAGGAAATATATTGATGAAATAAATATGAGTAGAAGAAAGAAATGGTACTAATAAGAGAGATAAAGCTTTCTTTCATAGGTACATGTAATGTCATAAGAGCTTTATTTTAATATGGAAAATGGAATGCAACACACCATGGCATAAAGAGCCAAAGCGAAAATGCAAGCCTTTTATATAAACAAACACAATGTAGATAGAGGATGGCCTTATCCACCCTAAGGCATAGAGTTGTGCCCCAAACTATCAAAGAACACTAAAAAAATAGACAAAAAGTGATCATGAACCATCTTGACCACTCTCAAAAATTAGTTTGTATCATTGAGTAGCATAGGAATATGATCAAAAGAAAACAAAGCAAAAATAAAAACAATTACTAAACAACGTGAGCGAACAACCATTCTAATATGTTAATACTTGCTTTATTAAGTGTTATTGGTATCAATAATTTTTTGTTTGATCGATGCTTTGACAGGGTGATTGTTGAAGATGTTGTAATCATAGCATCAAATTAGATCGATTATTGGTTCAAATGGTTTAGTATGTGTCTCATCAAAGTATGATTTCATTGAGGTGCAATGTTTAAGTCTAATTCTGCATGTGCAAGTGTTTAGAAAAAGGAATGATTATTTACAATTATTATGTACAAGGTTTATTGCAAGTTTTTGATGATGTTTCAATTTTTTGGGGTTTTCAAATATATTTGACTTTCTATGTTACAATTTTTTTCAGGACATTTTGCAATTTTTAGTTTATTTTTAGTTTCGTATTGTATTTTTAGTGTTTTCTTAGGATATTTTATGATTTTTTAGGGATCTTGTTAGATTAGTATTTGATTTTTGTCGATTTTTTTCAAGATCATGTGTGATTTTTTGCACTTTTTTATTTTTAGAAGGGTAAAAGCACAAACCTGTGTCACCTTTTATAAAGGAGAAGTGATATCAGAATTTAAAGTCTTCAACTTTAATGACATAAAAGTGGCATTTGTGCTTAGAATTTGAAGATGATGTAAAGTAATAAAATGTGTAAAATTAGATAAAGTTTATGTTTGTAATTTTTTTGAAAAAAATTGACTGAAAATTTTATCTATTTTTTAATTTTTAAAGTCTATTTTTTAATTTTTTTTAAATACTGAAAATATAGAGTTTTGTTCCCGTCAAACAAATATATGAAAATGTTCATATTTTGGTTTGATTTTGGAATATGTTAGAGTCAACATATATACCTAGTGCACCAAAAAAGAAAAATTGAAATTCAGCTAATATTTTTTAAGTTATAACTAGTCAAAGTCAAAGTTATCAAAAATTGATAGTTTTTTCTCCCATCAAACTTTTTCCATCAAATCTACATATTTTTTAAAACAAATTACATATTCTTGAAGAAGACTCTCCCCTCTAGTGCAGCATTAAAAAATAATAATTTTTGAACATGATTTACTATTTTTTTCTTATTTTTGAATAGACATCTTCCTGAATCTTAAAATACCTACTTGTACTATTTTCAAATTATAACATATTATCCTTAATCAAATTTTTTAAAAAATTATATAATCATAATCTTGACTCCGAGACCTACAAAACTATATTTTTAGTTTTTAAAAAAACTTCAATTTAGTAAGTCAAATTGGCCTTCAAAGTTAAAAGTTTGTAGAAGTTCTTATTTTTGCTTGTGTGGCTACCACCTAGGATGCCACATAGGTAGTTCCAGCCGAAACTGTTTCGACCGTAACAGTTTCAGCCGAAAGGGTTTTGGTCGTAACCCCCTAGTGTATAAAATTATCGTCAATCACTTTTTGGCTATTTTTATGATATTTTGAGTCATTTGAAACATCGAGGTTACGGCCGAAATTGTTTCGGCCGTAACTGTGCGTGCCATGTCGACGAAAAAATTTGCCACATATGTATGGCCAAAACTTGTTTGGCCATAATCGTTACGGCCGAAACTATTTTGGCCGTAACACCTCCAAATATCACAAATGGTGATACAGGTTTGTGCTTTCACCCAGAATCATATGTGATTTTTTTAGATTTTTAAGGATCATATTTGTTTTGTGTTTTTTTTAATCTTTAAAGTATGTACATGAGAAATAATAACCCCAAGTGTAGATAACAAGGCTATGGTATTATGGATAGATGAGTGGAAAAGGTAGATGGATAAAGGAAAATGGATAGCTCAAAATGTTTGCAAAGTTATTTGGGTTGCCAAGTATTATCCACATAAATGGGAGGACATGTTTTATGACTCAAAGACTAGATATGACAATGATAGGATATGAAAACCGTAGGCACTAGATGACATGCGATATATATGGATAAACATGTCAAGAAGCTTCTAAAAAAAATGTTTTGCATTTTGTGTCCTTAGTTTAATCAAGACCAAAATAGGGATTGTGATAAGAAAATGATAGGATGTGAAGGGGATAAGCAGGATAAATAATGGAACAGGGGATATGGACTATAGAGGTTTTGATAGGATATACGAATATGAACCAAGGCAATTAGGATAATGTAAGGTAGATAGGCCATGAGGTGCTTCTAGGGAGATCTATATCCATATCATGATCAAAGTTGGGAAAAGGGGATATATGAATGCTGATATGATGAGGGGTACAATAGATGTAGGATGATGGAGAAAATGATATGGGATAATACATAGAGTAAAACCTACCCCCAAGTATTAAATGCAAGATATCCATAGACTACACATGATGCTTGTTTGTTAGGTTTTCATCATGGTACTTGCCCAAAGCACCTATTTGCCAAGTTTTCACTATTGGACAAAATGGTTTCTCTCTATTCATATTTTTGTTCATGATAAGATGCTTGTTTACTAAGGTTCTCATCAGGGCAACCATATTTCATCATTTTTTTCTTTTTTTCTTTTTTTTTTTCTTTTTTTTTAATTTGACTCTTTTTAGAAGATAGTAGGCACATGACATGGACAAAGGACTCAAGAATATTATTATTTGAATAGTTCTCTTGAAATTTATGTAATAATGGACCATTAATATGATAGAAAGCTTAGAGACATTGGTAGGGGTATCAAAAATGAGAATGAAAGAGATTTACGATAGAGATTAGATAGGAACAATGAAAGGATATGAAAAATGTGTAGGAGGATGTAGGGAGTGAAAGAAGGATAGATTTTTAGTGGGTGGAAGCAGATGCAATAACAACATTCGCACACACCTTTAAGGGTGATTGGAAAGATGGCGGAAACTAATATTTTGGATTTGGTAGACGAAAGGATGTGGACTTTTGGACACAAGAACCCAAAATAGATTGTGAAGATGGAAGGCTTTTTAATGGAGGGATAGTAATTTTGGATGTCATCTTTCGTCTTTCTTTAGGACTTTATGCTTCTTGGGAATCCACGTGTATTTTGACTTTTCATTATTTTATGGGTCCCTTAATTACATTATTTGTAAAAGCAATTTAGGAACCCACATTGCTTTTGTCATGGCTAACCACTACTACTATTTTTCTGCTTATTAGGACTTAGTTGTTATTAAGTTTCTTTTAGTTTGATACGTTGATTAAATAGTCAAAACTTGGTTATATTTTGTTTAGCAGAACATGAAACTTTTGTTGAATATGTATTCAGTATCAGTATTACTCTATTTAGATTTGACAGATGACTTATGATTTTTATTTTTAATACTATCAAGGTTTAATATTTTTGGATAGTTATTATAATTATGTTAAATTGAGAGGTTTTATATACCTAACATTTCTAGTTGCATAAATTAGATTGCTTGGAAGGATTAAATGTTTAAAAGTTCTTAATTTAAATTTAAGTTTTAAGGTTTGAAAACATGCATATAAAAATATATGATGTTAGGGTATCAAATGTTTTCATGAGGTTGAACTTTACATTGTATATATATATATATATATAAATTGTTAAAAGATCAATTATTTTCCTTGGAGGTGAATTTGGCATAACATGTATGCAAATGATGTAGAAAGGGCTTAAATATCTCTAATTTCATCTCACCCTAAGTTGGTTTTGATTCATGACTTTATTTCACTTGTTTTTATTAAGGGTTTAATCAACCACAGTTGGTAGAGCATACACATTATTTTGTTTTATTAATGGGTTTCGAATGCTTAAAAAGAGATAAAATTTGCATTGTTTAAAAAAAAAAAAAATGGCGATGGCAATGAGACTGATGTATACACGGCTTTGTGACATGTGTTGTGTATTGAATGCATGTTTATCATGAAATAATGTACTGAAGGTTTTTTTGGCCATTACATTTGTGAATTAAGTTTTTTGCGGTAGCTATGTTGAGAATTGGCCTTTTTGCACTGCTTGGTAGAACACTTGTGTTTTGTTGCTGAAGAGTCGATATTATGAAGGGTTTTGGTTGGAAGGAGATACTTTCTTATGAGGATAAACGCGGTTAAGTTTCTCACAGTGAGATATTTAGTTGCATTTCTTTCGATTTCATTTGTGCCAAGGTTGAATGCGAGTTTTTTTTTTTCAGTTACAGCATTTAGGAAGTGTGGTTTTGATTTGGCATCTAGGGCTTTCGCATCGAGTTTCATTGTAGAGCTTTGTGTTGAGCATTTTCTGTCTGTTGAATCTCACGTAGAGGCATTTTCTAACCCTACTCTCTTATTGTTGTTTATACTGCATTTGATTTTGAAATATATGAATAATATAGTTTGTTCAGATTTAAACGGTTCATATCAACACCTGAGCTTGGAAGTATGCAAGGTTTGACATGTATACTGTTGAATTTTGTATATTCCCATACTTAAGTTTGGGTATGGAGACATTGCTTTAATAACAAAGTTTGCATTTGGGTTTTTGCTTCATATTATGGAAATGTGTAGCAACATGTTGTTATCGATTACTATAGAGACAAGCTTAGTGTGTACCATACCTCTGTGTTAATTATTGTAAGTTATTTTGTCAAGCGAATTGCATGAAGTCTGCAGGCACAAACATAAATCCCTAATGATTGATACGAATTGGGCAGGGTATTATATCATACAGATTAGATGAAACTTATTCATGATCATTATGTTAAATTATTGTTTAAAGTTAAAAAGAATAGTCATTGTGTTAATACATAATCGTGGAAACTATGACTCAAGCATTATGTCAAAAAATTTGTGGGTAACTGTGCGTAAAAGCTTTAATGAGAAACTCGAACTTGATTTGGAAAAATAAAAAAATTTAGGTGTGGAGAAACAAACCTTCAATTTAGATTTGAGATATCGGATCTTAACAACACATTTAAGTTTTTTATTAGCAAGAAAAGCATATAGTGTATCGAACTGTCATTTGGAATCTAAAACGCGGACGAGGTTTTGAATCATTATTGGAAAGTCATAGTGACGTCGTAAGTTTTTAAATATGTCAATGAATTTGAAGAGAATGTCATATGAAAATAGACGACATCTACTGTTATTTAATATGGTTCAATCAATTGTTAACTGTATAGGTATTTCTTAGGATATGTGGAAATTCGATTTGCTATTGTTATTCGATACCAATGACATTTTGTTAATCAGTTTGCATAAAATCATTATCAAAGTTATATTAACTAACATCAACTGATTCCCTATTTGTATTGAATACTCTTATAACTTCAAAGGGGATATTTAGATTGACAAGTTTAGAGTTATCATATGCTATGATGGAAAAGAACTATAGTATTCTATCAACAGTTTCTTGTGATAGCAAAATTAAGATGCTAGCTGTTACAGTATGAAACACTGAAGTATTGGTGAGTTAAATAATGATGTTTGTTTTAGTTAAAATGGGTTATTCATCTTAATGCTCAGACATGATTTCATTTTTTTGTGATCAAGTATTTGAATTATGATTGAAAGGTTTTAAATAGCCTGAAACTTGAATGTGGGTAGAGATTAGAATTTTGCAAATTTAAAATAAGTAGACAGTATCATTGTAAATGATCTTCTATTAAATCACTTATTGAACTTGGAAATAGGGAAATCTTTCAATTATATTTTATTTTGCTATGATTATTTCACTAACATTTTTATTATAATTTTTAAATAAAAATAACATGACATAGAATTCCTTTATTATTAAGATGTATTCTGTTATTTTTATCAATTCAAAACTATTTCAAATGGAAAAGAGGTACTTATGATATATGAATGACAAAACTTCATTCTAGGAAAATATATCATATGCATTTGAATTTTGTAATCTTAGTCATTCTAGAAGATAAATTTGGTTGATTATGGCAGTCAAAATTGATTTTATTGTATTAAGATATGTAAGTATTATTAAGTTGATATAACAGTTTAATTATATTTATGTAATCTTAATATTATAGATTCTATTCATGTTACTATAATGACGTAAAATTTACCTTTGAAATTGGCAAAATAAGATGAGTTGCAATTAGATGAAGAATGTAGTATCATGTTGTTAACTGATTTAATATCTATTGCATATACATTCTTAGAATATCTGTTTAATGTGAATTGTAAGAATAGCTATGATGAACATATATCGAGGTGGCTAAATTTGGTTAATCCTATTCAGTTATTTAATACGGTGAAAACATTAAAATGAACTGGGTGGGTTAAATACATAAGTAAAGATAAATGGCCTTACCTATGACTTGAACCTTAACAGTTGAGTACAGAGAATAGGGCAAAACTCTATTACATCATTTGATGAGTATATAGAGAATTTCGCTATGAGCTGACTACAAGCATACCATTCATGGATGCAAAACCTTAGCACCATAGTGATGAAACCTTAGTATATATATGAATCATTTACAAGTTATTCTTAGTGTGAGTTTAATTATGCATTGTTAAGTAAATGTTTACTTCTTGCATATTAGTTTTAGAGTTGCACTATGCTAAATGGAATAGACATCTGCATTATGGTTATGTATATGTTTATCCTAACATTTATGTAGGTGGATTACGCTTTTTAACTCTGTGTGTACTGAGCCCTCTTTATGTTGTGTTGCAACACTGTGTGTTTTCAAGTGCTTCAAGGTGATTAACAAGTAGCTAAAGGATTACTATTGAAGTTGCATCTTGAAACAAAATTTGTTCTTATAGGGTCCATATATTGGACATAGGCATTAAGAATGATATCATTCTTCATTATTGTATTGTACTCAATATGTATAAAAGTCATGGTAGAAATTTATATGGCTGATATCATATTTTATTTGAGGTTTACGAATTGAGAGTGGCTCATTCATTGTTCTTGTACTTGGATTATGTGGCATTATATTAAAAAAAAAATTTACTTGTTCTTTGTTGCTTAATTTATTTCTTGTGTTTAGTGTGGTATTATAGCTTTTTACTTTTCTTTTTGATTGATGGCCCTTTGTGGCCTTTTTGATATTTCCTTTTCATTTTGGATCATATTTTTATTTGTATTCACATGTTGATTAGATTGGACATGTTGATCCTTGACTACATGTAGATTCCTTGATTTATAGATCTTACGCTTGGCATAAAAATTACATAGAAAGGAAATGGAATTCATCAATTGATAGGAATAATGTGAATGACTTTTGGATGGATGGAAGGTTCTCCAAGATGTGTCCCTTTATTGACTTGCATATGGAAAAGGGTAAGTTGATTGTGAACTAGTGGATGGAGGAGTATATGGACCTAAAATCGATGAAAGGGGTGAAGGAGGAGGTATAGGTTTGGATCTAAATTTTAAAGGGCTACCAATGCTTTGAGGGTGAGCTTTAGGACTGAGATCATGACCTTTAGAAATATCTTTGATATGAAAGGGTTTTGAGATACTTTTTTCATCAATGTTGGACCCTTTGACTCGATAATGTTTTTGACTAGGGTGATACTTGATATTAGACATGACTCCATATTTAGGTGTATATGATATGGAAGACTTCCTAGGACAATAAATTGGATTAGACTTGATAGAACTAGGGGAACCCATTTGAATTGGAGTGAGTGCATAAGCATCTTGCCTAAATGTGTTTAAACCATTGAGAGAGTCAGAAGGAATAAGGGGATCATATAATGAAATATGAGTGGTGACAAGATCATCTTGTAGGATAGGATCTTGTGGAAGATCTAGAGGGATAGTGAGATTTTGAGAAGGATCTAGAGGAACAATGGGATCATGTGGTGAACATGAAGGGATAATAGGATCATTTGGAGGATCTGGGAGTGAAGGGATAATCCAATCTTGAATTAGAATTTGATCATTAAGGAAAATAAAAGGGTGATCTTGATCTTTCTTAGTAAGTGAAAGGTTAAGGGGAAATAGATCATCTTGGATGATGGGGTTTTTGTGAGATTCAATGGAAATGAGGTCTTGGTCAAATATTTGATTGAATTGGACATTAATAGGATCTTGATCTTGATTAATTTTAGGACTCATTTCTTGGCTCTTTGAATCATCCTCTTGACATGGGGTATATTTTTTAACATGTATAAGAAGCTCTAAAAAGGGGTCCATGGTTTGGCATGAAGGAGATGGACTTTGAATTATATTCTCTAAAATGAGATTTCATGGATATGGAGGACATAATCACATTGGTTCTAGAATTTGGAACCTGTGAAATGAACTTATGTCAAGGATGGGACTAGTTTTAAGTTCTTATATGGATAGCCCTTGAGGGGTTTTAGCATTGGAAGTGAAACTTGAGGGTGATGAAGGAAAATTCTGATATGAGTATTTGGGAGATGAAAGAATAGTGGAAGACATGGATTTGTTTGGGAGGTTCATTTCTTGAGTGGAAATCGGTGTTGCATCTATGTGAGTGTTTTGGGATAGCCATTGTTAGACATGGGTGAATCATTATCCTGATCTTTTCAAATAATTTTTGTAAGAATTTTTTTAAAGTATATGATTTGGATTTTTTTCCTTGGTTAATCTTGTTGGCGATGTAGAATTGATATTTAAATGTTTAGATTATTTTGGTTGAGGATGTTCTTCAAAATTAATTCCATGGACCATTTTTTTTTTATGTGCAAAAGCTTACATGTTTGAGTTGGTGTTTTTTTGAGACAAACTTATTGGCTCTAATGACACAAAGGGTTTTTTATCAAACTTTTTTGAAGGCCAAATTATTTTTGGACTTGGTGTTTTTGAAGAAAAGGTTGTGAAATTATTGGAGGATCACTTGATTCAAATGGAATGAAAATTAGTTGAAATTTAGGTTGTGGCCACCATTGGCTTGGTCCACATCTTGGTGAAGTGTTAAGTTGTGACACCATGTCATGCATATCATTTGGGAAAGATGAGGCCCATATTTTGAAATAGGATTGGATTTATCATGTTCCAGGACTTGGTTGAAATAGATTTTCTCTTGGTTATGATTGGATTGGTTAAAGTTTTCATTTTCCTCATTGAGTTGTGCAATAAGTTTTGGTAATTTTGATCTTTGCATGAGAGATAGTACATTAGCTTCAAGAAAAAACTATATTGAACATTTACAAAGTTAAGCCATGTCTGCACAATTTTTTTCAATATTTTCTACTTGTTTTTCACCCTTTTGACCTCTTTGTCTAACTTTGCTTGTAATTTTTGGATAAGGTGTGTGTGGGATTCATGTGATTGATTGTAGGATGTTGAGGGTGTCATTTTTCTTGGATAAAAAGGTGTAACACCATGTGAGGTGTATGTCATGTTTGGTTCAATACTTTGTCTTAGGGAAAAAGGTATTTTTGAAGTGTCCATGATGTTTGGGCAAAAACCTTGTTGTTGCACATGTATGTCTTGTGTTGGGTCAAAGAATGTTTGTGGGTTCTTTTCACATGAAATGTGCATGGTTTGGTATACATACCTTGTTTTCTTGTCAAAGAAATTGGAAATTTTTTTTGAGATTATATCTCAATAGTTTGAAGGACGAAATCCCTTCAAGCTGGAAATCTTGATGCCATTGAAAGATATGGTCTTGAGATTCAACATGGTAGCAGTATAAAAAAAGAAGATACGAAAAAGCAGCCCAAAAAAAAGCAGAACCAAAAAAGCAGGTGAAAAAAGCAATCTGTAAAAGCAGTTCAAAAAAGTGGAACCGAAAAAGCAGGCTGAAAAAGTGGGTATGAAAAAGCAGGCCGAAAAAGCAGTTCAAAAAAAGAAAAGCAAAAGGGGCAGCATAGAAGGAAATTATTTCAGCCATCTACAACCAGGTTCTTTTGTTAGTATTATTTTTAGGGTGTTATAAGCTTTCAGCTGTAAGTGTGCATTATACCAGCATTATCATTTTCTAATCCATGTAAATGCCAAAGTCTTGGCCATATTTCATGAGCATTGTAATTTTCATTGCAATTAAGAAGATAATAGTTGCTAGTGTCATTTAAGCAATTTAATATCATTATTTATCAGCTAGTTAGTTTGCATACCAACTGTTTCTAAAAATGTCAGTTGGCTGTAGGTGTTCATTTCTCATGCTTAGATCATATATATGCACTGAATATTGTCAAATTTAGTAGCACACTCATGTTAGGTCATTTGTGTAGTCCATTGTAGTCTTCTAGCACAAGATTTTCATTGATGCAAATTGTAAAAAGGTCATTTGAAGCTAGCTGAAATACTATATCAGTCATACCTCCCTTGCATGTGAATTGTTTGATGAAATTCCTTGAGCTTTTATCAGCATTTTTTGAGGGCAGATTTGAGGAGGGTTATTACAGTGGTATCAGATCTTGCTTGCAAAGTGTTTGACGAAATGTCAAACCACTGAAGTATAAATTTTTTTGGTGTTTGAAGAAGTTATAACCTATTGGGGTTATTATAGCATGAAAGTTTGTGATCTTGTGAAAATTGGAATTATGTCAAAGGATGTAGGAAAATGTACCTAAGTATAAGAGATATATGCAAAATGCACTTTGTTTTTGAATTTTTGAAATATAAGTATGAAAAATGCACACTAAGGATATGTACGCAAGAAAAAAAAGGGAGCTTTGGTTTTGGATTATGTAAATGCAACTAAGGAAATATGCATGCAAGGTATTTTGAAATTTTGGATTTTGGATTATGACAATGAGACTAAAGGTTTATGTATTGAAGTATGCAAAGGGTTGATGATTTATTAGGACATGCAAGGTTTCAAGTGAAATATGGAACTATGAAAAAGGCTGACTATGGAAAACAATGTTGGGTTTGAAATGTTTATGGAACTAGACAAGATTTGTAATGGATAGTGCTCCTTGGAATTTTGAGGCTTTTGATGTTGGGATAGTATTTTTGATATATATAAAATATTAAACTTTGAAATGATAATTCAAAATGAAATTTTTTTTGGATTTTGGGATATATATATATATATATATATATATATATATATATATATATATATATGCAAACCAAGGTTTATGAGACTATCGTTTATGAAAAATTAGTATTATGCAAACAATTTTATGTAACCTAGTATTATGCAAGATGAGGATTTGAATTTTGAGGAAAATATTTGGAAAATACAAGGCTAAGAGTCTAGCCTTACAAGGATAAATATTAGATCTTGACCAAGAACAAAAATAGAGCAAAATCAAAATGACAAAGTTGATAAAAGGACTAAGTCAAATACATCATGACATAGATGAGATTTGACCCAAAGAAAATTGATAAAAAGACAAGGAAAAAAGACCAAGGTCAAGATCATTTATTCATCTAAATAAGGGAATACTCTAAGACTCACATTTTGTTTGGATTCTCTACCAAATACAAAGGGTCCTAGGTTAAAAATTAGGGTTATGATAGCATCAAAATGAGGGATATGCAAGGACCTATATGAAAATTGAAGGTTATGATAGGATCAAAATAAGGACTTGGATGATCAAAATGAGGATTAGGATATGAAAAATGCAAGGTATCCTAAGTGAAAAATGAGGATAATGTTGGGATAAAAATAAATGTTGTGATATGCAAAAGGGTTCCTCAATGAAAAAGAGAAATTATGAATACAAGATGAATATGCATTTGAAATAAATTATAAGAGACATGCCATAAGATCCTAAGACAAAAAGTTTCCATGTTTTTGCAATGTTTTGGACAAGTTTGACAATTTTGTATTTGCAAAATGTTTTTAAAGGTTATGAATAAGTGTTTGAAAAGTGTATTATTTTGAAAATATTTTGAAGGTTTTTGACAAGTGTTTGAAAGTATATCAATTTGGAAATTATCTTGATTAAATTGAAACACTCATGCAAGACACAATTGATAGAATGGTTGTTGTTAAAATTGAACAAACACACCACAACATAGGCTAAAGCAATTGTACCCATTGAATTCTCACTTGAACCAATATTTAGCCATGCTTATCTAGAGTAGATAAACTAGAATCTTGGTAGCATATGCTTCCCCTTATAGTGCACTCACTTCTCGAGCATACCAAGATCTTCTTCCCAAGGGGCATCACTTCCCAAGGGACTATTGTCTCTACTAAGGACTGTGAAAGTATGAGATGTCTTCATAGTCATAGGTAACCCCTTGAGCCATTGGATAGAATGATTTTTCCCACTACAACAAAGGTTTTGAGTATGTGGCACTTTGTTCAATAGGTGGATGATATCCATCTCGCAGGAGGTCTCCCAGCCTTGAGATCAAAGGTTTGATGCACCTAAAATGGTACTAGAGGAGAGCTATCACCCAACCATACCGTCGATTAGGCATTACCCACAATTGATCTTGTATATAGTGGTTAGAGTAGAGACATTTCTTTAGCCTATTACTGCTCTAAATTCATCCCATGGCATACCCAATATTAGATATCATGGTCCAAAGAAAGCTTCTCTAAAATAATTACACAAATTTCTATTACACCCAAGATCCATGAAGGTGAGGGGAGAGGACACATCTGTATAACCACTTGGGATTTAAATACTCTAGACATGCCAAGAATAATATAAAAACTGAAATTTTAAGCACCAAACTAAGTTTTTGCTAATCTACAAAAACTAGACACAATGTTATGACAAACACACAAAGTCTTCACCATATGTCCTACGTAAAATATACTAGTATTTTATACCAATGGTATGGTCTTCATCTCACAATTTCCACAAGATAAAAGGAGACCACTAGTAACACCAAAAATGCTACTCTAAATGAACTACATAGATTTATCTTCACCCAAGTTCCACAAAGGTGAGGGGAGAGGATACATCTATATAGCCTTGTAAGATTACAAGTGATAAGATGTGCCAAAAACTTATCAAGAAAATGTTCCTTTCAAAAACCAAACCAATCATTCTTTGATCCTCTTAATTAGACTATGTGATCCTTGTTGTTCATTGACCCATTAAAAAAGGGAAATTTGAGAGAATATGAAAATGTGTTGTTCATTGATCCTCCTAACTAGGCTAGATGAGATGATGTGATATTCATTCACCACCTAATTAGATCTATGTGACTTTGTTGTTCATTTTAATTAGAAAAACAAGAAATTGCACAGCAACAAAATCTGACTCCAAAAAATGCTCTAGCCTTTCTCCTTGAGCCTACAAGAACACAAGAAAAAGAAAGAAAATTAGTAAAGCAAGCTCACATCTGGTTCACCAAATGTAGGACTAGAAAAAGATAAAGAAGAGAATGCATAAATTAAGGAATTAAATCCCATTTAGAAAAAGGACATAATTTTAGAAATTAAAATTATTTTATTCACACGAAATAGAAAATTAAATTTTAGGAATATTAAAATTCCATAAATCAATAATTAATTGCAAAAGTGTGGCAAAAGGGATAAATAAATAATATTTATGCATCAAAACTGAGGACTTGGGAATAAGGGATAAATTAAATGATTAAGACATAAGAGTAAACTATGTGTTATTCACTACTATAGGAAAAAATTAATAAATTGATTGGCCAAAATGATGAAATAAGTGCATGATAACCCTATTGAAGTATTGTGATACAAAATGCAAATTAAATATAATGACATTGGAAAGTATCAAGGACATGATAGAATTGATGATATAAATGATGTCAGGTAAAGGATAGAAATTGATGACTTATCAAGGACACATGATAAGGATTGATGATGTTGATAATGCACTAAAGGATGTGACAATTTCATGGACTGAATTGATAAAGTGATGACATGCCAAGGACACATGACATGAATTGATGAATGTTGATAAGGCACTGAAGGACGTAACAATGCCTAAAAGAGTTGATGATGATAAGATGATGACATGAAATGGTTTTGAATTGATTCTGAGATTATCTTCATTTTTATTGAATGATGATCAAGTTGGCCAAAAGATCAAAGTTAGTGAAATGAGAAAATGGGACAAGTTAGGATGCAAAGGTGATGAAAGAATAGACACAAACCATTTTTGAGTGTCTACAAAGATATGTTTCATATTGAAGGAAAGAGGTTGTGCACAGTGCAACTATCATATCCATCATCAATTCAGTAAGCAACATCACCAAGGTAGAGAAAAAGTTTGAGTGTAGTGGATAGTGCTCATGAAGACTGGTTGTGGGGAGTTGGAGCTTCCAGTAGGTCAGTGCCTATGAAGTGTGAGACTTGGAGCTTCCAATAGTTTGGTGCATGTGAAGTGTGGGAGTTGGAGCTTCCTATGAGTTGGTGCTCATAAACATAGAGGTCATAGCTTGTTGTAGGTTAGAGCCTACAAATCTTTGTAAAAGAACAAAATTGTATTAAAGCAAATATTTTCTGTGGTTTTCTCCCACATTGGGTTTCAGCATAAATCTTTGTGTTTTTGTGTAGTACATATTTGTTCGCTCCAGTACTTGAATTTAATTTTTTGGATAAGTGTTATTTTATTCCATAGATGTTATACATAAAGATAGCAATAGATTGTGTTAATTAAGGTGATAGGTGAGTTAGTTAGGGCTAGAAGTTGTTTTCCCTCCTGAATTGTAAATACCTATTTATGAATAAGAGAGATACCAATTGTCCTAGGGTCAGTAAAGTTGATGATTTTATCATCCATACTATTGTAGAACCTTACTTCATGAATGAAAGCATTATCAAGATTCCTAGAAGCATTCTCTCTTTTTTACACAGTGCTTGGTGGTGATTATGAGTCATTTTTTGTCATGCCCAAAATAATAGGGCAAAAACACACTGATTTTTTTTAAAGATGTTTAAATCCACTAAATTAATAAATGTCACCTAAGAAGGTTATGAGGAGATTAAAAATGAATTCCAATTGTGATTCGACATATTGTAGAGTCAACATCTTAGTTAGAGAGTGATATCATAAGTTTGGGCAAGCGTTAGGTTTCTTAGTTCTCGAGTCATAGTTGGATTTATATGCTCAACTTATTAGCTAAGTCACACAAGGCTTTGACATGATTCAATATCTATATTCTACAAGTTAAATCTATAGGTGTGTTGAAAATCATACATAGGTCTCCCTAACAATACCTTAACACTTCGTCTCAATTTATAACCAAACGTGTAGGATTAAATCATTATATTTAAACATTTGTTATTTAATCAAGTTCAACATCTATTTGTATTACATTAAACCATATACCACTACCACTTATAAAATGTGACCCTTCAATACATTATTAATCTATGACTTTTATTTTAAAAATAATTATGATATTTAAAAAATAAAGTAAACATCAACATTTACAACTTAATTAACTAATTTAAATAACTAAAACAAACAATAATAATTAAATCTACAAACCTATTCTAATATTTAAACATATCTAAAACATTAATATACAACAATTCAAAAAAATAACATTACTTTTCCCTAAACACATAACCAATTTAATACTTATATGATAGAACAATATACTAACTAAATTATATTAAACTTAAAACAATACGAATAAAATTTAATTTAAACTACAATTAATCAAATTTTAACTAAATTCATTTATCTAACTTACTTTTAAAACCTAACTACCATGTAACTTTACCTAACTAACCATCCTCCTTTAACTATTAACTAATCCTACCACCTAACACAACTTGGCCACTTGGCCACTAATCCTACTTCCCCAACAATCCCATCATATCCTTTGGGCAGCTCCCCAAGTGGACTACACACTACCCCAAGGCAAACATATGCTACCCAAGACAGCTCTCACTAAGAGGATACATATGGACCATGAGTCTGCAAGGGAGTGTTTTACATTAAATGCCTCCATTTTATCTCCTTGCCAACCCTTTTGTATGCATTAATGTAGGCTAGCAGACTTGCATCCAAACTTAAATGGAGAAGTACTAAATGTAGTGGAGGTGACATCATTACCTTGGGATACATGCAAGGTGAGATTTTTTTGATTTGAACATAGTAGAGTTATGGTTGTATAGTTTATTAGGTGGGAAGGGTAAGTTTAGGATAGATATAGATTGGTATTTTCTTTTAATTGTTTATTTTATTTTTTATTTTTATTATATATTATTTATTTAATATGAATTCAAATAGATATAAAAATAATCTTGAAGCATATTCTCTATCCAAAGGAGAATTTTTTAGAAATTACATACAAAAGGCAAACAACATTTTCGCTCTAAAAAGATAAATTTTCTTAAGGATCATTTTCCTCACAAGTGTTAAATTTTCTTATACAATTTTTAAACATGGCATAAGGGGGATTTTTTTTCATTTTCTAAGATGAATTATAGCATAGACTTTGATGCTATATTTATGCATTTGAGTAGGAATATTTTTCTTTTCAATAGTTTCTAAAATACAAAATGAAATACCAACCATATAAATCAAATTTCCTTAACACATGTTCGTAATCAAATTGCATAACTTTATATAACATCATTGCATCTAATCAATATTAATCATATGTAGAAAAATATGAATTGTAAAGAATTTCAATACACATGGACTAGCCACTTCTTATTTATTTTATTCAAAACACCTGATTTAAGGACTCCATCAGGAAAGAATTGGGAAAGAAAACTCGATATCATTCTCATTTCAAAAATAAGGTTAATAATGAATTTTACATCAAGATCATTATCCCAAGGAGAAGTCTCCAAAGAAATTGAATCAAAACACCAAAACCTGAATCCAATTTAGCTCCATATCAAGGTAGCAACTACAAAATCTACAAATTACATCAAGGTAACCATGGAGAACTGAAACTAACTGGGTGACAACCATATTCAACACAAAAACACATTTAACCAATTATTTACATCTCAGGTTTGCACAATAGGCTCCTTATCGAACCAAGACTAGGGAGAAGATGGATTTTTTCTAGGGTAGGAGAAGTCAATCACAACACCAAAAAAATGCCTCTTCCGAGGCTAATAATCATAAGAACTTTCATTCTTTTACTTCTTAATTCCCCAAACACAAAATAGTTTGTATTGATAAGTAGGGGCCCATAACACCCTACTCTCTCCCTCTCCTCATCATGAGGAGAGACTTTGCACTAACCCAAAGTCTAACTAAGGCCCTCCTCCCATACATGGCCACTTTTGTCCTATCTAAGGGTGAGTAATGCCAACATAGCCCTTACAATTTCCCTCACAAACAAAATGTAAAATATGAAAGAAAAAAAAATTAAGAAAGCCATAACAACCCATCCCTGACATGTTTCATCATACATATGAATAAACACACATACAAAAGGTCTACTTAAGCAATTAAAAAAACAACATGAAGAAAAAGACCATGAAGGATTCCTACCTTCACAAATGGTGATGGATAATTGGAATTTTGAGAAGAGCTAATCCTTCTTCCTCCTTCAATCTTGGCTTTACTCTCTCTAAATGTTGAGATTGGTAGAACACTCTTCAACCCTCAAATTTACAACTAAATAGGCTTATAAACTCACCCACCTAAAATTGTAATAACTTCAAACTTGACCAAGGCCTTCTAGGGTCTTCCAACTTGATCCTACCATTAAGGAAAACTTTGTGGTGAAGTGTAAACTTGGAAAACTCATGAAGAACTTCAATTTTTACACTAAAGAATATTGGGATATTTAAGAGGCCATAAAAGTCAACAAAAGGTTTAGAGGGGTGGAAAATGTCCCATGTTGGATACAATTGATTAATTGTGTATTGTCTTTGATGTTACACAAATGTCATAGCATTATTATTCAATGCATATCAAGCTCACTCAAGCAATGAAGACAATTTTTTGTGTCTACTAAGTGTACATGTGTTTGCCTAGTTTAGAAGGCAGTGTCTATCAAGTTCACTTAGGCATCAAAGGAAAGTCTATAGAAGATGATTGTTAACCGAGCTCACTCAGTTAATGAAGGAAATCTTGGATGGAACCAATGTTAATTGAGATCATTTGATTACCAAAGAATCTTTATGAATATGTAGTGTTAACAGAGTTCACTTGGTTAACATAGGAAAATCATTTCTGAGTTAGTATCTACCAAGTAGGGTCGGCTAACAAAGGATTTTCTTATTTTGGAGTATTGAGTTTAATTAATTTATCTATTAGTTCTAGCTGACTAAGAAGATGAATATTAATTATTCTAAGTTATATATGGGCCAACCTAACAATAATAATGATATAAGTATAAGGTCAAGTTAAGAATTTGAATGTGTGAAAGAGAATGAGTGCATGGAAGATTTTGAAGATCTAATGATGTAGTAAGGAAGTGAATCAAAAAGATAAAAAGAATATCAAAAAGATAAACAGAATATCCTTGTAAAGTTGAAAAGATATATTTGATCAAGATGGATCAAGTACAAGCCAGAATAGAGATTCAATTTAGTTGCATCATAAATCAGGTCATCTCATTGTTACTCTCTAACCATTGTAGCAGTCATCTAAATCTCTTAACAAAGTTGGTTTTATAGCTACTTGTAAAACCTCCAACAAGGTGGCAATTCTATTGAATTGTCTAAAGACCTCTAACAAAGCCACTCCTAACAAGGTGATTAAATCCTTTAATAGGGTCACACCTAATAGTGTATTTTGTAACCTTTAATAGGGTTGGCTCCTAACAGGGCTCACTTCAAAAGAGTAAAAATAGTAACTAGTTGCAATTGGTGGTTTTTCCCAAACTGGGTTCCACGTTAAATCCCAGTGTCAAACGTGTTAGAAACATTAAACACCTCTTAGGCCTCATACTGACAACCAAGTACAATCTGATTTAAAAGCATTTGAGGGCTTGATTTTTTCAATGGTTCTCAAAATTGACCATGCAATTTTTAGTCCCAACAGTGGCTCTGTCTGGGGATGCATGTCCCTTGTGGGCATGGCAAGATTTCATATCTCTAGGAGAAGTAGACCACACACTTGACAGAAAAAACCTCTCGAACAGCTTTATTGAAAATAGGAAAAATACTCTACTATGTACACACGATGACCCGGGCCACCGAAAAGTTTTAGAACTCCTTACCTCTATCATAAACCTGATTCTCATTTACATCTCCCTAAGGTAAACTGAAATTCTCATTATCATTTGTTTCACCAATCAGATCATCATACTGAAACAAATAACTTGGCAAAACAAAACAACTTCCTTCATTTTCATAGCGCATATAAAATTCAAAGACCATTTCATCTTCATGCTCACTATGAGAAAAAGCATCAGCATGCTCATGACTACACAAACTAAACTAAGAATCAAAATCCAATGATGATTCATGCATGCTTATCGAAAACACAAAAACTTCAAAATCTACATCATTCACCAAGTTGCAAAGACCAAAAACTTGCAACTCACCTTGTGTCTCCGGCTGCAAAGAGTGTTTGGAATCTGATTGTTGTCTACTTGCAGTTGTATCATTCACTAAATCAAATTCATCCTTTACTGAAACCTCTTCACACTCAAAACATTGATTAGTCACCATACATGAAAATTCATTCTGAAAGTGTTGATCTAAATTATGTTGATCACTATCATTTTCTTCATCAAATTGAATGTTGGAATACACCTTGAACTCATCTTTACAAGACTCATCAGCACATGAAGAAAATCTATAATCTGATTGACAACCTTCATTGTTTTCCTCCTCATCATATGAAAAATCAAAACAATGTTCAGCAAGATCAACATAAAAAGAACCTGAAATAGCATTAACCTTCCCTTCATTAACATAATCAGCATTCAACAAATCATCATGTGCAAAGACATTTGAGGTACTATCATCTACACCTCCAAAGTCTAACAATGATTGTTCAGATTCTACCTCTTTTTCCACATCAAACTTTGGGGAATTGATTTGACTGAATGAGAAAGTATTATGAGAGAACATATGAAGATCCTTAGAGATACTTATGTGCTTTTCAAACTCACAAGCCAACAATTTTGAGATTTCACTGGAGCTCAAGAAGACTTCCTCACAAATCTTCTCCTGGCTGTGATTGTCATCTGGATAACATGAAGAACTTACAACAGCAAGATCCTTAGTGTAACAATATGGAAAATCAACATTATTACAATATTCTTTCTTATCGTGGCAATCACTAGATCTACTGTTGTTACAACTTTCTTCAACTTCATATGTACTGTAACAAAATTTATCTTCTCTTTTATATCCATCTTTTTCATGTTGATTGCTATTACCTGATTCATTAACATTTGAATCCGCCTCTTCACAATCGGAAGACAGATTATCTTGCTCTACGGACTCATTGTATTCATTACTACCTTGGCTTTCAGCACACTCATTATCATTAGGAGATATTTCATGAAATCTATAATCATCATCTTCTATCTCCTCAATGAATTTTTCAATTTGTAAAATTCTTTGTAATCTTATAGGTGCTGGCCAATTGACTGAATCGGGTACTAGAACATCAAAGAAAATATTAGGCAGTGAAGATTCCTCAGGTCTACAATGAAAAGGCATCTTACTGATTATTGATTTAAGCCTTAAATAACATTGTTCGACACTTAGACCTTGAGTACTACCTACCTCAATTCTTATAAGATTTACAATCCTTTTGTAAACCATTGTATTCAACATAGATATGTTATTATTCACGATTTTCAAACTCTCAGAATTCAAGGAACTAATCTCAGATCTAAGATCTGACTCCGTCATAAAAAAACTTTCTACCTCTTGTTTCTAGAGCTGAAAATCACTAAATAGAGGAAACTTCTTTAAACACTTGACTTCCATGAAAAGAAAATATGAAAACCAAAATACCTCCAGTGCTGATACTGAACTTGGATCTGCTGATTTGGCACAGGTGCAAGACTGAAAATCCTTTACACCACTAATCAAACTTTGTAGAGTCACCACCTCTTTGCAAGAGGAATGAAATAACCACTACTATGATCTATTTTTACATTTCAATTATTTATAATAGTAGATTGCAACCAGCACTTAAAAACTTATCAAGAATTTGAAACTCCTTTTCAAGAAACTAACAAAAGCTTCAGATCTGCCTATACAATTGAAAGTCCTCCAAATTTTTGCAATGAAATCAACTAGGAACAAACTGGTACAGAGATTTGAGAGTCGCCACTCACACTTTGTGAGAAATAAAACATAATTTTTCACTTGACAAATCTAAACCAGACTTTCAATGTAGGAAAAACTTGCAGATCATTATTATCTTGAAAAGAATTTACACTTTATAAACAAATTCTTGACTCTGAAACTTTCTCAACAGTATTGGAAAACTAGACTGATTGAAGATAGACCTATGATAGTCATGGAACACAATTTTCATCCAATTTTACAACCTATTGCTGATCATGAATAAAGCTTAACTAGGGAACATGAAACTTCAGCAAAGAAAAGGGACACATCTTGCTATTGATATGATATATCCAATCTGTTTCACATTAGAGGCTCCTGTTCTTTCAACAAAATGGATTGCCATCTTATCTCCCCAGTGGAGTCGCCATTTTGTTGGAGTTTGAAAATGTTACCCATTTCCAATTACCCTGATGAGAACAAAGCACATCTAGGGGTAGCTAACTCCCATTTTCAACATGCCCATTCAGACACGAGGCCAACTATAAGGCTATACTCCTTTTGCACTTCAGGCTCTGCAAAACCTAGGCAGGTGAACCTATAGATTCCTTATATGGTACCAGTTGTTAAAGCATACACTGAATCTATTATGAAGCAGATAAAACCCTTAATATCTCCTAATAACTCATGAAATAACATAAATCTACAGTAGCTAAATGTAGATCTAAGAACCTCATAAACTAAGTGAGGGCATTCTATTATAGCTCTTCAACATGAAAGGGGAAAAGCGTTTGATTTTTTATGTTGATTTCAACAACCCTTAGATATGTAACAGTGAGAAAGTAATGACCCTGTAGCTGATCAGTGCCTAGTCCATTGGGCAAATTCATGGATCACAAACATGCATACGAATATCTGAGACATATGTGTATCTTCAGATATAGATCTATCTATTTAACTTGTAAATAGACATCTATGTTTAGCTTAAAATCTCGTTCTTACCTGATATCCTCCTCAATAAATCTGCAACCCTGTTGATTTCTATGAAGCATTTACACAATTCTTTGAACTATCAGCAACAATGAAACAACATACAGTCTTAGGGGACTGCAACTATGACCTAAACTCTTTGTTCAGAGATCGTAAAACATTGAAATTCAATGAGAATGGAGACAAGATTCAACTGAAACTTAATCATCTGCTGCTCTTTGCATTATTTCCTTGAAAATATACAATCATATGCATGAAATGAAAGACATGAAAACAACCTAACAGATCTGAACTATATGTATTTATCTTCCTACTACTGTTCATACAAGAAGAATATTGCTGAAGAAAAATGGTGTCACAGTCATGGAAACATGTCAAAATACTGGAACCAATGGTCTCACAGTGCAAAAACTGGAATCCCTAATGGTATCACAGCACTGAACTTTTTCTTCCCAGAAACTGGAACCAACTGGTTTCTCAGTGACAAAAACTAGAACCCTTACAAAGTATCAGAGAAAGAAAGATATAGACAAGAAAGAAATCTCGGATTTGTTCTGAAAATGACAAGTGTCCACTTGAAAATCAATCTTCTGGCAACTGAAAAACTTCTTTCTTCCATCCCATCTTGATCTGATTTTGTTTCATCATTTTTTGCAACTGATTTACACAATATCTCTATTGAAATGATGAAACATTGTTGAGTCACCACAATATCTGATTTACACATTGAAAAGCTTGGCAAAATTTTGGTTAAATTGAGTGAATGTGGGAAACGTGAACTCCAACCGCATTCTTACCAAGTTTTACTGATCCCCTAACTGGATTTTCAATTTTTTACCCATTCCATTGAGGAAGCCCCAAAATTCACGTTTCTGGCTATAGCTCAAACTAGGAAGC
This sequence comes from Cupressus sempervirens, assembly GCA_028749045.1. Taxonomy (NCBI): domain Eukaryota; kingdom Viridiplantae; phylum Streptophyta; class Pinopsida; order Cupressales; family Cupressaceae; genus Cupressus; species Cupressus sempervirens. The sequence continues at coordinate 743,413,772 of CM053785.1, forward strand.
ACCTGTGCAAAATTTGACTTCAGAAATGGAAAATTTGGATTCTCATGATTCCAACAGTATATGATAAGGCATATCTAGCCTCTGAGAAACGCCTGAAATCTTCGTTTGAAAAAATAGTCCCCTGCATGTCAGTTTCTTGGCAAAATAATTTTAAAATCATTTTATTTTTCCTAGCCCTTCCAAATTCGAGTCAACTCTAGGTTTGACCAATGCCACATGTCACTTTTTGATTGGTTGTTATCTCCAGGCAGGACCCACGTTGCATTTTGAATCTTGCTGGATTTTCAGAATTTTTCGACGACCTCGCTATGTTGCTAGCCAGATTTTCCAAGATTTTTCGGCAAGCGACATAGCGACCTGCCGAATTTTTGACTTTTTCGGCCGCCTATAAGCTACTGACGTCATCATTTGGGCATGCATTTTCTTTCAAAATTTACTTCATTCCTTCTAGTCGACTAGGACCCACGTGCACCTACCTTGCCTTTTCAAAATGCTTTGTCTTGTTGACACTATATGTTTGAGTACAAAAGCATATAAAGACTAAAAATACTTCCCACCTACTCAATGTGGGATAATGTTCCTCAATGGTTCTTGCTCTTTGTGTTTGCTGTGATTGCTAAATGCATGAGTTTTCTTTTGCTGCATATGTGTGAGTTGTTCCAGCTCCTTTGGCATGAGTTTCTTATTCCAAACGTGAAGCTCCATCCTGCTGGTCGTTTTTGCTATGAATCTACAGAATTTTTAATGTAATGGTCATTTCTTATGCACATGGTCATTTAAAATGAGCTCCCCCCTTCTAAAAAAACATGATACTGTTGCTGGAGGAAGCCATGGGCTTCAAAAACGTGGATACATACTTCCTTGAGCTTTGTTTCAGCAGCAAATTTGTTCATTTTTCTAAAAAACGTGGATGCTTCTTCTTCTGTGGATGTTTTGTGAAAAATCAAACTATTGCAGTCACTGATTATTAATCTCCTATCACAAATGATTATTAAACTGCTGAAAATAAATTCCCAGCTAATATCGAAAAATAACACAACTGCAACTTCACTTAAAATACGGAAAGAAATGCGCAACAGAATCAACACAATATTTTCGGACAAATTGTCCCTAGAAAAACCCCTAAGGGAAAACCAGTTCTACAGATGAGAAATTATATTAAACTTCAGCAAATCAAGAGATACAAAATTCCTTGCCTCTCACTGGCAGAACTCCGACAACCTCCTAATTTCTCCTGCTGATATTCCTCACTGCTATCCCTGCGCTAACACTGCGCCCTTGCTAACACTGCAAGACTGTTTGCTAACACTGCAAACTGCTTCACAAAAGCTTCTTCCTGTGCCCTTGCTAACACTGCAAGACTGTTTGCTAACACTGCAAACTGCTTCACGAAAGCTTCTTCCTTTCTCTCCAAATGCCCCCTAGAGCCCTTTTTTATACTACTCTCGTTGGTAAACCAACGATCGAGATTAAATCAAACCAACGGCTAAGATTAAGACAACTCAACAGCCAATAATAGAATTGGTTGCAAGGTGTCCAAAAGGGAATCTCTAAAATTAGTAAATAATAACCATTTACTAATTTTTGGCAAGTGGAGAAACAGCTGTCCAAACCACCCATAAATACAACCGCTATTCATAGATAAGGACGAACAGCTGTCCAAGCTACCCATAAACAGTGCTGCTATTTCCGGGTCAGAAATAACAGCTGTCCAACTAACAATAATTAACATGTTTGCTGCTGTCCTCTTTGTTTTCTCCAGACATGGAGCACATCTTCTATGTGGAAAACTACCTCTCAGCTGCAACTTTCAAATTGAGACTACAATGTGGGAGAGAGCAACCTTTATGCAATCTTTTCCTTAATTCAATGTGCAAACTCACAACAAAAAGCTTCATTGTGCTTGTGGATTTTAATTGATGTGGAAATTTCTTGATTACTCCTATCTTTTGAATCTGCCGGCAAATCAGCATCATATTGTGATCCTCTAAACCTCTTTAATGAAACACTTTCCAAATTCTCTCTTTCTTGAATCTTCACATGCTCCTTGTATTTTGCTTTTAAAAAACCATTTCCACCATTTACTTTGTCATAAGATTGAATCATATGCATAATGATCATCAATTCATTATTTTAAACTCACTTTTAATCAATTATACAAATTGTGAATTAGTGTCTGGAGGCCTGCTGGTTGTAATTAAAACTTGATCAAATCAAGTTACCAAGCCATGAAAAATCGGCATGAGTGTTCAATCCTGCATACTCTATCACACTGCAAATTTTCAACCCATGATGGATTCCCAGTCAAGAGATTTTAATTTCCGAACATCCATACTTCAATTACTCTGCAGGCAAACAATGTTAAAAAACATAAACTGGGCTCGGGTTCGGCATTATAAACTGGGTTATTGATCACTTGGGGTTTTGAAAACTAGGATATAAGTTCTTTTCCATGAAGAGGATATAATTCCATGTTTTGGGCTCATGAAGAATCACAGGGCACATTTGGCAAATTTCCAAAAATAGGCACTTGGAAATTTTAACTGGCAAATGTGTCAAAAAGTGATTTTTGGCAAATGTACGGACATAAGAAAGTATGCAAATGGATTCATCATGACTTAAGAACTGGCATACTTCAAGGATTTCTAGGACACAACACAATGGTACAATCCATTTAGGCTAGCCAATCACAGGATCAAAATTATAACATGCCGAATAGGGGTACGGATCAATCTGGATACCTTAGCCGTAACAAAACAATGCAAACTGGGTTTTTGATCATGTTAGCAAACTGATCAAATGGATTCGACATGATCTCAAAATTGGAACATATGAAGTGTCTTACCCCTAGAACACAATGCAAAAATAATTTTTTCATTTGGGTCAACTAGGTCAAAGATATGATTGGTCGAACAGGGCTTCCCAGAATTGTGAACAACTAGTTAAATGCACAAAACAGTAAATGACCAACTTTGGGGGGTGCAAAACCTAGTCAAACGGATTTGAAATGACTTGAAAATTGAAACATAGGTTTTGTAATATGCATACCAAACATCTACAAAGTGGTGAGCCATGACACATTCCTGGGTAAAAGATATTCAAATTCAAACTGGGCCTTTAATTGCTATTTGACACTTGGGCAGAATTGCAAATTTTGACACTAGCTCAAAATGGGACTTCGCAGAATGGTTTGAAATGTCAGTTTAACTTCATAGAACACATAGATGCACTAAATGAAAGGTGTTAGAAACATTAAACACCTCTTAGGCCTCAGACTGACAACCAAGTACAATCTCATTTAAAAGCATTTAAGGGCTTGATTTTTTCAATGGTTTTCAAAATTGACCATGCAATTTTTAGTCCCAACAAAAGTAAAGCATCACATGACATAAAATAACATAATAATGTCTAGTCCATTAGACAATGTCTCGATATATTGAGTCACAATGTATCAAAATAAAAATGTATCAGATGTGCTATGATGGATCAAGGCAAGGCCTCACATTTTTTGAGTAAAAGGATTTTGGAGTGTTTTATCTTTCTTTTACTTTGTTTACTTTGTTTACATTAATTTAAGCATGTATTGTTGCTAATAATAGTGCAAAAATAGACTATTGTAGACTAAATTTTTGATTTTGTAGGCTTTGTAATTTTTGTTACTTACTTTTCCTTATTTTCCCTTGTTCCATCCTGACATATTTTCCAAACTTTGTTCAAGTGATTCATTTCTTAACCAAACACAAATAAAAATGGTGAAGCTTTAGCCTTCCTTATTATAAATCAATCACCTTCTCATCTAACTTTGTTAATTCTTGCATAACCAAAATCTGGTCTATAGGGAGCTTGGGAATGGAAATTTTTTGCTTCCCATTCTTTCAAGTAATATTGGTCAAACATTCTAGTTATGTGTCAATTTTTACTCTAATGGTTGGATGCAAAAAAAAAATCTTATCAACAAATAAATGGTGCTAGAACGAGGGTCTATCCAAGGCTTTAGACAATCTCCCTACACCTTATGGTGAGTCTTGGTGTCATTCAGTTTTGTGTAGTATAAAAATAGCAAAAGGAATTTCAAGTTAGTTGACTTAGCTAGATCTCAGTTTTGAACTAGAAGAACCTAACCATTCTCTACATGAATGGCCTTCTAGTGAATACCTCAGCCCCTAGACACTATGTTGACTCAACTCCTTTTCTATGACTCACTTATGGTAGTTGCATTCCTCTATCATCTTTGTAGATTTTTTAGAACTTGGACTACTAGTCTAAAAATAAAAAATTAAATGAAAGAAGAAAGGTAGGGTGTTTGCATCTCAACTTGGTACTATTAAGAGTAAACCTATGTCCCAATTACCAATTAGGACAATGATAATCCCACAAAAACTTGCATTCCTCAAGGTGCATTTGTCACCCCTAGAAACTTTTACAGTAATGCATATTATGTCATCTCATCCTGAGAAACTGAGTCCAAAATTTGAGCATTTCGGCCCTCAAATGATAAAAGAGAACATCCAAGTAGTCAAGGATCCCTTGACTAGAAATAATGTTTAACATGAAGACATGGGTCATTGTTTGTTCCCAGTGACCCTCGGTCACAATGAGTTAAACTGGTACCTTAACCTCCCTACCAATTCCATCAATGGATGGGTCAACATGGAGAGGACCTTCCGCTTGGCCTTTCAATCCCAATTTGACCCAACTCCATGCCATTTTCAGTTTATTATAATCTGAAAAGAATCAAATAGAGCCTATGTTTGCATTCAATAATTAGTTTCAACATGCCCTTAGGCAATTTTCGGATGCCTTCACACCCATAGTGAAACTATCCTTGAGGACTTGTTTGGATTCTATAGACTGATTTGTGTCAATGTTTATAATGTAGACTATACCTCAAGGGGATCATAATACATTGGCCTTGGGAGTCTTTGTTAAAAATTATTGAATTCCCAATGGATGCACGATTAAGTGTGTCATGCCATCCTCACTCTAGAGGAGCCTTTGACTCAAGTAGTTATAATATGATTCCTATGGTAGGACTTTAGGCCTATACAACCTCCCACTATACTTATGTACCATAGGTTTCTCCTTTTTTTGGCTCTTGAATACTCTTATTAGACTCAAAAAAGGTGCCTCGGGTACTTGAAACTACATTTCCTAACCAGCCCCACATGTTGTATCATCATATAAAGTCCATGTCTTTCTCTTAGCTACCCGAAATGGGAAGAACCTCCCTACTCCTATTACTTTGGTGTGTATGCAAGTGTAATCTTTATAACCACCTAATTAGGTTATGTGCCTTATAGCTAACATGGAATCCTTGTGGAGGATTTTTACCAGTAGGGCAAATGATATGAGCCAACTAAAACTAGATAAAATTGCAACAACTAATCAATAGTCTAGTCCCCTATAGAAGTAGAACATATTCTTGGGACAAAGATATTTCTACAACTTTGATCCTCAAGGTGCTAGCAATAACAATCAAAATTAACAGTTGGGTAACTAACAATGGAATAACATGCCAAATTATGAGATTTTTCCCCCAAGAAACCACAACCATCAAGGGAATGAATGACCTAGTCATTCAAACCATCTGGTAGAATTTTAACCTTTAAAAATTTGGTGTCGATAACAGAATATCAAGTTGCACTCAAAGACCACTTGTGCCACCCTAGATAAAGTGATTCAAATGTCTCATTTAAATCTACAAGAATGATCTAATAAAAACATCTCTAGAGCATTAGGTGGAACCCTCTTACTATGTCTTCATTTACGAGAGTCTCATTTACAGACAAGATGATGAAGAGCTCAATCTCCAAGGATTCTTTGATGATTCCATCCCTTAATATGAGGCCAATGCATTTACTAGTTTGTGGTCTCCTTATAACACAAGGATTCAATTCAAAAAAGGATCCTTCATGATGTTGGTTCTACCCAAGAATACATATGTTCTTCCAAACCCTCACACTAATGTAAATCCTCATCCCAAGAGACTAGCACCACAACCTTGCAATTTTTCAATATAACACTATGTGCCCTCCAAAGTGAAGTTTGATATTACAAGGGTAATGAAAAGTACTAACACCACCATGTCCCTAATGGACATGTTATTGAGATTCCCCAAGAAGAAAAAGTCCCTCATACAATAGCTTGACCTCATAGAAGTATGCCCTACCACCATGAAGAGTGTGACTTTCAATGATGCCAATGAAGCTATCTTTAGGGGAGATACTGAGGATCTTCCCTTCTTATTTAGCCTAAAACCCTATGGTAATAATTTGCATAACTATATGGGTAACTCTAGATCTTCTAGTAATGTCATGCATCTTATCAAAATGTAAGAATCTTGGATTGGTCCCTAGGCCACCAAAAATAATGGTAGTTTAGCTTGATAAAACTAGCATCAAGATAGTAGGCAAGGTAAAAGTGTCCAAAATCAACTTGTCCAAGAACCTTGGGGGTCTAGTGTCATTGACATATAAGTGGTAGAAATCCCTAAAACTTATGGGATGTTGCTAATTTAGAATTTTTCAAAGGCCCTCAATGGTTATATTTCTTTGCACTTTTTCCATTTATGGCTTATCTAGAGAGAGGAAGAAAACCAAATCAAAGTCAATAGTGAACCCCATATCAAATAGGCTCGCACTGATTATGATAAGGTGAGTGAAGTCACCTATGCTCAACTTGAACTTGGTCTTTATTAGACCATGGAGACTTTGGCCTTGGATTTCATTCTAGAAGGTACATTCCTTAATGAGGACTTGATCATCTTATAGAGGATTTGAGACCTCACTATGCAATTAAAACATGACATCAACCTTCAAGGTGATTGTGCCCCCTATCTAGTCTCCTATTTTATTTATAGTACAAAATCCATTGTGAAGGGCATTTTGAGTTGGAATGTGAGCCATGTATGAATGTATCCTTTGCTTTCCTCTTTGACCTTATCAAAGGAGAGTGGAAAGAAGGAATTCTCATACTAGACAGCCCTCTAATAATCGTATATAAAGGAATAATCATTTATGGGACCATCATGGTGTCACCTTTATAGGTAAATTTGATCCTCATGTCCCCCACCTTAGAGGACAAGTCAAAATCTCCTCCATATTGACATATCCTACCCTCTACCCTTCTCCTAAAGCCTTTACCCAAAGATGTTAGCCTATTGAACTTGAAATTTGATGGATCTTGGTCCAAATTTAGATCTACTATAGGGGTAGAATCAATTGACCCAAGAGGAATATATGTCCTTTCTTCTTATTAGTTAAAATTTGAATGCACAAATAACATATCCAAGTATGAAGCTTTGGTCTTAGGCCTCTAATTTTTTCTATAAAAAAAAAATCTCCCACCTCTAGGCATTGGGAGATCTAGAGCTCATCCTTAAACAAGTTCAAAGTCAGTATGCATGTCATGATAAGAGGCTAGCAACCTACTACAACTTGGCTTTGGGCTTGATTGAGTACTTTGATATCTTAATCATTAAGGTCATCTCGTGCAGACACAATTATGTCCCAAAAACCCTTGTCATGTCTTCTAGTGCTCTTGAACCAATGGTAGTTCTTGCCTCAAATACATTTTGGTAGAGATGATAGAAACTCCATCAATATCAAATAACATTATACACTTCCAACTCTTTGAGGAAGACCAATATATTCTTTCCTTCTTGGTCAATAGTGCCATATTTCAAGATCATATCTTGGAAGAGGAAAAATGTGATGATACAATATAGGAAAATGATATGGGAGAAATCCTTGATCTTCCTACAAGCACCATTCCAAAGGGAATAATTTCCCTTGATTGTATCTTCGACTTGGACCTCTTGGTCAAAAAGATAGGGAAATATGTAAAATTCAACCTTTGGATAGACATCGAAGAGAAAAATGTATTTATAGGAACCTCCTCCTCTCTCAAGGAAAAGGGGAAGATTATCGCAATCATCCAAGAATAAATTGATGTTATCATATGGAGATATGAAGATTTGAAAACCTATGATACATCATTGATGACACACACTAGACCCATCAAACTAGGTGCTAAGCCATGCAAGAAGAAGAAAAGACTAGTGAATCCCCTGATCAAGCCCTTTATTTTTTAAGAGGTTAAAGCTATTGTAATGAAAGATAATTTTCCCTATCTAAAACACCACATGGGTAGCTAATCTCTTTCTAGTTTTGAAGAAGAGTGGAGAAATTAGATTATGTGCAGTCTTCCAAAACTTGAACAAGGTATTAGAGAAAGATAACTATCATTTTCCTTCACTTGAGGAATTTATGTAGATTGTAAATGGTGCACAAATGATGTCAATTGTAGATGGATATTTAGGTTACAATTAGACAATGGTTGAGTAAAGAGATCATTCTAAGACAAAATTGACCACTAAGTGGGAATGTTTGCCTATAATTAAATGTCCTTTAGATTGATCAATGTCAAGGATACCTTCTAGAAAGTAATGGACACGACCTTAGTGGGATTAGTTAAAAATGAATAATCATCTACATGGATTATTTGATGATCTTTTCTAGGGATAAGCTTGATCACCCTACCCACCTTTCCAAAATTTGTGAGAGATGTTGAAGATTTAGTATCTCCTTGAACCCCAAGAAATGCATATTTGGGGTATTTGAAGGAAAACTATTAGGTCATATCATCTCTAAGAAGGGTATCAATATTGACCTTGAGAGATTGGAGGTTGTGTTAAGCCTATATATTCGTATCAGCAAGAATGAAATGAGATCTTTCTTTGAAAAGATAAACTTTTTCTGATAGTTTATCATAGGATTTATAGATGTGGTGAAACCACTAAATGACATGATGAAAAAGAATAGAAAATTGAATGTATGATAGAGGAAAATCATGCCTTCTTCTAGATAAAGTAGAATATGGTGGAAGGTCTAGCCTTGGGTAGTTGTGGCTATGATCTCTCATTCTACATCTTTTTATTTTCTTCTATGCACTTTTTTATTGTTGTATTAACCCAAAAGGTTGAAGGAGAGGAGATACCTATTGCTTTCATGATCTCCTCCTTCAAGAATGTCGAAGTGTGGTATTCCACGCTTGAGAAAAAAGCATCCACCCTTGTCCAGGAAGTAAATAAATTAAATCACTATATTCTCCAAAGAATGGTATCCACAATTGTGTCAAACCAAGAAGTCAAATCATTTCTCATGTAGAGTGAACTTGATGAGAGATTAGGAAAGTCAATGGTCATCCTTCAAGAATATGACTTAGAGATGCAACCCATGTGAATTTTCTATAGGAATGGATTATCAAAATCCCTAGTCTTGATGGACCTATAGAAAGAATTTTTGACTTACGACATAGAATCTCTAACTCAAGACCCTTGATATGCAGATTTGGTGTACCTATTTCTACATAACACACTAGTAGATTAGAGGTCAAATTTTGACTTAAATTTTTTACCAACCCCTCAAGAGACTTTTTCAATACCTTTTCTTTGGTTTTTAGGCCCGAGTTGGTCAAAATTTTGACCAACTTAGGGTTTCCCAAGTTGGTTTGGTCAAAATTTTAACCAACTCAAGTTCAAATAACAAAATCAAAAACTTTGTTTGTTACTTGTTTTCATCTTTTCATTTCCACATGCTATTGGAGCTATTGGCACTAAGCATTTTTTGTGTGGAAAGTATTCCATATCATTCATCCAAGCTTCCAGTACTAACAATAGCAAGTAATATTTCTCATTCATTCAAGGGTAGGCTAGGGACTTACAACTATAGGAGCTAAATACTCATCTCTCATGTCGACGTAAGGTTTAACAAGGATTGCACATTTTGATATGTTGGTTCATTGTACAGACAATGACGCATCTTAAAACCATTCCAACTTCAACTACTCATCCCCCCAAAGAAGAAAACTGCTAGATATAGAGATAATGTGAGTTTTTTGATAGCATGAACTCTAGCACATTCTTCCTCCTCCAATATTTCTTTTCTTATTTCCCTAGTCTACAAATATTTGGGGCATTTAGGATTCTATTTGAAAAAAATCATCCTTCTCTTGGTTGTGATTTTAGTTCCAAGATTCAGTGCTTTGGACTTCCTCTGGGTGTCTCAGTTGTAAGTTCATCATTCAAGAGGTATGAAATGTTATTGTATTATTAAAATTTGTTTACCTTTATGGGATAGTAGGCAACAAATAAGTGGATTTTCTATACACCTCTTCCATCAAAAGGATCTTAGCATTGATATGATTATGTAATTTCTAGTCAAATATGGTAATGCACAAAAAATTGGATATATATGTGAACACCAATAGAGATGGCCTTTTTGTTAACAAAAAATATCATTTAAACAAATTGAATATAAATGCATAGTCAACCATGTGATCACACATTGAAAAAATCATCAATTAAAATACTCTATATATTTTCTTCTTTTTGTTCTATTTTTGGTAATGATTGTTGGTCATATGTCTATTTGTTTAGAGGAGTAACTTTCTCACATTGAAGGGTATGCTAAAATAAACACTACTATAATGCATAGACTAGTGATCTCCTAAAGAATATTTTCAGCTAAAAAGCTTTTGGCTTTTTATTGTCTACATCTAAGCTCTACCAAACCTATCTTTGTTTGTCCTCTTTCTTCATCATCACTGAAGTGGAAGAAAATGAATTCATTTTTTACAATATATTAAACCTGACTAGCCCCACCCATATAGAGTCAAAAACATTTTCCTAGTTCAAGTTTCTCTATAATTGAAGTTCCAATGTTAAACATTGGATTATTTTCATTAGTGTGTTCCTGCATAACCTCCTCCTTTGCAATGCAATTCTGGTGATAACGAGGAGATTGTAGAGGTGGCATGTACTCACTTTATAGTAGAGTTTCCCATTTTTGTCAAGTTTATAGCATAAATACCATACTTTGACTATTCAACATACCAATTTCCAAAAATGATGGCTTATCCAATTCGACAACTTTAACCTTATTGTTTTCACTTCATTTTTCTACACTTCAATTGTGTTTACTATCCATGGATAACTCATTGACTCTACATTAAGAGACTCCAATTATATACTATTTTTGGTCTTGTATTGACCCATCACCATCTTCTTGTCATCATGAACCTCTTCTAAAACTTCATTCCTCTAATTGCTTGTCAAAATAGTACTTGTTGTCTGCACTTATTTTCCCACCAAAAATTGCTTTATTGATTCAAATTTTTTAAATTACAACACCAAAAACCTTCCTAGGTTGAAGAACATTCAATTTATAGGCCAAACCTCTTGACCATACATATTGACCTCTACTTGTTCAATCAAAACACAACTGTGATTGTTGACCTTCCAAATTTGCAAGAAAAGTTGCATGACAACTTTTTGACAATTTTTGCAACTTTTCAATATTTCTAAGTGACTTCAAATGCCTACCAAAATTGATAAATCATATGAGAATTCTTAAAAACATAAATTGAATATTTTTGGTTGACTGACCTACAACTTGCCCATAGGCCTTATTACAACATGTAAGAAATATGCCCGAAATGCATTCTAGGATGCTTGAGATTGACTTATTGCCATGTGTGAATTTGGACACTTATTAATCATCTAATCTATCCAAAATTTGATGTTTGACCATCTTGTTTAGGACTTTGGGCCCCTTCACCATTGCCCCACTTTGTCTTTTTGTACATCAAACATATAAGAATTCCAATTTTTTGGAAGATTTAACAATTTTTATTTTATTGGAACCTTGTCGAACTCTTTTGCTTCTCCATCTAGCATTTCTACAAATTCTTTCTTTTTGTTTCTGTGATTGGATTTTGGGAGATGATACTTGTAATGAAATCTTTGGTTTCTTCTAACTTTTTTCCTTGCTTCCTTGCCAATTTCCTTAACAAGAAATTTTTAACCACAAATAATTAAATTTTATGTAAGCGGACAACTTTTCATTGATTATAATATGGTTGAATTTGAGCGAGGTGACCAATTTTTTCTTTCAAAACCATATGTGTAGATATAAACATTAAATGCAACATGTCTAATATTTTATTGGATATACACATCAATTAGACCAATTTTTTCTTTCAAAATCATATGTGCAGATATAAACATTAAGTAAAACATGTCTAATATTTTTGTAGATATACATATTAATTACACCAAATTTTTCTTTCAAAACCATATGTGTAGATACAAACATCAAGTACAACATGTCCAATAATTTTGTAGATATATTTTCCTATGAAGCAAGACCATGCCTGGCAACATGAACCTAGAACAAAATAATGAGACAATTTCTAGTTTGTGCTCTCAGTTTCGAAGAAAAGTTAATAAATGTAATTGTCCTTGCAAAAAGTGTAAGGACTTAAAGAATCAAAGAATTCTAATCACAATAGCCCATAGTCATTATAGGCAACATGGTCATGTTGAAGGGGGCCACAATTTTTGTCAATTGATGAATGTGGATTCCCAATTAGAGGAATATGGAGATGTGAATATCTAAGCTGAGGATAACACTCTCATGGAAGAAGATAATAATGTGCTAGAGGACATGATTAAAGAAGATGGTATTGGTGCAACTAATGAAGATACTCACAATGATGGTACTAGCACATCTGATAATGATGATAAAGATGGTCTTGATATAGATATACTTGAGAAGGCACACAAGCCCCTATACGAAGGCTCCCAAAAAACTCTTCTCTCTATTATAATGTTTTTGGTGGACTTGAAGGTTCTAAATGGTTTATCCAATGTAGCAATGTCATATATGCTAATGTAAGCCATTTTTTCATCTTCAATGTTAATATACCATTACTATTCATTATATTAACAATTCATATTTGTTGTCGTAAGTTGATAGGTGAGTTTTTGTTACCACCATCAAAAAATTTTCCTTATTTGTACTGATAATTATCTACCATTATGAATTGAATTAGAATGAAGTATCATACAATACATGCATGTCCCAATCATCACATTCTATATCATAAACAATATCAATTTGCAACAGAATGCCCTAATTTTAATATTAGTAGATATTGGTCAGATCAAATAACAAAGTTCTTTGGTATGTTCTCATTATCCCACATCTTCAGTGATTATTCAAGTGCACTAGCTTGGCATAATTTATGGATTACCATGCACGCAATAGAAGCCCAAATGACATTATGCAAATTTCTATGGATGGTTCTAGATTTAAAGAGATAGAAAAGCCATGGCCACACTTTTAAAAAAAATCTTGTAATCTCAAGTTTTCATTGGCAGTGGATGGTGTCAATCCATTTGGAGATATGAGATCTATTTACTCAATGTGACTTTTTTTTAATTAACAATAACATTTCTCCTTGGATGTCCATTAATGGGGAGGATCTTGAACAAGGTTCTAGCCTCAACTACTAGAACTCACTTTAGGCTTTCTCCTAGCCTCTTAGAGTATTTATCCTATACCCTACTCCAATTGAATCTTCTCTCTATTCTCTTATTACACTAATCCTCACCAATCAACTCAAAACTCTATTTCACCATGGGGTCTCCCTAGTGCTCTCATTGCACCGTTCTTGACAACTGGCTTCCAGGAGTGCATTCTTGGCTATATTGAATTCCAAGGCTTGTATTAGGTCTCATTCAATACTTTTTAGGATCACTAAGTGAATTGGAGTATTGGGTTTCCAATCAATTTGAAGATTGCATAGTTAAGAGGGCTACCAAGACTAATAACAAAATTAGGCCTCCAAAACTGATTTTTGGCTTATATATCCTCAAACCCTTAAGAAGTACTCAAAAAAATTTATGATTTGGATACCCTTTTGGCTCCCCTTGAAGATTTTTCAGGTCTGCAACACCCAGGTCATCCGTACAAGGGATTTCCAAAAATATGTCTATTTACAAGGGTTTCTTGTTTGTATGAACAGGAATATAGAGAGTTCTTCCTTCCACCACTCAAATGGACTCTAAATGACTGAAGTCCTAGAATTAACTTCCTTCACTCACCACTCTTTCCTTCCATGAATTTTTATTGCACCCAACACCCCATTCTATGCCCCTTTCAAACACTTATTTGCTGATTTCATTGCCTAGCCGAGTATGCAAACTCGCCTAGGGCCTCTTGGAAAAAACAAAAAACCTCTGCAAAACAAGACAAAAATACATATTTAAATTGTTTATATAGTCTAGTACTTGATTCCAAAAGGCCATCATGGTTCCACCATTGGAATTCAAGTTATAGAGATTTCTTTGCTGATTGCTGTGTACAGACCAGCGAACTGGCAACTTTAAAAAGATTTTTCAAACTAGTAATGAAACTGATCAAAAAAACTCCTAATCTTTACCAAAGCATCTAAATTCCATACACTATAAAATCACATGAAAACAGCAACCCTATCAATCCATTAAAGGTGTGGATGAAGGGTGAAATCAGAAAACTGTCATCAAAATGCTCAGTTTGCTCTTCATTCCAATGCCAAAATTCGTACAAAATCATATGCCAACCCTCAAACTAACTTGGATTGGTCTTAAATACCTCTTACCCACGTGAATCAACAGATCCCATAGGTTTCCAACTGATTCTTGAAGCCCTTATAAAGTTTTAGCACTTTTTGTCAATGTTGTCAAGCAACTTTGCAAAGTTGCAAAGTTGCCAAGTGCAACTTTTGCACTATTGTGCATTTAATGGCTCCATGACCTCAAACATGGTTAAATGAACCTATTTCCATGTAATTACAACTTTTAACATATTTTCCATGTTTCCCATCCTCCTGGGGTCTTGGTCAGTGTTTGACCATTCTAGGCTCTAACAAGCAATTTAAGCAATTTTGCCAACATAGAAGCAACTTGGAAACTCAAACACAACAAAAACCTATTTACAAACACAACTCACACACTTGGGGCTTTATCCCATAGCCCTTATTCATGTGGTCTAGCAAAGACCACTACAAGCCAAAAACGATTTAGGAAACTTGGCATATTTCCTAGGTGCTCCTGCACCATTCTCCCCCTATGACAAAAAAAAACTTAAGGTGGGTCAGTATTCAAGAGATCTTGACTGATACCTCTCTTTTTGAATTCATGTTCAGCTACCCATGTCGCTTCAGATTCAGGCTGGTTCTTCCATTTTACTAAATGCTCCATATAAATTCCATGCCTAGTCTTCTTCTTTACTCTTGAATCTAGAACGTTTTCAGCTTGAGGCTTGGTTTGGAGAGGAATACTGATTTCTGGAATATTCTTATCTACCTCTATGATGTGTTCCTCTTCCATGACATTAGGACCCTTGTATTTAACCAAATCTTGAATGTTGAAGATGGGAGAGATGGCTAGATTGTTTGGCAACTCAATATTGTAGGCATTTGGGCCATACTTAGCTAGAACCTTACAAGGCCCTATCCTCCTCATTTGAAGCTTGCTTGGAACACCTTTTTGAAGTCTAGCCTTGTTCAAGTGTACCATCACCAAATCTCCTACTTCAAATTGTAAATCTCTCCTCCTTTCATCTACTTTAGTCTTTAACCTTTGAGTAGCCTCTATCAAGGACTTCTTGACCTGCTCATGTACCTCTCTCATGGACTGGGAAAAATCATCTGCATGTCCACTAATCTCTTCTTGATTCTTTAATTCTCATAGCTCACAAACTCCTCTTGGGTGATAACCATAAACAACTTGAAAAGGGCTCTTACCGGTAGTTCTATTTGTGCTATCATTGTAGGCAAACTCAGCTTGTGGTAGGACTTGATCCCACACTTGGCCATACTCCTTTGTTAAACACCTTAGAAGGTTTCCAAGCACCCTATTAATTACCTCAGTTTGACCATCAGTTTGGGGATGGTAAGCTGAACTATGTGCCAAGTTAGTACCTAGCCTTCTCCACAAGGTCTTCCAAAAGTGCCCCATGAATTTAACATCTCTATCTGAAACTATACTGATTGGTAAGCCATGAATCCTTACAACTTCTTTGAAAAATAAGTGAGCAATATAGCTAGCATCATGAGTAGTCTTACAAGGAATAAAGTGACTCATTTTGCTAAATCTGTCCACAACTACAAACACACTATCCAAACCTGATGTTGTTCTTGGTAAGCCCACTATGAAGTCCATGCTGATGCATTCCCATGGCCTATTTGGAATGGGTAAGGGCTGGTACAATCCTGCATTTGTAGAAGTTCCCTTGGCCTTTTGACAAATCATGCATTTTTCAACATACTTCCGGATATCTCTTTGCATCCTAGGCCAATAGTAGAATCTTTCCACCAACTCCAATGTTTTGTTCAAACCAAAGTGTCCACTAAGGCTTCCATTATGCTTCTCTTGGATCAGATTTTCTCTCATTGATCCTCTAGGCACACATAATTAATTTCCCCTAAACAACAACCCATTTTGCAAAGTGTAATCAGCAAACTTGCTATGAAAATGATTGTTAAACTCTACACATACCTTGTAGGCCTCTGAGAAGTCTTCATCATCAGCATATAGGTCTTTGAAACCTTCAACTCCAATACTCTCTAACTATATTTCTTGGATAGTAAGCAGCCTTCTACTTAATGCATCAGCTACTTTATTTATCTGCCCTTTCTTGTGCTTGATGGTGAATGTGTAGGATTGTAGGAACTCCATCCATTTGATGTGTCTTAGGCTCAACTTCTATTGAGTGTTGATGTAACTCAATGCTTGGTTATTAGTGTATACAACAAACTCTTTAGGTAAAAGATAGTGCCTCCACTTCCTAAGTGCTTGCACCAATGCATACAATTCTAAGTCATAGGATGAGTACCTAGATTTGGATTCATTTAGCCTTTCACTAAAGAATGCTATTGGCCTTCCTTCTTGGCTTAATACAGCCCCAACAGCAATATTACTTGCATTACATTCTACAATAAACAACTTGTCAAAACTAGGTAAAACCAAAATGGGTTTAGTAGCTACCTCTTTCTTCAACTTTTCAAACCCTTCATTGGCTTCTTTGGTCCACAAGAACTTAGTTTTTAGTCCTCCCTTGATGGTGTCTAATACTGGTGCATATATCTCACGAAAACCCCTTATAAACTTCCTGTAGAATTGTGCCAAACCATGGAAACTTCTTACTGCAGCCCCTGTTTTAGGTGTAGGCCAGTTTAGAATGGTTTCTATTTTACTTTCATCCATCTTCAAGTTACCTTGTGAAACTACAAAACCAAGGTAAACCAACTCTTGTTTCAAGAACTCACTTTTCTCAAGATTAATGGTCAATTTTTCTTCTTGTAACTTCTTTAAAACAATTGCCAAATGCTTCATGTGTTCTTCTTTAGTCTTGGTGAAAATGAGAATATCATCAAGATAAACCACTACAAAAATGCCTATGTAGTTCTTCAACACTTCATTCATTAGCCTCATGAATGTACTAGGTGCATTAGAGAGGCCAAATGGCATTACTAGCCATTCATAAAGTCCTTCCGTAGTTTTGAAGGCTGTTTTCCATTCATCACCCTCCTTCATTCTGATTTGATGGTAGCCACTCTTGAGATCTATCTTGGAGAAATACTTAGCACCCCCCAAACAATCCATTAGATCTTCTATTCTAGGAATAGGAAACCTATATCTAATTGTTATCCTATTTATGGCTCTAGAATCAGTGCACATTCTCCACTTACCTCCTTTCTTTGGTGCCAAAACAACCGGTACAGCACATGGGCTAATACTCTTCCGAATGAGACCTTGGTCAAGTAGCTCTTGTACTTGTCTTGCAATTTCTTTATTCTGATTTGGAGTCATCTTGTAAGCAGCCTTGTTGGGCAATGAGGATCCAGGAACAAAGTCTATTTGATGACTAATAGATCTTTTTGGAGGGAGTGTGGCAAGTTCTCCATCACTTATGATGTCTTTGAACTGATCCAATAGTTCTTTTACCTCTCTTGGCAATGGTGTTTGTTTGACAGCATCTTTCTCCTTTGGTTTCACAACTATGGCAAACCCAACTTCATTGTTCTCCTTGAAATCATGTAAGAATTCTTTTCCACTCATGAGTAGAACATGTTGATCTGTTGCTGCATCTATGCCTTCCTCAACAAGTGATTGGATTTTGTATGTCACTCCTCCTTTCTTGAATGTATACAAGTTCTTCTTCCCATGATAGACAGCATCCCTATCATATTGCCATGGTCTACCCAAGAGTAGATGACAAGAATCCATGGGCAACACATCACAAAGAATTTTGTCTTGATATCCTCCAATTGAAAAATCCACCCAAACTTGTTCATTTACCAACACATTCTGCCCTTTATTCAGCCATGTGACTCTATATGGATGATCATGAGGAATCTTTGTTAGCTTGAGCTTTTGGACAGCCTCTTCAGAGATGATATTATCAGTTGATCCTGAGTCAACAATAACTTTGCAAACCTTACCAAGTATCTTGCATTTTATTCTAAAAAGTGCCCTTCTTTGTTTAGGCTCTTCTTTGCTAGGCTCCTTGATCAAAACTCTTCTAAACATCAGATTTTCTCCCTTCTTAGAATCAAGATTCACTTCTGAAGTTATATTGTTGTTGCATTCTTCTTGAACATATGTTATCTTCTTATCCCCTTGGGAAGATGATGCCTTCTTAGGACATCTATAGGTTGGATGACCAAGTTGTCCACAATGGTAACATTTCATGTTTGCAAAATGTGAACCCCTGCTGAAATTGTTTGATCTGCCTCTAGCTCCACCACCAAATCCTCTTACTCTAGTGAAATTACCTCTTCCACTTGTTTCCCCACTTTGCTCAATCAACTTGGAGTCTCCTGTGGCCTTGGGTTCATTGCTTCTTCCCCCATAACCACCTCTATGTCCTCTAGAGTCTCTCCCTCTTCCTCTACCCCTAGAGTTAGAGTCTTGTTTCCTTCTATTCTTATCTTCCACTTTGAGTGCCAATTGAAAACACTTATGAACAGTAGTAGGAGTCCAAAGGCTGATCTCCTCTTGAATACTCCATTTCAAACCACCTAAATATCTAGCCACCTTGATGCTCTCCTCCTCTTGGACCTTGGATCTCAAGCAAAGTTTTTGAAACTCTTCAGTATAGGAGGCCACATCCAAATCTTTTTGCTTCAAGCTTTGTCTCTTCTTGTGTAGCTGGATTTCATAGTCTTCAGGCAAATAGTTATCTCTAATTTTTGCCACCATAGCTTTCCAATTAGAGATAGGTTTCTTGCCTTCTCTTTCCCTCTCTTCTTGAATGAACTTCCACCATGTTAGGGCTGGTCCGCTTAATCTTGCTTTGGCAACCTTCACCTTTTGTGCCTCTGATACGCCTTCACATTCAAAATGGTTCTCCATCCCTTCAATCCATTCCATGACCAACTCTGAATTCATCTTACCAGTAAATAGGGGTATCCCCTCAAGAGATTTGCCACCCAATGCCTTGATGGCTTTAAGGAAAGGTTCCTCTTGTAATGGAGGATCAGGTTCAGGTACGTAGTCCTCTTCATTCTCTTCCTTTCCCTTTTCTTCATTAATTTCCAACTTCTCTTTCATTTTTCCAGTTGTCTCTACCACTTCATCAAGCTTATCTTTCATAGCTTCTAAGGCTTCCTCAAGGAGCCTATTTTTCTCCCTTTGTTTTTTCACTTCCTTTGCCAACTCAGCATTTGTTACCATGGTGGTTTCTCCCACTGACTCACTTCCAAAATAAGACATACACAATGTCTTGTCCCAAACCTTTCAAGGCTCTGATACCAATTTGATGGGGAGGATCTTGAACAAGGTTCTAGCCTCAACTACTAGAACTCACTTTAGGATTTCTCCTATCCTCTTAGGGTATTTATCCTATACCCTACTCCAAGGGAATCTTCTCTCTATTCCCTTATTACACTAATCCTCACCAATCAACTCAAAACTCTATTTCACCATGGGGTCTCCCTAGTGCTTTCATTGCACCGTTCTTGACAACTGGCTTCCAGGAGTGCATTCTTGGCTATATTGAATTCCAAGGCTTGTATTAGGTCTCATTCAATACTTTTTAGGATCACTAAGTGAATTGGAGTATTGGGTTTCCAATCGATTTGAAGATTGCATAGTTAAGAGGGCTACCAAGACTAATAACAAAATTAGGCCTCCAAAACTGATTTTTGGCTTATATCTCCTCAAACCCTTAAGAAGTACTCAAAAAAATTTATGATTTGGATACTCTTTTGGCTCCCCTTGAATATTTTTCAGGTCTGCAACACCCAGGTCATCCGTACAAGGGATTTCCAAAAATATGTCTATTTACAAGGGTTTCTTGTTTGTATGAACAGGAATATAGAGAGTTCTTCCTTCCACCACTCAAATGGACTCTAAATGACTGAAGTCCTGGAATTAACTTCCTTCACTCACCACTCTTTCCTTCCATGAATTTGTATTGCACCCAACACCCCATTCTATGCCCCTTTCAAACACTTATTTGCTGATTTCATTGCCTAGCCGAGTATGCAAACTCGCCTAGGGCCTCTTGGAAAAAACAACAAACCTCTGCAAAACAAGACAAAAATACATATTTACATTTTTTATACAGTCTAGTACTTGATTCCAAAAGGCCATCATGGTTCCACCATTGGAATTCAAGTTATAGAGATTTCTTTGCTGATTGCTGTGTACAGACCAGCGAACTGGCAACTTTAAAAAGATTTTTCAAACTAGTAATGAAACTGATCAAAAAAACTCCTAATCTTTACCAAAGAATCTACATTCCATACACTATAAAATCACATGAAAACAGCAACCCTATCAATCCATTAAAGGTATGGATGAAGGGTGAAATCAGAAAACTATCATCAAAATGCTCAGTTTGCTCTTCATTCCAATGCCAAAATTCGTACAAAAGCATATGCCAACCCTCAAACTAACTTGGATTGGTCTTAAATACCTCTTACCCACGTGAATCAACAGATCCCATAGGTTTCCAACTAATTCTTGAAGCCCTTATAATGTTTTAGCACTTTTTGTCAATGTTGTCAAGCAACTTTGCAAAGTTGCAAAGTTGCCAAGTGCAACTTTTGCACTATTGTGCATTTAATGGCTCCATGACCTCAAACATGGTTAAATGAACCTATTTCCATGTAATTACAAATTTTAACATATTTTCCATGTTTTCCATCCTCCTGGGGTCTTGGTCAGTGTTTGACCATTCTAGGCTCTAACAAGCAATTTAAGCAATTTTGCCAACATAGAAGCAACTTGGAAACTCAAACACAACAAAAACCTATTTACAAACACAACTCACACACTTGGGGCTTTATCCCATAGCCCTTATTCATGTGGTCTATCCAAGACCACTACAAGCCAAAAACAATTTAGGAAACTTGGCATATTTCCTAGGTGCTCCTACACCATCCATAAACAGAGAGAACATAATGTTGTCAATGATTGTACCAATTTATTTTTCATTATTAGTTATCTAAATTAATTTATAAAGAGTGCATCAAAATGGTCATAATAATTATGTAATATTTTTTGTTCATTCAATTATTAGGTAAGTACCAAGTTAAAGATATGAACATATATATTGAGCCCCTTATTGATAAATTGTTGAAGTTATGAAGTGAGGTCATTATGTATGACATCTCTAGACCAATAGGATAAAGACAATTTATATTCCATGCAGTGTTTGTATGGACAATACATGATGCCCCTGGGCTAACTAATTTTTGTGTTATGTTATATTGTTAAGGTCGCATAATTTTGGTATGTTATAGTGCTTAAAAATTATTATTTAATGCTCAAGTTGTGCATGATAATTGTACATGATCTTTTAGATCTTCAAACAAAAGGAAAATTTGCATGTCCAATTTGTGGACCAAAATCCCTTCATTCAAGAAGTTTAGGAAAGTAGGTGTTCAATGAATTTAGGCACTTTCTCCATAATAATCATAAGTATTAATTTTTTTTGAAATATCATTTTAATGAGAAAGAAGAGACAACATCAAGGTAATGAATAATGGCACTTCATCCATGAAATTTGGAATATGATCGACCAAATCATCAAGGTGTAACGCCCCGCCAAGGGATCCAAAAGAATTAACCTAAAGTTTCACTAAGTTTGCTAAACATTTTTTTTTTTTTTTTAAAGTAAGAAAGTATGACATACACATCAAACAAATAGTAGCGGAAGCAATAACATGTAATCATCGACAAACATACATTGCAAGTTACATTTCTTAAAGATCCCAAGACGTTGAGTCACGTTTAAATTTAATTAATTCTAAGTCTAACAACTAACACATATATATAAAAGAATAATCAGAAACTCCAATGTCCATAATATACATTTGTTCCGAATGCTCCTTGGCAAATTAATTCGGAATGCTCATTCATCCACTGTACATGTCACAGGGTATGAAAGGCTTAAAAGAATATACATATGTAAAGATCAAGATACAACATCCTCAAATCCATGATACCAAGTACAGTAAAAATATATAAAATTATTCACCATACATGATACATCCATACATCCATAATGATAAAACATCTATCATAAAATCTAACCATCCATCATACTAATCCAAGAACATAGTGAAGGTAAATGCCAATCACGAAAAATTCAGCCACGGTGATCATGGAACGGATCTCAATGGTAAGAGTAAAAGCACTACCACCCGACCGCGTGGAACCTAAATGGTCCACTCCCACCGCGCTGAGGAGATAGTCTCAAGTCCCAAATAGGATAACAAAACCTATAATCATAAATACTCTCTAAGTCCAGGAAATCCTATAAGTATGCTAACTCAAGGGTTCCTAAAAAGATCAACATCTAAATCCCAGAGGTACCACAAGACACGTAGGAAACCTAATATGCAAGCGGGAAAGTGTCATCGCAAAAGTCATGTAGAAGTTACCCGAGCAATCCCTTAGGAATCCCGGGTCCCTATTGATCCTGCGGCCACTAGTATCCTCTCATACTGACGAGGCATACTATGGAATGCAAGGTCGTAACCAAGCGTCCTCTCTACCCCATCCTAGTCTGTACTAGCACTCATGGCATGGGAGAGAACATACAATTATCTTGTTAGGTTCATTTTCTCTCATTTAGTGTAAATGTTTTCACTTATTAAAAATGACTTACAATGGGTTTCTCAAGGCAGCCTCTTAGGGCTCCGACCCCCATTGCAAGCCACTTCCCAACTCTACACATAGATAACCTACCCTAGCTCCTGAACTCGTAAATCAAAGAATCATAATAAAACCATCTCAGTCCTATACGAGCAACTGAAAATATTATAAAAAGATAATCCACAAAATATATCAGTTCTTCATGAGCAACAGATAACATCAAATAGTAATCATGTAATCACGACAGTTCTCTATCAGCAACTGAAGGCATCAATGATAAGTCACAAAATCCAATGGTTCTCTAATGAGCAACCAGAAAGTAATACAAGTATAACTGATCGAGACTCAGAAATGGTTATCAAATATAACTGATCGAGACTCAAAAATGGTTAAGTTAGGTATTCTCAAATACATACACCTCAGCTTCACACAAGGAAACTGGAAAGCAATCACAAACAGTAAACACAATCATGCCATAGAGCACTTCATCACATTACCATGGTCAGGTTAAGAAAGATCGAGACCAAATCATCATGACATCACATTCACAACCTCGAGCCTCTGGTAACAACCTGAACTGGTCAACGCTAAACCAACCCCAAAACATTCAAAGTACAAGACACACATCAAAGTCTCAGAGATTGGATCTGAAAGTATATTATTTAAGTTAAGGTAAGGTTTATGTTTTAGTTTAATGTCGAATTCAAGTAACAAAGTTTTCACAACTACCCTTTTTCGAAAAACCCATTTCTATAATAACTTTCGTTAAATCAATAACCAAATTTATAATTTAGTCAAATAAAATTCATTATTAATTAACTTAATTAAACTAATTTTAATTAAATTAATCAATATTCATTAGATCTAATTACTTATTTTAATCCAACTAATAATTGTTAATTTATTAATATTTAAGCAAAATTATTAATAAATTAAAATTTACAACTATATCTATGCAATTAATATTTATTTATTAAATATTTAAAAAGTTTAATCTATTATAAAAATTGAATATATATATATATAATTTTATTATTTAAAATTTGTAAATAATAAAATTTGTTTTTAATAATTTAAAAAAAAATTATAAAAAAAATAAAAAACGAAATCGTACTACGTTTATAGCCCGTCGGCTTTGGCCGCAGGCCTGCGGTCGCAGGGCCTGCGGCGGCAGGTACTCTGTACCTGCCGTCGCAGTACCTGCGACGCAGGTACTGTCGGCCTGCCGACAGTGGCGGGCGGGTACGGGGTGATTCCCTCCCCCCCCACTATATATTATTATATATATATATTTTTTTTATATAAATTTTTTTTTATATTTTATTTTATTTTATTTTAATACAAATAAAATAAGTTTTATTTTAAAAATTAATTTTTTTTAATTTTTAATAAAAACAATTTCTTCCAAAGGGTAAATATGTAATATAAAAATATATATATTTATATATATATTTATTATTTTTTTATGTATTTATCTAGAACTTTTCAATTTCATTAAAACAAAACCCTTATTAAATTAGATCTTAATTTTTAAATCAAGAAAACAATGGTTCTAATTAATTCATCCAGTCTCCACGGATACAAAAGCTATTGACGAATAATTAATAAATTCATAATATTGAAAGCTTAAAACTTTCATCACAGAGAATTCAGATCTACAAACCCCAGACACGAAGAAGGCAGGAAGGGATAATTGCATATTTAATGGATAAAAAACACAAGACCCTACTTGATCCTGATGCTATTATGCAATCTCCAGGAACTGTATGCGAATTCGCTCCTCTCAATAACCTTCCCCTTCAAGACTTTCTTCGTATCAGCCTTCTGAAATTTGCTTCCAAAAATTGTCTTTCCCCAAAAATTCCCGTCCAGATTCCTCTCCCTCAAAAATGAACCCCCAAAGTTGTGATAAGCAAATTCTCCTCAATTCGGGGCACTAATTGTGCGTTTACCCGAGAAGACTCTTTGCACAACTCAGTTAACTCCAATTTAACTTTTATTATCTTTTCTAATTCTTTTGCATTCAACTTTCATGCACATTAAGTTGAATGATTAAATAACTTTATTTAAAATTTCACTTGACTTCAATTCTTAATTAATTTATTACTTTAAATCTTATGTGCACTTTTAAGAAATTAAAATAACATTATTAATTTTTATAATTTAATCTTTTAATTTAATTCTTATATTTAACTCATGTTTAGATCATGCGATCTAGAATTCTTAATAAATTAATATCTTTCAACTTTTTAATTTATTTTAGAATTTAATTGATAACATATTTAATTAATTTAAATAACAATAGAATTTAGCATTTATTTAAAATGAACTCCAAATATATTATTATTAAATTAAATCAATATTATCCTGTTCTAAATATATCTTGAACTTTAATTTCCAACTTTAATTCTTTTATTTAATTAATTAATTAATTAATTAAATATAAAGATATCATAATAACTCCTTATTAAATTAAATCATTAATTAGTCTTTTTAATTAGACTTAATTAATAGAAAAATACACCAAGGACTCATAAAGCAACATACGAAAACCCATCATAGAAAAATACATACCAAATCAAACAAAAGGGTTAAAATCACCAAATTACATCATTTGATGCATTCGGAGGGTACTTAACTCAGATACTTGTCCTAATTATCAATTAGGACAATTGGCTAAAGGGTTTAGGATTTGGACTTAAGAGTTTATCTCCCCTCTCTTACCATTGAGACAGTGCGATAGGGTACGCTCATCCTGACAATTCAGGGAAGTCGATACCCGGTACCTGCAACCTGAATAAAATCCACGCATGTACAAACACAATATTCTAAGCTAAACAGGCAATGGCAGGAAGTGGTGCATCGTGTAGATCCCGACTAGCAGGTGACTACGACTCCCTTCCTTAACCATATCAGAAACACCATACATAAATAAAACAGCACGCACACCATACACATGCAGTATGGGGTAAGTATCCATAAGAAACACATGGAATAATGAACCATCTAACTAATCATCATCGATAACTGAAACCATTGAATAATCATCATACATGCACGAAATATAGAGTACCAAGTAATCTCATCATATAATAAACTGAGTGTAAACATCCTCTGATAATCTCTAAAATAATGATACTACTCATCAAACATAAATTGGCCTAAAAGAGTTTGGCAATCATATCATAAATGTAGCTCGAAAAATGTAAACTAGGGGCAGGCACTACACAAGGTAATGTTCAGTTTGTGGTACAAAGTTAGAAATTTATATTTTGATATTTTCTTTTATTTAGTAATGATGTAATTGATGCTCATGAAGGCAATCAAGGCATCAATGTCCAACTTCCTAAAGGAATAAAAATCTATCCTACTCAATTTAGTAGATTATTGTACTATAGGGATCTCCCAAACATGTATTTGTTTGATGCTATGCATATTAGAAAGAATGTAATAGAGACACTATGAGAAATATTGGATGGAAGGTGTGATAGAGAAAGAATTTTCCAAATTTGTAACAATATTCATGAATCCAATTACTAAAAGATTTCATTGAATCAAATAGTAATGGATGTTGGATACAATTATCTAATTATGTATTCTTTTTGATGTTACACAAATGTCATATCAGTCAACAGATAGTACCTACCAAGGTCAGTTGTTCAGCAAAGCAAATTTTAGAGTCTATCAAGCATTCTTGGAATTACTCTATGAACATAGTGTCTACTGAGCTCACTCGAGCATCAAAGGATTTTGTGGTAGAAGTCAGTGTTAATCGATCTTACAAGGTTAACAAAGGAAAGTCAGTTCTTACCGAGTTCACTCAATCTCCAAAGGATTTTGCAATATTCATAGTGTTAACAGAGCTTCAGTTGGTTAACACTAGAAATCAAATCTGAAGCAATGTTTACCAAGTAGGGTCGGCCAATGAACAATTTCATTATTTTGGAAAATAAAGTTTAATTATTTCATGTAATGATTATAGCTGACCAATGTAATGATTATTGATAATTGTAAGTTGTAAATGAGTCAACTTGATAATTTGTAAGGTATAAATAAAAGGTCAAGTTGAGAATTCTAAAGCATAATGAGCGAGCATGCAAGTGTATTGATTGTGTGGAGAAGGAAGAGTGAGAAAACTTTGAAGGAGAATTAGATATCCTTGAGGAGTAGCAAAGATTTATTCAATCAGAGAGGATCTAGTGAAGCAGAACAAAGATTTGTATCAGCAATTTAGTTGCATCTCATTCAAGTCTATTCATTGTTACTTTCTCACCATTGTAGCATTGATTTCTAAATCTCTTAATAGAGTTGGTTTAATAGTCATTTGTAAATCCTCTAACAAGGTGATAGTTCTATTGAATTATTCTAAAGACCTCTAGCAAGGCCACTCCTAATAGGGTGATTAAATCCTTTAACAAGGTCACACCTAATAGTTTGTTTTGTAACCTTTAACCAGGTTGGCTCCTAATATGGCTCACTTTAGATGAGTAAAAATCAATAGCTAGTTACTTGGTGATTTTTCTCATATTGGGTTTCCACATTAAATCTAGTGTCTCATGTGTTCATGTTATTTCTTTTATGGTTGCACATTAATCACTGTGAATGCTTAAAGCTTAGTAATAAGTCAACATACATTGCATCTACCGAGTTATAGCATTTTTTTGTATTTTTACCAAGTGACAGTAGTGGCTAGTTTTATTAGACATCTAAGGAATCTGTGGATTTTTTTTTGTGGTAAATGATTCACCCCTCCTCTCAATTAATCTATCTAT
The DNA here is from genome assembly GCA_028749045.1 of Cupressus sempervirens. Classification (NCBI taxonomy): domain Eukaryota; kingdom Viridiplantae; phylum Streptophyta; class Pinopsida; order Cupressales; family Cupressaceae; genus Cupressus; species Cupressus sempervirens. Next base: position 743,441,540 of record CM053785.1, read on the forward strand.
ATTTCCAAAAATTGGTATCAGAGCTTTTGGTGGTTGCAAGAAGGATTTCAAGAATCTAAGCTAAAGATCAAGATGTCTTACAAGAGGGAAATTCCAAGGCTTAACAGGGATAACTTTTTAGCATGGCAAGGTCTCAGGAGACTCCATCTGGCTTCTAGTGGAAGCTGAGTAAATGAAATACAATGGGAGCAAAGTCATGGTGAAACCTTCAAGTGTCGAGTTAATAGTTGTATGCATGAAGCATTTAATGCTAGGTTTTGACAAGTATAAGGTCAAATTTTGATCATTTTCATGTCATTCAAATGCAGAGAAAAGACAAGAAAAGAGTAGGAGCAATCAAACAGCAACCTTGAAGCCATTTGCATCAATCTCAATAGTGATTCAGCATATATTTTGATGATCTAAGGTATTTATCAAGTGTTGAGCTACACAATATAAAAATTTTAATACAATTAAAACCCTAGTTTGGTATAATGGCTTCTAGTTCAAGAAACCCCAAAGGAAAGGAAGGTCATGAGGTCCAGCTAGTTAGTAATGAGGTCAAACAACCTAATTTTTGGCCAATCCCAGAAATTACCTACAAAAATGACTCTATCGATACATTATCCATTATTCCACCAAAGGTTGTCATGGTGCAAGAAGTGAGAAAGTGTTATAACTACAAGAGAGAACTAGTAGGTGATCTTGAGATACTCCAAGCCTATGATAAACTTTGTCAAAACAAAATTCTAAAGGATGAATTCCAAATAGTTGAGAAAAAGGGTTTGACCAATGCCCTAGTTTATCCTATTGGTTTCAAAACTGAATGGATATAGATTTTCCTTAGCAAAATTCATAATGGATGTTTTTGGTTGGAAACTAGACTAATAAAGATTACAAAATGGATAGTGCATAGGATTATGAGTTTCCCAACCCTAGATCAGTGTAAGATCCTGTGTAGTGATTTTAAAAAGATCATTGAAAGGAATACATGAGTCAAATGGAATAAGAGGGGTATGACTATTGACACTGTAACTGATCCTCTTCTAGATTTTTTTATGAGAGTGATTTCTCATAAATTCTACCAATCTAGTAGATTGAACAGTGTGCCATGTGTAGCTTTGGATGTAGTCTATAAGCTTGTAAAGAAATATCACACATATGATCTGTCAGAACTAATGTTGTAGCAAATAAATGAAAACCTAGGGGTAATAAAGAGATCAAAAGGTGCTCAATGAAAATTTGGTTCAGTTATTGTGTATATTCTTTTATGTCATGGAAGAGTTTCCTTCTATTGGAAAGGTGAATTGGAAGCCTAACAAAACTACAATTACACAAATCAATGAGTTCATTGATTAGATGGGTGAAAATTTTGAGGCCCAAATGATAAGCTATTTTGAGGATTTTAAGAAATCCATGAAGTAAAGGGTGAAAATACCAGTTTCCCTAGTGGAAAAACACATCAATGACATATGTTTTTTGGTTGACATTCATTATACCTACATCCATGCAGCAATACTAAGAGTAATATGGCTAAGGCCATTGGGATATGAGCTTGATATAGATGAAGCCTCAGTAGCAATCACAGTATTGCTTGCAAAAGAGATAGATAAGGAGGCTCCTCATTTTGGTACATATGATGTTGTCAAATCAAAAGTTGAAATTGAATTAAAGATAGCCTCTATTATTAAGAGGAAAGATAAATTAGTAAAGAAGATAAAGAAGAAATTTAGAGAAAATATTGAAGGAGAAGCAAGTGGTGAAGATGAAGAAGAAGACGTAGAAGGAGAAAGTGAAGAAGACGAAGAGCAAGGGCAAGGCCCAATGGAGCTGATGCAAGGCTTGGGAGAAGGCAAGGAGGAAGGTTCTGAGGAAGAAGAAGCCAAGGAAGCACCTACTCTAGCCTAGCAAAATAAAAGAAAGGCTAAAACTCAGCCTCCAACTCAGCCTAAGCCCAAGGTCACTAAACCTACACAAGCCAAGCCAGCACCAACAACAAGACCTACTACAAGGGCATCCACACAAAAGCCCAAAGAGGCAACAAAAGAGAAGAAGAAGGCCATTGAACAGCCTAAAGAAGTTCCAAAGAAGAGAAGAAAATGTATGGCACAGCCTAACACAAATGATGAGGAAAGAACAGAGTCAGAGGATATAAGCCAATTCAAAGTGGTAAGTCATCCTCCCAAATATTCCTTAAACAAAATTTGTCAAAATGTTAAGAATTTAGACTTGAATGACTTGAAAAATATTGATTTCAACAAGTTAAGTAGAGAAGAACAAAATAGAATAGAGGAATCAGTATATGCCATGATGGCTGAATTTAAGAATACACTTCTAGAGCTAGACAATACCATGCCTAGAGAGCTATATGAGATAATTGAGAATAAATGGCATTATTGTTTGAAAATGGAAATGGAGATCAGAGAATCTATCTTAGCTCAAGTGAAGCCTGACCTAACAAGAGGTCAAATAAAAAAGGCTAATAAGAAACATAGCAGCAAATTTGCACCTAAGTAAAGAGCCTTCAGCATCCTACAAAACAAGATTGAGAATGTAGTGAATAAATCCCACAATTGTGGAAAATAATTTATAAGATAACTAATGACAAGGAAGAGGAAGCAAATAAGGCAGAGGCTAGTACCAAGGAAAAGAAAATAGAAGAGAAGAAAGGAATGGAAGAGAAGAAAGAGGAAGAGAAAGAGGAGGCAACAACAAAAGAAGATGAAGAACAAGATAAGAAAGATAAGGAAGATAAAGAAAAAAGTGAGGAGGAAGTGACACAAAAGTAAGAAGATATGACAACAATTGAACAGTAGCAAGAAGAGGAACAGAGTGTGCAAGACACACAAATGCCACCTCCTAGCCCCCCTCATGTCACCATCACACCTACAGACACAGTAATTATTAAGGATGTTCCTGACATTTTAGCTCAAAACATCAATCCCCTAACTGTAGAGGATCTCCCTAAGATCCTTCACCAATGCACTCTTCAGGCACACTTATGTACAAGCCTAGTATTGGTGAGTGTAGATGAGCTACAGAAGGTAGTAGCAGAGCCAAAAAGAGATAAGGTGAAACCAAAAGAACCACCTTTCACCTATACAACTACTAAAATTTTAATGCTTCCACCACCTACAGCAATAGGTGATACTTTACAGAAACCAAGCACAGAAGAAGGGAAGTATAATGATAGGAAGGATATGTCAAAGGAAAAGGAGTACGACACTATTCAAACATTGGTAGAACTACCAAAGATAGGCACTCCTATAAAGACCCTTTAGAGGCTGAGCACTAAAGCCATACCTTTGCAAATCTCAACACCAATCTCAAGCTCAACTAGAGTGTCCAGGGTACTTCACTATGGAGACCCTGAATTAGATGAAGATATTGTCATACTTGCTTATGACTCCAAGACCATCACCATGGATTAGATCACTAAGATGCAAGATGCATTAAATAGAAGGAAGAGGCAGGAAATACTCAGAAAAGAGTATAAACACAAGGAAGCACTACATGAGATTAAGGACATCTTTACGGATGCCTTTAGCTTGTAGTCACCAGATGAAGCAAAGCCCATAATAGAACAACTATCTAATATAGTTGACTAGGTGACTAGTGAAGACCAAGATACAAACATTAAACTTATAGAATGGTCTGAGAGAAAATTTCAAGGGAAGGTAAATGAGAAAATATCAAGTGGTATAACACTTGAATAGGTAGAATTGGCCAAGAAAATTGACAAGGTCAAAGTTGTACTTGAGAACATTTTCTCATTGGACAGAAAGCTGTGTGATTTTTCCAACTTCACACAAGAGACAAATCAAAGGATATTGAGCTTGGAGAGAATTTTGAAGATTTCTAGCATGCAACTACCAAGAGATCTAGCTCAAAGTGAGAAGCATTTTTTCCAATCGCTTCACACACAAAGAGAGTTAGCTACATTAGCAAGTGAAGAGCCCAATATAAAGGACAAATTAATGCAGATTCAATCCTCCATAACCCCACATTTGGAGGTCCTCCACAAGGAACAAGTCTATGTGATGCATGATGCTACTCTTCTACCACTAACAAAGGTATGCTCTAATACCACTGACGTAGGGCCACACCACCCGTACCAACTCACAACCAAAAATGCAACAATATGGAGATAGAGAGATGACAAAAATGCTTCATAAAGCATCCATTAATACTTGAAATCCATTAGAAAAGATTACATTTGAAGAGCTTACAATGCAAGAACTTCTATTTCTTGAACTTCCTTACAAGAGATTGCATACAAAGAGCTTCTACTTGAAGAGCTTCTATTTCTCCAACTTCCATTAGAAGAGCTTCCATTTCTTGAACTTGATTACAAATGATAATAAGCCTTGCTTAAATAGGCACTTCTAACCCAAGACATTACAAACACAACCAATGTGGGATAAAAGGTAAATACAACTACCTTTAAATAAATATTAAATTCCCACCCAAATACAACTAAGCACCCAACAAATATTAAATACATGATTTAAGGAACCTTCCACAAACTTCTAAATTGCCACCTATACACCTTGATTAATGGAATGACAACTATTTTTATTACTTTTCTTTTTATGCCACCTATGCACCTTGAAAAAAGAAATTCCTCTTTTCTCGTTTTTTCCTATTTTATTTTTTTATTATTTTTCCTTCTATTTTCGTCACTTTCTCTCTCCACTTTTTTTTTTTTTTTTTCTCTCTTTTTTTTTTTTTTTTGAAATTTAATTTTTCCATGCAAGATGCTCCTGCATCAGACTCCCTTGGTAGATAGAAAAGTGTGTCCCACACTTTGATGTCAAAAGAAAGATATAGAACCATCTTCATCTTCACCATAAGCTTCCACCTCAATAGGGACAAGAAAACCAACATACAAATCTTCCACATTTTATTTTTTTTGCTGATGCATGATGCTCCTACATCTGACTCCCATGGTAGAAAAAAATTTGTGAATATGGATTCACAAAATGAAGTAGCCACTGTTGACATTTTTTTCTCTTCCTCCAACACATAGCTGGAACAAGTATCTGGTGCCGATATATTTTCTTCTTTCTTCTTTTCCAACACCTAACTGGAACAAGTGTCTGTTACTGAAATCTCTCATCTACAATGAACTCTATCCAAGTATAACTCTCATCCTCATCCAATCTTATTGAATTAATCACACCTATAATAAACCTAACAATACCATACCAATCTTCCTTTGCATACCACACATGACTAACAAGATCCTCATGCAAATCATCATCAATATCTTTTAAACTCATATCAAATTTAGCATCATATAATGCATAAGAATTCACCTCTTTGACATATTCATCTTTACTTGCCTCTTTTATGTCGTCAAAAATGCATGTAACTACTCCACTTGCTTGATCTCCAATGAAGGCACTATACCTTTCCTCCATTGCTGCAATCTTCAAATCATCTTGATCTATTTCAGGTTCATAGATCTTGTCATCTTCATGCTCTTCCTCTTCTCGTTCATCTTCTTCAACTTTAGGTTCACAAATAATTTCCTATGCATCCTCTTGCTCTTCCACTAGATCATCTTTCTTTTCCACATCCAAAGAATCATCAACATCCCTTTTCTGGTGACATGCTCTTCGTTTCTGCAACTTAGCTTCTAATTCATTCACTTGCTTCTACAAATCAACTAGCAATGATTGTTGATTTCTTGCTCTAAATTTCTCAAGTCGAGGAATCCTCAAAATCCATCCAATCACAAAAGTCATCTTCTTCTTTCTCTTCTCCATAATCAAGTCTTTAGAAGACAAATCTCGTGCAACACAAAAACCTTGTGCAAATTGCCTCATAGTCGACGATCTGTCTACACAATCAAAAACTTCTTGACAAACTTCTCCCAACTCAAGGTCCTGGTGCAAACTACCTCACGTTTGGTGATCTATCTGCACACTCAGGAACTCCCACTCTGATACCATTGATGATGGGCCACACCACCCGTACCAACTCACAACCAAAAATGCAATAATATGGAGACAAGAGAGATGAAAAAATGCTTCATAAAACTTCCATTAATACTTGAAATTCATTACAATATCCTCCAAATGAAAGGACTCCAAATGTTTCTCCTTAATCATATTTTCCCTCATGGAAATCCTTGGAATCCACAATTGACTACCATTGAACAACATGCCATCCTGAATCAAATAGTCCAACCACTTGGTTCTATCTATAGCAACAGGTTCTTTAGAAGCTTTCCATGCTTCAGCAAAATCAAGATCCTTGGGGTACAATTTCTTGAGTTCATCAAACCCAACTACTTCAACCCGCATTACTGTAAGCAACAACTATCTCCTACTTAGTGCATCTGTAACCCTGTTAGATTTTTCACTTCTATGCTTCAACACAAATGTATAGCTCTACAAGAACTCTACCCACTTCATATGCCTCTGATTCAATTTATCTTGGCTATTTAGGTACTATAATGCCTAATGATCAGTATACAAAACAAATTCCTTTGGCAATAAATAATGCCTCCATTTCTTTAAGGCCTAAACTATTGCATAGAACTCTTGACTATAAGCATAATACTTCTTCTTTGCATCATTCAATTTTTCACTAAAATATGCAATAGGCTTACCTTCTTGGTTTAATATAGCCCCAATAGCACTGCCACTAGCATCACAATCCACCTGGAACACTTTTCTAAAATCTAGAAGTGCCAACACAGGTTGTTCTATTACCTTCTTCTTCAGCAATTCAAAACTTCTCGTAGCTGTTGCAATCCATTTGAACTCTTTTCTATCCCCTCTTATTGTATCAGTTAGGGATGAACATATGCCACTAAAATTCTTAATAAACTTCCTATAAAAACTAACCAGACCATGAAATGATCTTACCTTAGTAGCAGACCTTGGAGTAGGTCATTCCAAGATGGCTTTTACCTTCTTTGGATCCATTTTGAGACCTTCGGGTGATATAACAAACCCCAAATAGACTAACTCCCTTTTTGCAAAGATACACTTCTTCAGATTAATTAATAGTTTCTCTTCCCTTAGCCTTTCAAGGACACTACGAATATGTAGTAAATGTTATTCCAAAATCTTGCTGAAAATTAAAATATCATCCAAATAGACAATAACAAATTTTCCCAAGAACTTCTTAAGTACCTCATTCATGAGCCGCATGAAGGTGCTTGGGGCGTTCGTCAATCCAAAGGGCATGACTAACCACTCATAAAGACTCTCCTTGGGCTTGAAGGCTATTTTTCACTCATCTCCTTCTCGAATCCGTATCTGGTGATAACCACTCTTCAGATCTATCTTTGTGAAGTATTGAGCTCCACTCAAGTAGTCCATAAGATCATCCATCCTTGGAAAAGGAAACTGGTACTTGATGGTGATCCTATTTATAGCTTGAGAATCTGTACACATCCTCCACTCTCCATCCTTCTTTAGTAAGAGTACTGTAGGTACTGCACATGGACTTAGGCTCTCTTGAATCAAGCCCTTCCTCAACAACTCCTCAACCTATCTATTTAGCTCCTTTGTTTCAGTAGGAGTCATCCGGTGAGTAGCCTTGTTAGGCAAACTAGCTCCTCGAATTAGATCTATCTGATGATTGATTTGCCTTACAGGTGGCAATCCATCTAGAACATTATCAGAGATAATATCTCCAAATTCCCCTAGTAAATATAAAACTTCAAGTGGTATTTCACTACTACCTTCTTTATCTTTCCTAGGAATCAAAGCATAGCACATATGTTGATGTTTCATGCCATCTAAAAACTTCCTTCCATCAACAAGACAAATCCTAGCACTGTTACATACCTTTTCACCTTCCTTTTTCATGGGCTTCAATTTGTGGCGAACTCCATCCTTTGTCAGAGAGTATGTGTTTGCATGTCCATCATGTACTACATGTCTATCAAACTGACATGGTCTACCCAACAATAGATGGCAAACATCCATCAGAATAACATCACAGAGAACTTCATCATGGTAACTCCCAATTTTGAATTTCACTAAACATTGTTCACTTACCAGGACCTTATGATCATCTTTTACCCAAGCAATTTGATAGGGCTGGAGATGTTTCTCCCTCTTGAGCTTCAGCTTAGAGACCATCTCTTCTGATACCAAGTTATCACTGCTACCACCATCAATGATCACATCACAACATTTATCCTCACACTTGCATTTGGTACAGAACAAACTCCTCCATTGTCCTAGTTCAATCTCACCACTTAGTAGGACTCTTTCATTTACCAAGGTCTCTCCTCTTTCTACATCTTCTGAATGTGATGATTGTGCATCTTCATCCACATGAGCAACCCTAGCTTGGCCCTTAGCTCTCCTATCTATCCTTCCTTGTCATTGAGGGCATTCAAAGGCATGATGACCTTCTTCATTGCAATGGAAATAGGTACCACGGAAGCCTCCTCTTCCTTGTCCACATCCTTTACCTCTTCCTCTTTGATTTCCAAAGTCTTGATCATGGGAGAGGTTGAAACCCTCATTCCTCTAGTTCCTGCTAGTACCCACATCTTCATTTTTCTTTTGGGTTTCATTGTGGCCTCTAGATGATCTACCGCCTCCCCTTCCTCCTTGACCGTGCCCTCTTTTTCTTCCTTCAAACTTTTTATTTAGCTTCTCTTCAACTCGTAGGGAAAATTGGTATACCTCTTCAACGCTGGTCATTCTTACCAAACTTAATTCCTCCTGGATGCTAGGTCGCAACCCATTGATATAACGAGCAACCTTTTCCTTATTTGCTTCTGCATGCCCTACTCTAATCAAGAGTCGATAAAACTCCTCTATATATTCTTGGACTGATCTTCCTACTTGCTTTAACCCATGCATCTTCTTAAACAAATCAAGCTCGTAGTCCATAGGAATGAACTGCTTCTTCAATTTGTCCACCATGTGATCCCACCTTGTGATCTTCTCCTTTCCTCTTCTGTTTCTTTCCAATTGGACCTCTTGCCACCAGATTTTGGCATGGCCTTTCTATTTGGCCTTTGCAAACTTAACCTTATCAGGGTCCCTGATATCCTCATACTCAAAGTATTCTTCTAGTTCATTGATCCAATCGATCAACTCATCTAGTTTCAGATTTCCTGAAAATACACCCACTTCAATTGTAGGTCTTTTTCCAAACTTAGTAATGGCCCTAAAAATCCTTTCCTCTGCATGATTCAGAACTTCCCCGTCAAATTCCCCTTCTGGTCCAATTTCATCTTCTTCGTTGTCATCTTCACTTTCATCACCTACAGCCACAATTGTTCCTCTACGGAGCTCCTCCTACAATGCTTGTACCTACCTTTGGAGGGCTCTAACCTCCTTAGGATTAATAGCTCTGGCCCTTCCACCACACTCTCTTCATGGAGGCATCTTCTTAACTCAAACCCACAACCACACAGTCCTAGTGCAAACTGCTTCACAGTCGGCGCTATGTCTACACACTCAAGAAAACCAACTCGGATACCACTTGATGGGGATACAATAGCATAAATGTGGAGATAATTTCTCCTTTCAGTACCTCCTCTCAAACTCCACTCCGAACTGCCTTTTACAATGCCAAGAATCTTCTTAAATAGACCCCAGAGGGTTAAGGACTAGGAATACATTCTAGAAAGTTCTAGTAGGCATCCACCAACCAAATAGAAGGTTCCAGAAGCTCCGTTAGAAGTCGGCGCAAATCTAGAAGAATCAAAAAATGGTAACCGAACTTCTAGGAGGCATAACTTTTGAACCATAGCTCTGATTGACGAACTGTTTATATTTTCAAAAAGGTCTCAAAGTGCTCTATAGCCCTATGGACCAGCTTTGCTTGTCCCCCATTTTTTGGCCCTTTTTGAGGTCATTTAATGCCCCTAACCTAACTTTGAAGCATTCTTAGGAGGTCTCCAAAACTCGAAAAACTGCAATAACTTTCAAACTGTGGGGTCTTTTGACCTGATTCTTTTTTTGGAATGCTCTAAATCATAATTAAATTCATCTAGCCAATTCACACCTTCTAGTTTATCGAAATGATGGCCCAATTACACACTCCTATTTTTGCGAGATTTTTTAGCACACTGATAGTGTAACTATGAGAGTTGGAACCTTTATTTGACCCAAATGGGTGTCCAAAAATGAAAACACATGAAATAGAAACTAAATCTAAGTACTTTTTTTTTTTGGTGACACAAGATTGCCCTTATACCTCTAGATGCTCCTGCATCAGACACCCAGGGTAGATTAAAAAGTGACCCTATCACTTTATGAATGGTAGAGAAAATCCCAAATGGGAAACCTCAGCTGCTGAAATCCAAGTTGAGTCCTCGATCAGTCGTCCTTTCCATTTGACCAAATACTCTTCATACTACTTGTTTCTGGTACTGCCCACACAATGATCTAGAATGTCTTCTATCTCCTCCTTCTTAGAAGCAGGAATTGGAGATGGCTCTAACACCAGCTCCTCATCTACACCGTCATCATGATACTCTGTTAAATCTGCAATGTTGAAAATGGGAGAAATGTGAATACCATCTGGCAGCTCCACCTCACATGCATTTCTTGAGTCATGTTTCTTCAAAATTTTGCAGGGGCCAAATTTCTACATTTTTAGCTTGTTGTAAGTACTGGCTGGAAATCTTTCTTTTTGTAAGTGCACCATGACTAGATCCCCTACTTGGAATTCTTTATGTCTTCTCCTTTGATCAGCCCTAGCTTTATACTCTTGATTCATCTTGGTAATGTGTGCCTGAACCTCCTCATGTAGACACTTGATATGTTCAGCAAATTCTTCCACTTCAACACTTGTCCTCTCCCCTTGCTCTATCTTCCTCAACTCTGGTGCAGTCCTTGGGCTATTCCCATATATAATTTGGAATGTTGATTTTGTAGTACTCCTATTTACAGAGTTATTATAAGAAAAATCTACCTATGGTAGAATCAAATCCCATCCCTTGGGCTTATCCCCAACTAAACATCTTAGCAAATTGCCCAGACTTCTATTTACCACTTCTGTTTGGCTGTTAGTCTGCAGGTGATGTGTGGAACTGAATTTTAGGTATGTTCTCAACTTCTTCCACAATGTCCTCTAGAAATACCCCACAAATTTAGTATCTCTGTCAGAAACTATACTCCTTGGGAGACCATGTAGTCTCACCACCTTTCTGAAGAATGAGTTTGCAATATGGACAGCATCATGAGTTTTGTGGTATGGAATGAAATGTGCCATTTTGGAGAAGCTTGAGAAGTCGAAGCTTGAGAAGGAGAAGCTTGGGAAGTAGAAGCTTTGGAAGGAAAGCTTGGAAAGGTGAAAGTTGTGGAAGGTGAAGCCTCGGAAGCTTGGAATGCTTCAAGGTGTGAAAGAGAAAGAGGAAGTGAAGAGTGAGGTTTCCTGAGTCTATGGACAGAGCACCGAATGTGAGGCAGTTTATAGAAGGATTGTGATGGATTTGTGAGTGTGTAGATAGAGCACCGAATGTGAGGCAGTTTACACTTGGATCTTGGATTAGGTTTGTAAGAAGAGCTAGTGACTATGGTTTAGAAACAAGGAGGTTGCTTGGTGGCTTGTGAGCACAAGTTGAGATCTCAGAGGTTTCTACCAGAGTGTGGATCTAGACTAGCTTGGGTTTGGATTGGATCTTGAGAGATCTTGCTAAAATGTTATTGTAATTGGATTTTCAAGTATAATAAAATTGTCTTCATATTGTTGCATTCCTGGTTGTGATTTGGTACGGGTAGTGTGGCCCATCATCAGTGGTATCAGAGTAGGTTGTTCTTGAGTGTACAAGCAGATCACCGATGTGTGAGGCAGTTTGTACCAAGACCTTGGTTGGGTGAAGTTTAGCAGAGTAGGAGTTCTTGAGTGTGCGGATAGATCATCAAATGTGAGACAGTTTGCACCAAGACCTTGAGTTGGGAGAAGTTTTTCAAGAAGTTCTTGATTGTGTAGATAGATTGTCGACTGTGAGGTAGTTTGCACGCGGTTCTTGTTTTGGATGAGATTTGTCTTCTGAAGACTTGATTATGGAGAACAGAAAGAAGAAGATGACTTTTGTGATTGGATGGATTCTGAGGATTTCTCGACTTGAGAAATTTAGAGCAAGAAATCAATAATCATTGCTAGTTGATTTCCAGAAGAAAGTGAATGAATTAGAAGCTGAGTTGTGGAAATGAAGAGCATGTCACCAGAAAAGAGATGTTGATAATTCCTTGGATGTGGAAAAGAAAGATGATCCAGTGGAAGAGCAAGCGGATGAAGAGAAAATTATTTGTGAACCTAAAGTTGAAGAAGATGAAAGAGAAGAGGAAGAGCATGAAGATGACAAGATTTACAAACCTAAAATAGATCAAGATGATGTGAAGATTGCAGCAATGGAGGAAAAGTATAGTGCCTTTGTTAGAGATCAAGCAAGTGAAGTAGTTACATGCATTATTGACGACATAAAAGAGGCAAGTAAAGATAACTATGTCAATGAGGTAAATTCTTATGAATCATGGGATGTTGTCTTTGATATGAGTTTGAAAGATGTTGATGATGGTTTGCATGAGGATTTTGTTAGTCATGTGTGGTATGCAAAGGAAAATTGGTATGGTGTTGCTGGGTTTATTACAGGTGTGATTAATTCAATAAGATTGGATGAGGATGAGATTTATACTTGGCCAGAGTTCATCGCAAAGGAGAAATTTCAGCAACAGACACTTGTTCTAGCTAGGTGTTGGAAAATAAGAAAGAAGGACATATATCGGTAGTCGCTACTTGTTCCAGCTCTGTGTTGGAGGAAGAGAAAAAAATTGTCAACAGTGGCTACTTCATTTTTTGAATCCATATTCACAAAATTTTTCCTACCATGGGAGTCGGATGCAGGAGCATCATGCATCAGCAAAAAAAATGTTGAAGATTTGCATGTTGGTTTTCTTGTCCCTATTGAGGTGGAAGCTTGTGGTGAAGATGAAGATGGTTCTATATCTCTCTTTTGACATCAAAGTGTGGGACACACTTTTCTATCTACCAAGGGAATCTGATGCAGGAGCATCTTGCATGGGAAAATTAAATTATTAGAAAAAAAAAAAAAAGAGAAAAAAAAAAGGGAAAAAAAAAAATTGTGGAGGAGAGAGAAAGTGATGAAAATGGAAGGAAAATAATAAAAAATAGAAAAAAATAGGAAAAAAAAGAGAAAAGAGGAATTTTTATTTTCAAGGTGCATAGGTGGCATAAATAGAAAAATAATACAAATAGTTGTCATTCCATTAATTGAGGTGTGTATGTGGCATCTTAGAAGTTTGTGGAAAGATCCTTAAATCATGTATTTAATATTTGTTGGGTGCTTATTTGTATTTGGGTGGAAATTTAATATTTATTTAAAAGTAGTTTTATTTACCTTTTATCCCACATTGGTTGTGTTTGTAATGTCTTGGGTTAGAAGTGCCTATTTAAGCAAGGCTTATTATCATTTGTAATCAAGTTGGAGAAATAGAAGCTCTTCAAGTAGAAGCTCTTTGTATGTAATCTCTTGTAATGGATTTCAAGTATTGATGGATGCTTTATGAAGTATTTTTTTCATCTCTCTATCTCCATCTTGTTGCATTTTTTTGTTGTGAGTTGGTACGGGTGGTGTGGCCCATCATCACTATGCTAAAACTGTTTTAAAGAAAGATCCTAATCTTTCTACATTGGATGAACTTGTACACCTTGCTGTAGAGACTGTCATCCAACACAAGTCACTAGACATTGCTTTGGAGAATTGGGATGTATCTCTAAAAATAATAATGAAGGTAAATAACACATTTTTGGTGAAATATGGTATTACTCCTTAGAACCCTTTGAGATAAGTATCAAAAAACGGGGAGATAGATATATTGTTTAAGGGAAGAAATAATAATATGGAAGATATGACTAAGTGGGAGATAAGTCATAATGTGTAAATAGTATGGGGGAGAAATAATGTTTTGAGGGAGATATGAATAAAAGAGCACATAGGTATAGATTAGAGATACAGGGCAAAGGCAAAGAATGTCAAGGCACAATCAGCTCAAGGGGAGTAACAAGGTATTTTGAACCAATTTTTGAAATTTTGTACATATCCAGAGTAGATTGGATAGGGTACTCATAAGGATAGATTATTAATGTTTAGTTAAGAATTTTTGACACTCATATCAAAGGGGGAGATTGTTGGTCTTAGAATGGTTTTAAAATTTGAGTGTCAACACACTTAACCACTTTCTACATTGAAGCTGAGTACACTATGTATGCCAAGCCACAGTAGATACCGAGTCATAGTTGATGTCGAGTAAGTCAGAATGATTCATATGTCAAGTGAGACAAAAATATACATGTGTCGAGGAAGATAGAATGTAATAGGTGTCGAGAAAACCAAGATAGTCTATGTATGGAGCACCAGTAGTCCAGTATGTGTTGAGTAACATAGAATCAACATATGAGTTTGTGCCCTCACAAACTCAGATGTAAACCATTTTTGGAGCTAACATAGAAGGATTTTGAAGGATGATAAGGATAAGATCAATTTTTTTTCATTTCCTATGCAATCAGCATGCAACCAATCAGAAAAATGGAGAAGGCATGCAACTAATGAAAAAAATGCAAGGAATGAGCAAGAATTCAAGATTCAATATGGATCGTAGATCCATACCTAACCCTAACTCTATGAAGCCTTTATAAGAAGGCTTAGACCCCACGATTTTAAGTTGCTGAAGAGAAGTTAAAAGGGAGTTGCTAAGCAAATAGCAAAATTGTAGAATAAGGCAAACAGCAAGGGCATCATAGACTTAGTGAAGTGAACAGCAATTGCACATCCAGTTGATTAGAATAGTACAAGGGACATAAATAGATATTAGATCAAGCAAGGATCACATCAGAGTGATCAGATCAAGTGCCTAAAATTAGTAATTGAGGATTGTAAGCAATCAGGTCAAAGGATTTCTAATACTCTCTTACCATTGCATTAGATAGTGAAGACCCTATGATGATAGGTTATCTTAATAGCTACTTTCTAGATCCTTTGTAGAGGTGACTAAATCCTTTAACAGGGTGACACTTCATGTAAAGTGTTTGTAAATCCTTTACCTAGGTCACTATTGACATAGTGTAAAGCCTTTAATAGGGCAAGCCTTTCATAGGGCAAACCATCAAAAGTGGTCAAACAATTATTGCTGCAATGATTTTTGTGGGTATCACCCCCACCCCAGTTTTACCTTCTTATTCCTAGAGGGTTTTAGGGTTACCAAAATTTTGGTGTCATGTGTTTACTTGCATGTGTTTACTTTATGGATATTTGATGTATTTACATGCATGCAATTTACTTTCAGTTATTTGTTTTAAAAAGATTTAGAAAAGGTACAAGTGTGTTACTTCTGATTCACCCCCCCTCTTAGAAGTACTCTTCACATTTTGAATATTCCAAAACTTTGTGTCTTCATTCATATGTTCTTGTACATGCTATTATATACTAACATGTCTACTTTGCAAGTACCTATCACATTCAGGAAAGAGAATGAGTCCAAACTTTGAATTAATAAGGATCAAATCAATTGCTTGAGGACAAGAAAATTTGAAGGGTGAGGACTGTGGTATCCTCATTTTATCATATAATTTAAATAATAAATAACAATTATATATAAAGTAATATTAAAAATGATATTAAAATATTAATATTTTATAAGTAATATTATATTATAATCATATAATAATATCATATATATCATATTATAATAATAAATTTTAATGTAGCAGCATGCTATATTAATAAAGTATTATAATCTAATAATATAATTGATATATTATTAAATTAATATATGTTATAATGTAAATGTTAATATAATATATTTTATGATATTAATTTAATTAATATAAACTAAGCTTATTAATATAAATATATGATTAATATAATTATATTATTAATAATATAATATAATTATTATATTGTGAAAAGATGTGACTCTTAGAATATATATATATATATATATATATATATATATATATATATATATATATATATATATATATATATATATATATATATATATATATATATATATATAATGCAAATTTTGGTAAGGGCATCATTATATGGGAAATCAATGGAAATATTATGTGATTCAATATTCTAAATCTATTCTATCAAATATGAAGGGAAAAGGGACATTACAGAACCTCTAGTAGACAAGAAATATTGGGGAGCCAAAATGAATATATTAATGATCAATTTTCTTGGAATAATGCAAACTATAAATGAGAAGAAGGAAATCTTGGCAAGGGCACACCTAGATAGATTTGATGAGGTGGAAAGGAAAATAAATAGTAGAATGGTTATGAATCCAGGATAGTATACACTACAAAGGAGGGTTGGATATGTTGTAGCTCAAAATGTACAGTGCATCCCCCCTTACAAAAGGCCAAGATCAAAGAGCCCATCTGACATTAGTGCTCCCAAGAAAAAAAAGTTGGAAAAAATGTTATCTTCTCAAGTAGGAAAATACTCACCTTCCTAGACTCCATTCAAAATAGATGATGAGGCATCTCTGAGAGAATAGCTAAGGAAAATTGGAGGGGAGGGAGACATAGTTGTTACAACTATTGATATTGAAAGAGGAGTGCCTGAAGAGCCTCCTGTTGCATCCTTTGACCATATTATTGCTAACTACAGAGCTAGGGAGATTGACCCCATAATTTCACAAGCTTCTAAAAAATTCATTGATGATGAAAATTTTGTAAAGTCTAGAGCTTTTGCACAAATCTTATGGAGGGAAAACATTGGCAATTTTGAGGCAAAATGCAAATCAATAAAACTAGAGCAACCAAATAATTTGGACTCTAAGATTGAGGAGGAGGTTAAAGCCAAATTTTTGGAGAACTTTGCCCAATTAACCCTTGAAGCTAGAAGACAACTAGTAAAAGAGTCAGGTGTTTTGATTTTACCTGAATGGGACATAACTAATGCTATGATTTTTTATTCTATTAGAAAGGAAAAAGATGTGTAATATAAGACTAAAGAAGAAATATTGCAAGAACATAGAGGAGTGAAATTCAGAAATGATCACCAAGATTTGGTGATTTGGTCTATTGAAAAGAGAGATAAGACAAGAATAAAAGAGATTTCAAGTGCAAAGCATATTGGTACTCTTACAATATATAGAGCTAATGAAGTAGATAGTGAGGAAGTCACCAAGATGACTAAAGAAGTGGTGAATTTCAACTTAGTGGTTGTTGGAAAAGAAAAACATAAATTTCTAGAACTCAATGCAAAATTTGAAGAAGTATTAAAAGCATATGAGGAAAGAGGAAATAGGATACAGCTGCTAAAGAATCAAATATCCCAGTTGGATAAGCATCTAGGAAAGAGGAATGTGAGAGAATCAAGCAGGCCTCAAGTTACATACCCTCGCCCTCCTATTGAGTCATTCAAGTCTACTCCAATTATAGAACTAGAAAATACCTCAAAAAGGCCAGAATTTTATACTGTATATGAGTTTGAAGAAGAGAAGAATAAGTTATGGGAATTACAGGTTGAACTGAATAACCAATATGAGGAAAAACTCAAAAAAACAATCTTATACTTAGTAGATAAGATTGACTGGCCAGCATTCTATGACCACTTGGTGGGGATCCTTGATATGTGGAATGAAATAAGAAATATTGAAGACACTCTGAAGCCCATTGTGCAAAAATGGAGTGAGAGAGATAAAGATATTACTCTCATGTGTATCTCAGTTATCCATTTATCTTGTCGAAAAATAGAGAAAACTTTTGATATAACTAATAATTTGAGAGAATTTGATGATAAAAGGGTTTCTATTCAAAAGAGAACAATGATTTGTTTTTCTAAATATATGGGAGAGAAATTTGATCTGTTCATTGATAAGATAAAACAAAAGGAAGAATGGGGAAAGGAATTGGATGATTTGCTTTGCCATAGAATGAATGAAGTTATTAATGAAAATGGACATGTGTTGTGGGCAATGACTAATGAAGAATATGTCAAAGTATAGTTGTTCTACAATGCCATCAGAAAATAATTTGGTGAAATAGAGAAAATAGGAGGCTTTGTAATCAAAAAGCAGCATGAAATCCTAAATTTTGATTGGCCGGATGATACTCTTTTCAAAAAATGGAGGGAAAACTTTGTGTCTTCAAAACATATGGAAATAGAGGGAGAGGATGTGGATCCTATTAAAGATCAAATAGATGACACATTAGTACATGTAGAAGAAGATAGAGAAGAACAACCAACTCAAGAGGAAAGCACAATGGTCCTAACTGATGATGTGGCAACTAAGGATTCAGAAATAATTGTTGCTTTAATAGTTCATGATGATGAAAGTGCAGAGCCTCGAGTTGAACTGAAGCTACATGAATCAAAGCCAAAAACATAATTGGAGAACCTGATGGCTACATATTCTAAGGAGTCAGAATAATAAAAGAGCCAATCATGGGATTTGTAGCATTTGAAAATGTAATAGAAAATAGGCCCCAAAAAGAATATTATGATGAAAAGTTTTTTTATTGGACAAAATTTCATCTATTTTGATAGTAACAATTGTAAATATCTTTTCTCTAAAGGATAGCTTGTTAGTTTCAAAATGTTTTTTAACATTTGAGTGCCAACACTTAACCACTTTCTACATTGGAGCCGAGCACACTATGTATGCCGAGCCACAATATGTGCCGAGTCAGAAAATTCAACAGGTGTCGAGTGATCTTCAAGTGCCGAGCAACCTTCAAGTGTCGAGTGAAGATTAGGTGCCAAGTGAAGATGAAGTGCTGAGTGACTTCAGATGTTGAGCATTATATAAGTGTCGAGTGATATTTGAGTGTTGAGTCACAGACGATGCTGAGAAAAATAGAAATGCAACAGGAGTCGAGTAAGCTAGTTTGTTATAAGTGTCGAGCATCAAAAATCAGTAAGTGCTGAGTAACACAGAATACACATGAGTTTGTAACTTCACTAATTCAGATGTAAACCATTTTCATGGCTAACATATGATGAATCTCGAAGGATTTAAGTGATAAGATCGAATCTTTTATGTTTCCTATGCAATCTACATGCAGCCAATAAGAAAAATGGAGAAGGCATGCAACCAATAAGAAAAGTGCAAGGAATGAGCGAGAAATAGAGATTCAATTTGGATTGTAGATCCATATCTAAGCCTAAGTCTTCATATTTCTTTATAAGGAAGACAAAATTTCATTGTAAAAGGAAGGATGAAGAAGTGTATGGAAAAATTTTAGTAGAGCTCAGAGTGAAGAGTATAAAGACTTAGAGGAAGAGAGCAGAAGGAAAAATATTTAGTTGATTAGGACAAAACAAGGGATTAAAAAAAGGTATCAAATCTTAGAGGATCAAGATCAGAGTAAGCAGATCAAGTGCCTGTATTTAGCAATCAAAGGATTGTAAACTATCATGTTTATTATACCTAATACTCTCTAGAAATTGTATTAGAAAGGAAATCCTATGGTAATAGGTTAGCTTAATAGCTATTTTGTACATCCTTTAAATAGGTGATTAAATCCTTTAACAGGGTAACACTTCATGTAAAGTGTTTGTAAATCCTTTAACCGGGTCACTATTGACATACTGTAAATCCTTTAATAGGGTAGGCCTTTAATAGGGTAGACCATCGAAAGTGGTCAAACATTATTACTTCAGTGATTTAGTGGGTATCATCCCCACCCTAGTTTTACCTTCTTATTTTTGGAGGGTTTCTGGGTTACCAAAATCTCAAGTGTTAAGTGTTGGTACATGTTTGGTTTTCATGGTTGTTTGATATGTTTATATGCATGCAATCTATTTTCAGTTAAAAAGTTTTAATGGTCTAAGTACAATACTTATGATTCACCCTTCCTCTCAGAAGCATTCTTTCTATTTGAATATTCCAATAATTGGTATCAGAGCTGAGTCCTCTCAAGGAGGAAGCCTAACAACTTGGAGGAAAAGATCTAAAGATGGAAATTTTCAAACTTGGAAAGATCATTGAGAAATAGGTGATAGATGTGCATCTCGCTCTACACAAGGTAGAAGAAGCTAGGGTGGAATTAAGAAAATCCTTGAAAAGAAGGAAAGAGATAGCCATAGCTGAAAATGATTTAAACTACAGGGAAATTGATACCACACAAGTGTTTGCCAATGGAGACACTAAAGAATTTGATGCAGCAATAGCAGAACTGATGGAGAAAAACAAAGTTCAAGTAGAAGAGATAAGATCTCTCAAGATGGAACATGAATCACAGGCCATTATGTTATGTAAAATCATTGAACAAAAGAAAAGAGCAGTTGAGGATAGAGTCATGATGGAAGATGACAAAAGAAATCTTACAAACAAACTTGAAGAAAAATGTACTGAATTAACAAGGATCTCAAACATGCAGATGGATACACTTGCCCAAATGATGAACCTTCATCATGAACTCAATATGAAAGATATTGAGATCTCTACTTTGAAGATGTAGAATGAACAACTACAAAATGAATTGAACAGAGAAAAAGAGGTAGCAGAGAATCTCAACAAGTCAAGTAAAGCCATCAAATACTTTGAATAGCTGATGAAAACCCCAAGATTTGCCCATGATACATCAGGATTTGGATACAAAAACACTGAAGTTGGAGAATAACCAAAGAATGGAGAGCTAAGAAGTAACAAAGGTAGGGATTCTAAACCCACTTGTCATTATTGTAATAAAAAAGGGCATACTGCTAATGTTTGCAGGAGTAGAAGAATCAATCAGCCAAACACACCCAAAAGCAAGGGTTACTATCACAAGTGCAAAATGCAAGGACATATGACACAAGATTATAGATCCAAAGTCACAAGGACACAAAGATTTGATGGAAATTGTCATAATTGTAAGAAGTATGGACATAGAGCATTTGAATGTAGATCTAAGCCTATGTGGACATCAAATCATCCAGCAAAAACAAAAGGGAACGAAAGTTAGTACAATTGGGATTACAACACCAGGGATAGCTATCATTATTGTCAGTAATATGGACATATACCCCAGAACTACATAAGAACACATTTCAAAGGAAACTATAAAAGATGGTTGAACCAAACCACATGTTTTAGTTGCCTGAAAACTGGTCATATTAGCAAAAACTATCCTACAAGGTTAGAGGCACCTAAGACTGAATAAAATAAGGGAAAAGATAAGATTGATGTGGAACACATCAGAACAGACATGAAGAAGACATGACAGAAAAAGAATGAATCAAGTACATCCAATAAAAGGGTCACTTCACCCACAAGGTCAAGTGATCATTTCTCATTCAATTAATCACAAGATCAGCCTATGGGGTTGATACATATAAGGAAGTATCATACATCAACCCTAAACAATGAAGAAGCAATGCAAAGTATAAATCTACATGAGACAAGATGCCAAGACAAAATTTTAAATGATGATGTCGAGCTGTCTTTGGAAGCCAAGTTAAATTCTAGTGGATGCCGAGTTTCTAATAGTGACCAAGTGGATAACTAATGCCAAGTTGAATAACTCCAATGGAAGCTGAGTAAAATGGAAAATTAGTGCAAGTTGCGTAATGTTAAAAATCCTTTAGAAGTCGAGTGGGTAGTTGAACATTTAGTGCAATGAAAATAGGGTATATTATTGTGATTTCAATCATTCTTCCTCATCGCGATCAGGAAGCAAAGAAGAGAAAGAGAGCGGAGAAACTTCATAGAAAACAGCATTCCAAGAAGATTCCAAAATCTTACAACATGTTTTCATTGATCTTGAGGTATTTTCATTTGTGTCGAGCTACGCAGTTTCATATTTCTGTGTAAAGAAAACCCTAGTTTGCACAAATGGCTTCGAGCTCTAAGAAAACCCATGACAAAGAGTGGTTTGAAGTCTAGCTAGTATCTAATGAGGTTAAGCAACTTGATTTTTATCCCATTCTTGAAGTTGCATACAAGAACGACCCAACCAGAGCTCTTTCTCACATACCCCCAAAAGTTGTAATGGTCCAGGACATAAGAAGATGCTACAATTGTAAGATAGGAGCCATAGGAGATATGGAAATAAGGGAAGCCTATGAAAAGTTGTGTAGATGGAGTTTTGAAAGATGAATACAAAATTGTTGAAAGGAAGGGTTTAACACAAGTTTTGAGCTTTCCCACTATATTTAAGATAGAATGAATCAAACTTGTGTTAAGCAGAATTCATGATGATAGTTTATGGCTAGAAGATGTTCCCACCAAGATCACGAAAGGAATCATTCATAGGGTAACTAGATATCCTACCCTAGATTGGTACAAGACCTTGAGGAGTGAATCCAAGGAGGTTATTGAGAAACACACAGGTGCTTAGTGGAACAAAAGAGGAATGATAATTCACACCATTCAAGATCTTCTAGTTTAATTTTCTATTAGAGTCATTGCCCATAAATTCTATCAATCCAGTAGACTCAACAGTGTGACATGTATTGCAGAAAATGGAGGTTACAAATTGGTGAAAATGGATCATACTTATGATCTTGCAAAACTACAATTACAACAGATTAATGAAAACCTAGCTGCCATAAGAAGGAGAAAGGGTACCCAATGCAAATTTGGAGCAATTCTGGTTTGTGTATTCTTTTATGTTCAGAATGAATTTCCCTCTTTTGGAAAAGTTACATGGAGAAAAGATAGAACTATTATATCCCAAATTAATGAATATATAGAATAAATGGGAGACAATTTTGATATATTGATAACAAGCTATTTTGAAGATTTCAAGAATCCGTGAAGTAAAGAGTAAGAATACCAATTTCTTTAGTGGAAAAACATAAAAATGATATATTCTTCTTAGTTGATATTGATTTTACCTATATTCAAGTAGTAACTCCAAGGGTGAGATGGCTAAGGCCATTTGGTTGTGAGATCAACATAGATGAAGCATCTATAGAAATAACTGCATTATTGGTAGAAGAGACAGATAAGAGTGCCCCACTCTTTGGCACTTATGATGTGGTAAGGTCAAAGGTAAATATGGAGTTAAAGACTACCTCCACATTGAAGAAGAAAGATAAATTGATGAAGAAAATTAAGAATAAATTTGGTGAAGGAATTGAGGCAGAAGCAGAAGAAGAAGAAGATGATGATGAGGATGAACAAGAGCAAGGCCAAATGGAATTAACTCAAGGCCTAGGTGAAGAAAAGGAGGAAGGTGTTGAGGAAGAAGAAGCCAAGGAAGCACCAACACAAGCTAAGCCAAAGAAAAGAAAGATAATATTACAGCCTCCAGCCCAGCCTAAAACAAAAAAAGGTGCCAAGCCAACTCAAGCCAAGCCACAAATACCAGTTACAAGGGCTACCACAAGGGAATCTTCACAAAAAGCCAAGGAACAAATTAAAGAAAAGAAGAAGGCTATTGAACAAACTGGTGAAGCACCAAGAAAAGAAGAAAAGAAAGAAGAAGAAGAGAAGAAAGGAGAAGAAAAGAAAGATGGAGAAGAGAGAGAAATAGAGGAGGAGGAGACACAAAAGCCAGATGAAATGGCAACAACTGAGCAGGAGCAGCAACAAGACCAAAGTGTGCAAGACACACAATTGCCACCCTCTATCCCTCCTCATGTACCCATCACACCTAGTGAAACTGTAACTATATAGGATGTTCCTAACACTTCTTCTCAGAACATCAATCCATTAACTACAAAGGATCTCAAAAGAATCCTTGATCAATCCACACAACAAGAAAAATTATGTATAGATCCAGTATTGGTTAGTGTGGATGAATTACAAAAATTAGTAGGAAACATAGTTAGAGATAAGGTAAATCCACAAGAACCACCTTCCATCATCCCTATAGCTATTGGTGGTCAACTTCAAATGCAAATAATTGTTTCATCAAGCATAGTTGACACCATAGTATAGAAGCTGAGTGTAGAAATAGATAAATAAATAGAACAAATAGGATAGACTATTACATCTGATCCTACAGCACAAACACAAGGTGCACTTCCTAAAATCTCTATAATTGATCAAGGTAGTACACATGAGGAGAAAGTAGAGGAAACACCTAAAGAGCAGGAGGCAATACAAACATTGATAAATTTGCCTACCTCGGGAACTCCTTCACAATAGCCAAGTAATGATGCAATGCCATTGCAAATATCAGCACCAGGATCAAGTTCTACAAAATTTGCAAGGGTACTTCACTATGGAGACCCTGAATTAGATGAGGAGATAGTCATACCAAGTTATGACTCAAAAACAATAAGCATTGATCAAATCAATGAGGTGCAGGAAGCATTAAATAGAAGAAAGAGGCAGGAGATACTCAGGAAGGAGTATAAACAAAAGCAAACATTGCATTAGATTAAGGACATATTTATGGATGTCTTCAATTTGCAGTCACCAAATGAGTCAAAGCATATCATGGAGCAATTATTAGATATTTTTGACCAAGTGACAAATGAAGACAGAGAAACAAATGTAAAACTTATGGAATGGTTTGAAAGGAAATTTCAAGGGAAAGTAAATGAGAAAATATCTAGTGAAATTGCACTTTCACAAGTTGAATTGACAAAAACACTTGACAAGGTGAAAAAAGTACTTGAGAATATATTCTCATTGTACAACAAGTTGTGTGACTTTTCATACTTCATATAGGAGACAAGCTAAAGAATAATGAGCCCAGAGAGAAATTTGAAGATTTCAAGTACGCAACTACCTCAAGGTCTAGCTCAAAGTGAGAACCACTTTAATCAAATGCTTCACACTCAAAAAGAAGTAGCTATGTTAACAACAGAAGAGGCCACCATCAAGGAAAAATTGTTACACCTTCGATCCTCCATTACCCCACACTTGGAAGTACTCCATAAAGAACAGGTCTATGTTGAAACTATTCTCAAGAAATATCCTAATCTTTCTACTTTAGATGGACTTGTTCACCTTGCTGCAGAGACTGCCATCCAGCACAAGTCATTGGAAATTGCTTTGCATAATTGGGATGTAGCTCTCAGGATGATTATGGAGGTAAATAGCACATTTTTGGTGAAATATGGTCTTAATCCTTAAAACCCTTTGACATAAGTGTCAAAAGGGGGAGATAGTATAGATGAATGGGGGAGACGAGAAAAAGGGAGCATGATATATAGCATAAAAAAATTTGTTACCAAGATAGCGCAGATAATGGCACAATCAACTCAGGGGGAATTACAACAATTTTGAGGTATATATATTGTAAGTCGCAAAATTTTGATCAAGTTTTCTTTAAACCTCTTTATATACCAAGCAGATTAGTGAATGTGCTCATAAGGTCAGTTAAGTGTTTTTGTCACTCATGTCAAAGAGGGAGATTATTAGTTTCAAAATGGTTTTTGACATTTGAGTGCCAACACTTAACCTCTTTCTACATTGGAGCTGAGCACACTATGTATGCCAAGCCACAATATGTGTTGAGTCAAGAAATCCAATAGGTGCCAAGTGATCTTCAAGTGCCGAGTAGCCTTCAAGTGTCGAGTGAAGATGATGCGGGAGCATCTTGACCCTTCATACATTATGATGAATTGCATAATATTGTAATATTTTAGTCATTTAGATTTCATATAACCATGTTGAAGAAATGGTTAAAATTTTTTACTTTGCATTGTGATGTATTAAACACTAGAAGAAAACTATATTTGCATTGTAATGGGAGTGCTTAAAGAAGCATTGAAAAATGTACAAGGGTTAAAAGAATGTGTTGGGTTGGTTTAAAAGGTGGTTGGGAAGTTGTAAACCACCACAACCACTTTAAAATCATTTTATTGGTCATTTCAAATAGAGAGGAGTGAAGGAGAAGAAGCATAGATCATTTTGAAACAATTGGGTTTTCAAGAACTTGCCATTTTGATTGGGTTTAACTATTTTAGTGTTAGTTCTAGGTCTTTTACAGCCATGTACAGCCTATAACCCTTGTATTTTTTGTACATTTGAAGATTAGGATAATAATCTTCTTTCCATTTTTGTTTTGGAACAATTTTGTTAAGTTTTGAAGAAGTTATGCTAGTTTTGGTAAAAGTGGTTGTTTGCAGATTTGAGGATGCCCAGATATAGTTGGATTTAAAGGATTGGTACAGACATATTTGGATGAACCAGAAACTATAGTTGTATTAATTGGAAATATAGATGAACCATCTTTTATTTTTAATTGGTTTGAGGCATTTTCATTCAAATATGTGTTAGTTATGTGCATTGTAATGAAAACTAGTTTTTAAAAATTTGTTTTGAAGTTATAGGCAATGATTGGTGCTTGTAGAACAATTTATGAATTGGAAACAATAATGGCTTATATATTCAGAAACTAGACTCATATAGGGTTTATGGAAAAAAAAATTGTTTAATTTGGAGTCATTTTGAGAAATTTATTGTTAGAATCTAAAAAGATTAATAACCCAGAAAACTAGTGCAAAGAGTAAATATCTAAACTATGAATGCAAATGATACAAAATCAAAATAGCATCATAGAGTTAGTCTCCAAGAGAGTAATGCAAATGCTGGAAGAAAAATAGCATTAAGAGGATGCAAAAACAAGAGATGCAAATACAATCCAAGTAGCATGCTTATATAGGCTAGGAAGAGGGAGGAGGTGGCAACACCAACCAATGAGGAGCAACCATCTATCGGACTAAAGATAGCAAAGTATCTTCCCAAGATAGCTAATGGATGCTCACATGTAAGAAAGTGACACCTCACAACCATTCACCTAATAAGACATGCTTTATTAACCTAAGCGAGATTATTAAAAGTGTAGGAAAAACCTAGCAAAATAGAAAAAAATAAAAAACTACACTAACACCCCCCATAAGCGAAGCTTAGGTGGATGTAGAAATGGGTCTCGGCAAGTCAAGCCTGATGAGGTACCCATGTACATAAAATTCCCCCAAAAGAGAGAGAAAAGAGATTCCCCAAAGAAAATTAGGACTCCAAGTGAGAGGAAGAGGCCCCCCCAAAAGATGAAGCATCCCGCACCTCCAGAAAAGCTTACAAATTTTGTCCGATTGATCCACTTACATCGAACAAGTTTTCTTCCCTTAGGAAAAGGGACAAGATCCCAGGTGTGGTTCCTCATCAAGGAACTATACTCTTCCTGCATAGTTGTATCCCACTCAAAAATACCAGAAGCCTCATGAAAGAACTGTGGATTTGAGGCAGTAGCACTGAAGATATGTAGGGCATCTTGGAATTGTAAACGAGTCTGCTTGGTGTCTGATGGATCCCCAACCCAATCACATGCAAACTGCAAGGTCTGTCTAGCCCAAAGTGGACCAGAAGATGGAGAATCTAGAGGAGAATCATCAACCTATGCATGATGATTAGGAGAGGAAGGAGGTGATTCCTCTGAATCACTCTCTGCATCAAAAGTGGAGGTAGAAGACTACTCAAGTGAATCTGACCCATTAGAAGATCTATCATGTATTCCAAGTGACTCCAATGTCAAAGTAGAAGGCAACCCTGTGACCATGCTCTGTTGGTTAAGCTGATGCAAGTAGTGGAAGTTATGATGGCCAAACCGCTCATGCCATAATCTGCTCACATCATTAGAGTGAATGAGTGAAACAGTCAAAGGAGGATCAGGAACAAAGTGAGAAAACATATAGAGTCATGACTGATGATCTGCTCTCCCAACTGCAATTGTAGAATCATTGTGCAACTCACTTATCTCCACTGAACTAGGAGTGAACTCAGCCCGCTTGCCTAAACCTGTGTGAGTGATCTGGTGTACCGATTGGAGATTAGTTGATAATGAGGGTACATAAGGAACATCATGGAATGTACCATCCCCCACATCAACAGACCCTCTCCCACACACCTCAACAAGATTTTTATCACCCATCAAAATAGAAGGCATAGTACACAGCTCCAAGGATGCAAGTTCTTCCTTAGATGAAGCCATTTGGTGTGAAGCACCCGAATCAAGAACCCAAGTGGATGGTGAGCAAGCAACTGCAAAAAGGGCCTTGCCCTTTCCTTTCCCCTTGCTATTTTCTTTTTCCTTGTTAGACCCTTCATTAGAACTTTGTTTGATAGACTCGGGAACACTGATACTATTCTTCTCAAGAATGTATGTCAAGTGATCAATTTGTTTCTTCAAACATTTATGTTCATCATGACCAGGTCTTTTACAATAGATACATTTAACCTTTTCTTTCTTAGGCTTATTGCCCTTGGAAGATGGTGTATCAATAGTTGCTTTTGAAGAAACTGGCATCTGATCCTTCTTCTCCTTGCTATTCTTTTGTTTCTTGTCCTTACTATTGTTGTTACTACTTTGTCCTTGTTGTTCTTTTGTGCCTTGGTTGGCAGCCAAGGCATGTGACTTAGAGGACTTAAGAATGCCCATCTGAATTAGCTTGTCCTGTTCTCGAGTGAGATTGATAGCAAAATCATCTAAAGATGGCATGGTGAATTGAGTACCAAGTGCACCCTTAGTAGCATAGAAGGTAGAGACAAACACAGAATATTCTGAACTTAGCTTAGAGAGAATACTAAGAATCAGTTGCTCATCTTTCTTTTCAATTCCACATTGTTTTAACTGCAACCTTAGCGATTTCAATTTGGTGAAGAAATCTTGGATTGTGTTGAAATTGCCTGGACTCAAACTAATTAATTCATTTTCCAACATATGACCCCTCATTGAATCTTGTGTGCCAAATAATGTTTCTAGCTTTGTCCATACTTCATTTGGTGTATCTAAAGACTCAATGTGAAATAGCAAGTCAGGAGAAACAGACAAACACAATGTTCCAAATGCCTCATCACATTTGTTAAACCACTTAGGCTTATCTTCATCTTTAGCAGGTTCAGTTTCAAGTCCCATAGTTATCCTATTTAATCCAGCTTTCCTTAAGTGAATTGTCATGCGTGATTTCCAATCAAAGTAATTGTATGGAGTTAGGATGGGCATATTTTTTTGATCCATGATGAAGAAATGCAGAGAAGAAATGCTAGAAAGAAGAGAACCCAGCCACGACAATGCCCCCCCCCCCCCTTTTTACTCAATCAAACAACCCCCCCCCCCCCCCAAATAAATATGATTCGGTACTTTATTTTAGTGCATTTACAATTACCACTAGAAAGAGATACTTAGTGGTCTTGATTTCAATGCATTACAAACCCTCATGAAGAGCATATGCTAAAAGTGAAACTTGGGCACAATAATCAACGAAACAAACAGCACCACTGTGATCTATTCGAAAAATCATGCACTTTCAAAAAAAGAATCGCCTTGATACGAGGTCGTATGAGAAAGTTATGATCCTCCGAAGTTTCCAAAATGAGAACTGTGCACAGTCACGGCTGAGAATCTGCAATTTCTGAAGAATTCATGCATGAAAATCAAAAAATAACTCCACTAGTGGATAGAGCACAAAAAATAAGCCAAGTTCATAATAAGAATCATCAAAATCGGAGTCTGTATGAGCGAGAATGAGACATTTGAAAACTGCATTCAAATCTACGGCTGCCAACGGAGAGGGGTATGGCTGTAGCTTTGCATGCTCGATTCTAAAAAATATACAGATTGCATGCAAAATCTAAAAGATACCCAGATGGTTTTTCGGGGCTGCAAACAAAACCCAGAAAGCATTTTTCTTGTTGATAAACAGAAGATGTTGCTATAGTGTAAATCAGATGCCTTTAACAGTAAAAAATGGCTCCACAAATCAGAAAACGACCCCAGCAACCAAAATATGACATGCAAATGCTGGATCAGCTTCTTAAGTCTATCAATGGCATGTTGGAACCTGCAAAACTGATTGAAAACTCCAAATATGCAAGTTGGTTGTCAGATTTGAGATTGAATCCCGAGAGAAAAATTGTTTTCATCAAAAAATTTCTGATTCTCAGGATCATCCAAAGATGCAAGAGAAGAGCATACTTCGTTTTTCAAAAAACTACAATACAGTTTATTTGCCCCCCCCCGAATCTCTCAAATAAGGAAACTAAAATCTACTCTTGCACATAAAAAAGCTCTGATACCATGTTAGAATGAGATCTATTAGATTTCCACAATCCATGCTAATGTGCTATCAAATTTCTGGATTTGATTGTGTATAATTTTTTTACATCAACGTTTCGGATCATACTACATGATCCATCATCAGGATGCTAGAGAGAAAAGAGAACATGAAAAATTAGAATGCAGATCCAACCAGCTGAAGAAATAGAAGGGAGGGGGAAGGGGAGGAGAGAGAGATAGTTGATGAGACATGCCACCTAACTCATAAGGAGAAAAATGAGTTAAAAATAAAAATAATCCAAGGGGGGAATAGAAGGGGGAAAGAAAGACCCCAATCAGAGGAAGCCACCAAGCACAAAAAATAACTTAAGAAGAGAAAACCAAAAGAAAAGGATCAAAGAGAGAAAAATACACGCACCGACGAACTAAAGGTGCATCAACTTGAATAAAACCAAGCGAGCAAAAACAAAGAAGCTCAAGAAATGTAAATTTACAGAAAAGTCAAAAAATCGAAGGGGACTAAGCCATAAAAGAAGAAAGAAATATATAAAATCCACCGAGCATGACAAAGAATAAAGGGGGAGAACTGAGAACCCAAACACTCGCACATATAAAGAAAGAAAAAACAACACTAAAAAACAAAAAAGGAAAAAATAGAAAAAAGAATAATATAGAAAAATGTATATATACATGTCTATACGTGTATGTATGTGTATATACATATATACATGTATATATGTATAATAATGTGTATATATATATATCTGTATATACATATAAATATACATATATACATGTGTAGACGTATATATATATACATATATAAACATATATATATATATGTAAAAACATATATATATATATAACTATATATGCGTGTATATAAACATATATATCCATGTATATATATATACATATATATGTGAATATATATATATATATATATATATAAATGTTATGGTTACTTCTATAAGTGTGAATAAAATAGAAATTATATATATATATATCAATATTGTTCCAAGTATATCTAAATATATATCACAATATTATATATATGTGTGTGTGTGTGTGTGTGTGTGTGTGTGTGTGTGTGTGCGCTTATAAACCTAAACAAGAAACCACGTAGAGGAAAAAAAAAAATTTAAAATTTTTATTATAGATATTGCAGTATATATTTATATATATATATGTAGTAATATTATAGCATATTTATATACATCTCTATAACGATCAAAAAATAAATTTAAAAAATTTAAAAATATATAAGAATATATATAAGCCTATAAACTAAAACAAAGAACCCCGAAGAAGAAAAAACACAAATAAATAAATAAAAGGAAGAAAGAGAGAAAAAAATTAAAGTGAAAAATGAAAAAAGGAGGTAGGGGCGCCACGAAATTAAGCGAAACCACACATCGGAGAGCAAGGGAAAATAACAATGAGACAAACCAAGAGACCACTGAGTGTGGCTAAAGCAAAGGATAAAATGCCAACATACCAAAAAATTGAAATCGAGAAGATGACCACAAGGTTATAATAGGGAAATAAAAAAGAAAGAAAAGCACACGCATATGCAAAAGAGAAAACAAAGGAAAGAAAATTAAACACTAACTGAAAAAAGGTAAAATAAAAAAATAAGAAAATGATGAGCTCACCAAGTCGAAGGGCCAGGACATGGGAGAAAGGGTGGGGGGGAGAGGAGAGAAGGGAGAAGAAGGAGCCAGAGGGGAAGGAAGGGACAACGGGAAGCTCGAAGAAGGGGGAGACGCGACAAGAAAGAGAGCTAAGAGCGCGGCGGTTTGCGAAGGGAGGATAACAAAGGATGCCAAGAACTGCTTAAGGTCCATCCTTCATTGCGATTGAGGTTAGAAGGGTTATCATTGATGAAAATGGCTTCCTTGAGCTTTCTTTTAGCGAAGTTGTCTTCCCTGAACACAATTTGCGTCCTCTCTAAGAATATATGATGCTTAGTAGAGGAAGAATGATCAGCTAATGCAGATTTGAGGACCCGCTCATGCTTGATGTCAGCGGCATGTTCCTTCATTCTAGTGTTGAATGAATGGCCCGTTTCACCAATGTAAGGGGTACCGCAAGAGCACATGACCTTATAGACACTAGAATTTGCAAAGGCATCCCTAGGGTCTTTGATGGGGGGAACACGATGTCTAAGCATGGATGCGGGCTTGAAGGAAACTCTAATGCCTTTTTTGCCCAAAATCTTGGAGATCTTGTTGGAAATCCCCTCGACATAAGGAATTGAAAAGAAAGGGGGCGATTGGGTGAAAGAGAGAGGAGGATGAGGGGCCGAAAGAAAGAGGGAATTGGCCAAGCGAATAGCTGTGGATATTTGCTTGTCAAAGTATCCATTCCACTTGAATACTTGATGAAGGTGCGCGAGCTCTTGGTCTAGGTTGTCACTGTCACAAATCCTAAAAGCTCTTAAGGCTAGGATTTTTAGGATCCCAACCTTTTGACAGGGGTGGTGGTGGGAGGCAGCATGGAGATAGAGGTCAGTATGGGTGGACTTACGAAAAACTCGACGACCAAGAGTGCCATCGGGTTTTTTAAGGATTAAGACATCAAGGAAAGGTAAGCAATTATCTGCTTCTAACTCCTTGGTGAAAGATATGCCAGGAACTAAGTTGTTGATGTGGGCATGGAACTCTTCCAGCTTGTCTAGGCCATGCGACCAACAGACATTGGTGTCATCTACATAGCGTTTCCACCACTTGGGTTTCAGAGGGAAAGAGTGTAAAGCCTTTGCCTCAAACTCTTCCATGTATAAATTAGCAATGACCGGTGAAAGAGGGGAACCCATGGCAACCCCACCAACCTACTCATAGATGACACCATTGAAGGAGAAGAAAGTGGATCTCAAGCATAACTCCACAAGAGAGGCAACCTCAGTCAAAACTTTCTTCTTGACAATATATAAGGAATCAGGTATGGGAACCCTAGTAAAAAGCGAGACCACATCAAAACTAACTAAGATATCGTCGTTGACACAAGAGGCATCTTTAATGAACTGGACAAAATGGTTGGAATCTTTGACATAAGAGTCAGAATTACCAACGAGGGGGGATAATAATTTGGCGAGGAATGTCGCAAGCTTGTGGGTCGGGGAGCCTATAGTGTCAACGATGGGCCTGAGTGGAATATTAGCTTTGTGGATTTTGGGAACCCCATAAATGCGGGGGGTGAGCTCCTTCGTGGGCAACAATCACTTTTTTGTATCAATGTCGAAGGAGGAATCATTGATAGCAGCTTTGACCTTTCTCACGATCTTAGCGCAAGGATTAGAAGCCACAATCTTGTAGCTGCTGGAGTCAGAGAGGAGGTCCAACATCTTAGAAAGATAATCAAACTTGTTCATAATTACTGTGGCATTACCTTTGTCAGCCCTAGTAATAATGAGATCAAAATTACGAAGAAGATTAATAAAAGCTGCAAACTCATGTGAGGGAATGTTTCTTCTGGGGGGCTTGGCCTTCCTGAGTGCCACGGCACAATCTTGCCTGGCCTCTTCGACGGTATTGGCCGGAAGAGAATGAAGAGCATTCTCAATGTCCACCAAAAAATCAACGCGAGGGATGGTGCGGGGCGAGAGAGAGAAATTGAGACCCCGCTTGAGAACCCTAAAAGTGAGAGGGTCGATGGGGGCATTAGATATATATGCACAATTATATAAAAGCGAGAGGGTTTATAGGCGCGCGCACACACACACACACACACACACACACACACATATATATATATATATAGATATATATATATATATATATAGATATATATATATATATTCACATATATATGTATATATATATATACGTCTACACATGTATATATGTATATTTATATGTATATACAGATATATATATGTATATACACATTATTATACATATATACATGTATATATGTATATACACATACATACACGTATAGACATGTATATATACATTTTTCTATATTATTTTTATTCTATTTTTTCCTTTTTTGTTTTTTAGTGTTGTTTTTTCTTTCTTTATATGTGCGAGTGTTTGGGTTCTCAGTTCTCCCCCTTTATTCTTTGTCGTGCTCGATGGATTTTATATATTTCTTTCTTCTTTTATGGTTTAGTCCCCTTCGATTTTTTGACTTTTCTGTAATTTTACATTTCTTGAGCTTCTTTTTTTTTGCTCGCTTGGTTTTATTCAAGTTGATGCACCTTTAGTTCATCGGTGCGTGTATTTTTCTCTCTTCGATCCTTTTCCTTTGGTTTTCTCTTCTTAAGTTATTTTTTGTGCTTGGTGGCTTCCTCTGATTGGGGTCTTTCTTTCCCCCTTCTATTCCCCCCTTGGATTATTTTTATTTTTAATTCATTTTTCTCCTTATGAGTTAGGTGGCATGTCTCATCAACTATCTCTCTCTCCTCCCCTTCCCCCTCCCTTCTATTTCTTCAGCTGGTTGGATTTACATTCTAATTTTTCATGTTCTCTTTTCTCTCTAGCATCATGATGATGGATCATGTAGTATGATCCGAAACATTGATGTAAAAAAATTATACACAATCAAATCCAGAAATTTGATAGCACCATGTTAGAATCTGAAAAGATTAATAACTCAGAAAACTAGTGCAAAGAGTAAATATCTAAACTATGAATGCAAATGATACAAAATCAAAATAGCATCATAGAGTTAGTCTCCAAGAGAGTAATGCAAATGCTGAAAGCAAAATAGCATTAAGAGGATGCAAAAACAAGAGATGCAAATACAAGCCAGGTAGCATGCTTATATAGGCTAGGAAGAGGGAGGAGGTGGCAACACCAACCAATGAGGAGCAACCATCTATCGGACTAAAGATAGCAAAGTATCTTCCCAAGATAGCTAATGGATTCTCACATGTAGGAAAGTGACACCTCACAACCATTCACCTAATAATACATGCTTTATTAACCTAAGCAAGATTATTAAAAGTGTAGGAAAAACCTAGCAAAATAGGAAAAATAAAAAAACTACACTAACATTTATTAGATTCCCAATGAAGCGTTACTGGTTTTACTTCTGATTTATGACAAAGAAAATGGGTCTACATGTAGAGACTATAACGTCTGATGGATTGAGTTTTTTTATCTCAGCTTTTGATATGCTTTATTATTTCTAATCTTAAAAAAATAATCCAAATTGTTTTGCAAGAAAATGTAAGGATTGAAAGTTATGATTAATGTACGTGGGTATAGCAGTCAGATCATGTGAATGCGTTAGTATTGTAAACTAGTGTTGGAAAGAGTTTTGTTTTGCCTCATGAGATGTCTTTGAAATGGAATTTATTTCATGGATAGTGAAGGAATAAGCATGTATTCCAACATTTGGTTTACTCCATTGATTCTAGTTACATCAAAAGATCAGGTGTCGAGTGAAGATCAAGTGCCAAGTGACTTCAGGTGCCAAGCATTATACAAGTGCCAAGTAATATTTGAGTGTCGAGTCACAGACGATGCCGAGAAAAATAGAAATGCAACAGGAGCTGAGTAAGCTAGTTTGTTATAAGTGTTGAGCATTAGAAATTACTAAGTGTCGAGTAACATAGAATACACATATGAGTTTGTAACTTCACTAATTCAGATGTAAACCATTTTCATAGCCAACATATGACGAATCTCGAAGGATTTAAGTGATAAGATCAAATCTTTTATATTTCCTAAGTAATCTACATGCAGCCAATAAGAAAAATGGAGAAGGCATGCAACCAATAAGAAAAGTGCAAGGAATGAGTGGAAAACAGAGATTCAATTTGGATCATAGATCCATATCTAACCCTAAGTCTTTGAATGTCGTTATAAGGAAGACAAAATTACATTGTAAAAGGAAGGATGAAGAAGTGTATGGAAAAACTATAGTAGAGTTCAGAGTGAAGAGTATAAAGACTTAGAGGAAGAGAGCAGCAGGCAAAATATTCAGTTGATCAGGACAAAGCAAGGGATAAAACAAGTATCAGATCTCAGAGGATCAAGATCAGAGTAAGCAGATCAAGTGCCTGTATTTAGCAATCAAAGGATTGTAAACTATCAGGTTTATTATACCTAGTACTCTCTAGCAATTGTATTAGAAAGGAAATCCTATGGTGATAGGTTAGCTTAACAACTATTTTGTAGATCCTTTAAATAGGTGATTAAATCCTTTAATAGGGTAACACTTCATGTAAAGTGTTTGTAAATCCTTTAACCAGGTCACTATTGACATAGTGTAAAGCCTTTAATAGGGTAGACCATCAAAAGTGGTCAAACATTATTGCTACAGTGATTTTGTGGGTGTCATCCCCACCCCAGTTTTACCTTCTTATTTTTGGAGGGTTTCTGGGTTACCAAAATCTCAAGTGTTAAGTGGTGGTACATGTTTGGCTTTCATGATTGTTTGATATGTTTATATGCATGCAATCTATTTTTAGTTAAAAAGTTTTAATGGTCTAAGTACAATACTTCTAATTCACCCCCCCTCTCAGAAGCATTCTTCCTATTTGAATATTCCAACACAGCTATCAGTTCTCTATTCCTAAAGCTTGTTGCATCTCACACTATATAAGTGAGATTCTAGGGCTAGAGAAAGGGTCTGGATTATTGCATGATTTTAGTTTTTACTAAGTTTGTTTGGTTCAATTTCTTGATGTAAACTTTATGATGTCTTTCTCTGCAAATATATGAGAGTATAGTGTTCTTCCAAGATCTTGAGGTCTTAGCTTGAGTCATTATGAGTTTTGTTTCAATTGTATAGAATTTTCCAAGGAAATTAATACAAATATGAACTATCCCCATATCTATTCTTGTTGAATCTTGTCTCCATTTTTATTACCTGGTCATTTTGAAGTTGTATGAGCAAAGCTTGTTCAATTGAATTCAATTAAATTGAGTTGTATGTCAATTCACTATTGCTTCTAATTCAATGAATTAAGTAAATGCTTTAGTAAGTTTTATAGGGTTTCCATGGTAATAGGAAGGATTTCTGTAAGAATGATTTTCAATGAGAATTGTTGATAGTATTGATTATAATACACTCAATTAGATCTAGAAATGTAATCGACTATGAATCCCAATGGATGAGGCACTGATCTATTGATTCAATCTGTAGATGGAAAGATCATGAACAAGCATCAAGCTTAAATTCAAAATCAATTTTACTTTACTGTTTGAAGAATGTCAATGCTAGTCTTCACTTGTTTGCATTTAATTCCTATGTTGTAGTAACCTGCTATTGCCTGGAATTATTTGTAAATCTAAGAACTCTGACTAAATATGCTAAAAGGGATGTATGTTGTTGTAAAATGTCATGAAATGAATAAAATATGTATGTAATATTAGTGTCAAAATATTTCATCCCTCATGATGCAAGAGCATCCTGGGTGTAAGGGCAATCTTGCATCACCCAAAAATATTTTATTTTCAGCCTTATCTATTTTAATAAGGACTAGTAGACATGGTGGTTACTATTTATGGGAAATTTCTATTTTGAGTAAGTTTGCAATACGAGCTCATAATGTTCTCATTTTCTATAGGAAGGTTCATTTTAGAAATATAAGCCTACCATGAAAATCTCATTGCTCCATCTTAAGTATTAGAGAAGTTATTACAAATTTTCAGTGGAAAAATTTGTAGAAAAATCTTCAAGTTCACTGTTGGAGGCCTTAGAGTGCCCGGATGAGATCCAAAAACTGTACAAAAGGGTCATAGCACTGTCCTAAGCTTGTAGACCAAGAGCTAGTGTTTCCAAAAAGTGGTTATAATAGCTAATCGGAGCAATGGTTCATGAATTATGGCTTTCAGAAGTTGGGCTACTAGAATTTCTAAAATAATTTGTCAAAGATGTATTTGCCTGACTTTATGTGTATTGTTAGGGTCTGTTGGCCCGAGGTATTAATTTTGAGCATCTAGAACTTTCTTGGACAGCATAAAACTGCCTATTTAAGAAAGGCTCAAACATTGTCTAAGATAGCTCTAGGTGATAATTCACAGCATTGTCTTGCAGATAACTGTAATGAAGGTGCCCATTTGGGTTAGCATATTGTAATTGAGAATTCTGTAATTCTACATTTGTGCAAATAATAAGAAGTTCACATTTTGTTCTCACATTTGCTGATATTTCTTTGTTTCCGTTATGAGTTTATGGTATTAAGCGGAGTCCCCTACATGACCTCAGGTACACCTGCCTTGGTTTTGCAGAGCCTAAAGAGTAGAAAATCTCTTATGATTTTGTTAAAGTTGGGTTTATATTTGAAGAACAAGTAACTATTTATGGGAAGTAGTTGATTCTTAGGTTATTATATTCTTTATTATCTTGATATTAAGTAATTTTTTTCTTAATAGTTGAAAAAACACCAACACTATGATTGAAGGTTTCAAATATTTGACTCACACAAGACTAGATATAGAAAATGTAGTGGGAATAGTAGCAATATTTCAAGAAGACCCTAAAGAATCACACTATGCAGCAGTAACAAGGATACTCAAATATTTGAAGGGTGGACCAAATTTTGAGTCATGGTATGAAAAATCAAATGACTTTACTCAATGTGCATATATTGATGCAGACTAGGCAAGTGGTATGGATTACAGAAAGAGTACAAGTGGTGGAGAATTTTTCTTTGGAGGAAGATTGGTTTCCTAGATGAGAAAGAAACAAGACTATATTTCATAGAGTACAATAGAAGAAGAGTATATAGTAAGAGAAAATAATTCTAATTAGATCATGTGGATGAAAAAGATGCTAAAGGAGATTGGGATAGGGTTTTTAGAACCTATTATAATACATT
This sequence comes from Cupressus sempervirens, assembly GCA_028749045.1. Classification (NCBI taxonomy): domain Eukaryota; kingdom Viridiplantae; phylum Streptophyta; class Pinopsida; order Cupressales; family Cupressaceae; genus Cupressus; species Cupressus sempervirens. Next base: position 743,480,211 of record CM053785.1, read on the forward strand.
GTGATAACACAAGTACAATGATTATGTCTAAGAATCTTGTGTTATATTCTATTAGAAAGCATATATCGATTAAGTATCATGTTCTAAGAGAGAAAGTTGTAGAGAAAGAGATCAGATTAGAGTATGTTAATAGAAAGGAACATATTACTACTACATTTGGTCCCAAATTGTGATAGCCACCTATTGCCCAAGTGACAAAACTATGAAATGGCTCCCATCGAACAAGTGTTAGACTTTTTCTCTCATAAATTTTGACAAAAAGGGTATCTATCACAATTAGGATAAATAAAACTATCATAAATTGGAAGCATGAAGGGATAAGAGTTTATGTTGATGTCATCATAATTGTGATAGTAGGCCTTCATAATGATGACATCTTAAGCTTCTAGTCCTCCGTCATAATTGTCACATCCATGTGATAGCTACAGTGTGGAAGTGACATTGATCCATCAAATGTAGCCATCGTAATTGTGATGGTTTTGCCATAGTTGTGTTGTACAAGTGATGGCTATCTTTCACAACATGTTGTCACAATTACAATAGCTAGCCGAATTATTAAAAATAATTTTTTTCTTAATGCTTAATTTTTAATGATATGCATCCAAAGACAAGAACAATTTTGTGACTTTTGCATTTGAGGCAGGTTGGTCCTTTTTTAGCTTAACCTGTCTCTAAAATAGTGGTTAGTGATATGTTTTGGATGTATATACAATATTCTAGTGATATTGACTTGCTATGACACTTCATTTTAGATCTTCAATGGTGTGTTTCTAAAATTGAACAAAGCAACAATGAACATGTTACATCAGGTTGAGCTATATGTGACCTTTGGGTATGTTCTTGGTTAGCTATAAGTATTATGTAGATCTTTTTTTTCTTATTTCATAGATTCTTATGTTTACTATTATTTAATTCTCTTTCTTAATTCTTTCTAGATATCTAAATTTAAAAAGCATAAGAGAGTTGATTAACAAGAGAGGTTATGGAAAGGTTGATAAGAAGTGGAATGCTTTGACTAATAACTATGTCATTGAAAAGGTACTTGTGTTCATCATGCCTTTTTGTGTTAGTCAGTATGCTTTCCCAGTGCTTATTATTTTGACCTTTTTGCTTGTGAAAAAGTTTTAGGTAAATATGGCATAATCTATATTGAATATCTTATCCATGAGATTATTACTTTGGCCTCAACTTCACAAAAGTGAACAACTTTTTGTGGCGATTTAAACTCAATGCTCCATTTGATGGATTGAAGAAGAAATGCAACCACTACATTGAAGGTGGCGATGCTAGAAATCATGAAAAGTCATACATTAAGATTGGAGTTATTAAAAGACCCTATTCCATTGGGAATAGAAACTATCTTGGCCTCCTTTCATCTAAATTAAAACTTCTAAACATGCCCTATTCCCTCTTCAATCCTGAGTAGTTTAGGCTTAGTATAATTGGCCCTTTATAGCAATAGCTTGACTGGTACAATCCCACCACAATTGGTCAAGATCTCTATCCTTGCATTTCTATATCTATAGGGAAATTAGTTGAAAGATACTATCCCAGCCACTATTGTCTATTGTCCCCAACTAAGTAGACTTTATTTTTCTTTCAATCATCTCAGTAGAATATTACCATTGGAGTTTAATAGGATTTCAATTCTTCAAAAGCTAATCCCTTCATCTAATCAACTCGTTAGTGGAAGCATTGTCACAATCCCCATTCTTACAACCATCCATAATTGTACAAGTCTTAATCAATTATAGATGTATCATAATCTTTTGACTGGATACTTGCCAGAGAAGTTCCCCATCAATATGAGGTAGCCTAATTTATCTTCTAATCTCCTTACAGACCACATCCCATCCTTTTTGATAAACATTAAATAAGCTGCAAATATTCTTGTTGGATAACAATTGGTTAGAAGGAAACATACCCAATGAGTTCAGTGGATGTGCCCCCCATGAAGTGGCTAGTCTTTCTAATTTGCAAATATAATTCAATTTGTTAAAAAATCCTTTCTAAGGACCTCTGCCTCAAGAAATTGGAAAGATGATTCATGTTCAAGTCACTAATGTTTTAGTTAATAGATTAGAAGGTTGAATTCCAACCACTCTAGGAAGGTAGGAACAACTTGAGTATCTAAAACTTTCATCAAATGAATTGGAAGGTCCAATGCCAAATTCTCTTAGTAATTAAAAGAGTCTTATGAGCATGGATTTTTCTTCCAACAAATAGTTAGGTTTAATGTCCACCTCTCTAAAGTTCCTGAAAATGCTTCAGTTCTTGAATTTTTCTTTCAATAACCTAAGTAGAGAGATCCCCAAAGATGGCATATTTTAAAATTGGATACCTACATCATTTAGGGGAAATGTGGGTCTATGTGAGGAATAGATCTAGTTATCGCAATTCTCTATGAGTAGAGAAAGAGGAGAATTGATCTAGTTACCTTATGTTGCTAGCTTCGAGTCCAATCATGAGATATGTAATTTGCTCCCTTGACAAAATGGCTCTACTTCTAAATGCCACAAATAGAACAAAAGATGGAGGCTTATGATCTAACCATTCCAAGAACCTTGACTCGTCATGGGTATTATAATATGATCACAACATCAAGGGACCAATTGGATAAATATGAGGGTTTCCTTCCACTCAAAGGGTTTCTATGGCTTCCTCCTCCATCTCAGCAAATGTGTTAATGAGAATCTATTATACTTCCCTAAAGTGAGAGCCATGATGGACAAGCTAATAACATATAGAATTTGAGTCATCATGGACATCAGTGGACAAATCTGTAGCTAAAATTATTGAAAACCCCAAAATATCCACTTCAAAATTGGTCTCCTTTAATTAAATCTTAGACTCAAAGATGAGGTCAGGAAGATGTAACATGAAGCAAGAAACTGTTAGGATAAATCACGGACAGAAATAAAAACTACATGCAAATATAACCAATAACATTAAATAATAGAACACACAGAAATGAACACAAGGCACCAAGATTTAACGTGGTTCACCCAATCCCTAGGCTACGTCCACCAAATAGCAAGTTCGATCTTATTACAATCTAGTGATTACAACCTGATTACAATCTGTAATCCCTTACAGCTCAATACCGCCGCAAGAACCAATTTCGTATCACAACATTATGAAAAATACCCAACCCTAAGCCCTTTTATACAAGTATTAAACTGCTTTAGGGTTATAACATGTTGGCCATATGTCAGCCATAATATGTCGGCTACCATGTCAGCTACTGCCCAAAATTTTATGAAGTATGTACAGTACTTTCCTGATCAGTCACCACAATCTAACAATCTCCCACTTGGGGACTGATCAGGGTCCACACTAAACAACAATCTCCCACTTGGAGACTAATCCTGTAGCAATACCACTACCACATGGGGCTCCCACTGGATCAAACCATCCTAGACTCTACTATTCTTTTATTCATGTTCAGTCTAAAAGACCAACTGAAGCTGAAGAGGAGTTCAGCTTCTCCCTTGTTACAACCTTTGTCAACATATCTACTGGATTATCATTGGTATGTATCTTCTCTAGCTTTAACTGTCCATCCTCCAAAACTGACTGAATGAAATGGTACCTCAACTGTATGTGTTTGGTCTTAGAATGTAGAGCTGAATTCTTAGCAAGATGAATGGCCCTCTGACTATCTGTGAACAAATAATTATCCTTCTAAGGATGTCCCAATTCTTCCAAGAAGAACTGAAGCCATATCATCTCTTTGGCTTCCTCTATAGCAGCAACATACTCTACCTTTGTAGTGGAGAGAGCATTAATTTTCTGTAACCTAGAAACCCAGCTCACGGCTGCAACACCAACAGTAAAGACATAACCTGTAGTACTCCACCTGGTATCAATATCCCCAGCCAAATCTGAGTCAACATAGCCCTGTAAATCAGTAGTGGAGCCCTCAAAGTGTAAACACTTATTGGATGTTCTGCTCAAATATCTGAGAATCCACTTGACAGCATTCCAATGCTCAAATCCTGGATGACTCATATACCTACTAACAACTCCCACTGCATGTGCAATATCTGGCCTAGTGCATACCATATCATACATCAAACTTCCTATAGCTGAAGCATAGGGTACCTTGGACATCTTATCCTCCTCTTCCTGTATCTTGGGAAAAATCTCCTTAGTCAATTTCAATGACCAGGTAAAGGTGTGCTGACAGCTTTAGCATTCTCCATAGAGAAATGTTGCAACACCTTCTCAACATAATCAGCTTGAGATAGCGTCAATGTTCTGTTCTTCCTATCTCTGCAAATCTTCATACCAAGGATTTGTTTTGCTGCCCACAAATCCTTCATAGAAAATGCATGTGCTAATTGGCGTTTCAGCTCCTTAATATGATCCATGTTAGACCCAGCTACAAGCATATCATCAACATATAAACATAATATAATGTAGCTATCATCATCCAACCTCTTAAAATAAACACAGTAATCTGAATGACACCTATTATATCCATGCTCATGCATAAAACTATCAAATTTTAGATATCGTTGCCAAAGTGCTTGCTTCAAGCCATATAAACTTTTCTTCAATTTGCACACTAAGTTCTCCTTACCTTTGACCTCAAAACCTTGTGGCTGAGCCATATATATTTCTTCATCAAAATCACCATTAAGAAAGGTTGTTTTAACATCCATCTACTCTAAATGCAAATCTTCAGTAGCCACAAGACTTAAAATAGTACGAATAGAAGTCATTTTAACAATAGGAGAAAATATCTCATCAAAATCAATTCCCTTTTTCTATGCAAATCCTTTTACAACTAACCTGGCCTTAAATCTTTTCTTACCTCCTTCCTCTTCTTTCAACCTGTAAACCCATTTATTCTGTAAAGCCTTTTTACCTATAGGCAACTTGCACAAATCTCATGTCTAATTTTTCAGCAAAGAGTCCATTTCATCTTTCATTGCAGACTCCCACTGAATCTTAGTATCCACCTGCACAGCTTCATCATAACTTTCAGGTTCACCAGCATCAGTAAGTAAAATAGAATACAAAGAGGGAGAAAACCTTTGTGGAGGTCTAATTTGCCTTGTTGACCATCTAACATTCACTGGTGTGTGTGGTATTTTTTGTTGCAGTTGTTGCACATCATGAGGAATGGTTGGAACATCAGCTTTTGGAGTATCATCCAACACTACATAATCATCTTCTTTCTTCTCATTTTGTTGCAACAGATCTTTGTACAACACTTTCTCATTGAATATGACATCCCAACTTCTAATAATTTTAAGATTTTCAAAATCCCAAAGCCTATAACCAAATTAATTAATGCCATATCCAACAAAGACACATTTCTTTGATTTAGCTTCTAGCTTGGTTCTATTTTCAGAGTCTATATGAGAAAAAGCTTCACAACCGAAGGTCTTGAGAAAGGAATAACTCACCTTCTTACCAGTCCATGCTTCCTCTGGAATACCATAGCCCAAAGAAGTAGAGGGACCTCTATTAATCAAATATACTGTAGTATTGACAGCCTCCACCCACATGTGTAAGGGCAACCCAGCATGCAACCTCATGCTCCTTGCGCGCTCCATTATAGTCCTGTTCATGCGTTCAACCACTCCATTTTCCTGTGGAGTCCTTGGAATAGTTTTTTGTCTACGAATACCATTAGTGGAGCAATAATCTTCAAATTCATGACTGCAATACTCACCACCATTATCAGATCTGAGACATTTTAATTTCTTACTAGTCTCATTTTCAACCAAGCATTTCCATTTCTTAAAAGTTTGAAATACATCATATTTTTGTCTAAGGAAATAAACCCATAATTTTCTAGTTGTGTCATCAATAAATGTAACATAATAATGAGAGCCACCAAGGGAAGATACCTGGGTTGGTCCCCATACATCTGTATGCACAAGCTCTAATTTCTCCTTTTTGTTTTCCTTCCCTGTCTTTACAAAACTCACTCTCTTTTGTTTTTGATACACACAACTTTCATAGAAATCCATATTCACACATTTTAGACCTGGTAAAACTTTCCTTGAATGAAGTACTTTCATACCTTTCTCACTCATGTGCCCAAGTCTATTGTGCCATAGCGCTGTATCAGAATCTACAATAGCTATTTGTTCTCCCTGCTCAACTGCAGTAATTGTTCCTGAATATTCATTTTTCTCGAAAACAATCAAAGTAGAAGGAACAATATGACCTATACAAAGATATAAGGTGCCTACTTTCACACCTTTTTCTACTACAAGAGAACCTTTTGAAACCTTCCAATTTTTATCATTAAAAGTAACTACACAACCCTCATCACCAAGTTGCCCTGCTGAAATTAAATTTTTACTTAGTTTTGGAACATGTCTTACCTCATGTAGTAGCCAATGATTCCCATTCTACAACTTAATCTTAATTTTTCCCTTTCCAACAATCTGATAGGGTTCATTATCCCCCAAATAAACAAGCCCAAAATCCTCTTGGACATAATCAATGAAATAACCTCTATGAGGTGTAGCATGAAATGAAGCACCAGAATCTAAAACCCATGAATCATCAACACTCTCTAAAGATAGAAGAAAAGCATCCTCTTCGGATTTGTTACTTACCACATTTGTCTCCTTGTCTCCATCTGATTTATCTCCTTCATTTTTCTTTTGATTCCAGCAATCTTTCTTTTTGTGCCCTGGTTTCCCACAGTACCAGCAATCATTTGGTCCTCTCGATTGAGACCTCCTCCCCTTTGACTTTCCTCTTGATTTCCCACAATTTTCAGAGTTACTTCCTCTTTCAGTCATTCTGCCCCTGCTTTGTGCATTTAAAGCACTTCCTAATGTAGATCCACCTGAGGATTTTCTATGAGTTTCTTCACTTAAAATAACATCGATCACATCATCATATTTTAGGGTACTAGATCCAGGAACAGAATTACTCACCGCCATTACCAAGCCATTCTAGCTTTCAGGCAAAAAAAAAAATCAAGAGAGCCCTAATTTCTTCATCAAAATTGATACCCACAGAAGATAATTGACTAGTAATAGTATTAAACTCATTTAAATGATCTGCAACAGATCCACCTTCTGCCATTTTCATATTAAATAAATGCTTCATGGGAAATACCTTATTTGAAGTGGAGGGCTTTTCATACAGTGTCGCTAGGGTTTTCATCAAATCTTTTGTCATCTTTGCTTTTGTAATATTAAATGCCACCGATGGTGCCAAGCATAACCGAATGCTTCCGAGTGCCTTTCTGTCCAAAAGATCCCATTCAGTCTCTGACATAGTTCCCTGATTCTTGGCTTTTCCTTCCAATAGCTTCCATAAAAATCCTTCTGATATAAATAGTCTTCCATTTGCATCTTTCATAATTGGAAGTTCTACCCATTAAACCTGTCAACCCTCAACTTACCCTCATCTGCCATCGCTCCCACTCAATTGTGAGACTCCCACTTAACCGTGAGACTTTCCTGCAGAGGATAACTAAAAGACAACCTTGCTCTGATACGACTTGTTAGGATAAACCACGGACAGAAATAAAAACTACATGCAAATATAACCAATAACAGAAAATAATAGAACAAACAGAAATGAACACAAGGCACCAAGATTTAACGTGGTTCACCCAATCCCTGGGCTACGTGCACCAAATAGCAAGTTTGATCTTATTACAATCTAGTGATTACAACCTAATTACAATCCGTAATCCCTTACAGCTCAATACTGCCGCAAGAACCAATTTTGTATCACAACATTATGAAAAATACCCAACCCTAAGCCCTTTTATACAAGTATTAAACCGTTTTACGGTTATAACATGTCGGCCATATGTCAGCCATAATATGTTGGCTACCATGTCAGCTACTGCCCAAAATTTTATGAAGTACGTACAGTACTTTCCTGATCAGTCACCACAATCTAACAGAAACAACAATGAGGCTAGATAGAATAAATAAGATGGGATGTTAAGCATTTGGTTAAAACTAAGCAGGTCAATGCAGAACATATCCTTAATGAAGGCAGAGATGTGTGAAGACAAATGCAAAGATTGCAAAAGATGTTGGATGTGTGGCTTTGTTTCAAGAACAAAATTTGAAACAAGAGTTTCATCACTCATGGGTTGCTCATCTATATCTTCATGTATAGTGATGTTAGGGATCTCTTCAAAGTGGTTAAAAAAGCATGCAACTACCAAGTTAAATTATTGTTAGACTTACAAAAAATACAAGCCTTGTTAGATTATAATTTTCATGAACTAACGACCCACTAGTAAAACATGGATAGAGAATTTAAAATTTACAGTCCTATACTTTCATTTGGTGATTTTAAATCTGAAATTTTAATTATATTGTCCATCACAATAAAATCTAATTGCTTTGAAAAATATTTTTGACAAACCATGAATTTAACTTATGTTATAATTACTCTTAACAGTGATTGTCGGTAATGGTTGGATTTGTAACTTAGGATTATCATTTTAGTTCTACACATCATAATGGTTTGGTTATATGCTCTTTATTATCTTTTATTTTCTATGCATCATAATTTCTAGGTTTTAAACTATCTATTATCATTCCATTTGTATACATCATAATGGCTAGGTTTTCAACTTGATATCATCATTGAAGTTTTACAATGGCTAGGTTTTAAACTTGGTTCTATTATTCAAGTTTTATACATCATAATGGCTAGGCCTCAAACTCAGTAATATTATTTGAGTTCTTCATATCATAATGGTTGAGTTTTAAATTTGTATCATCATTTTAGTTCTACACAATGATGCAAGGAAGGATAGGGATAACTAGGGCCAAAGGCACACCTAGCTATCCAAACCACCGTGCAAGAGTTAACACAATAGAAGGAAACACAAAGAACAAAAACCAAAGGAGGAAGAAGAGAAAATTATTTTTATTGATTCACCAAATAAACAACATACATGCCTAGCTATCTTCTGGGTTATAGCCAAATACAAATTAAAACTTCCAAATTCACGATCCAATTTTGAATTCGCACTTCTAGACACATGTGTTCCCCTTTTAGAATTCTCTCTAAGTCCTCTTCTAAAAACTACCTAACTATAAGCTTAAAAATCCTATATATACTTGCCAAAATGGCTTATAGATCATTCTAGAACATTACATAAGAGGAAGGTTGACACAACAACAGTCTGGACACATCCCAAGAATAGGTCTTAACATAAATATCTCAATCAAAATAAATCTTGCAAGTTAGCTTGCATAAATCATGTCCAAATTTTGACACTTGGCATAAATAGAAAAACTTAGCACATGAAGGGTCACTCGACATACACTGGGTAACTCAGCACATGAAGAGTCACTCGGTATACACTAGATAACTCGATAGCAACTAAAAATCGGTAGCAACTGGGATTTGGTAGCAACTAGAACTTGGTAGCAATTGGAACTTGGTAACAACTAGAAACTAGAGCTCAATAATAACTGGAACTCAGCAACAATTGGCACTTGGCAGTAACTGGAACTTGGTAGCAACTAGCACTCGACAGTACCTAGAACTCAACAACAACTAGCACTTAGTAGTAACTGGAACTCGGTAGCAACTAGCACTTGGTAGTAACTAGAACTCGATAGCAACTGGCAGAATGAAAAAAAAGTGTAGGGTTACAAGAAAACCCAAGATGCTCCTATATCAAACAAATAGGGTTGGAAGAACTGATTCTCCTGAATCATTGAGATGTCACAACTTGCACCAAATCTAACTTAGATTGAGAAATCCATGAAGCATCTTCAATAGGTTTGTTCTTCTACTTCACCAAATATTCATAGTAATATTTTCCTCTTGTGCTCTTGCCAACTCTTTGATCCAATATCTGTTCAACTTCTTCAATCTACTTCTTAGGATAATCATCTAATACAACAACTTCATCATCTAACTCGTGGTACTTATATAAATCAGCAACTTTGAATATAGGAGATATATCTATGTCATTAGGTAACTCAACTTCATAAGCATTAGCACTATCAAGATTCTTCAAGATCTTACAAGGTCCAAATTTATTCATCTTCAGCTTATCTTATGTTCCAAAAAGAAATCTTCCTTTCTTTAAATGAACCATCACCTCATCACCAACTTCAAAATCATGATGTCTTCTAGACTTATCATCATTCTTCTTATAATTATGATTACTTTGTTCCAACCTCAATGTAGTGCCTCTCGTGTTTGCAGTCTGTACCTTGTCTATTTTTTATTCGAGAGATACTTGATACTCTTTTGATATTTGTACCTTGAGATGACCCAAGGGTCGAATGTTATATTTGTATTTCCATACCATAGATGCTTTGTTGCTATGTTGTTTAGCTTATCATATTTGCATGTTGATGCTATTTTGAGATGACAGTAGATCTATGATATCTGATTATCTAGTTATATGATGTATTGGTCACATCTATGGTTTTTGTGATGTGATGGACCTTATGCTTTGGTTATTTACTTCATTCTCATCTTTTATGATTAATGTGAACGTGAGTGGTGTAAATGGATTAATGAGTTATTTAATCTTTTAATTGCTTTGACTATCATTTTATATGCAATTGCACTTGATCGTGTGTTTTAGTGTGCAGGAATTATATCCCTGGCAGTGGCCTATGGAGTTAGTGATCTAGTTGTTCATATTTTGCCAATGTCGCTCCTATATGGTCGATGTATCCTTATTTAGTTGTTTTATATTAAAAAATTTCGGTGATTAGTAAATCCAAACTCATTGCATTGTGTGATTGAACCAGTGAGCATGTCTGTGCATTTTGAAGTTCGCATTCGTCGCGAAAGTGTTAAGTGATTTTCTATAATTTTGAGTTTTCGAGTTTTAAATCTTTTTGGATTTAATTTCTGGCAGATTTTCCTTAGGTGAATTTCCATTATGGATAATAACCTATTTTTTTTTGGGTTGTTTCAAAGTTTAACTACTCCAGCTAGCTATTTCCATAATGAACTATTCACTCAAAATAAATAAATATTAGAAAAGTGAATTCATTATTCACTTATCACATTTTGGAAAATTGAATTTGGAGAGCAAATTTGGAAATCCTCTTCTAAAGTATTATTTTTTTTCTCGTTGTGGGAGTTGTGAGCGTGGCATCTTTCTGAGGTTGGTCTCGTTGGATTCAGCTCGAAGAGTTCTCGCTTTGCCGTCAGTTTTAGCAGTTTTGGCGAAGTATTTATTTTATTCTATGAGTTTCAGTTTCGGCCCTTTTTGCTATCAAGTAGAGCCTTCCCATTTTAATGTTTTTGCTCTGTTTCTGCTTCTGTTTCTTGTAGCATTATGTTAGGAGGCCATGAACTAGTGTTCCCCTCCGTTTATGTTTGCTAGTTCTGCTTGGTTGGTCAGGTATGAACATTTTACCTATTTTTGAAATGGGGGTTAGGGTTTTTGTGCCATTATGCTGGTCATTTTTGCATACGGTGTCCGTTTTCAATTTTTTTTGGATTTTTGGGGTTTTTGAACCCAAAGGCCAAATGGGTTTTAATTTTGAAATTTTTCCAAAATTTGGGGTTTTTACCTCATTTTGCATGCTACCCTATTTTCTCAAGTTTTCTTAGTACATTGTGGTTTGTGGACTTGGATGATCCGTTTGGATACTAGTTGAAACACTTTTGAATTTTTTGTTACATTGGGATGCATCTAGCATCCATCATCCCGATTATGTTTTCGGTCGATTGACTTTTATTTGCATTCTCATCCTGTCCTTGTATATGATCTTTGTGATGGTGGTGCGCCACACACATGTATATTGTCGAGTGACCTACGGGGCTCAATCTTCTGTGGTACTTCCAAAAGTTGTGATCATTGGGGTTGGGTTGGGAGTTTGCATGCTTACAAGCACTCATCGTTGGATGAGCATGGGTAGGGTAGGGTAGCATATGGAGGGGGCTTCTATCTCACAGCCTGGTGACCTTAGTCCCATAGGGTTGACAGAGGAAGTTTTAAGTAAGTGATAATTAAATAAACATTGGGTGATAATAACATTAAAGAAAATAAAATGGTACTTTTGTGTATTGGCCTTCCATTGAGGGAGTTGAGCTACACAGTGTATTGGCCTTCTGTTGAGGGAGTTGAGCTACACAGATCTGAGCTTGGGCTTTTGATGCCAAGCGACTCCCCATGATGTTAGTCCCTACATAGTATCCCATTGAGGTGTCTGACCAGGACCTGTAGTTTATGCATTGTCTATGTCTTGGATTCAGTCATCATACTGCTTGGCATGTGTGTTAGCTATGATTGTTGTTTTGTGTGTGTTTGGTTGGATCATTATCTCCATTAGCATTACAGGTGTGGACCTACAGGTGCCATGTGGTTGGGAGGCATAGCTACCTTCACCACTACTAGGGATCGGTGTACAGAGATGATCTATTGTTCTAGTGTGGTCATTGCTAGATGTGTCACTTGGTACTTCAATTTGTGGAGTACACTTTCTAGTGATTTATGCTTTCATTGAGATGTTGTGTTCCACATTTACATGATGTTGGTTTTATGCATTCCTTATTATAATTTTTAGCATATAGTAGATGATGTTATCTAATTACAGGGTTATCTATGCTTTCTACTAGCATGTTAGATTTTATTTACTTATATTGTAGCATGTTTAGTAGTGATGTCCCTATCACAACAGCACCGATGATCCAATTGGTAGCTTGGGATGTTACGCATGGGGGATGGCTAGGGCCCACAATGGTCTTATGACACCATTGATGGTTGGGAGGAATTGCATACTTGTGGTTGTTTTGTTCATTGCTATATTATTTTAGTTGTGGTGATGTTTCCTTTCTATAATGTTCCTTTTCTATTTGTTAGATGTTAGATTCCATTTTTTGTATTTCAGTTACTCAGTTCTGGTTTGATTGTTCTAGCCTCAAAATATGGATCTGATACTCCCTAGTGTGGAGGTTCTTTTGTCATTTTTTCCCCATTTTTGAGTTTTGGAAGTGTTTTTGTTTTGTATGGGTAACATTTGTTCAGCAATGTGCGATATTTAAAAAGTGTCGCATGCCCATACAATATGATTCTGTAAAGTGTCACATGCCTCTTTGAGAAGTGTCACGCAACACTTTCCAGTATCACATGCCTCTTAGAGTTGTGTTGCGCGACATTGTTAAAGTGTCGCACACCTTAAGGAAAAGTATTGCCCAATCCCTAAAAGTGCCGCACTCCTTCTTGAGATATGTCACGCGATCCTTTTCTATGCTGCATTAAAGTATCACACAGTTTTTGTAAAAACCTATGTGGGTAGATAGTGAGCACTTTTCATCATGATCTGAACTTTTTAAGAGTTGATCCGGATACCCTTTTGGGCATTCTTCGACCCTATGTTGTTGCATTTTGATTTTTGATGATTTTTCTTGAAATCTAGTTTTTGGGTTTCTATTTTAGTCCTTTGGGGTTTCTTATACTTAAGATATATTTTAATATATGCGATGATTTATTTGAGATGGGTTCCAGAACTCTACGGGCTAAGATTAAGATTCTAGGAAATTTTAGGGCTTCAAAATTTAGACTTAGCCAATTTTTCAGGAGTCTGTTTTGGTCTTTTAGCTCGATCAATCTCTTATGTTTTCTTGTTTGTGTTTTGGTTAGTGGTGACGTTTGGAGATCTGTTGGGTGTCAGGATGGTCATTAAGTCTTTTGTTACAATCTGTATGATATGTGTATGTTGTTGTCATGTGCACTTACACTTGTTAAAATTTAAAAAAAATTATTTTGGCTTGTTTTCATCCTTGTTTCCAAGGATCTCCAAGCAGGGCATTACACTCAACTTCACTTCCTTACGAAAAGACTCCATAAAATTGGCAAATTCTTCTCCTATAGCACTTCTCTTTTCTTCACCAGAAACATCTCTTAAATTTGATATACCTCTAGGCTGCATTCCAGTAACAATCTCAAAAGGTGTTTTCCCTATACTCCTATTCACAAAATTGTTATATGCAAACTCAACTTGTGCCAATACCATCTTCTAATTACTTGGCTTATTCCCAACTAAACATCTTAGAAAATTACCTAAGCTTCTATTCACGACCTCTATTTGTCCATCTATTTGTGGATGGAATGTAGAACTAAACTTCAACTTAGTACCAATTTTCTTCCACAAAGTCTTCCAAAAATAACCAACAAACTTACTATCTCTGTTAGAAATAATACTTCTTGGTAATCCATGCAATCTCACAATCTCTTTAAAGAAAAGTTTAGCAACATGCTCTGCATCTAATGTCTTCTTACATGGCATGAAATGAGCCATCTTATAAAATTTGTGCACTATAAAAAATATAGAATCATACTACTTCACTATCTTAAGTAATCCAAGAACAAAATCCATATTGATGTCACTCCAAGGTTTCTCAGGAACAACAATAGGTGTATACAAGCCAGTTTATTAACTCACTCCTTTTGCAACTTGACAAACTCCATAACTCTTTATGAATTTTTGAACATCCTTATATATTTGTAGCCAATAATACTTCTCTTTTAGAAAACTCAATGTCTTATCAATTCCAAAATGTCCAGCTAATCCACCACTATGTTTCTCCTTCATCAGATTCAACCTCATAGAACTTCTAGGAATACACAACTGAATATCTTTGAACAACATAAGTTTTTGAATGAAATACTCATCATACTTACTTATGTGATCTGTAAGATTTAGTGCTCTGCACTCTCTCCACACGTCAAAAAAATTAGGATCAGCATCATACAACTCTTTCATTTCATCAAAACCAAAAACTTCAACCTTCATTTCAATCAACAAAGAATGTCTTCTACTCAATGCATTAGCAACTCTCTTAGTAACTCCACTCTTGTGCTTAATGATAAATGTAAAATTTTGCAAGTACTCAACTAACTTCATATGTCTCTGATTCAATTTGTGTTGACTTTCTAAGTATTGTAAAGCTTTATGATCAGTATACAACACAAACTCCTTAGGAATCAAATAATGTCTCCACTTCTTCAAATCTTGAACAATATCATAAAACTCTTGATCATACACAAAATACTTCCTTTTAGAATCATTAAACTTCTCACTAAAGAAATCAATAGGCTTACCTTCTTGACTTAATACAACTCCTATTGCATTACCACTTGCATCACATTCAACTTGAAATACTTTGTTGAAATCAAGCAAAGCCAATATAGGTAATTCAGGAACCTTTTGTTTCAAAGTCTCAAAACTCTTATCAACTCCATGTTTCCACTTGATTTCCTTTTTATCTCCCCTCATTGTCTTAGTCATAGCATTACAAACAAAATTGAAACTTCTTATGAACTTTCTATAGAAACTAGCAAAACCATGAAATGATCTTACCTCACCCACATTCTCAAGTGTAGGACACTACAAAATTTCTTTAACCTTCTTAGGTTCCATCTTCAATCCATTGGCTAAAATCACAAATCCCAAATACACAATCTCCACTTGCATAAAAGAACACCTTTTAGATTAATCAGCAATTTTTCCTCTTTCAACCTTTGCAATACTTGTCTAATATACTCAAGATGTTCTTCCTTAGTCTTATTGAATATTAGAATATCATCCAAATAAACAATCAAAAACTTACCCAAAAATCTTTTTAGAACTTCATTCGTCAACCTCATGAAAGTACTAGGTGCATTAGTCAAACCAAAAGGCATAACCAACTATTCATACAAACCATCTTTTTTCTTGAAAGTAGTCTTCCATTCATCACCTTCTCTAAAATTTCTATCTGATGATAGCCACTCTTCAAATCAATCTTTGTAAAATACTTTGCTTCACTCAAACAATCCATTATGTCATCCATCCTTGGCATAGGAAACCTATATTTCACTATTATCTTGTTAATAGCTCTGGAATCATTACACATTCTCCATTCTCCATTATTTTTAGGTGCTAATATAGTAGGTATGACACGTGGACTCAAACTTTCTCTAATCAAACCTCTCTACAACAACTCATGCACTTGTCTATTAAGTTCTTTATTCTTTGTAGGTGTCAATCTATATGGTCCTTTGTTCGGTAAACTAGCTCTAGGAATTAGATCCATACAATGACTTATACTTCTTACTTGTAGTAAACCATCTAAAATATTCTCAACAATAATATCCTTATACTCATTCAGCAATTTTGTAATTTCCTCTAGTACTCAGCTACCACTATATGTTGTCACTCAATCATTACCAGCAATGCTCAGTCCTCTAGGAATTATAGAAAAACAAACTTGATTCTTCTTTACTTCCTTTTCAAATTGCTTTCCATTAACCATGCAAACTTTTATTACAGTACAACTGACCTCATCTAGACTTTCAATCAAAGGCAGCAATGTTTGTTTCTTCCCATTTACCCAAAGAGTATATTGATTCAATCTTCCATCATGCACAGCATATCTATCATATTACCAAGGTCTACCAAACAAAATTTGACAACAATCCATGGGCATAATATCACACAAAACTTCATCAAAGTAATGTCCAATTTTGAACTTTACAAGGCATTGCTCACTTACCAATATCTTATGCTCATCTTTGATCCATGAAACATGATAGGGTTTATTATGCTTTAACCTCTGTAATTGCAACTTTGTAACTAGCTCTTCTAATTCCAAATTTGTAGAAATTCCACTGTCAATGATCACTTTTTAGCATTTTCCAGCCATCTTACATCTTGTCTTAAAAATACTTCTCCTTAAAACAGGTTCCTCATCACTTCCCTTATTACATAAGGTCCTTCTCACCATCAAATTTTCTCCAACCTTAGGTCCACTTGGTGAACCCTCATCATCTCCTTGAATCACAACATTTCTATTACCTTGCTCACTTTAAGAGGATCTGCATTCAAAAGATCTGTCCCTCTATACCACATCTGAAACAATTACCATGAGGTCCACCTCTAGAATAAGAATTACCTCTTCCTCAATAAGAATTAGTACCTCCTTGATAAGACTTACCACTTTTCCATTTGGTCTTCCCTTTGTCATCATTATTCCATTCATATTTACCTTTATCTTGCACAAAATTTTCAAATCTGCCACCTTCACCATAAGATCTACCTCTACCTCTCTGGAATCTACCACCTCTACCTCTTTGTCTTTGTTCATGCTTCTTTGCTGAGATCTCCTCAACTTTCAAGGCATATTGATATGCATCTTCAACGATTTCCAACTTCACTAAACTTATTTCATCTTGAATTCTAGATCTCAATCCATTTATGTACCTTGCAATTTTCTACACATCATCATCGACATGTCCAAATCTAATGTCCAATCTATAGAATTCCTTGGTATACTCTTCCATATTCATGTCCTTTTGTTTAAAAATTTTCATCTTTCTCAACAAGCTAACTTGGTAATCAATAGGAAGGAATTTTTTCTTTACCTTGTTCACCATCTTTGACCAAGTTCTAATCTTCTCTTTTCCTCTTCTTTGTCTATCAGTTTGCAAATGCTCTCACCATAGTGATACATGACCTTTCAACCTAGTGACTACAATCTTCACTTTTCTATTATTAGGAGTGTTTTCATACTCAAAGAACTTCTCCATACCTAAGATCCAATCTAACATAGCATTAGTATCCAATTTTTTAACATAAGGAACAACTTCTACAGTAGGCTTTGAATTTTTCCTAGACAACACTCACAACAATCTTTCCTCGTCTTGATCTTCTTCAGATTTTGGATTATGGTTTAGTGTTGTTTCTTCATCATCACTTACATCATCAATATGTACTCCTCTCCTCTGTGCTATCTCTACAGCATATAATATGGCTACAATTTTTCTCAATATATCTAATATTGCATTATCAGCATTTTCTCTACCTCAAACCATCTTTACAAATTAGCTTCCTACAAAATTATAACCCTCTACAAGTTATAGGTAAAATCCATAGATCCACAACCCTACAACCCAATTCACTCATGGTTCTACATGGTCCAACCACCAAAGGGATGAACCTCAAGCTCTAATACCACCTGACGCAAGGAAGGATAGGGATAACTAGGGCCAAAGGCACATCCAGCTATCCAAACCACCCTGTAAGAGTTAACACAATGAAATAAAATACAAATACTAGCAACCAAAGAAGGAAGAAGAGAAAAACTCTTTTATTGATTCATCAAATAATCAGCATACATGCCCAGCTATAAGGCTTTCTGGGTTATAGCCAAATACAAAATACAACTTCCAAATTCATGATCCAATTTTGAATTCACACTTCTAAACACATATGCATTCCCCTTTTAGAATTCTCTCTAATTTCTCTTCTAAAAACTACCTAACTCTAAGCCTAAACACCGTATATATACTTGCCAAAATAGCTTACAGATCATTCTAGAACATTACATAAGAGGAAGGTTGACCCAAAAAAGGTCTAAATACATCCCAAGAAAAGATCTTAACATAAACATCGCAATCAAAATAAATCTCATAAGTCAGCTCGCAGAAATCACATCCAAATGCTGACACTTGACATAAATAGGAAAACTTGACACATGAAGGGTCACTCAGCATACATAGGGTAACTCATCACATGAAGAGTCACTTGGCATACATTGGATAACTTGGCAGCAACTAGAACTCAGTAGCAACTAGAAGTTGGTAGCAACTAGAACTCAATTACAACTGGAAACTAGAACTCAGTAATAACTGGAACTCGGTAGCAACTAGCACTTGGCAATAATTGGAACTCGATAGCAACTAGTACTTGGTAGTAACTGGAACTCAGCAACAACTGGCACTCAGCAGTAACTGGAACTTGGCAGCAACTAATAGAATGAACAAAAAGTGCAGGGTTACAAGGAAACCTAGGATGCTCCTGCATCACACAATCTCAACCATAATGGATCTCAATACCCTAAGTTGCTCACTACTACAATGATTTTCAATTAATTTCCATAGATCATTCAAATCTTTTCAACATCTTTAAACTTCTTTATTGAGTAGTTTAGTGTATTCTTCAAAAATATGTTATGAGGCTACATTTCTCATGATATCTATGGACTCGCATTAGCCATATTTTTTAGCCACTATTGGGCATATCAGTTGTTGCATGAGGAAGAGGAATTGTAAAGAAACCCTAGTAAGATTAGTACTTCAATTTGTATGGGTCATATTAATGACAGTCTATTGCCACTATCTTTCCATTCCTCCCTCAGGTAAAGCATTGTACACATTGCAAACAAAAAATCTTCTATCTTGATAAGCAAAAGATATTATTCATAACAAGTCAAATTGAAATTGTGGTATTTATCATAGGAATCTTAATAACTACACAATTGAATTATAATAAAAATATCAAAATAAGAATCAATAAATTTCGCTCAAACACTATAATTAAATTCTAATAAAAATATCACAATCTTGAATCTTGAATCCCGTTATTATATTTTTATTTGAACAAAAAAAAGTAAGGTTGTATTGTTCAATACCATAAACAATTTACTACAGCATAAAATAAATCAATTGAATAATGAAATAGAACAAAAAGAATGCAATTAGTAGGTGAGAGGATAGAATTTAATGAAAGAGAATCTATTAGAAATGATCATGTTACAAGCATCTCATTCACCAATTGAGTGTCAATACACAGAGCTTTCTAATTAAATAAATTCAATGGAATTGCTTTGGAAATCCTCCAATCTTCTTAATCTTCACTCTACTCCTATGCACTCAGAAAAGCCATGTACAGTTATCAGAATTATCATTGCACTTAGGAAGAATGTAACAAAATAGTCATAAAAACATGATGTGAGTAAATTCTACTCCCAACATGAACATTTTAGTAACAGCACCGCAAGGGATGCACACAAAAAGCAAGTAAAAAGAGCGGCCAATCAAAAAAACCATTCAATGGGTGCTAAGCACAAGAATACTAATGCTAAAGAAGGAAACATTACCCATCACATTTGGTTAAGAATACCATTCCACTCGGATCGTATTTAAGTCCTTTTTCCATGGTGGGGAGTTACCTAATATTTATCACCCACAAATTGGAGATGACCATTTTTAAAAATATTATTACCATTCTGCATTTTTTGTATTAATTTAATAAACATTCATATGTAATAAGGATCCTTTTTTTTTCCAAAACATATGGCCTCATAATTGGGATTAATATTTATAGGTAAATTTCATCTAGTCTAGTCTAATTAGTATAGACATTGAGATTGATGACTATTCACAAATCTCATTATTTAGCAAATATAAATAGTGATAAGTAAGCAAACATTGAAAGAAAACTTATATTGAAGCATAAATGAGCTACTCTACCTTAATTAGGTGAAAAAACTAAATTATAATGGTGTCATAACCCAAACACTAGATCAAAGGCATGCACAACCAAAGGGCTTGTGTTATTTAAATGGGCAGTTATTATGGTGTTGAATAGTAAACCAAAAAAAAAGCCAAAGCCAAAGACTAAAAACTCATGAGTGTAAGACATTCTCAAATATCGATGCACAAAGCATAGACACTGAATGCTCTAGAAGTCCTTGATGTGGCCACCAAGCACGTTGTTCAAGCATTCCCAAATGTTGTACTGCTTGTTGTTATTTAAGACTTTGATCAAGAAATCTTAATCTTGGAGTACCAAGTCTAGTGCAGTCCTCACCTAATGCTTTTTTTGCTGCTCTAAGTTGGTTACTGATTATGTCTCTTAAACATCTAAAGTGTCTTGACATGGCCTTCAAAGCTAATTTGGATACAATATAATATGAAAAATTACATAATCGGCAACTTAAACCTACTCCCAAAGTTATCATATGGGTTTGGCAAGATGATGATCATACTCTGGGACTTGGGTCATTCTTAAGGAAGAAGCTAAAATTATTAAGTCAAATTTGAAGAAACTAGATTGCAAAATTAAGATGTTGGGATAAATGGTTTGTACATTTGAAACCATAAAAAATAAATATCCAAAATTACTAATCCTTCTGAATAATCATTTTTTTTGGCATAAAAGTTGTAATGAGAATGTGATAATAAAATTCACATACAATAGCACATGTTAAACTCATTCTCAAACCCTCTAGATAGTAATTAATTCAAATGCCTTCAAACTGGGAGAGTAGAGAATCTTGAGAGCTGTGAAATGAAATGATTCTCACTTACAATTTTCAAAATGGTCAGTTGTAAAGGAACCATCAACATATAACAACTAGTTAATACATATAAACAACACATTTTAAATTCATTCTTAAACCCACTAGAGAGTATTTTTTTGAAATGTTTTGAAAGAATGAGTTATAGGATCTTGATGCAATGCTCCTCACTTTCAATTTTCAAAATGGTCAGTTCTTTCATATTTCTAATTTTGCTTTCCATTCACACCTCTCAATGGAGCATAGGTTTCCTAAATTAGAATCCCAATACCTTTTTTTAGGGGGCATTTTACTTATCAAATAGATCACTAAATTTGAGGAAATCCCATAGAAAGCCATTCTTTCGAATGCTTCGTATACTGCAACAAATTTTTATAAATCAATGAATTTGAATTTATAAAGTACACATGAATTCTAATAGAAATATCATAGTTTGACACAATTTGAAGAATATTGCCTACTTGTCATGAATCTATCAGTTAAAACTCTACAAAACACCTTACAATTAACTAAACTTGATAATGCAAAATTGTAGATGTGAATAGCATCATACCATTTATTTGATAAACTTGTGAATGCCACTCTAAATCGATAATCCACATACAATTGCATTCTATATGCATGGACAATAGGACTACAGCTGAAAAATGTTTATATTAATTTAATAGGTTTATTAAGTTTTTAAAAGTACAGATCATCATGAATGTTATAACTCTAGTTGCTATAAATGAGAGAATATCCTTAGCAAGCTAGCATATAGAAAGTCTTGATTTTTTTGCATGCTAAGGACATTACCCTTGCCTATAAGAGTCAAAGTTACAATGTTTTTGATGGTCTATAACTTAAAATACATAATTATAAAGCTCTAAAAAATGCAAACCTGTTCAGTTTTTTCAACTCCACCTAATGTCATATGCATATGAATTGAGATTGCATATTGAACTATGGCCTCCTTCTGCATTATCTAAAACTAAGAGATTCACACAGTTAGTTTTCATTCAATCATAGGTTAATGTTGATCTTCACTTGGTCTCGAGAATAGTTTAATATTTTCTACTAATCAGGGCCAACTGCATGAAGGTGGAATCTCATTTGGCCCCAACCCACCCCCCCTCCCCTTCTAACATCTAAAATTCATTCATTCTATTAATAAAATGTAATATTCATGAATTATCACATGATAACATTCATTACTATATAAGTTTCATTAGAACATTCACATTAACATAAGATTCATTAAAAAATTCGCATGAACATTCAATAGAACATAAATAAGACATCTAAACATAAACATCATTCATTATCAAATAAGTTACATTAGTTCACGTGAATTTTTTTTTTTGTTTTCTTTCCTTCCCTATATTGTTGCAGAGGCATATCCATGTCGTCATTGATATTTCTTCTCACCTGTGGATCTGATTGCATTGTCCTTTGCAAAGGTGGTTCCTCTACAATAACAAATAGAAGGGTTAAATTCAAAAAAATTGAGACTTTAAAGATTTTAAAGAACATTGTAGCTCTGTTGACCTTGTCCAACCACATCATCTTTTCTATCGGCTTGGACTACAACATGCTCATTAGGAATAACCTTTGCATCCCCAGCAACTGCAATACAAGATGTTTTCTTAATCCCAACACATATTATAGTTACATTTTTATTACTACACCAAATTTAATTTAAAAATTTTACTTGTATTAATAATTAAGAAATAAGAAATTGAATAGAAAATATATACCTTCAATACTATGATCCACATTTAAATCGACACCTCCATTGTGCTCGGCTACTATATTAGGATTGGCAAGTTGCAATCCAATATAAATAATTAGTGCATTTATTAATAATATATACATATTAATACAATACAAATACTGAGAAATATTAATCATTCATTTTAGTAGATATAAATATATTCACTTTAAAGTTTTAAACTAATATATAATCATTGTTTCCTTATTTAAAATAAATATAATGACTTATATTTTTGGAACTTATTATCAAATATAGTAATTGCTATAGTATTTAATTTGACATAAAAATAAATTGACTTATTTACCTCATCGATGTTGGATACAATTGATTAATTGTGTGTTGTCTTTGATCTTACACAAATATCATATCAATTGATAGACAGTGCTTACTGAGCTCACTTGGTCAATGAAGATAGTTTTTCTTGTGTACTGAGCATTCACAGGTTCACTTTGAATAGATGAAAGTGTCTATCAATCTCACTCGGACACTGAAGGAATTTAGGCAGAAAAGAGAGTTAACCAAGCTCACTCAGTTAACAAAGAGAAAGTTGGAAAAAGTTAGTATTCATCGAGTTCACTTAGTTGCCAAAGGATTTTTGCAAGTTCATAGTATTAACCAAGCTTTTGTTAGTTAACATAGGAAATCGTTCCAAAGTTAGTTTCTACCGAGCAAGGTCGACTTACGAAAGATTTTTCTTATTTTGGTATATGAAGCTTAATTACTTTATGTATTGATTCTAGCCAACTATGATAATGAATATTGGTTATTATAATTTGAATTTGGGATGACTTGACAATCTAAAAGGTATAAATAAAAGGTCAAGTTGAGATTTCTAGTGTGTGCAAGTGTGTTGATTGAATTGAAAAGAAAAGAGAGGGAGCGAACTTGAAGGATAAGTAGGTATTCTTGTGGAGCAAAAAAGTAATATTCGATCAGGAAGGATCAAGTTTAAGTAGAAAAGAGATTTGGATTCAACAATTTAGTTGCATCATAATTAGGTCACTTCATTGTTACTCTCTGACCATTGTAGTAGTGATCTAAAATCTCTTAATAGAGTTGGTTTAATAGCCAGTTGTAAATTCTCTGACAAGGTGGAAATTCCATTGAATTGTTTTAAGACCTCTTGCAAGGCCACTCCTAGCAAGGTGATTAAATTCTCTAATAGGGTCACACCTAATAGTGTGTTTTGTAACCTTTAATAGGGTTGGCTCCTAACAAGGCTCACTTGAGAAGAGTGAAAAATAGTAACTAGTTACATTGATGATTTTTCCCAAATTGGGTTTCTACATTAAATCTTGGTGTCTCATGTGTTCATGTTATATCTCTTATGCTTGCAAGTTAATTACTAATAATGTTTTAAGATCTACTAAAAGTAATTCACTCTACATTTACCAAGTTATAGAAATTTTTATTTGTTTACCAAGAATTAGCAACAATACGCTTTCTCAGTCTAAATTTTATTATTGACATATAAGGGAACTGGTACTTATTTTAGTGGTAACTGATTCATCTCCCCTCTCATTTACTCCTTCTATATTTCCAACAATTGGTATCAGATCTTTTGGTGCTTGCAAGAAAGGTTTCAAGGATCTAAGCTAAAGTTTAGGATGTCTTACAAGAGAGAGATTCCAAAGCTAAATAGTGACAAATTTTCAGTATGGTAGGGACTCATGAGACTTCATCTAGCCACCATTAGTGATTTAGGCTACAAATACCTTGATGAAGAATACAAAACTCCTAATGGTACATTATCTATTGGAGATCTTGTTGAGAAAAAGAACTATAACATCATGATGATTGATATTGCATATGCTCTCAGCTATGATGAATTTGATGAGATCAAAGACTGTAAAACTACTATTGATATGTGGAAAAAGCTAAAGAATATCTATGGTGGTGATGACAATGTAAGGAGAACCAAAGTAGAAAGCCTTAAAGGGCAGTTTGATCAGATGAGAATGAGAGAAGATGAAAATGTTGCAAAATATGTGGAAAAAATCAAAGCTAGTGTCAATGCAATCAGAGCTTCTGGAGGAGAAATCAAGGAAGAAATTTTTGTAAGTAAAGTTCTCAAAACTTTGCTTCCCATCTATGCAATCAGAGTGTCTATTATTCAAGAAAAGAGATGTGATTCAAATAGCAAGCGAGGCTTGGATGCCCTAGTAGGAAGATTAATAGCTTTTGAGCTAGACAACTTTGACAATTATGTTCTAGCTTTCAAAAATGTTGAGTCTAAATTTGAAGCTAAACTTTTACTCAAAGAAAAAGGAAAGAAAGCAAAGGACAATTAGTCAAAAAGTGAAGAGGAACTAGAGGAAAGCTCTGATAGTGATCTTGAAGTTGTTGAAGCTTTACTCGTAAAGAAATATTCTAGAGGTAGAGGAAAGTACAAAGGTAAAGTTCCTTTAGTCTATTTTTCATGTGAAGAAATTTTTCATATTGCTACTAGGTGCTCAAATAGAGAAAGAAAGGATGAGAAGAAGAGCCACAAGTACAAAGGCAAGAAAGAATCCAAAAGTCACAAATCCTTCAAAGACAAATGTAAGAAGACCTGTTTTATTGCTAAAGATTTTGATAACAATGAAGATGAAATAGTGTATATTGCTATAAAAGATGAATTTGATGAAGAAGAAGATAAGATGACACTTATCTCTCATGTTAGTGAAAATGATACATATATTATAAATAGTGGATGTTGACATCATATGACTAGAGACAAAAAAAAAATTTGAACACTATGATGGAGGTAGTGTAAGGTTTGGAAATAATGAACCTTGTTACATAAAAGGGAAAGGTTGCATCTCATTAACCAATGAACTTGTATGTGACAATACCTATTGGGTTGAAGGACTAAAACATAACCTACTAAGTGTGGCATACCTAATCAACATTGATTCAAGGTAGAATTCATCCATGGCAAGGCAAGACTATTGGATAACAAAGGGTATCTGATTGGATCAAGAGAACAAACAAGAGGTAACCTATTTTATTTTGATCTTAGTGATTGCTCATGTTTTATTGCTCAAATGGAAAAAAGTTGGTTATGGCATAGAAGGCTATGTCATGTAAACTTTGACAATATGATCAAGATAAGAAAATTTAGAAAACTAAGAGGTATCCCTAGTTTGAAGAAACCAAATGTTGGTTTATGCAAGAATTGTCAAATTGGCAAAATAAGAAAGACTAGTTTTAAGAGCAAAAACTATTAGTCTGAAGATGTCTTGGAAATTATGCATACTGACTTATGTGGACCTATTGGAGTAGAAAGTTTGTTAATGACTACTCTAGAATGATGATTGTTATGTATCTTAGAGAAAAGTTATAAGCATTTGAGAAATTCAAATGGTATCTGGCAAGAGTAGAAAAAGAAATAGGAGAAAGATTGAAATGGTTAAGATCAGACAGAGGTGGTGAATTCATCTCCAATGAATTCAATAATTTCTACATTGAGAGAGGAATAAAAAGGCAAGTATAAGTCCCTGGAACTCCTAAGCAGAATGAAATAGCTGAAAGAAGAAACAAATCCATCATGAATTGTGCAAGGACTCTAATGATTGAAAAGAATGTTGCTATCAAATACTGGAAAGAAGCCATCAGTACTGTAGTTCACATGTTGAACCAAGTATAGTTGAAAAAGGACTCAGATAAAACTCCCTATGAATTATGGTATAGCTACAAACCCAATGTAAGTTACCTAAAAGTATTTGGTAGTAAATGTTATATCTTGAAAGAGTCTAGAAAAGGAAAATTTGATGTGAAAGGTGATGAAGGTATATTCTTAGGATATTCCTATAGAAGTAAGGAATATAAATGTTTGAATTTGTCTACTCATAAAATCATAGAAAGTACACATGTGAGAATTGATTAATTTGTAGAAAAGACTGAAGAAGAAAGCAAAAAGGAACTAGAAGATTACAAAAGATTTGTTTACTTCAAACCTGATACATTGCTAGGCATATCTAACAATAAGGAGACTTCACCTCCCGAGTCTTCCATAGTTATCGAGTTGCAAGAAGTACAAACTAAGTCACAGGGACCCAAGTCACATTCTAAATCTACCGTGTCAATGCCTACCAAGTTTGAACAACTTGAGCTTGAAGTTGAAATTCAAAATGAAGACAGTGCAGTTTATCCAAAAGGCAAAGAACGTGTATTGGCCAAGTATGTCAGAAGGCATCATGCACCTGATCATATTATTGGAGATAAATTAGAAGGTACTATGACGAGAAGAAAATTAAAAGGTACATGTTTACTTGCTGATTTTGAATCTAGAAGTATTAAGGATGCTCTAGAAAATGAAAGTTGGATTGAGGCAATGAATGAAGAAATAGAATAGATAAAAAAGAACAAAACTTGGACTCTTGTTCCTAGGCCTAAAGATAAAAATGTGATTGGATAAAAATGGGTATTCAGAAATAAGCTGAATGAAAATGGAAAAGTATCAAGAAACAAAGCTAGATTAGTGTGTAAAGGCTATTCTCAAGAACAAGGAATTGATTATGGTGAGACTTTTTCCCCTATTGCAAGATTAGAAGGTGTTAGGACCCTACTTGCATATGCAGTTCACAAAGGATTCCAAGTATATCAAATGGATGTTAAATTTGCATTCCTAAATGAAATTCTTGATGAAGAAGTATATATTGAATAGCCAGAAGGTTTAGTTGATCTTGACAAAAGGGACATGGTCTATTGATTACACAAAGCAATGTATGGTCTCAAACAAGCTCCTAGAGCCTAGTATGAAAGACTATGTAACTACTTGATACATATTGGTTTTCAGAGAACAAATGATAGCAATAGTTTGTACATTAAGGAATGACTAGATAACAAAATTGTGTTGGCAAAGATATTTGTGGATGATACTCTACTTACAAGAAATGATGACCTATGCAAAGCATTTTTAGAACAAATTAACAAAGAGTTTGAAATGTCCATTTCTGGTGAAATAAAAAGAAATTTTGGATTACAAATACAACAGAACAAAAATGGTATCTATATCACTCAATCCAAGTATATAAAAGAGATACACAAGAAGTTTGGAATGGAAGATTCAAAATTAGTTGGTACCCCCATGTGTACTGGACTCAAGCTTACCAAAGATGATTACTCCAAAGAACTATATTAGACCTTATACAAATTAATGATTGGAAAATTATAGTATGTAGTTCACACAAGGCCTAATATTGTCTTAGTAGTTGGGATAGTGGTAAGATTCTTAGCTAAACCCTAAGAAAATCACATGATGGAAATTCAAAGAATCTTAAGATATCTGAAAGGTGCTTAAGACTATGGTTTATGGTACAAACTTGGAGAAAACCTAGACCTAAATGTATTTACTAATGTTGATTGTGTAGGAAATCTTGATGACAGAAAAAGCATTGGTGGTGGAGCTTTCTTTCTTGGTAAAAGACTAGTATCTTGGGCAAGCAAGAAGCAAAACTACACATCCCAATCTATAGTAGAAGTACAGTATGTGCAGTAGCAATAAATTTTTCTAACATTGTTTGGTTCAAACAATTGCTGGAAGGAATGAAGGTTGAATTCAAAGAGCTCTTAGTCATGTATTGTGATAACACTAGTGCAATTAACATATCAAAGAACCCAGTGATGCATTCCAAAACAAATCACATTGCTATAAAATATCACTTTGTCAGAGAATTGGTGCAGGACAAAGAAATTAGATTGAAATATGTCCATACAAAAGAACAAATTGTAGACATATTCACCAAACCATTACCTAAGGATGCATTCTTGTATCTAAGAGAAAAGCTAGGGGTCATTCCCCTATCTAAAGCTCACTAAATAAATTTTAGTCATCCATCAACAAGAACCAAGTTAAAGACCAATCAGTTGATGTAGCATAATCAAAAGAATATTGCATATGAATTAGTACTCAAGGTATATTAATACAAATTTAGCATGTGTTGTCTTTGGCATGTGTTTTCAAAGAGGGAGAAGTTTACTGTCATGTCTTTATCTTTCTAAAATTTTGTAGAGGGAGAAGTTTGAAAAGAAGTTATGTAGTTCCTTCACAAAGGGAGAATACATCATAAAGAAGAAGTTCTTGTGTAAAATCAAAGAGGAAGAAACTTTCTTTCAAAGGGACTCTTATTCTCAAATTTCATTATGCTATGACATGTTGTGTTGCCATCAATGCCAAAGAGGGAGATTGTTGGATATAATTGATTAATTGTGTGTTGTCTTTGATGTTACACAAATGTCATATCAATTGAAAGATAGTGCTTACTGAGCTCACTTGGTCAGTGAAGATAGTTTTCTTTGTCTACTGAGCATTCACAGGTTTACTTTGAATAGATGAAAATGTCTACTGAGCTCACTTGAGTGTCGAAGGAATTTAGGTACAAAAGAGTGTTAACCAAGCTCACTTGGTTAACAAAGGGAAAGTTGGATAGAGTTAGTATTCATCGAGTTCACTCGGTTGCCAAAGAATTTTTGCAAGTTCGCAGTGTTAACCAAGCTTCTATTGGTTAACATAGGAAATTGTTCCAAAGTTAGATTATACCGAGTAGGGTTAGCTTACAAAGGATTTTTTTTATTTTGGCATATGAAGCTTAATTACTTTATGTATTGATTCTAGCTACTATGATAATAAATATTGGTTATTGTAATTTGAATTTGGGCCGACTTGACAATCTGGAAGGTATAAATAAAAAGTAAGTTGAGATTTCTAGTGTGTGCAAGTGTGTTGATTGAATTGAAAAGAAAAGAGAGGGAGCAAACTTGAAGGATAAGTAGGTATCCTTGTGGAGCAAGAAAGTAATATTTGATCAAGAAGGATCAAGTTTAAGCAAAAAAGAGATCTGGATTCAGCAATTCAATTGCATCACAATCAGGTCATTTCATTGTTACTCTCTAACCATTCTAGCAGTGATCTAAAATCTCTTAACAGAGTTGGTTTAACAGTCAATTGTAAATCCTCTAACAAGGTGGTAATTCCATGGAATTTTTTTAAGACCTCTTACAAGGCCACTCCTAGCAGAGTGATTAAATCCTCTAATAGGGTCACACCTAGCAGTGTGTTTTCTAACCTTTAATAGGGTTGGCTCCTATTAGGGCTTACTTCAAAAGAGTGAAAAATAGTAATTAGTTACATTGGTGGTTTTTTCCAAATTGGATTTCCACATTAAATCCTAGTGTCTCATGTGTTCATTTTATATGTCTTATGCTTGCAAGTTAATTACTAATAATATTTTAAGATCCACTAAAAGTAATTCACTTTGCATTTACTAAGTTATAGCAATTTTTGTTTGTTTACCAAGCATCAGTAGCAGTCAGTTTTCTTAATCTAAATTTTATTATTGACATCTAAGGGATCTGGGATTTATTTTAGTAGTAACTAATTCACCCCTCCTCTCAGTTATTCCTTCTATATTTCCAACAATTGATATATCCAGTAGAAGAACCATGCTCACTCATTGCTCAAAGTCATTTAGCCATGGCGTATAGCCTCGTCTGTAGGTTAATTTTTTGTCCTCTTCTGAAGTTCTTTTCTAAACTCCATGGCCTACATTTTTTCTTGGTATCATGAGTTTTTTTTGTAATCAATTTCATCAAGGACCAAATTTTTTACAATTTATAGATATTTGCATATAATTTTTCATTTACTTATACTTGCAATTTGTGCAACAAGTTTTGAATATCCACCCGAGTCAAGCTTGTGTTGTGTGTGCTTCTATTTTCTTGCTTTGGTTTTCTTTGATGTGTTGGAAAACCTATGTGAAGTTTTAATTATGTTAGATCACATAACTATTAAGAGTAATTCTTATATAATTTCATTCTTAATATTATGACATACCTTCTTTCCTCGGGTGGTACCATTTTTCCACCATATCTTGTTTTTTTCTTAGTGGCGTCCTTTTTAAGATTTTCCCACTCAATAATAGGAATATAGGGGGGGCACTCATAACAAGGGTTATTTTTCATTTGGGTCATGTAGTTGTACCTAATATACTTCAAACCTTGGTCTGCTTTCTCAAGGAGCCTAGGTCTTTGAAAGACGTTAGGTTCAAACAATGTTGCCATGGCATCAATGAGTTTATCCTTTAACTCCTTAGTTTGAAAATTCCACCTTGTAAGAAAAGGAAAAACTATTAGATTCATAAATTAATTTAAGCTATCTTTTAATTTACTTGCAGAAATTGATCAAAGGAAACATGATCTAGCAATGAAATCAAAATATGATACTTTGTACATATGGTCAGCCCAAATATATGCAAACATTCATCATTAATTTTTTCATAAAATAGATTATTCCCTTGAAAATAATAATGGGATTAGTAATTATTGCTAGGGACTGCATGGGAGGTTAGTGCATTTTATTATGAGTATAAGATTGTATAGTAAAAGAAAGGAACAATCTTTGAAGTACCTAGAATTTGGGCTACTCTCAGGGGAAGACCATCTTCATTGCTCATGAGATTTTCATCACAATTCTTTAGTGTTCTCGTACATCTAACATAGGTACACCTAGGAATTTCCCCACCACCTCCTACGTAAAATGAATCCAATATTACAAAATGCCTCCTAAGAAATAATAGTTCAAGTAAAATAAACGCATGAAAAATGAGAGAGAAAAAGAGGAATCTACTTAACAATAGGCACTACCACTGCATTTGTGGCCATGTTACATGTTGCCGAATTTGATGTTGGCATTACCTCTTTGGTTAAGTTCCTTATAGCAAGCAATGTAGTGAACATAGGATCAATGTTAGGAGCTGAAAAATGAGATTTTTAGAGCACAATAAAACAAGATTGTTAGAGCTATTTAAAAAAAAATGTTTGAGCAAAACACAAGTGTAGGATAGAACATGTGATGTACTTGAACCACTTGAAGTATCATCCTCTGGGGTATCGCCCTTGTACCTCCTCAGCATCCTCTATAAAAATAATACATGCATTTTATTTAATGAAAATAAAAGAGTATATTATAAAAACCATTATTAAATTTTTGTTATAATTAAAAATTACATTAATACTTATTGTATATGTCTCAACTAGGTGCATCAACTCATCCTTCATCTATTGTATTTCAGGATTCTAAGGTCGAGTTAATGCCAATTGATTTAACCTTCTTGCTAAATCATGAAGCTGCTTTTGCATTATAGCCACAAGATTAGTGGCTGATGTAAAATCAATAATGAATTCATCATGCTCATTGTGTGGCTCCTCGTGGACTACTTTTTCCTTTCCCTTTTCCTGATCAGCACTTGTTTGCGAGAACAATATTATTAGGGCTAACAATTTTATTCGCACTATATTTAAAATCAATCCAAAATAGTAGTGAAGAATAAAATATAATAAAAAATATGCATTAACATATTTCATGTATCCTATGGCTATTGATCCATATTGTACCCTTGTATTTCAAATAAAAATCATTGAGACATGTTAAAACATGTGTTATTATTCTAAGTTGGCAAAAAAATATAAAAATTTAATGGTGTGTTGGATTCATTGATTGGAGTTTATTTTAAATGTGCATAGTGTGTACCACCTCGTCCATGATAGTGTCTTTTTTTGTATCTATGTGATTGAAATTTTAATCTAATAATCTCTTTGCCTCCATGTATTGATTTTATCGCACATACAAATATGTGGTTTCCCTTACATGCCTCAAATATGCAATTGGGTTGCTTCTTAGTTGATGCAGGTCATGTACTATTTATAAAACCTTCAATATTCCTTGATGTTTTTGGTCTTCCATCAATGTATATAGCTATTGTTTTACTTTTTTCATTAACTTTTTGTTGTATATAATTTTCCATGAGTGCATAGCTACACATACTTTTTTATATCTAACAATCTACATCCAACTACTATAATCATAGCAAAGCCTGACATTCTCCATCAATTCAACAACCTTGTTGTAAGATACCTTTATGTCATCCATGGAAAATAGGCCCAAACCATGTTTAATGAGGATGATGCTATGCAATATATCCTCTCTCCAATAGAAAAATTAGTGTTTATTGGAGGAAGTTCATCGAGGACCCTTTATCTTGTAAATGTTTGTACCTAAAGGGCACATCAGAGTCACCTTCACTCCCCTTGAGAAAGAAAAAATTTCATGTGCTTATTGAATTTCTTTATGATATTTTGACCTTGAGTCGATCTCTTTTATTTATACATACTAAATGTATCACTTTCCTCTTCCATTCCTACATTTTCCTCACTCAAGGAAGACAAATATGACAAATACCTATTCACTAGTACTTGCACTCTGCAAAATAAGAGATATAGGTGGCAATGAGAGATATTTTACAAATGGTAAAAGACATTTATCTCTATGCAGTGTACTGACTTATACCTGATGATCCATGAGACTATGTGGGATGCTCATGAAAGGGCTATAAGTTTCTATATATTCATGTCAATTTTCTTATGTTAGCTAAAAAATTCACGATACATATACTCAAAATTATATTGAATATTAGCATCACATATGAATTATAAATAGTAAAAGGTACATGACAAGTTAACCAAATTAATCACTGATCTATCAAGAACTCAATATTGAATAGCATATGCATTGATCACATAACTATACATTTTATTCTTGTCATTGATAATCAAATCCTCCAATGTCAACTAATCAAACCCCCCCAACCCCCCCCCCCCCCCCCCCCCCCCAATCATTGATATTATTCTTCACCCATCTCATCATCAGGATCATCATTGTTGACCACCACTATCATGGTCATCATCATTGTCATCATCATTTTTTCATCCTCCTCCTCATCATCATCATCATTGTTATCAGTAGAAGCATCATCATCATGATTAGTAGTAGCACCATTTTCATCAAGAGCATCATTGACTTACTCTCAATTGTGATCCACTTCTTCCTCTTCCTTGGTATCTTATTCTTCCATTACATTATACTTTATTGGCATTCCTCTTGGATCATATCTAACAAAAAATGACTAGCCCAGTTTATGTGGAACCTTTGAGTAAAATACCTGCTCACATTGGCTTGGAAGAACATAGGGCTCGTCCCTGACTAGTTCGAACAAATTTGTATTAATCATTGAAAATCCATTCTCATGCTCAATAATAGTTCTATTAGGATCATTTTGATTGATTCATAGTCTATACCATTTGATGACAAAGAGAACTAATTTGAAGGAATCAAAGTCACAGTCAAGTATATCAACCAAAATTCTATAGTATTGATTTTGAGATTCTCAAGGATGTAAGTCATTTCTAGATGAAATACTAGTCACCTAGAAGATTGCACTTATCCCATAATCACAATTTCTCTTCATCTCATGAGGTATTTGATGTGAAATTTATAACCATTTCATAACATAGCCATGTGGTGTTTCACCTACAATAATGTCAAATATGTATAAATTATTGTATCACAAGTTCAAAAACATATGGCTGACTAACAAACTTATAAGTACTTGGAGATCTCTTAAACCATATGCTAAATCTATTTCCTTTTGTGTAACATTGGGATCTCCATTAAAATGATCTTGTTTAACCAATGAATACATACATTCCCATTTTAATCTATGACTAGAATGTTGACATCATTCAATCCATACCGTCATCCAATCTTGATTGTTTTCAATAAACAAATGTATTACATCCCACTCTTTAGCAGCTATACAAAAGTAAATATATGAATTACAATAGATTTATTTTGAAATTAAGATTTAATTAATTATAATAAGATCTCATAATTTATTACCTTTCACTTTCATAAATATATCATTCTCCACCAAGTACTCCCCTTCAATTTTTTGAATGGAGTCAAGATCCCAAATGCAATCTATATGGGTCTTTGCTGCAAGATTAGGAAGATATTAAGTAATGTACACCATCCTCTAGTATACCATATATCCTTCAATAATATAACCCTCAGCACATGCTCTTTTTTGAACCAAACCCTTAAAAAATATCAAGTGTCTCTCAACCATCCACATTGACCTAGGTTGTATGGGTCCACATAATTCAATCTCCTTAACTTGGTATATGAGGTAGTGTTCTTGTACATTGAAAAAAGTTGAAGTTAAACACTTTTTCATTTCACACATTATTAGAAAAATTATTTTCTTTCAATATTTTATATCTTCTTTATGGATTTCTTTAGATGACAACCACCTACAAGGGATTCAAGACACAAAAACATATAAATACAAGACTTTAAAATGTATTACTTGTTTCATATATTGAAAAAATATCACTACTTACCTCATGTATTTTCCAAGATCATATATCACTTGTTTGATATTATTGTCGAAGTTGTTTGGGAGCAATAGGGGTAGCACATACTACAACAATTGTCAACTGATCATTTCATTTTCTTCTAATGTAATATAATAAAAATTGAATGCAGTTTTACAAATATATTATAAATACAAAAGACCGTGGCTTACCTTGATGAAGGTGTGTAAATCATGCATTTTTAGCCCTGGCCCAAATTCACTTTTCTTTGATATGAGATTACTTATATTCACAACAAATTGTGTAGGAAATTGAATTTTTCATATGACTTCTTTTATGGCATTACTTTGTTGCCCCATTAATAACAAAGGAAGGGCACTTGCCTTAATCTCATCTCCATTTCAATTTGATTCAATGATATTTTTCATTGCATGATTGAAATCATGAATGTCACTACAAATTATGGCAAGTTTTTCTTTGTCACGCCTTCTATCCAATACTTTCCATAGTGTCTATGTTACATTCTTTTTAATATGCATAGTATCAAACAAATATATAATTTCTAGCTACTCATAGTAGGGAAGCATAGTAAACTCTCTGGGATAACAGTTTAGTCCCTTTAGAAGGTGGTCATTGATGCCTTGCCGACCTTCACAATCATTAATTACATAAATATCCAACAAAACACAATCAAAATATATAATTTCCAAACATCAACCATTAGGTGAAGCGATACCACCTCAAATTCTATTATATTCTAATTGCCATAGGTGAGGTGTCATTCTTCATGGCTTTGATGTAGTCTCTTGTTTCCTATTGAAAAGATGTTTTTCAGCACTTTGATACTTATGATTTTTGTGGAGGAAGTGTTTATTCTCATCAAGCACATACTTTCATAAACTTTTGGAATGACAAAATTTCATCTTTGGACCATACATTTGACATGCAAATTTTCCCTTTGTTTGAAGACCTACAAAATAATGATACAATTGGATTAAATATGTTCATTTTTGGAATTAGTATTATCATGTACAACTTGATCTTAGCATAATATACCACATAAATGTGTCAACCCTAGGGCATCATGAATTGTCCAACAAGAATTGCATGGAATTGAAATTATTTTTTCTCAATTGGTCTATAGATATCATACCTAGTAAAACCATTCCATAACACTAAAAATTCATTGATAAGAGGTGCAATATATACATTCATATCTTTCACTTGGTATTTACCTAATTGAATTAACAACATCTGATAATTATTGTGGTCATTTCACTTCAAGACTTGTAGCTACATATAGATAACAATAAAATAATAAAATACTTGGAACAATCATTGGCAACATAATATGTTCCCTCTTTATTGACATCCATGGAGAAAGTTGTTGGAAATATAAGAAGAGTAACTAAGAGGGGAGGGGTGAATCGGTTACCACTGAAATAAATTTCAGATCCCTTAGATGCCAATAACAAATAAAATTTAAAAACTAAACTCTGTTGATGCTTAGAAAACACACAAAAAATGTTGTAACTTGGTAAACACTAAAAATGTTCGACAAATACTTAACATGAAAATCTTAAGATGTTAACTATGATTAATATTATTTTAGCTTAGTTGCAAACACATAAGAGAAATAGCATGAACACATTTGACATCAAGATTTAATGTGAAAAACCAATTTGGGAAAAACCAACAATTGCAACTAATTACTGATTTTCACTCTTCTAAAGGGAGCCCTATTAGGAGCCAACCCTATTAAAGGTTACAAAACACACTGTTAGGTGTGACCTTGTTAGAGGATTTAATCCCCCTATTAGGAGTGGTCTTGTTAGAGGTATTTTGACAATTCAATAGAAATGCCACATTATTAGAGGATTTATAAATAGTTGTTAAGCCAACTCTATTAAGATATTTATATCACTACTACAATGGTTAGAGAGTAACAATGAGATGAACTAATTTTAGATGCAATTGGATTGCTGATTAGAGATCTTAATTATATCTTGTATACATGATCCTTCTTGATCGACTATATATTTTCAGCTTCACAATGATATTTTGCTTTATCCTTCTAATTCTCTTCTTCTTAGCATCATTGAATCTTCAATTATCTTCTATGCATTCACTCTTTATAAATCTCAACTTGACCTTATATTTATATCTTTCATATTGTCAAGTTGGCTAGAATATAACTTAGAATAATTAATATTCATTTCCTTAGTCGGCTAGAACCAACAGACAAATCAATTGAACTTAATATGTCAAAATAAGAAAATCCTTTGTTAGTCAACCTTGCTCAGTAGACACTAACACAGATATGATTTTCCTATGTTAACCAAGTGAACTCGGTTAACACTGCATATTTGCAAAGTTCCTTTGGCAACTAAGTGAGCTTGGTTAACACTGGTTCTATCCAACATTTCCTTTATCTTCTGTAAACTTTCCTTTTTCTCCCAAATGAACTTGGTAGATACTATCTTTTGAACTAGGCAAACTCTACAATGCTTGGTAGACATAGAAAATTGTCTTCAATGCCTAAGTGAACTCAGTATACACTGACTGGCAATGATATGACTTTTTGTGTAACATCAAGGACAATACATGATTAATCAATTGTTCCAACAATCTCCCTCTTTGGCATTGATGGCAACACATGTCATAATACAATAAAAATTTTAGAGCAAGAATAAAGTAAGAAACTATCCTTAGTTTCATTTTGAGTCTCATCCATGAGAACTCCCTTTATTAGTGTGAACTCTTTCTACCTTCAGTTTCTCCCTCTGTCAAAAAACTTCTATCTGCTAGAACTTCTTCTAGTAGCAAACTCTATCTTTGACATCACACCCAGTTCATTCTCCCTTTTTGACATCTCTTTCTCTTTCTGTTTAGAAAATTTCTATGAGATATGATAGCAAACTTCTCCCTCCTTGACATGTCATGCCAAAGATAGTATTTAGTGAATATCAATGTACAAAGATAGTATTCACTGAATATCAATGTACCTTAAGTACCGATTCATTTGCATTATGTCCTTGTCAATACTGCACCAACTGATTGATCTTCAACATGCTTTGGTTGATGCATCACTAATCTTCATTTAGTCAGCTTCAAATAGGGGAATGACCTCTAGCTTCCCTATTAGATACAGAAATACATCCTTAGCTAATGGCTTAGTGAATATGTCTGTTCTTTAGTATTCACATATTCTAATCTTACTTCTTTAACTTGCACCAATTCTCTCAAGAAATGATATTTTATAGAAATGTACTTTGTTTTGGTATGCATCACTAGATTCTTTGATATATTGATTACATTGGTGTTATCATAGTATATGACTACTGGATCCTTGATCTGTATCTTCATACTTGTCAATAGTTGTTTGAACCAAACAAAATTAGAATAATTGACTATTGCTGCCACATATTCTACCTCTACTATGGACCAAGAGATACAATTATATTTTCTGCTTGTCCAAGACACTAGTCTTTTATCAAGAAAGAATGCTCCACCACTAGTGCTCTTTCTACAATCAATACTTCTTACCCAATCAACATCTATGAATACTTTTAAATCTAAATTGCCTCCTATTTTGTATCATAAAGCATATTCTTCAATGCCTTGTAGATATCTTATGATTCTTTTGATTGTCATCATATGATTTTCTTTGGAATTTGCTGAGAATTTTTCCACCATACCAACTACTAATGCAATATCAGGCCTTGTATGTACTACATACTACAATTTTTTAATCATTGATCAATATGTGGTCTAATCTACTTCTTTGGAATCATCATTTTTGGAAAGTTTATGTTCAATAGACATAGGAGTTCCAACTAGTCTTGAATCTTCCATTCCAAATTTCTTTAGTATTTCCTTGATATATTTAGATTGAGTAATGTAGATACAATCTTTCTTTTTCTAGATCTATAATCCAACAAAGAATTTTATCTCTTCAAACATAGACATCTCAAATTCTTTACTCATTTCTTCTAAAAATGCCTTACATAAGTCATCATTTCCTATGACTAAAGTATCATCAACCAATATTTTTTTCGACACAATCTTCTTGTCTAGTCCTTCTTTGATATACAAACTAGTATTATCATTTGTTCTTTGAAAACTAATCTATATCAAGTAGTTATGAAGTCTTTCATACCAAGCTCTGGGAGCTTTCTTGAGACCATATAATGCCTTGTGTAATTTGCAAGCCATGTCTCTTTTTCTAGAATCTACAAACCCTTCAGGTTGTTCAATGTAGACTTCCTCATCAAGAATGTAGATTTTACATCCATTTGATAAAATTTAAATCCTCTATGGGCTGCATATGCTTGTAAAGTTCTAACACATTCTAATCTTGCAACAAGAGAAAAATTTTCACCATAATCAATGCCTTCTTCTTTAGAATAACCTTTACATACTAAATTTACTTTATTTTTGGAAAATTCTCCATCTTTATTTAGCTTATTTCTGAATACCCACTTTGTGCCAGTTACATTTTTATCCTTGGGTCTAGGAACAAGAATCAAGATTTTGTTCTTCTCTATCTGTTCTATTTCTTCATTCATTTCCTCAATCCAACTTTCATTATCCAAAGTATCTTTAAAATTTTTAGGTTCAAATTCAATACGTAAATGTGTACCTTTCAATTTGTTTTTTGTCATTATTTCATCTTATTTGTCTCCAATGATCTGATTAGGTGCATGATGCCTTTTGAGATATCTTGCTAACATAGGTTCTTGGGATTTGGAGTAAGTTTCACTGATTTCATCATGAACTTCAATATCAAGCTTGGGTCCCACTTTTTATGACTCGGGTCCATCAGACTTGATTTTTTTTAACTTGATAGCCTCTAATTGTGACTTGGGTCCTTCAAACTATGACTTGGGTTGTACTATCTACAACTCGATAGCTATTGGAAATTTTGGTGACTCGAGAGGTGAATCCTCCTTTCTTCTAAATAGATTTGGTAGGGTATCAAGTTCATAGTAAAGAAATCTTTTGTAATCCTTAGGCTCTTTGTTGCTTTCTTCTTCACTCTTTGATGCAAACTCATCAATTCTCACATGTGCACTTTCTATGATCTTATGAGTAGATAGATTCAAACATTTGTATGCATTACTTCTATAGGAGTATTCTAGGAATATCCCTTCATCACCTTTGACATCAAGTTCACCTTTCCTAGATTCTTTCAAGATATAACATTTGTTGCCAAATATTTTCAAGTAACTTACATTAGGTTTGTAGCCATACCATAGTTCATATGGAATTTGATTTGTGTCTTTCTTCAACTGTACTATGTTTAAGGTATGTACTATAGTGTTGATTGCTTCCTTCTAATATTTGATTGCAACATTCTTTTATATCATCAATTTTCTTGCACAGTCCATGATGGATCTATTCCTTCTTTCAGCTATACCATTCTGCTAAGGTGTCCAAGGGGTTGATTCTTGTCTTTTAATTCTTTTCTTAATGAAAAATTTATTGAATTCATTAGAGATGAATTCACCACCTCTATCTAATATCAAAAATTTCAACATCTTTTCAGTTTCTTTTTCTACTCTTGCCAAATACTACTTGAGTTTTTGAAAAGCTTCAGATTTTTCTTTTAGATAAATTATAGTCATCATTCTAGAATAGTCATCAACAAAAAGATTGAAAAACTTACCTCCACTATAATTGTCTATTCCAATAGGTCTACATAGTTTGTATGTGTAATCTCTAAGACTTCTTCAAAATAATAGTTCTTGCTTTTGAAACTAGTCTTTCTCATCTTATCAATTTGACAATTTTTACATAGACCCATATCAAGTTTCCTCAAGCTAGGAATACCTCTTAATCTTTTCTTCTTTCTTATTTTAACCAGATTATCAAAGTTCACATGACATAATCTTTTGTGCCATAACTAGCTTTCTTCTGCTTGACCAATAAAACATGAACTTTCACTGAGATCTAGATAGAATAGATTACTTTTTTTTTTTAGTCTTTCCATTCATAAATTCTACCTTGAATCCAATTTTATTCAACTATGCCACACTCAGTAGATTGTGTTTTAGTCCTTCAACCCAATAAGCATTATTACATATAAGTTCATTGGTCAAAGAGATGCATCCTTTTCCTTTTATGCAACAGGCTTCATTGTTTCCAAATCTCACACTACCACCATGATAATATTCCATGTGCTCAAAATTTGTTTTGTGAGCCATTCATATGACATGGGCAGCCATTGTCAATAATCCATCTATCATTTTTGCTACAATGAGAGATAAGTGCCATCTCATCTCTTTCATCATCAAATTCATCTTTTAAAACAATATATACCATTTCATCTTCACTATTATCATAATCTTTAGCCATAAAACAAGATTTCTTACCTTTGTCCTCATAGTCCTTGTAGTTTTTTAATTCCTTCTTGCCTTTTATTATTTTTCTTTTCATCCTTTTTTCTCTATTTGGACACTTAGCAGCAATTTTACCAACTTCTTCACCAAAAAAGTAGATTAGAGGAATCTTACCTTTGTACTTGTCTCTTCCATTGGAATATTTCCTTGCAAGTAGGGCTTCAACAACTTCAAGATCACTGTCAGAACTATCTTCTTCTTCTCAACTTCCTAATTTATTGGCCTTTGATTTCTTACTCTTTTTCTTCAGTGAGATTTTGGTTTTAAATTCAAACTCAAAACTTTTGGAACTAGGAACATAGTTATCATAGTTATCCAGCTCAAAAGCTATCAATCTTCCAACTAAAGCATCCAAAGATATTTTTCTATTTGGATCACATCTCATTTCTTGAATAGCATACACCCTAATTGCATAGATAGGAAGAAGGGTTTTGAGTACCTTTCTTACAACTTTTTTTTCATCAATATCTCCTCCAGATGCTTTGATTGCACTCACACTTGCTCTGATTCTTTCAACATATTTTGAAATTTTTTCATCTTCTCTCATCTTCATCTAATCAAATCCTCTAAGACTTTTGGCTTTGGCTCTCCTTACATTTTCATCTACTCCATAGATGTCTTTAAGTTTGATCCACATTTCATGAGTTGTAGTACAACTTTTGACTTCATCAAATTTAGCATAATTGAGAGCAGATGCAATGTCAATCATCATGATGTTATGATTTTTCTTTTTAACAATATCTTCAATTGATAATGTTCCAAAAGGAGTTTTGTATTTAGTATCAAGATACGTACAACTTGAATCATTAATAGTTGTCAAATGTAACCTCATAAGCCCTTGCCATGTTGTAAAGTTGTCTCAATTCAACTTGGGAATCTCTCTTCTGTAAGACATTTTGATTTTTAGCTTAGGTCCTTGAAACCTTCTCTGTCAACACCAAAAGATCTGATACCAATTGTTGGAAACATAAGAGGAGTAACTAAGAGGGGAGGGGTGAATCAGTTGCCACTAAAATAAATCCCAGATCCCTTAGATGTTAGTATAAAATAAACTTTGAAAATTAAACTCTATTGATGCTCAGCAAACACACAAAAAATGTTGTAACTTGGTAAACATTGAAAACTGCTCGGCAAATACTTAACATACAAATCTTAAGATGTTAACTATGATTAATATTATTTTAACTTAGTTGCAAACACATAAGAGAAATAGCATGAACATTTGATATCAAGATTTAATGTGGAAACTCAATTTGGAAAAAACCACCAATTGCAACTAGTTACTGATTTTCACTCTTCTAAAATGAGCCCTATTAGGAGCCAACCCTATTAAAGGTTATAAAACACACTGTTAGGTGTGACCCTATTAGAGGATTTAATCTCCCTATTAGGAGTGGTCTTGTTAGAAGTCTTTTGACAATTCAATAGAAATTCCACCTTGTTAGAGGATTTACAAATAGTTATTAAGCCAACTCTGTTAAGAGATTTAGATCACTACTACAATGGTTAGAGAGTAACAATGAGATGACCTAATTTTAAATGAAACTAAATTGCTAATTATAGATGTCAATTCTAGCTTGTATGCTTGATTCTTCTTGATCAAATATATCATCTCAACTCCAAAAGGATATTCTACTTTATCCTTCTAATTTGCTTCCTCTTAGCATCATTGAATCTTTAATTATCTTCCATGCATTCACTTTTTAAATCTCAACTTGACCTTATATTTATATCTTTCATATTGTCAAGTTAGCTAGAATATAATTGAGAATAATTACTAGCCATTTCCTCAGTCGGCTAGAACCAACAGACAAATCAATTGAACTTAATATGCCAAAACAAGAAAATTTTTTGCTAGATTACCCTACTTTGTAGACACTAACTCAAAAATGATTTTCCTATGTTAACCAAGTGAACTTGATTAATAATACATATTCACAAAGTTCCTTTGGCAACTGAGTGAGCTTGGTTAACATTGGTTCCATCCAACATTTCCTTCATTAACTGAGTGAACTTGATTAATACTCATCTTCTGCAAACTTTCCTTTGTCTCCTGAGTGAACTTGATAGATATTCTTTTAAACTAAGCAAATTTTGGAATGCTTCGTAGACATAAAAAATTATCTTCAATGATTGAGTGAGCTCAGCATACACTAACTCACAATGATATGACATTTTGTGTAACATCAAGGACAATAAAAAATTAATCAATTATTCCAATAGAAGGTTATTGTTGATAACAAAAATAGGCCTCATTGAGTAAATGGATTGCATCTCTCCAAATGGATCGGCATCATTGGTTGCTAGAGAAAGCCTAAGATTTTTAGGTTCTTTATTATAGCGTGGCCACTTTTCATCTATTTCTATAAATTTTGAACCATCCATAGACATTTGAATAATGTCATCTTAACTTCTATTGCATGCATGGTAATCCATAAATTGAGCCTAGCTAATGCACCTGAATAATTGTTTAACATGTGGAATAATAGGGATGTAATGAAGAACCTTGCAAGGCACATTTTTTTTCACTTGATCATCTTGATATCCTCTTGTATGGCATTCAAGGTATTCTATTGTATTTTTGTGTTCTTTATAATAACTAATATGATCTTCAAGACAAGCATCAATTGCTTGATATTCCATTCCAATATGTTTCATAGTGGTAGATATTTCTTGGTACAAGTGATGGAGAACATTTGATGGTGGTAACATATAGTCACCTATCAATCTAAAGCAAAAAATATAAGTCATTAGTATAAACAATCTTAATAGTACATATTTCACCTTTTATAGACAATAATGACATATATGATAAACCTTAGCATAGGTGACATTGTTATGTTGGATAAACTATTCATAACCTTCAAATTCAACAACACCAATACAACAAAGAGAAGAGTTGATTGGCATCCTTCATAAATATTTTTTTTTGCCTTCTCAAGTATTGGGATCCAATAAAAAAAATTTCATGGATCAATGCATTTGTACCATCATCTTCAAATGTGTTTTCTGGCACATGATTGTCATCTTCCATGGGATCGTGATCTTCTCCTTAAATACTCACACCTCCATGCTCCTCCATATTTACACCTCCATGTTCCTTCAAGATTTGGTGGTTCATATCACATACTACCCTAGAGAGATTGACCTATATAGAAATGATGATAATCAAACCCTTGTTCGGTGGTTTATATTATATTAATTGTGAAAAAAATATAACAAACAATTTACCAAATGATGATAATCAAACCCCCCTTTAGTGTGACCATTCTCCCTACAATGTCTGTTAGCTATTTTTATTTTGATTCTTCTTGTCTTTAATCTATTACAAGTCTTGCAAGCACAATAACATTTGTCATCACCTTCTCTTTAAAAGTTAGACAACAATCTAGCAATTGTCTCCATATTTTGATCAAATTCCCTTGTATTAAATGACATGATCCTTCTTCATGGGAATAATTTATTCTTGTACCCTTATTGAGTTGGTTGTACATAATTTTTATATCTGTACATATGGCTTTGAAAGAAA
Organism: Cupressus sempervirens; assembly: GCA_028749045.1. Lineage (NCBI taxonomy): Eukaryota > Viridiplantae > Streptophyta > Pinopsida > Cupressales > Cupressaceae > Cupressus > Cupressus sempervirens. Next base: position 743,525,146 of record CM053785.1, read on the forward strand.
TTTTTTTTGTAATTTGTTGACATTTCAGCCAAGTTTTTTTATTAGTGACACACACACTTATTCAAATGGTTAGTAGCTACCAAGCTTATTGTATAGTTAACAGTATTTGTAAGAATTTGTCTTAGAGAAAAATTCACCCAAGATCAAAGAACTTGAACATAAGCACAATTTTAGACCAAAAAGAGTATGATCAATATATCATAGTATGTCTTGAGAGATCACTATGTATTCAGATACACTAGGAGAGCTTGTTTATAAAGGCCTCTAAGATGCATCTAGAATGTCTCTAGAAGGTTCCAAGAGATAAATTTGACAACTAATTACATGTCCTCCATTGTGCATGCAACAATAAGAGGGTAAGTATGAAAATTTTTATCATGTGTAGTGATGTTGTAGACACCATGTGCTTAATTAGTGTGTGCTAACTCATGTGTTGTAGACACCATGTGCATAAAAAGAGGTGTGAACTCCTATGTTGTCAATGTGACAACTCACAAGAGTACACATACTCCTAGGTGTCAACCTAATAAATAATAAAATAATACAATATAATAAATAATGCGTTAACCTGAGTAAACTTAAGTAAGTGTAAATAGTCAATACTTATTTACACCAACACCCCACCCCCCCCCCACCCCCGCCCCCCACCCCCCGCCCCCCCTTAAGTGCAAATTAGGGGAATGCACTTAAGCTTACAAAAGCTAGGATGAAATGTAGAATGAGTCCTGACAACTAGGCCATGTTAGGTACCTATGTACATAATGAAATGCAATCTCTCATAAAGTGGAGAAAGAGGGAAAACCTCATGGAAAAACCCTCCCCCAAAAAGAGAGATGAAAAGACAAGATGCATGGATGGATGGAGTAATCAAGACCCCCCCATTACAACATACATCAAGTATATATAAGACAAAAATGGAAGAAGGAAAAAACCTCCTAAGAGGAAAAAGTCCCCCCCACCATAAAGGAGAAGAAGGGGACAAGGTATTCCCCCCCTAAATGTAAGGTGTCAACCAGTGAGAAATGCTCCAATGTAGAAGTCAGTCCATGCCCGTTGAATGATGTTTCTCCCCTTTGGAAGAAATAATGGCAGAGGTACTGGTGAGATGCTTCCCCTATGTGTGGAAAGAATCTCAATGATAAAAGGTGTCTCTAAAACTTTCTCATCTGTCCCTATGTTGATACTGATGGTGGCTCCTTCTGAAATTGGTGAGAAGAAGTGCAGATCTAGCAAGGAAGTATGTAGAACCTATCTCAAAGAACTAACAATTTCCTCAAATAATAAAGAGACTTCCTACAACTATTGTACATAAAGATCCACAATCATATCAACCTATGAAGATTGATCATGTAGAGAATGGACATGAGGGTTAGAGTGAGCCCTCGCAACAACAGTAGAAAGATCAGCCTCATCAAACAGAAGTTATAGATCATCAAAGAAGTCTCCCAAATCTACTATGTGTGACTCCAGGAACAAACTTGAAATTTCTACCAAGAAGTCATCCATTGATGCATGAACTAGAATACAAAGTGTACTCTACTATGCTAGATCAATCACTATGGAAATGGATGAAGTATTCACCTTAACAAGAAGAAGATGAATATCATCAATGATGTCTCCCACATCTTCAATGTGAGACTCCAAAAATAGACTTACAATGTCTACTAGGAAATTGTCCCATGAAGTAGAAGTAGGAAGACATGGTATTTCTTGTTGCACTGAATCAGGAGCATCTATGGTTGGAACTAGATCAATAGAATCAATAGGAGTATTAGGAGGTGAGATCTCCTCTGGAGTTGAAGGTACCATGACTGGAGTGACCAGTGATAGAATGTTCTCTAGAAATGGAGGAACTCATGGATCTCCATACGCTTCCCAAATAGTCATCCAAACATCATAAGGAAAACTTGCTATTCTAAGAGGACCAAAAGCTTCCTTACTCATAATGTTGTATAGAAAGTGATGAATTTGCAAAATATGTGTCCAATTAAAATGTAGTGGCAATAAATAGAGATAAGGAAATACTTCCCAATGGCCTCTTAGATGATCAAGTATCAAAGCACTCCATTTGTGATAGTTCCTTGTTTTCAACTTTGGTTGAACACCAAACTGACATGTGTGACAAGACTCTATAAAATCAATCAATGAACCCCCAAAATGAAAAAATAATCAAACAATTAACTCCTCACCCTAATGTATGATTTGGGCACCCTATAGCCACTTGCCAATTTAAGGTCTATTTTTTAAAGTAGTATTTCTATCCATAGAACCTATAATCTGATTGTAGATCTGGAAAGTAAACAAAAAAAATGCACTTTCATAAAAAATGGAACCTGATTATGTGTCCAAAGGAGCCATACTAAGCATTTGAAGTGGCAAAAATTAGGATTTGTGAGTTGTAGAAAAATTTAGGAACAGAGATATCAAACCACCTACACCAATGTGTAGATCACAAAATTCTACCCCAAAAAAAAAAAAAAATGCACATAAAAAGGAGTCTATATGAGGGAGATATCATTATTTGAAAATTGTTGTTGTAATTATTTTCCCTGAATTACTATCGTCACACCTCCAAAAATCAAATGGCTCTAGATTTTTCCTCAGATGTCTGATTTGGATGAAACAAAATCTAATTTGGGGGTTTCTTGACATTTTAAATGTGATGTAAATATCTGATTTGCACTAGCAAGCTTCAATTTTCACCTGCAAAAAATCTCTCCTACTAGCCTGATGGCCAAAAAAAATTGTAGAGATGCAAATGAAAAAAATGCAAATTTAAAAATTAAATGTACAGATCTGAAATGATCATACCAATTCTACAAATCAGGCCTTTGGGCTGCCAGTTTGCAAAAAAAATTTGCCTCAAATTTGACTATGGCCTAGGGTAGGTGAATTTATAGTCAAATTTTACCAAATCGACATTTTGAATGCAATGGCAAGATCTTCTTTGTCTCTAGATGCTCCCAATGACTGTAATACTCTAGATCTAGTTGAGGTGCTAAAGCGAGAATGGTCTTGAATGACTATGTCAAGAGACACTCCCCAAGCTCTGATACCATGTAAGAATTTTCCTTAGAGAAAATTTCACCGAAGATCGAAGAACTTGAATACAAGCACAACCGTAAACCAAAAAGAGTATGATCAATATATCATAGTATGTCTTGATACATCACTATGTGTTTAGATACACTAGGAGTGCCTGTATATAAAGGCCTCTAAGATGCATCTAGAATGTCTCTAGAAGGTGTTAGGAGATGAGCTCGACAACTAAGCACACATCCTCCATTGTGCATGAATGTACGTGCAACAATGAGAGGATAAGTATGAGAAGGTGTATCATGTGTAGTGGTGTTGTAGACACCATGTGCAGAAAAAGAGGTGTGAACTCCTATGTTGTAAACATGACAACTCACAAGAGTATGCATACTCCTAGGTGTTAAGCTAATAAATAATAAAATAAAATAATATGATAAAATAATACATTAACCTAAATAAACTTAAGTGTAAATAGTGAATAATTATTTACACCAATAGTATTAACCAAGTATTTTAGGCTCTACCAAGTTCTACAGTTGCTATCAAGTTTCAAGAACAATATTCAATTCGCACCTAGCAGTTTCTACCAGGTTGGTGATTATCAGTGTAAGCTAAGCTTCATAGTGTTTACTAATTTTCTCAATAGAAACTAAGTTCTCCAGAGTATAATGAGTTTTCATTTTCTGTGATGTGAATCTAGTGTTGACCAAGCTATGTAGTGTCAACCAAGTGATTCAATTTATACTTATCTCACAGTGATAGTGTTGATCAAGCTATGTAGTTCAACCAAGTGATTGAATTTATATGTTGAGTTCTACAGTGTTCACCAAGTCACTAGTGCACACCTAGTTTAGACTACTTGGAAGTGATTAGTATGAGCCAAGTTTCTATGTCTACTGAGTGCATGATGATGTCAAGCATTGACAATGGTTTCCAAGTGTAATAACCACATCGAGTTTATCTATAAAACCCAAGTACTTATAGTTGGGTTGAATTTGTGTATTTTGGTGAAACTTGTATTATAGCCAATTTTGATGAGTTGTAAATTGGATTGGTATATATGTAATGTATTGTGTCACTTCCAAAGAGATATAATAATATGAAATAATGTAACAAGTAGTAAGAAGCAAAAGTGTGAAGTAAATGGCTACAAGTAGTATAAGGAGTAGAAAAAATTTATATATCATAGCAAGGTGATCATTACACTTCAAAGAAATCTCATTCAACAAATCAAGGTTGCAAATTAGAGATCAGCCACTAGTTCATCCTAATAGGTGGAATAGTTAAATCCTTTCACAAGGTAGGCCTAATAGTCTTTTGTAAATCTCTTTACCAAGTGTATACTTCATTTTATATTTGTAAATCCTTTTGCAAGGTGGACCTAGCAGTCCTTATTACTCCTTATAAGGTAGATCATTAGAAGTTATCATTGTAAGCCTTAATAGGCCAATTTTATACTGCAGTACTAAAGCTTGTGGGTATCATCCTCACCCCAATTTTACTTTCTATTTGGAAGGTTTCTAGGTCACCATATTGTGTGTCAAAGTGTTATGAATTTTTTAATGATTTCATTTTTTCATGCGTGTAATCAGATCAAAATACACATGAAAGATTAATTGGTTAATTAAGATTAAGTTTTATTGGTTACTAATTCATCCCTACCCTCTCAATAACTTAGCATATATTATATTTTCAACAATAATTAATGTGTACAGAACTTGGACACCTTGGACAAAACTTGGACACCTTGCCAAGAACTATATGAATACTGGAAGAATTGAAGATGAAAAGAAGGCCAAGGTTGACAACATCATAATGTAGATGAGATAGCAATGGATTCCAAAATCTTATGAGAATGTAAGTTCAAGCAATGAAGCACATGTCACTCAAGAATTGGGTGACTCAAACACCTCTACTTGATCTCTCACAAGGATAACTAGAACTAAGATTCAGAAGTAGACATTTTACATCAGTTGTTTTTAGCTAGAAGGAAACATCCATATCAGTATTCAAGATGAAAAGGGATCACTGAGAATTTAAGGAAATTTTGGACATTACCAAGCTAGTCAAGTTGCAAGACCCTACAAATTAAGGTCGAGAGTAACTAATTTATTGTGTGGACATTGAGTCATGAATGACTTTGTTAAGAAATTAATTTAAGCTAAGTGGAAGACAGTCTAACATCAACCAAGTGAACATACCAAGCATTTATAATGATTAAAATATGAAATCTAATAAAAAGGGCAAAATTGAATTTATTTATCACCGTGAATTTTCAAGATCTATATGCAAAGAGCAATTTCTATGCATACAAGTGATCTATGTGAATTATTTTTGAAATTTTTCATGTTTTCACAAACCCTATCGAGTGATGGCATCCTCTAGTAGAAAAAACAAGAAGGGGTCTGAGATGTTGGTTCAAGGTGTTGAATGGAAGACACCTAACTTCAAGCTAAATTGCAAAAACACTTGATCCCAACGGAGCACAATCACAAATTCCATCAAAGGTAATTCTAGTTAACGATATCTAGTCACATTTTTTTTGTTCGATTCAAGATATAGCAATCCTAGAAATGGATAAGACTCTAGAAAAGTTGTATTCAAATGGTGTGTTAAAACCTGAGCATCAACACCTGGAAACCAAGGGTTTAACCCATATTCCTCACATGCCCTGAGCTTTTTAGATTAAGTGGATAAGGTTTATCCTTAGCCCACAATGGGAAATTATGGTTGGAGCAGCCTTTTCTCATAAAAAAGAAAATGATTCATCAAATCATGGGGCTCCCAATGTTGGCAAAGAAAAAACCTAAAACCCTAAGTCAGGTAGAAATGGAGAAGAAAACCCTTGCCAAATGGGATGGAAGAGGTATAAAGATCAGTTGTGTAGCTAACATGGAGCTAAAGTTTGGAATTCATGTAATTGCACACAAGATATATAGCTCCATTTGACTCAATAGTATATCATGTGAAGCAGTGGATCTCACTTTCAAAGTGTTCAAGAACAACATGTCCTTCGAATTTGCCAAGTTGATGTTGAAGCAATTCAACAAGAACATGGAAAGCATCAAGACATCGAAGAATAACCCATGTAAGGTTGGATCACTTTTAACATATTTATTTTTCTTCATACAAAAGTTTTTCCCCTCAAAGGTATAGTTGTATGGAGAAAAGATGTGCATGTTCTTTATCAAATCAATGAGTACATAGCAAAAATGGGAGAAAATTATGTCAGTATCATGGATAACTATTTTGATGCATTCAAAGATAAGATGAATAATAGATTTAGGATTCCAAAGAAACTTTTAGAAGACTACAAGGATGATTTTTTTATGGTAGATTATGACAAAGTGTATATACAAGTAGTCAAAGCTAGAGTGGTATGGGTCAAGCCACTAGGTTATGAAGTTAATATTGATGACACTAGAGATATTATTGAGGCATTGTTAAATGAGCCTATGGATCCAAAGGCCACATATTTTGGTACATATGATGAAGTTAAAGCAAGAATTGAACTAGAGATAAAACTTCCTTAGGCTGTCAACAAAGGAAAGAAGAGGATAGAAAAGCTGAGAAAAAATAATTCTACTCTCCTATTGACAGAAGGTAAAGGAGATGATATAGAAGAAGATGATACAGAAGATGAGGTAGATGAAGAAAAATTAGAAGAAGAAGAAGAAGAGCCAGTCAAGAAGAAAGGTAAGGTTATCAAAACCAAACCTAGCAAGTCATCTAGTGCAGTTTTTACAAGAAGAACATCTAGAAAGAAATTGAAATTGGGTGAAGAAGTAGAATATGTGATTTTCAAATATCCTCCACCTACATTTCAAGAGAAATTGAAAGAAATTGATGCAGGCAACTCTGGCATGGAAAAATTTAAATCATTGAGGTATGAAACTAGAAATGTAGAGGAAACGCAATAAGTTCAAGACATGGTTATGTCTAAACTAGGTAAATGTAAATATTCACCAAACAACTTGTACATTAGATTCCCAATGAACTAATGGAGAAAATCAAGTCAAGATGGGAACATGCCAAACAAACTGTAAAGGACATATATGAGCATACTCTAAGGAAACTCATGTTGAGTCTAAATGACAAGGAAATGAAAGATTTTATCAAGCAGAATGAAGTAAAACTTACTTTGAAATTTAACGCTTTCTTGATACTAGTTAATACTATTGAATGTGTGGTGAAGAATGCCACCAATACATGGAAAAATATCTATAATCTTCATAAGCAGAGTGATTTTGTTGTTAATTTTAGTGATAAGGATGATGATGGTGAAAATGACAAGGAAAGGGATAATGATGATGAAGAAGAAACTAATGATGATAATATAGATGATGAGGAACAAGAATAGGAAGCCACTAAGAATAATCTTCCTAAGATTTAGAACATTGAGGAAATAGGCCCTAAAAAGATTGTTGTAGTAGTTATAGCCTCACTTGCTCACTATCTGAAAAAATATTTCAAACCATCAAGCTCAGAGAAAGCTACTGCCGAGTTGTGTCATGCCCAAAATACGAGGAAAAAACACACAAAAAAAATTTTAAGTTAATTAAATCTACTATTTCAATACCAATTCTACTAAAGACACATATAAGTCACCTTAAGTTTCCTAGAGTTCCAAATTTCATTTAATTTCTTGGTTTATCTTCTAGTTGAACAAGTTACATCCTTTCAGGATGTTCATTAAGTTACCTTGATACTTGTTCCCAATGTTTAATAGAGATTCTCAAGCTAATTAAAGTCATTAATTAATGGCCATCAAAATATTTCAACATTTATTCCATAGGTTAATTTAATGTTAAAGTGTTCATCTGATTTAGTCTTATTCCAATAGATTATTGTTCCTAGTTTTTAATTTAACTTAATCAAATCTATTTAGTCACAAAAATTATAATTCCTTTATAATTAAAGTTGTTATTTCCCTCTTTGTTAAAATATTAATAACTATAAAAGGAACAATATTACAACCATTCTTTTTAAAATAAAGAAATAACATTGTCACAATAAAATAACATTAAATAATACTAACCACAAATTGAACATTAACTAATCCAATTAATACTTAACTAACATACTAATCCATTTCCTACATATTTAATAATCAAATCTTAAATTTCACCATATGAACACTAATTAATTTAATGGTATCAATCACATTTCCAACATTAATTAAATTTTTAAATGATTAAAAAAAACATTATATATATATATATATATATATATATATATATATATATATATATATATATATATATATATATATATATATATATATATATATATATATATATATATATATATATATATATATATATATATATATAAAATTAAAACTAATCTAAGTCAATACTAATAAATTACTAATTCTATTTAAAATAAAATAAAATACATTAATCTAATCCTAAATTACTTACTAACACTTACTAACCTAAACAACTTTACTAGCTAACTAAAATATTCACACAAAATAATAAAACTACCTAATTCTAACATATAACATATTCTAATCATTAACTCTACCTACTAACAAAATTTACTAAAATCTATTTTCAAAACATTAACTACCCCCCACATCTAACCTTGCCCCTTACTGCCCTAAACCCCACCTAACTCCCTATTCCCTAGGCTGCCTAGCCAAGTGGGATTCTACTTCCCCAAACTTGGGTGCTTGCCAAGTACATGACCAAGGGAGGCTACACATGGTCCCAAGATTACCAAGACTTTAATCCCTAATAGGTATGCATGGAGTTTATGAAGGATGGTTTTGGAATAATGAGAAGGGGACATAATCTAAGGAAAAAGGCTACTAAATAAAACCTGATTCTCTTAACTCCCTCCAATGTACACACATGTTTTATCCCAAGTCAATGTGACATTAGAGTTTCTAAAGGTAAGTGGGTTGATAAGGTATGGTTGTGATGTGATAGTATAGGAATAGTAATAGTTAAAAAGTTTAGTGGGTGAGACTTAGGATAGGATAGTCTTTTTAATATATACTATTTTTTTTGCTTATTTAATTTATAATATTAAATAAATAAAAACAAAGGTTAATAAAAGGATCTAAGGGAAATATGCTCTGTCCTAAAAGGGATTAAATATTTTTTCCCATACAAAGGGCAGAGAGCATATTTACTCTAAGGAGATAAATTTTCTAAAGTCCCTTATTTTTTTCTAAGTGTTGGATTTTTAAATCTATTTGGTTTTCAAGGCAAGGGGATTTTATTTTTATTTTTCTAAGTTGAATTATAGCATAGAGTTTGATGTAATGTTTAATTTTTCTAATAATTATGAAAATACAAAATGAAGTACCATTCATGTAAATTGAATTTTCTTAACATAGTTTGAAATAAAATTGCATAACTTTATATATAACATCATTTCGTCTAATTACCATTAATCATGTGAATACAAGTTTGAACTATAAGAATGCCATAGGAAGTTAAAACATCATTGCATCCATTTTTTATAAACATATGCATGTAAACTAAATCATAAGGTATATCATACGAAAGGAAAATACTCAATTTGTTCAACATGCGTGGACTAGCCACTTCTCATTCATTTTATTCAATCATCTGATTCAAGGACTCCCTCGGGAAAGAACTAGGGAAGAAAACCTGAGATCATAATTATTTTTAGAAAATAAGTTTAGCAATAACATTTTTACAATATGATCATTATCCCGAGGAGAAAACTCCCAAGCATTTGAATTGAAATAACTTTGAATTCCTAGTTGGCTCCATAACAAGGTAGCCACTATGAAATCTACAAATTTCATCAAGATAACTAAAGAAAAAATGAAACTAACTAGGACACAAATAGATTTAACATGAAGACACATTCAACCCATTTACTCTCATCCCAAGTTTTCACAATAGGTTCATTATCGAACCAGACTAGGGAGAAGATGGATTGTTTAGGGTAGGATAAGTCAGTCACAACACCATAATAGATGTCATTTCAAGGCTATAATCACAAGAACTTTCATTCTTTCACTTCTCAATTTTTCAAAACACAAACGTGGTTTGTATTTACAAGTAGGGGCCCATAACACCCTGCTCTCTCCCTCTCCTCATTATGAGGAGAGACTCTAAACTGTCTGGAGTCCAACTGAAGCCCTCCTCTCATACTTGGCCACTTTTGACCTATTCAAGGGTGAGTATGCCAACACAACCCTTACAGTTTTCCTAATATATAAAAATATAAAATGCAAAAAAAAAACTAGTAAGAAAACCCATCATAATCTCATCCCTTACATGTTCATCATACATACAATATGCACACATGCAAAAAACTACTTAAGCAATGTAAATATAGCATGAAGACATGACCTTGAAGGATTCCTACCTTCACAAATGGTTATGGAAAATTAAAATTTGAGAAGAGCTATCCTTCCTTACCCTTCAATCCTGACTTTACTCTCTAAATATAGAGATTGGGTGAACACTCTTCCACCCTCAAATCTACCACTAAATAGGCTTCTTTCAATCACATACAAATTGCAATAACTCTCCACTTGACTAAGGGCTTCTAGAGTCTTCTAACTTAATCCTATCATTAAGAAAAACTTTAAGGTGGAGTATAACTTGACAAACTCATGGTGAAACTCCAATTTTCACACTAAAGAAAAAATAGGATATTTGGGTGGTCACAAAAGTCAATGAAAGGGGCTAGAGGGGTGGAAAATGCCCCCAACCCATACATATACACCTTGAGCACTTAGCTTTCACAATTTTTTGGCCTCTAGAACTATTTAGGGACCTATAAAATTGCTTGAAATATTTAGAAATCTTAAAACCCTAGGAATGCAAACTTATCACTAAACCCTAATTAGGGTAACTAACACTAATTACTAACTAATTAGTATTAGGTCACTAACCTATTCCAACTCAGATTTATAAGTTACTTAGCTAACCCTATTTATCATGCAAAAATGTATATATGAATCATGAGTGTCAGGTGACACTATAAAATCTCTGTTACAACACATTAAAAACTTGACAATTACAGAATGATACATTCAATTTATGATACAAATAAAATATGAAACAATGGGGTTTGCATCTTTCATCAGACTCAACTCTAGTTTTCACAAATGGTACATGGGGTTCAATTTTGATTCTCTATTAGATTTCCCAGCTAATAATCCTACACACTTATTTCACACATTAGTAACTCAAGAAAAATGACATGCATATATTCAAAACTTATCTCAATAATCACATAAATCAAAACATCAATATTTCATATAAATAAATGTTTATCTCATTTTTGCTCATATATTTAACCATTAAAAATTGCATAATCAAGGTGTTAATCATATTCCTAATTCTACATTCACTTACTACACTACATCATTAGTGTGCATGTTCATAAAATATTAAATAACATGATTAAACATCTTAAAGTAAAATATCACACAACTTAAAATAACATAATAATGTCCAATCTATCCAAAAATGTCTCAACATATTGAGTCATAATGTATCAACTGTACTATGATGGGTCAAGGTGACACCTCACACATTGGTTGTGTCAAACTCTATAAATCCAAGCACTCAACCAATCTTTACACCTGTTTAGCTCAGTACTTCATTGACTAAAGTGACCAGCACTTCATCTATCAAGCAGTCAGTACTTCCTCCTTCATTAGTTGTGGTCACTCAACAACAAGGTATTTCTTCAATTACTGCAATATCTACTTTTGTTGCTATTCCTTCCTTTTCCACCATTGTTTCTATTCTAAGTATGCAAATAATAAGTACAACAAAAATTGAGAGTAGGCCTCAACCAAGTACAAAAGTTTCTAACAAAGGAAAATTTAAGGAAGAAGACATTGATCTTGATGAGGATATAGTTTTTCCAAATTGGGATATCTCTACTCTAAATCCTAATCAAATACACATAGTAGGTGAGCTACTACAAAAAAAAGCTAAGCAAAAGAGGCCTAGAGAGGAGAGAAACAAAGAGCATCATGTGCTAGAAAATGCAAAGAACATTCTTGCAGATGCACCTAGCACTGAGATTGATACTTCTCAACCTATTTTAGCTCAATTAGTAGAAGTGGTCCAAAAATTCAATGAATATTTGAATGGAAAAGATAAATTATTGCAAAGTGCAAAGAAGAGATTTGAAAATAAAGTATTGGAGTTAGTAGCATAGAATATTGCAATATACTAAGTAGACTTGTCTACTATTCTAAGCTTATTGGAAACCTCTGCCAACAATGTCACTTCTCTATTTGGTAAACTTTGTGATACATCTATCTTTACATAGGAAATCAAAGATAAACTTTGCAAGATAGATGAAGATCTAAAGGCAAGTGCACACCAGTTGTTATTTGACTTGAGCTACAGTTCTACTCATTACACAAAGATTGGATTTCTTATAAACATACAAGGCATGATTCTTTCAAACATGGATGCATTGCAAAAAAATATTGCACATGATAAAACTCTCATCCATGATAAAAAAAAAAATTCTCCATTGCTAATCATATGACAGAATAATTAGTAGTTTCAGATTGCATTGCATGCAAGCAAGGTGTTGCAAAAAAATTGGGACAAGACAATGGCACTAATTCTAAAGGTACATTCTAACTTCTTGTCATATTTTGGCATTACAATGTAGCATACACCTTTGGAATTTATGTCAAAAGGGGGAGAAGATGTATATAACATGCAAAGCATATTGTAAAGGGGAAGATGTGATATAAAAGGAAAGAATATGAAAAGATACAATAAAGGGAAGAAGATGAGAAGATGTATATGATATGTAAAGTATATTGCATATATATGTGTGGGGAAGCATCATAATATTATACATATACATGTACAAATATTTAGATAAACATCTCTTACAAAAGAAATTTTGAAAAATCTCAAAAATAGAGTATGTTACCGAGTTGAAGACACAAGATGGAGGCTAAAGATTGTTTTGAACTTTTTGAGAATTCAGTTTTGATTGATAAGAATTTTTGTCCCTAATGCCAAAGGGGGAGATTATTGACATTTCAGTCAAGTTTTTTTATTAGTGACACACGCACTTATTTAGATTGTTAGTAGCTACTGAGCTTATTGTAAAATTAACAGTATTTATAAGAATTTTTCTTAGGGAAAAATACCCAAAATCAAAAAGCTCAAACACTAGCACAATATGGACCAATAAAGTATGATCAAAATAACAATATGAAAATCAATTGATGTACAATTACATTAGAAGTTTCTATATATAAAGGCATCTAGAACTAGTAGTTAGCAAAATGATAAGCCTCACAACTAAGCACATGTCTGCCAAGAGTGGATTATCCTCCATTGAGCACAAGATTTAATGCAATGATGAGAGGATAAGCCTACATATGTGTGTCATGTAAAATTATGTTGTAGACACTATGTGCTTAATTAGAGTGTGAACAACTATGTTGGAGTGGATTATCCTCCATTGAGCACAGGATTTAATGCAATGATGAGAGGATAAGCCTACATAGGTGTGTCATGTAAAATTATGTTGTAGACACTATGTGCTCAATTGGAGTGTGAACAACTATGTTGTCTACATGAAAACTTAGTTGATTATGCAAAATTCAATATTGTAGACACCATGTGCTAAAATAGAGTTGCTAACTCTTATGTTTTCAACATGAAAACTCATATGAGTATGAATACTCCTAGGTGTCTACCCTAATAAATAATAAAATAACGTATTTACCCTAAATAAAGTGTAAATAATAATTATTTACACTAACACACCCCCTTAAGTGCAACTTAGGGGAATGCACTTAAACTCTCAAAAGCTATGATGAAAATGCATAATAGGTCTTGGCTAATAGGCCAAGTTAGGTGCCCAAGTATAAATGCAATGCTTTACACACAATGCAATGAAATGAAATGGTATCTCTTTGAAAATGGAGAAAGAGGGAAAACCTCATGAGAAAACCCTCCCTAGAAAGATAGATATGTACAATATAGAAGAGAAGAGTCATGTGCCCCCCTGGTGAAAAATCCCTCACCCCCAAGAGATCTTGAAAATGAAGATATTTGACCTTCATGAAGGGCTTGGTGAAGATTTCAGCTATATATTACTCTGGAGGACAATACTACAATGCAATAACTTGCCCATGAATTAGCTCTCTAATGTAGTGCATATGAACCTCAATGTGTTTGGTGCACTAATGTTGCACTGGATGTTTTGAGATTTCAGTAGCACTATGATTATCACAATGTATGACTATGGGTCTAGGGATATCAGAACCAAACTCCTTCAAAATCTACTGCAACCAAATAGCTTTTGTTGTTACATTCACAGCTCCCTGATACTCAACCTCAGTCGATGAAAGAGCAATGGTGTTCTACTTTTTAATCTGCCAACAAATGGGGCTAGAACCAAGATGAAACATATATCCTAAAGTAGATTTGCAAGAATCAAGATCCCTTTCATAGTCTGAGTTTGTATAACCCACCAACTACAGTCCAATACTAGCTGCATAGCATATCCCATATGTATTTGTACCCTAGATATAGTGCAAGACGTGTTTGGCTATCTTCTATTGAATTCCATGTGGCTCTTGCATGAAATGAGAAACCATGCCAACTACAAATGAGATGTTATGGCATGTATGTGACAAGTAGATGAGGCTTCCAACCAATTGTCTCTACAAGGTAGCATCAACAAGTGGAGTAGAACACTTTTCTTCTAAGTTAACACCTAAAAGGAATGGAGTAGATGTAGCCTTGCAATCACTCATGCAAAATCAAGCAAGTAGATCAAGAGCATACTTGGGTTGTGATAATGTGATCCCTGATGAAGACTGATGTATCTCTATACCAAGGAAATAATGAAGCAGACCCAAGTCTTTTATCAAAAACCTGTCCTGCAAAGTAGCCTTAACATTGTTAATGATGGATGTAGTACTTCCTATAATGATCAAGTCATCAACATAAAGCACAAGTAACAAATGAGAATCTTCCCTCTAAAGAATGTAGACATTCGAATCAAAATGACATCTAGTGAATCTTGTTGAGAGAAGAAAAGAATCCATCTTGGCATACCAAGCTCTTACAGCTTGTTTGAGTCCATAGGTAGACTTTTTCAATTTAAAAACCAAGGAAGAATCCTGAATGAATCCTTGTGGCTACTCCATATAAATCTCCTCATGAAGATCACTATTCAAGAATTCACTTTTCACATCCATCTGAAAAACAACCCATCTCGGAGCTGCTACTATAGCTAGTGTCAAATGAATGGAGTTCCTTTTTGCAACTGGTGCAAAGGTCTTAGTGTAATCAATGCCAGATACCTAAGAGAAACCTTTTACAACAAGTCTAGCCTTATGTTTATCAACACTTCCATCCATTGTGAACTTGGTATGATAAATCCACTTACACTTAACCAATTTTCTTCCCTTAGGAAGAGAGATTAAGTCTCATGTATCATTTCTCATAAGAGAATTTTATTTTTCCTCCATTTCTCTATCCCATTCTAGAATACTTGAAGCTTTTTTCAATGATTGTGGATTGGAAGCAACTATAATATAAGCATGTGGGAGTGAATTATGTTGTGATCTTGTCCTCCTAGTATTGGAAGGATTCCCTACCAATGGTCCTACCACATCCAATGTTTTATTATCCCATCTAGGTTTAGTCGAAGAAGATGTAGAAGGAATATCCTTAACCTTAACTAGTTGATGCCTTTGTTTGGGTTGGGGATGAACATCTTCCAAGTCACTATTATCACTGTCACTCTCTTTAATGAAGGAAGAAGAAGGAGTTGAAGAAGTAAAGCTTGGAAAACTTTCTTCAAAGTGTACGCTCCTCTCATAGAATATGTCATGTGTCTTTGGATCCATCAACTTATATGCTTTATGTGAGTCTGCATATCTAACAAAGATGTAAGGTTTGCTTTGAATTTTTGATGTCTTGCATTTCTATGGAGCTATTCATGCCCATGTTGAACAACCAAAGACTTTGAAGTGCTTAACAGAAGGTTTCCTACCAATCCAAGCTTCAAAAGGAGTTACACCATCCAAATCTTTATGAGGACTCCTATTTTGGATGTTGTTAGCACAATTCATTACTTCATCCCAAAAGACTTGATCAAGAGACCTTTTTAGTAGCATGTAAGTGGTCATCTCCTTGAGGGTTCATTTTTTCCTTTCAGCAATGTCGTTCTATTGTGGCATATATAGTACTGAATGTTGAAGGTCAATTCCCTCTTAAGTAGAAAACTCTATTAGTCTTGAGCTCACATACTTCCCCCCATTATCTATTTGAAGAACTTTGATGGATTTTTCTCAGTGCTTTTCCACTTGAGCCTTGAAGTTGAGAAATTTTTCAAACACTTCACTCTTTTGAATCATAAAGAAGACCCAAGTAAAGTGAGAGTAGTCATCTATGAAGGTGATTCCATAGCAAGACTTTCCAAATGATGGCATTGGAAACGGGCCCACCACATCACTATGAACCAATTCAAAAACACATTGTTCTCTCCAAGACTTCCCTTTTTCAAACATTTTTTTTGGATGTTTCCCAAGTGAGCAACTTGAACAAACACCTTCTAAAAATTGGACTTGAGGTAGACCATGAATGATGTTCTTGTTTCTAAGCTAACGAAGATACTTGTAGTTGAGATGTCCAAATCTCTGATGCTACAATTTTCTTTCTATATTAATAAGGCTTGTGTATTAGATTTAGGCACAAAGGAGGAGAAAGTGTAAAGCCTTGAATCATGATTGGCTTCTCTTATTGCAATCATAGAGTCATCCTTGATGCTTTTCACTACCATTGAGTCTGGAAGAAATTCATCTTTATTTCCACCTCCATAGTGAGTGATTTGGAAGACTAAAAGAAGGTTGGAGGTAAGATTAGGAACATAGAGTACATCCTTGAACACTCCATTTTCCATATCAACTTCACCTTTCTATTCAACTACCACTTTATTATCATCCCCTACAATGATGTGAGGTACCTCTAAATGCATCATTGAAGAAAAATCTCTCTTTGAAGCACCCATTTGATCTGTGGCACCTGATTCAATGATCCATTCTCCTTGACTAACAGTGTTTGTGAGTAAAGCATGCCTTTTGCTCTTAGAATCTAAAGATGAAGACCCTTTCTCCTTATAAGAATTAGGCAATGGAACATTGTGTTTCTTCATGATGTTCTTCAATTCATCAATCTTCTTGTGATAACACTGATGTTCATCATGACTCATCTTCTTACAATAGGCACACTTCTTTTCTTGATTTTTTCCCCCTTTTTGTTGGTATTAGGAGAAGACTTGCCTTGTTGTTGACTTGAATTAGGTGTTGATTTTTTTGTATCCCCTTTTTTGTTGTCTTTCCACTTCTTCTTTTTGCCTAAATTTTCCTTTGTTTGAACTTTCACCAGCTAAATTTTTAGAACTCTCATTATTAGCCACCAATGCCTTAGACTTTGAAGACTTGAGAATCCTCACTGTTATCAACTTAGCTTGTTCATATTCTAACAGCTAAGCATAATCATCAAAAGTGAGTTTCTGATAAGAAAACCCTAGAGTAGCCTTTGTGGTGTTGAAAGAAGAGACAAATTTGGAGTACTCGGATGGTAGCTTATTATGAATGAGATAAATCAATCTATCATCTTTAATAGGACTACCATAATCAGTAAGTTTTGTTCTCAACTCATTCACCTTAATGATAAAATATTGAATTGAATTAAAGCTCTTAGGATCTAGGGAGATAAGTCATCTTCAATTTTGTAGACATCCTCCTTAGTAACTTTACCATATAGGTTTTTAAGAGCATCCCAAGTTTCCTTATATGTTACTTCATGATCTGATAGATGATCTTGTCTTCAACCCCTAACTTAAGAATAATTAGGGCTTTCCTATCTACTTGTTTCCAAGCATTAATTTCACTTTTAGATACTTGATCACTTGTTGGTTTAGGAAAAGAACCATCTACATATTGAGAAACTTCTTCATTCATCAATTCACACCATTTTTTAATAGATCATGTAGCATAGTTATTTGGTCTTAATTTTGGAATCTTAAGATTTCCCATGATTCAAGAAAGGAAAGATAAGAGAAGGAAAAGAGGAACACAACACCAAAAGACACCCCCCCTTTTCACTCAATCAAGAAACACCCCCCCCCCCCCCCAAAGTGAAAGATTTTGGCACTTTGTACTTAGTGTGATTACAATAGCCACTTGCCAATTTTGGCCTTAGTGATCTTCTAATTTTTTTGTTTATAGTCTCCTCTTGGAGTTCAAATCAAGTACTAAGTATTGTAGCTCAGATGTACAACAATGTTGAAGTTTTGTCAAAGCATTGCAATGCAACAAGGACCTATTTCTAAAAATGGCATTTTTGTTCATGGAAGCCTCTAATTTTATTGTAGATCTAGAAAGTAGACAAAAAATTATTCACTTCCAAAAAAATGGAACCTAAAAATGTGTCTAGATGAGCCCATACGAAGTGTATGAAGTTGTAAAAAGCAGGATTGGATAGGTACAGTCACTAAAAATTGAAATTTCTAACAAATCCATGCATCAAAACTAGAAAATAATAGCACCAATCTGGCCTACTCATGATGGTCAGATGACCATCAATTTTAAGATAGTAAAAAGGTGATGTTAGCAAAAAAAAGGCCCATTGGATGACATGGCAGGCCATACCAGTGACTAGGTGTATAGATGTTGACGTGTCATACAAAATTTTGAGTTGGCACCTATCAATGTGATCCACTGACATGTCTCCTATTGTGGCATGTGACTAGGTTATTGCTGAGGTGGAAGATGCATGGCTTGCTAAACGAGTGTTGAGTTGGAACAGACTAGGTAGACATGTATCTTTAGAGGTGGATCTGCTTACATGTCACTAGGAAGACGAGGTGGCTCCAACTATGCACAAATGTGGTAGGTTGACTGGGCTATGGGTACCACATGGTGTTGACTGGAGATGACATGTTAGTGCCAAATTTTTTTTTGGTGGTGGCATAGTCGTTGTGAAAGAAGAGCCAATGAACTATGTTAAAAGGTTAGTGGGAGGATCTCGGTGGTGGAATAGCGACACCAATGATAAAATGAGAGCTAGTGTAAAAAATTGGCAAGGGGGTGTGGGGACTTTAGTCCCACATGCACCCCTCTCCAATATGCAGAGGCTTTTAAAAGTCAAAACTTCATTGTGTGTCTCAGCTGTGAGGCTGCTGGAAGTTTGTGATCCATCGTGAATGTTAAAATGTTGTCAATTTTTGGTTGCTATGAGTTGACTATCTTATGTGAAATTTGGAAGCTGGTGTGTTGGCTTGGCTATTGGTTGGAGGAATAAGGAATATGCCAAAATTAGAGAATATTCCATAGTGAGGGCCAGGATTTGACCACTTGGTTCCTACAAAAAAAATTCTCTACAGGCCTGATAGGCCAAAAAAAAATTGAAAAAAATAGGAAAATTGCAGATCCAAAAATACAGAATATGCAAATCTAAAAATTCAAAAATATTGCAGATAAAATATATATTTGAAAATAAAATTTAGAGATCTGAAATGATCATACCAAATTTGCAAATCGGGCCTTCGAGTTCTGAATTGCAAAAAAAATTTGCCTCAATTTTGACTATGGCCTAAGGTAGGCAAATTTATAGTCAAAATTCACTGAATTAATTCTCTAGACATAATGGTGAGGTCTGCTTTAGCTCTAGATGCTCCCAATGACTTTAGATTTGCTAGATCTAAATTGGTGGCCCTCTGAAAGGTGAAGCAAGAATGGTCTCCAATGACTATGTGAAGAGACACTCCCTCAGCTCTAATACCATGTGAGAATTTTCTTTATGAAAAAATCACCCAAGATCAAGAAGCTCAAGCACTAGCATAATATGGACCAATAAAGTATGATCAGAATAATAATATGAAAATGAATTGATGTACAAGTATACTAGAAGTGCCTATATATAAAGGCCTCTAGAATGACAAGGAGTTTGCAAAACGATAAGCCTCACAACTAAGCACATGTCCACCAAGAGTGGATTATCCTCCATTGAGTACATGAGTTAGTGTGATGATGAGAGGATAAGCCTACATAGGTGTGTCATGTAAAATTATGTTGTAGACACCATGTGCTTAATTAGAGTGCGAACAACTATTTTGTTTATGTGAAAACTTAGTTGATTATGCAAACTCCAGTGTTGTAGACACTATGTGCTTAATTAGAGTGCAAACGACTATTTTGTTTATGTGAAAACTTAGTTGATTATGCAAACTCCAGCGTTGTAGACACTATGTGCTAAAATAAAGTTGCTAATTCTTGTGTTGTCAACATGAAAATTCATATGAGTATGCATACTCCTAGGTGTCTACCCTAATAAATAATAAAATAATACATTTACCCTAAGTAAACTTAAGTAAAGTGTAAATAATAATTATTTAAACTAATAGTATTAACCAAGTATTTCATTCTCTATCATTTTCTACAGTTGCTACCGAGTTCCAAGAACAATATTTAGTTCATGAGTAGTATCTATCAGGTTGGTGATTATTAGTGTAATTTGAGATTTATAATGTTTACCGAGTTTCTTAGTACAAACTGAGTTCTCTAGAGTATATTAAGTTTACAATTTCACAAATGTGAATCTAGTGTTGACCAAGCTATGCAGTGTCAACCAAGTGATTCAATTTATACCAAGCTCACAGTGATAGTGTTGAACGAGCTATGCAGTGTCAACCAACTTATTCAATTTATACGTCGAGTTTCATTGTGTTCACAAGTCACTAGTGTAGACCAAGTTCAAACTACTTGGAAGTGATTAGTATGAACCAAGATTCTACATCTACTAAGTGCATGATGATGATGAGCATTAACAATGGTTGTCGAGTGTCAGAGCCTCATTGAGTTTGTATTCAAAACCCAAGTACCTGAAGTTGAGTTGACTTTGTGTATTTTGGTGAAACTTGTATTGTAGCCAACTTTGATGAATTGTAAATTGGA
The DNA here is from genome assembly GCA_028749045.1 of Cupressus sempervirens. NCBI lineage: Eukaryota > Viridiplantae > Streptophyta > Pinopsida > Cupressales > Cupressaceae > Cupressus > Cupressus sempervirens. The sequence goes on from CM053785.1 coordinate 743,546,147, forward strand.
TTGGTATATATGTAATATATTGTATCACATATAAAGAGATATAATAATATGAAAGAATGTAAAGTAAAAGGCTACAATCAATATAAGGAATAGCAAAGATTTATCTATCATAGGAAGGTGATCATTACACTCCAAAGGAATCTCATTCAACAAATCAAGGTTGCAGATCAAAGATTAGCCACCGGTTCATCCTAATAGGTGGAATATTTAAATCTTTTCACAAGATAGACCTAATAGTCTTTTGTAAATCTCTTTACCAAGTGCATACTTCATTGTATGTTTGTAAATCCTTTTGCAAGGTGGACCTAGCAGTCATTATTGCTCCTACTAGGGCAGATCATTAGAAGTGATCATTGTAATCCCTAATAAGCCAACTTTATACTGTAGTACTAAATCTTGTGGGTATCATTTCCACCCTAGTTTTACTTTCTATTTGAAAGGTTTCTGGGTCACAATATTGTGTGTCAAAGTGTTATGAATGTTTGAATGCTTTTAGTTTTCTATGCATGCAATTAGATCAAAATACACATTAAGGATTAATTGGTGAATTAAGATTAAGTTTTATTGGTTACTGATTCACCCCTCCCCTCTCAGTAACTTAGCATATATTATATTTTCAATAGTGATTAATGTGTATATCTGCTAAAATATTGGACATTTTGTACTTAATGTTTATATCTGCACATATGGTTTTGAAAGAAAAATTTGGTGTAGTTAATGTGTATATCTACAAAAATATTGGACATGTTCTACTTAATGTTTATATCTATACACATGGTTTTGAAAGAAAAATTTGGTCTAATTAATGTGTATATCTCCAAAGATATTGGACATGTTGTACTTATTGTTTATATCTGCACATGTGGTTTTAAAAGAAACATTTTGTGTAATTAATGTGTATATCTGTAAAAATATTAGACATGTACTTAATGTTTATAAATTCACATAATTTTCAAAGAAAAATTTGGTGTAATTAATGTGTCTATCTACAAAAATATTGGACGTGTTATTACTTAATGTTTATATCTACATATATGGTTTTGAAAGAAAAATTTGGTCTAATTAATTTGTATATTTGCAAAAATATTGGACATGTTGTACTTAATGTTTATATATGCACATATGGTTTTGAAATAAAAATTTGGTCACCTCACTCAAATTCACCATTATTTCTTTTCAACATCCCACCATTGCATTTTATCCCTATTCATCACATTTCTCACCCAATGATTGACACATCTCACCCCTATAAATATTCTTCATTTATATCTCCATCTACCACATCAACACAACTCCCATTCCATCTTGACTATTTATTTGGACTATCTTTCTCCTATTGATAAGTTTTAATAGTGGCAAAGAACTAATTATCTTAGTTTTTGATGAGAATCAATAGACATTATTGTCTAGATTAGGAACATAATGAGAAGATATGGGTGCAATGAAGGAAATGGAATAATTTTTGTTTCATGTATGCCTCTTCATTTTGATTTTGTTCAAGGGAAGCCCATCAATGCTAATAGAAAACAATAGTGCATTTTCTAAGAGTTTGTAATTGTTCAACAAAATTAATGCTTTACAAGAAAATGCACCTGAAAAACTGTTAGCTCATAAGCAAGAACATGATGTTTATTTCCCTCATTAGGTCCAATGTAGATGCCATGAAAATGATCTCATATTTTACTTGTATTCCATATTAAAATATTGGGCATCCTACACAACTTTTGTACACTTTGTGTCTTCAATTACTTTATTAAAATATTCATGAAAAAGGAAAAAGACATGTATCATTTCCCTCATTAGGTCTAATGTAGACGCTATGAAAGTGATCTCATATTTTACTGGCCTTCCATATTAAAATATTGGACATCCTACACAACTTTTGTATGCTTTGTGTGTTCAATTGCTTTATTAAAACATTCATGAAAAATACCAATTAAATCCACCTATGCACGTGCCACAAGAATCTTGTCTCTCCTCTCATTGAAATCATAAGACCCAAGATCTACAATACAATATATAATATATGAAACTCTTCATCGGTATGGAAACAAAAAGTCAACTAGGGTTTCCATTTTATACGGGCTTTGTATTGGTAGATCTAGATAAATCAATTCCTTCAATTGGGCTTTTTTAATGCTTCAATTGGTTTTCTTGGGTTTGAATCCAAAACATGTATAATAGGTAAGACATATGATTCATACTTGTATTATAGCCTAAGGAAGTGGAGCTAACAAGCACTTGAGAAGATTGATGACCATGTTGATCAGATTATGATGTTCATACATGCGGACTCAGGCACACATGAAGGTTTCAATACTGTGAATGGAACGAAGAACATTGGAAATGGTGTTGGAAAATCAATAGATGGTTATCAATATTCAATCTTTCTAGAGACCTCACAGGTAATGTTGAGTGATGGGAACTTTTTTTGTCAGCATCTTTCTTATATTATGTGTATGAATTGAGTTAGAACTTTTGTTGCCAATTTAGGTATGGGATACAGCCTTGAGTGTGTGGTTATGAAAAATCTATCTTGGGTATGGGTGCAGCTACATCCTATTCACATGCACATATATTTTCTCAAGCATCATAACTTGGAATATAAAATATAACTAGAATGATATAGCTATAAGAAGAGTGATACTCATAAATCCACAATTGCCAAGAAATAAAAAAATTTAGACTCCTTATACATAATAATTTGAAAAAATGTTAATATTTAAGTCTAAAAATATCATTATACAATGAGAACACAAATTAAAAGCCTTACTAAATATTCAACTCTGGGCATGATTTCTATAGGACTTTTTATTGACCTTTCAATAGGTTTGAACTTCTATTTGTTACACAATTTTTGTTTTCTATTTTGAATTATAAGTAGTAAAAAGAAGAATGTGATTGAATTGTAAAATTTAACTCCCAACTGCAAACCAAGATAGAGGCATTTGCAGTAGTAGTATTTGGGATGATGATGTTGCATAAGTATGAGACATGAAATTTGCACTCAATTTCGCAAAGTTGAATGCTAGAACCTTATAGGTATGTTGTTGTAAAAATGTAAGGTGCAAAAGGCATATGCCAACATCCTAAAAGGATGTGAGCCAATCTTGTGTTGCTGAAGTAAGAAGAAATTAGAGGCTAAAATTAAAAGAATTTATAAGTATCACGACTAGACTTTCATGAACAATGTGTTTTCCCTAGAAGACTGTCCGAACAAAGGACCCAAATTATGAATTTTCCATGAGACATGTTCCTCTAGGTATGACCAGGTTTGGTGGGGATTTGTTCTAGGTTAGGTTTGGGTTGAACCCAAGCCTACATCCAGCTCCAGGGGTTGATTCTAGTATCTTGTTTTAACTCAACTTTCTTCCATACTTGTAATTTATATTTAAGTCTTATAGGTTTGTATTTTTAGTGCTTCTCCAAAAAAATTGCTAATAGTCGTATTCTAAGCATCCATATTTACATGTTACTCAAACATCAGCCTTCTAGATTTTTTTTCTAAGTTGTGCATTGTTTCTAATTATAGATTTTCATTTATTACACTTGGCTTGAAATACAAACTTACACAAAATTGGTTTGAAGGTGTTGATAACTAACTTACAAAAAAGTAATTTCCAACATCCCCCAAGCTCAATTAGACCCCATCATAGATGTCTTAATGTAAGAAACTAAAAATATCAACATGACATCCTTTGACACATAAGTTATGAAAGAATAGGTCTCATTGGAGCAAAATTCTTCAAGCCTAGTAGACAGATTTTCTAATGGATCATCTATTAGACAATGAGACACTATATATGGAAGATGACCACAATGAGCCTCAAGGATACATTCACCCCAAAACATGTTGACAAATCCATTGAACTAAATAGCTCCCTAATTGATAGGGTGATTGAAATAAAATATAAATCAACTCAAAGAAACATATTATATTCACGTGTATAGTCAAACTCCATATTTTCTTGAGGCACGCATTTAGCCACAACCACCACAATCTTGTTTATGGCACTGTCTATTCCTATCAGCCAAAAATATGATAGAGTATACAACTACCAAGGGGACATCAAGAGGCATTCTGAATAGATCTACTTCAAGAAAAAATTTCTCAATCAATATAGCCCTCAAAAATCAACATGCCTCAATTATTCCAAGGAGAGGCTTGATTTTCAAGCCCTTTTTGTTTTAATGATGAACTAAAGCAAAAAACACATAAATACCAAATAGTATAAGAATATAAAATATATGCTTCAAACTCATATTTAAATGCTTCAAATCAACAAGCAACCCAACCAATACATTTAGGAGGTCCTCTTTTGGTTTACCCCCAACCTCCATCACCCTTGATGGATGCAAATGATTCAACCTTACCCCAATCTTGCCTTAGAAATAGGATTTTATGAAAAATTTGACATCACACACTAGTGCCTTACATAGCTTATATGGGCATAGTTATATCACCCCAAACACTACCTTTGATGGAAGCTAAGATCATGCAACTCATCTTAAAGCCTTGGCAATATTTATAAAGATTAGATCTTATAAAATAAATAGTCAACAACATGACCATCTTTCAAAACCTTATTGGAGACACCCTATAATGGTATAGTAAACTAAAACTCACACCATTCTCAAATTCTAACCAACATAAAGTTTATGAAATATAAACCCAACAATTTATCATGATATAGTCCTTTTTTTATGTCAATCACTGCTGAATTTAACATTTTTTGTTGTTTTTCCACCTTGCATTCATCCTTGATCTATATGTTACCATGTAATGCCTATAGATATCTTGGGGAATACCACTTATATCTTTATCAGACACTACAAATGTACTTCGGTGCTTGGATAAAATTTATTAAGTGCATTTTTTTTGTTCATTAGAGCTCTTGCTATTAACATAGAAACTTTCATCAGTTGAATAAATCCATGTTTGGAATGCTAGAAATCAAATCCAAATTTGAAAATGTAGAGGTCTCATATATCCAAATTACATTACCTATGCTAAGATCTCTAGTTGTTATCACATCAAAATTATTAAATAGAAGAGCATTTGTAAAATTACAATTAGACTCTTCATTTGTAGCATTACCCATTATTTGATCCTCGTCTAGATTTTTTGGATGTTAGGCATCCTTTTCAAGTTATAACAATTTTGTTGGAATTGTTTTTCCATAGCAACACAAAGTTCTAAATATATTATATGTGTTTTTCTTCCTTTGATTCTAGAAATAAAGATCATCCAATAATGACATCAATTGATTTAGTTGGTAGAGGACAAGTTTAGATTCATCTACTACTTATTCCTTTATTTCACATATTACTTGAGACATCTATCACTCCTTTGGCATTTGAGATGATGTTCTTCTTTAATGGGATGACCACATAGATAGTGTCTAGACCTCCTCAAATGAAACAACCCTAAAATTATTTATAGTATTTGGAGTATAGATAAGCATTGTAACCTAGTAACCAATTAATTATTGTATAAGTTACTATATTACTACAAGCAACAGTGATATTGCATTCTTATAGGAAAATAAGAAAAAATGACATAATTTCATAAACTAGAACATAGGTTTTTAAAACACATTTTGTGACCATAAATGTGAAAAATCCCAGATAAATTATAGGAGTTGGTTGATTATTTTAAGCCTATTTAACTTGATTGTTTATACCCAATCAAAGGAGTAAAATGGTGATTTTTGACACAGTTTGATTCACAAGGGCATGGAAATGTGTAGAGCTCTCCATGACAACAAAATATAGAGGTCACAAGGGCACAACAACAAAATACACTATATCACAAGGGCATGGAACCATTTTGATCTCTCCACCCTTATGTGGAGCTCTCCACCTCTTTCGCATGCAGCTCCATAATCAATCAAAAAAAATGGGGAATGAATATGTCATGTTTTCTTCTTTTTTATAATCATGCCAACATCATAATTATGATGCCAATGTCATTATTATGATAGTGTCGAGGATGATTACAAAAAAAATTGAAAATCACCCACAAATTACACCATCATTGCAAATTGTCATCACAATTTGATCCCAAATGTTGTAGTGTATTGAAAATATTTTTATGAAGCCTTTTCCTAAGGATACATGTAAGAATTTTAGAGGTATTCTTGGGTTATGCCCCTTCCTACTTCAAGGTAGATGGTGTAGGGATTGCATCAGTCTAGTGGTATAGAGCACTATTCTTTATCTGGATTGAATGTCGATGCTTCCTTTATGGGGGAGTATCTATGATTGAGTAGAGTCATAAAGGACTCTTGGTAGTTGGTATTGAACAGTGTCTTTGGAAACTTGAGATTGTAAGAAGACTTTAAGTAGAAAATTGACATAATGTTACCTTTGACATTGATGTCAATGGGGGAGAAGTAGCGCATGAAAAACATCTCCTATGAATGGGAGAGAAGTGAATGAATTTGAGAGAATCTCCTATGATTAGGGGAGATTTGTGAAGAAAAGACAGATTTGATGTCAATAGGGAAAATAGAAGTTTATCAATGGGGAAACAAAAGTTGTAACTAAAAATGATTGACAAAGAGGATTTGAAAAGATAAGAGCAGCAATAGCAGTAGAAGAGTTGGATTTGGTATTCTTGGAACTTAGATGTGTTTCATCTATGTTGTTATCAATACCAAAGGGGGAGATTGTTAGCATGAATTCTGATGATATTTCTATGGGGGAGAATTCTAGCATTGTTGGAGCAATTGAAAGACAATTAGCATGATTGTGTGTTGCATTCATGACTATGTCATTTATGTCAACATACTATGAAGATAGTCAAAGTAACAAACAGAGATGAAGTTTTTATAGATTGAGTATTTATGATGAGTTCAAGCACAACTGAAGATATGTTCTACAGTATGTCCTGATGATGTGAACAAGTGTGCATGCAGAAAGTTGAAGACATATGAAATTTATTTGTGATTTACAGAAGACAATGTGCACACAAAGTACCTAAGAAGTGGTTTCTAGTGTTCAAATTATATCTCCTAATAGGGATATAATCTTGATGAGAAAATTTAGATAGTGATAGTAGATAGCCTAATCATGACATTAGTGAGTACAAAAGCTCTAAGATCACACATGTGAAAATTTGTGAAGACTGTGTGCTAACACTATCTTTTAATTATGAAAATAAGTAATAAATTGTACTATCTTAATGAGGTTGTATTGTAGTTAGTTGGGAAAGCCTCAAGGATGACTCAATGAATCATTTTGAGGGCATGGTATAAAGGAAATTTATTTTCTTTGCAATGAGAAAGTGTGAATTGTGAAAGTAATATGTGTATTTGGTAAATGTGAGTAAGTGATCAAAGGGATCATTGTGATACAAATTTAGAGATATGGTATTGAGATCTAAGAATTATTTGGTGTGGTATTGTCATAGTAAGAGGATAGAGAAAGAGTTTGAGTTGTTGAGATCAGTTACATTTCTATTATTCTTAAAGGAATAATATAGAGGCCATTTGGGTAGGGATTTTGGTGTTCTTTCCCCTAACTATTTGGATAGTGGATCCATCTACCTTCTACAACTCCTAACATGATTTACACAACTTCTAATAGGGTTGGAATGTCTTAATAGGGATTCAAAGTCTCCTAATAGGAATTTATATGTACTGAATGTATTTCAGTGGATCCCAAAAAAGTTCATCCTCTTACAAGGAACATTTATATTAGTACATCATTTTGTGGGTACAATTCCCATTAGGGTTTTTCCTCTTCCCTAGTTAACATATATGGTACTATTTTGTATGTGTATCTTCTTATGATTGTTGATTATATTGATCACATGTTTAAGCTTTAATAAGGTTGATAAAATTTGTTTAGATCTTATAACTAATTTACCCCCGTCCTCCCCTCCCCCACACCCCACCCTCTCAGTGATCTTGGTGAACTTTACTTTTTAACAACTTACCCATAGTGGATCTATTACAAAACAAGGACCTAAAATGACATCAAGACTTCCAAATGGAAGAGAAAACCTTGGATCCAAAGACTTTTCCAAAAATAATATCAAGAAAAGGAGAATTATTCAAATCTTTACTCTTCTAATAGAGGACATAATAACATTGTTTCTAATAAGAATTTTCCAAGGTTCATTCCTAGTCATATCCTTAATAATTCATCTGGAGGAAGGAGCTAAGCCTTGCACTTTAAGATCCTTGAGCCAAAGCCTACCCATGTTTTTAATGAGGATATCACCAAACCCACTTCATTCATTGTCTTTTCTTTTTGCCCATTCCATTAGACCATAGAAAGTCTCTCAAAATTATCTTTGGATTATAAGTTTCATAATTATCTAACATCCAGGATGAAGAATAATAAACTGCATGAGAAGATAAGACATTTTGAACAATTTTAGTCCTCCCTCCAATGGATAACATGTGAGTTTTCTAGTTAATATTCTCTCTCTATCTTTTTAAAGATTCAGTTCCACATTCTTTACTATAGGGGTTAAAAGAAAAAGGAATACCAAATATCTCACAATATCACTAGGAACTTTCCACTCCCAACCTTTGTTACTGAGCCAATTTGGAGGGATGTCTAACCATCCTAAGATAATGGATTTCATATGAGATATCTTGGCTCCTAAAGCTAAGTAAAAAAATTGTATTATGTCAAGCATGTTATCAAAATTTCTCTCATTCATCTCAACAAACATGGTTGTTTCATCAGCAAACTTCTCAATAAGGAGATCTTCATTGTTAGGAAACATTAATCCTTTGACTAGAATACCCAACTAAGTGCTTTTAAGAATGTGAGATAAGGCATCAGGGTAAAATTACAAACCTGTGTCACCCTTTTGTAAAGGAAAAGGCTAACAAAAGTATAATTGTTCAAATTGAATGACATAAAATTAGTATTGTTATTTTGAATTTCAAAATGAAGTAAACTAATGAAATGTGTAGAAATGGATGAAGTTTAGGATTATAATTTTTAATAATTATTTGGAATAAGAATTGATATGTTTTCCTAATTTTTATAGTTAATTTTTTAGTTGTTGGAAAATGCCAAAAATTAGGGGTCCAGTTCCCACCACAAACCTATATGGAAATAAACTTATTTTCCTTTGATATTAGACTATGTTATAGATAACATATATAGCTAGAACAATCAAAAATAAAAATTGTCTTTAAACCTATATTTTCTCTTTTATAGTGATTCAAATTTCAACTCACCTGAAATCGATAGTTTTCATCTCCCACCACATTTTTCAAAACAAATATATTCTAACTAGAAGAAAAATTATACATTCTAGAAGAGGACTCTCTCCTCTACAACGTCATATAATTTTTTTGATATGATTTTATATTTTTTCTCTCTCAAAATCTACATTTTTTCAAGTGTTAAATACATAGTTATAGAATTTTTCAATTATAATATAATATAACTAATTAAAACACTATAAACTCTATATGAGAATAGTCTTAACTCTGAGCTCTACAAAATGGTGTTTATGTGTTATTAAAATATATCATAAAAAATAGTAAAAGTTATAGAAATGTCACTTTTTTGAAATAATTTTATTTCTTCAGTAATTGGATACAAAGTAGTATGAAACATGCATTTAATAGACATTTCCAATTGGAAAAGTGTGAGACCATAAATAACTTAGTTCGAATGAATTTATCTAGATCATATGTTTGAACAAGATTGATTTTTAGATAGAAATACTCAAATTCGGTTGTTCTTATAAGTTAGCCTGAAAGGTGACACAACTTTATACTTTTACCCATCAGTAGCAAAAAAAAAAAAGGGCAAAAACAAAGGGGCATCCTTGTCTTATAAATCTGCCCAAAGTAATAGGGTCAAACAGCTCACCAATAACTTCAATTATAATATTTGAATCCTTGAATAGGGTTTTAACCTAATTGCAATAGTAAGGAAGAAAACTAAAGGCCTTCATCATCTCAATCACAAATCCCCATTAAATTATATCATGTGCCTTCTCAAAATCCAATAGTATCATGGAGACATCTTGAACATCTTTCTTGGCCCAGTGCATAGCCTCTGAGCTAGTCAAAAGGGTATCTAAGATGTATCTTCCCTTGATAAATCCAAAGTGAGTCTTGGATATAATATTATTAAGGATATTTGAATGTCTTCTAGCCAATATTTTAGTAATAATTTTATAGGAGATATTTGAAAGAATTATTGGTCTCCAATTTTGAAGCAAAGAGACATCTCTAGATTTGGGTAAGAGCTTGATAATTTCCCTATTAACATTCTCCCACAAAGTGCTAGTTTCAAAAGCATACTCATAAAGATCAAGAAGATCAATGGAGATCTAATCTTTATTGGCCTTATAAGAGTCAATAGATATCCCATCAAGTGTAGAGCACTCCCCATTGGCCATTGAGGTAATGGCATCTTCAATTTCTTTGAGATCAATATTACTTTTGAAAAGATTGAATTATCTTTTGCTCACATTTTTATTAACTAGCTTAAAACAAAGATTCATAAAAGAGTTATTCATGTCATCAAATTCAAAGGTGAGGAGGTTTTTATAAAACTAAACAAAAGTATTAAGGATTTCTCTGTTGTCTTTAGTCAATCCATTATCATTTGTTATCCCTTTAATTTCTTCTCCATATTGCTTAGCTCTAATCAAATTCAAGAAATATATTATGCCTCTAACACCTTCCCTAATTCATTTGGCCTTGGATCTAACCTTTTGGCCTTCAATCATGTAGTTTTCAACTCTCCTTAACAAAGACTTGGTTTAAATCAAGTTTTTAACCAAAGTTTGGTCATCATTTTTGAATTGAAGGTCTTTTTAAATGTTATTAAGTTCCCTCTAAAGATAGTTCTCATTATGATTATATCAATAGCCTATTTGGTACCTAGCATTTGAAACATTTTCCTCCAGAATTCCACTAAGTGCTCCCATTTACTTCTAGGATTACTCTTATCAGAACAAAATTTAGCAAGGATAGTGATGGTTCTTATGGCCACAAGGGATTCTTTATTTTCCATCAAAGAAGTATTAAGCTTGGAGGAATTATTGCTTCCTTGAATACTTCCCTTAGAATTAGCATCCTTCACTTTAACACAAGCCTCAATGTGAGAGTGATAAGAAATAGTGGCAGGTTGGACACAAACAAGATTGATCCCATTAGTATGCTCAAAATATAGAAAATAATAATTTAAGTAAATTATATCTAGTTTGCAATAGATTCTCTTCTTATTAGACTGATTGTTACACCAAATTGTTAGAATATATAGTCCACTAATATAACTAAGAGGGGGAGGGTGAATCTATTATCTAACTAATATTAGAAATAACAACTTTAAACAATCTTAACCATATGAGTAATATAAACTAAAACCATAACAAGATATTTATACACAATAACACCAGATATATTAACTAGGGAAGCCCTTGATCAGAGGGAAAATCCTAGTGGGGATGATGCCCACAAGATGATGTATTAGTATAAATATTCCTTGTTAGAGGATAGACCTTGTTGTTGGACATACAATAGGAAAAGTAAACTCTGTGAGGGCGGGGTGGGAGGCAGGGGGTGAATCAGTGCTTCAAACTTTTAACCATAAAATAATTTACCTCACATCCATCTCATAATTCAATAAGTAAACTGAAATACCAAATTAACCATATACATCCATAGCATGAAAGTAAAAACATTCAACACATGTATGACACAAGATATTTGGTTAGCCAGAAACCCTCCAAGGAGAAGGTAAAACTAGGGTAGGGATGACACCCACGAATCTCCACTATTGTAGTAATAAAGTGTATCGAATAAAGGTTACAATGTTTGGATCATGAAACATAATCTACCTTGTGAAAGGTATACCCTATTGAAAGCTTACAAGATTGTTAGATTTTACCCTATTAAAGGATCTCAACACCCTATTAGAAGCGTGCCTAATTAGAGGACTTCAACTTACAATGAAGTAAGCACCTTGTTAAAGGATTTACAATAGCCTGTTAAGACTGCTTTGTTAAGAGATTTAATTGATTCACCTGTTAAAATGTCTCAACAATGATACTTCAATTAGCACTTTGTTGCTTGATGATAGATCACATCTTTCTAGATGTGTACGTAATCCTTTATGATCAGATGTATCTCTATTGTCTTCTAATTCCTTTCCTCTGTTCTCCTCTAACTAATTCTGCTATGTATCACAACTCCTTAGTCATCATGAATTTTTTGTTTGTACATGTAAACTTTTCTCCTTTCTAATTACTACATTCATCAAAATTTTAGGGTTTATCCTCTTTAAGAAGACCTAGATGACTTAGGGTTGGGCATGAATCAACAATTTTGATTCACCCATATTACTGCTTAAACCTTCCCTATTTTTTATTAGATGCATGTACTACATAGAAATCATCAATTAAGATACATCCCTATCATCTAAGATCTCAAAACAATCCTTAAGTCAGCTCGAAAATGGTTTACATAGTAGTTTGTGTCATTAAAAACAAATATGTCAAAACTGTATAACTTGGCATCTAAAGTTCCTAATACTCAGCATCAACTACAACTTCAATGCTATAATTGGCCTTTGAATGACTTGGCATCCATTGATCACTTGGCATCTAAATAACTTGGGCCATACTATCTTCTTGGCACTTGAGTGACTCGATACTTACTAGTTACTTGGCACTTGAAACACTTGGCACATACTGTTGCTCAGCACTTGAGTGACTCGGCATGCACTATCTCAAATGTTGTGCTCGGTATGCATTACTTGTTCAACATGAACTAAGTACATAACTTATAAATAACCTAAGTTTATAGACACTCATTTGTCAAAAACAATCTGAGATCAAAACCTATTAGGAATCTGTTACAACATTCAATACATATGAGTCCCTATTAGGAGACTTTGAATCTCTGTTAGGAGACTCTAACCCTATTAGGAGTTGTGCCAACCCTATTAGGATTTGTGGAAGATAGTTGGACCCACTTCCCAAATAGCTTCAAGGGCAAGATCAATGTACCCACTATCCAAATGATATTTGTATTATTCCTTGTAGAATAATAGAACTGAATTGTACTTTCATCCTTTGTCTCTGTCCTTTCAATTGGACTTTTGCTCCTTCATATATTATAACCAGATCATGAAATGCACATCCAATAATCCCTTGGATTGCTTACACACATTCAATAAGCACTCTACTCCTTTTTGCACTTTGCACTTCTTGCAATAATAGATACATGCAATACTCTTACAATCAAGGAAAATATCTTTCCTTTATACCACATCTTCATAATAATTCCTTGAGTCAACCTTGAGGCTTTCCTAATCAATTAAAATAAGATAATTAATTAATTATAATTACAATAGCATTGTCGTCTCATAGTCTATACAAAACTTCACACACATGATACTATAGATTGTGCACTCGTTGACATTATCACCTAACTATCCTCTGTCACTATCTAATTGTGCATCTCATCATTACATCTTAGATGAAAGATAGCCAATAAATATCTAGAACTACTTTCCCAATACTTTGTCTCTGAACTACTCTTTGTAAATTAGGTACAACATTCGTACATCAACTCAAGCTCTATGCACTTAACCACGTCATTAGGACATTATGTTGTACATGTCCATAACTGCACATGACCAGACATTAAAACCATTTTCTGTACCATCAAAATCTACATTTTCTACTCTGGTAGTCTTTATAGAAACAATGTTATGTTGACATCAATGACAAACATAGTCATGAATGCAACATATCAATACTCTCCAATGGTCAAGATACTCCCATAATGTAGTATCATCTGTTGGATACAATTGATTAATTATGTATTGTCTTTGATGTTACAGAAATGTCATATCATTTCCAATCAGTGTATGTTGAGCTCACTTGAGTAGTAAAGATAGTTTTTGTGTCTACCGAGAAATTCAAAGTTTTCCTAGTTCAGAAAGAAGTATCTACTAAGTTCACTCAGGTGCCAAAGGAAAGTCTGCAAAAAATGATATATAATCGAGCTCACTAAATTAATGAAGGAAATTTTGGGTGGAACTAGTGTTAATTGAGCTCACTTGGTTACCAAAGGATCTATGCAAGTATGTAGTGTTGACCGAGCTTTACTTGGTTAACACAAGAAAATCATTTCTAAGTTAGTGTCTATTGAGCATGGTCGGATACCAAAGGATTTTCTTATTTTGGCATATTGAGTTCAATTGATTTATCTATTATTCCAGCCAACTAAGGGGATGAATATTAATTATTCTAAGTTGTATTTGAGTCAACTTGACAATATGAAAGATATAAATATAAGGTCAAGTTGAGAATTAGAGTGTGTAAGAATATGAATGCATGGAATATTTTGAAGATCTAATGATGCAATAAGGAAGTGAATCAAGAGGATAACCAGAATATCCTTATGGAGCTAAAAAGATATATTTGATCAAGAAGGATCGAGTACAAGCCAAAATTAAGATTTTTAATTAGAAATTTAGTTACATTCAAATCATGTCATCTCATTGTTAATCTCTAACCATTATAGAAGTGATCTAAATCTCTTAACAGAGTTGGCTTAACAACCATTTGTAAATCCTCAAACAAGGTGACAGTTCTATTGAATTGTTTAAAGACCTCTGACAAGGCCACTCCTAATAGGGTGATTAAATCCTCTAATAGGGTCACACCTAATAGTGTGTTTTGTAACCTTTAATAGGGTTGAATCCTAATAGGGCTCACTTCAGAAGAGTGAAAACAGTAACTAGATGCAACTGGTGGTTTTTCCAAATTGGCTTTCCACATAAAATTTTGGAGTCAAATGTGTTCATGCTATTTCTTTTCTATACTTGCAACTAAGTTAAAGTAATGATAATCGCAAATAGCATCTTAATATTTGCACATTAAGTAGTTACTAAGAATTCTTAGTATTTATCAAGTTATAGCATTTCTTTATTTGTCGAGCTTTAGCAAAATTAAGTTTTGACAAAATTATTTTGTATTGACATCTAAGGGATCTAGAATTTTTTTTGGAGTAACTAATTCACCCCTACCCTCTTAGTTACTCCTCTTATATTTCCAACAATTGGTATCAGAGCTCATGGTGCTTGCAGAGAAGGTTTCAAGAACCTAAGCTAAAGATCAAGATGTCTCACAAAAGAGAGATTTCCAAGCTAAACAGAGACAATTTTGCAGCATGGCAAGGACTTATGAGGTTAAATTTGGCTACCATTAGTGATTCAAGTTGCAAATATCTGGATGTTAAATACAAGACTCCCACTGGAATATTATCAGTTGAAGACATTGCTAAAAAGAAGAATCATAACATCATGATGATTGATATTGCATCTGCTCTCAGTTATGTTGAATTTGATGAAGTAAAATATTGTAAAATTGTTCATGATATGTGGACCAAACTAAAAAATATTTATGGAGGAGATTAAAATGTAAGAAGAGCCAAATCCAAAAGTCATAGAGGTCATTTTGATCAAATGAAAATGAGAGAAGATGAAAACAATGCAAAATATGTGGAAGGAATCAAAGCAAGTGTGAATGCAACCAAAGCATTTGGAGGAGACATTGATGACAAAACTATTGTAAGCAAGGTGCTCATAACTCTTCTTCCTATTTATGCAATTAGAGTGTCTATTATTCAAGAAATGAGATGTGTTCCAAATAACAAAATAACTTTGGATGCTCTATTTGGAAGATTAATAGCTTTTGAATTGGGTAACTATGATAACTATGTCCCTAGTTCCAAAAATATTGAGTCTAAATTTGAAGCCAAACTCTCACTCAAGGAAAAGAGTAAGAAATCAAAGGCCAATCAATCAAGAAGTGAAGAAGAAATAGAAGAAAGTTCTAATAGTGATCTTGAAATTTTTGAAGCCCTACTTGCAATGAAATATTCCAAAGGCAGAGGAAAGTACAAAGGCAAAATTCCTCTAATCTATTTTTCTTGTCTATGAACTGCTCTCTATAAATTAGGTACAACTTTTATACGTCTTAGACTCATGATCTGTGAGCTTAACCACATCATCAAGACACTATGTTGTACATGTCCATAACTACACATGACCAGACAATAAAACCATTGTCTGTACCATCAAGATCTATTTTTTCTACTCTACTAGTCTTTACAAAAATAATGTTATGTTGACATCAATGACAAACATGAGCATCAATGCAACATATCAATGCTCTCCAATGGTCAAGATACTCCCATAATGTAGTATCATCAGCATTCATGCTAACACAAATGTTATTATATGCATTCTTCATTCTAGAGAGTGGATCATTTATGTTAAATTTTCTCTTTAGCTTTCTCCAAAAATAAAATTCATTGCCTTTCCATTCATGTTTGTTTCCTCCTACTTTATCATGTTTGCATTCAACCATATTGACATCACCAATGAGAATCCAAATAGTGTTAGGGAGATTCTCATAAAGCTAGCCCCAAAGATTAGTTCTTTCTTTACAATCATTATGGGCATAAATGTTGCATGCACCAGTAGCATAATCTTGGTAGTTGAAGGTGCTTCATATAGATCTATGATAGGGAGAAGCTCCTTTTCTAATAATCTTATTTTTGAATTGAATCCCAATTAGGATGGAAACCCCCCCTTTCCCTGTATCATGACCGGAAAAAAAACAAGTAGCTTCACTCCAAAAAAAGTTAAGAAGGTTAGATTCATCAAAGCCTATGACCTTAACTTCATGGAGGTAAATAAATAAAAATATGAACATACTTTCTGTGTGGCATTTCCAGCACTCTAACATTTCAACTGTGTGAATTCAACATCATGATTGATTTTTTTGGGAGGTGGGGTTGTTGCATAATCTGTTGAAGCAAGAACGAATGTCAGAACTTTTTGTTTTATTTTGTTTCTCAATAATTTTTGAACTATTGGATCTCTCATAAATTTTTCTTCTTTTTTTTATTTCTAACCACCTCAATAAAACTATCCTTAGTCCCTTCCTCAATAAAACTATCCTTAGTCCCTTCCACATAATTAGTATATGCAAGGGCAGTTAGGGGATCAATGCAAATCTCCACAACATGAGAGGGGGTGTCATTAGAGGTCCTTGCCTTTTCAATATACTACATATTGCTATTCATTTCTTGAATAGCCTTGGAACTTATGCTAGATATAGAAATTTTTTGAACATTTAAGATTGGGGTATTATCAGGGTTAACCTTTTGTCTTTCGACATGTATTCAAACTATTTGAAGAGTAAAGGGGTTTAGGGTTTCTAAACTACCAGAATAACTTCTCAATATTACCTAAAACTCATCTTAAAACAAAGGGTTAGCAAGAGAAACAAAAATTTTCAAGAGCTTATCTTTGATTTCCCTATTCTCATCAATAATAAAACTTTGTTAGAATTTGATGCATTTGGGCATGAGATGTCAGCACTATGAGTATTCTTATTAACTAGATTTTCCTTAGGGTGAGAGGAACCAAAGTTGAGGTTTGGAACATAGAATTATTTTTTAATATTCTTAAGATAATGGAAATAGTTTTTGTTATGTTCATTAACTTTACAATGAAAGAAAATCCCAAGACCTCCTAGCTTCACCAAATTCCAACTAAAGGATTAAGATTAAAAATTAACTAAAATTCTTTCATAGATAACATCTAGATTCAATGAAATCAAAATCCTAGCATTAATATGAGGAAGAGTGACCATAGGGTCATCAACTTGTAGGAAAACCCCTAAGGATTTTAACATTGAAGGGATAAAGTGACAAAATTCAAGGTTAACAATTTTCTTTTAATCTAGAAAGGAGAAGCACGGGAGAGGAGATGGCCATTCATACTTCTAGGAGACCATAGAATAGTATTAAAAAAAGTTCTTCCTACAAACCAATTCACTCTTTTTAACACTTTCTTCTGCATCTCATGCATTTTGAAAAAGATAACATATAGTCATTTTTAAACCATCTAACTAAAACTAACCAAAATACTCATCTTTTTCCCCCAAGTTTTATTAATCCAATCATCTTTAAATTTCCTAGTTGACAAGAATTTAATATCCATGCACATAAAAAAATTGTTATATTCTTTAACTTGGTGTGTTTTTTTTTTCTTTAACCATATCATCATTTGGAGACAAAGCAAGGGTCATACTTTCCTTTGAGGCATTACCCTCCCTACTAGATACAAGGTTTGAATAAAGTTCATGTAATTCATTCCACACTCCTAGTCTATCTCCATTGGATTTATGCTCTCTAGAAGGGTTTCCTCCATAACTCACTTTGCCAATCATTCCTTCAAACCTTAGTCAATTCTAGAATAGGAGAAAATTTCTCAATGACCACTACCTTGTTAGAATGTTTGTTTGGATTGACATCTTTGGGTTTGTTTTTAATCTCTAATTCTCCATTACTTCCCTTCATGCCTCCTTCAACCCCATCATGATTCAAAGAGGCGGCCATCCAGCATACAAACTAGTTTGATATTTACCTTTTTTGATCCTAGAGGCACTCTTTGAAATGATTAGCAACTCACACATGAAAAGCCAAAGAAGGAACTACCAAAGGAAAGTTTAGGTTTAAGCCAAAGAAAAAAGGTTTAGAAGAAGCCACCAACACAGGACAAGAAAGAATAATCATAAAATGAACAAGGGAAGAGAAATAATAAAAAGAAAGCATCTCAGCACCTTCCACCACTTGCACAGACTACAACTAGAGTAAGGGGAAGACACACGAGAACACCAACATAGCTCATTTGTAGAGCATGAGCCTTTGATCAATAGAGTAAGGGGAAGACACATGAGAACATCAACATAACTCACTTGCAGAGCATGAGCCTTTGATCTCTTTGGGTCCTATTTATCACTAAAATTGTGTAGCATAAATCCAAGTATGTTTACCCTAGGGGGCCTTAGTTTTATATTGTTTACCTTGTAAAAACTCTTAAAACCCTAATTAGACCCTTCATCATTCTAAGTTTTTAGTACCTTTTTCAATCCCAAATAAAGGGGCTCCTTGTCATTTGCAGGCCCATGTTCTATTTTGATTAAGATCATGATTTAATATTATGTGGTTGACTTCAATGTTTCCTAAGTCTCAAGTCTTTGTTGGCTTTTATAATTATTTTAATGCCTTAGTGTTTTTTTCCCCATTCCCTACTATGTAACATCTTATCGCATTATCATGATGGCACCATACTCCATTATCCCCTCTTTTTATAATCATGACATGGTGACACCTTTTCAACCTCTTGTAAAGCCCCAGTGTTTGTTTGACTATAAGTTGATTATATTCTTGCTTCATCTTACGGCCATTGTGATCTTAAAATGTAGGATGATCAATCATTATTCTTTCTAATATTAAAAGATTCATCCACATGCACTCAAAGGCATGGAAGGTAATGTAGATCAGATGTTTCTTTTTCTAGTTTCATGATTGGTTGATCTTTTTGACAGAAGAGATATGATATAGCTACATTCCACAAACCTATAGCCATTTAATTGTCCTGTTAGTGGGGTTATTTTTTGGCACTTTAGAGGTGATTTTACCTTTTGTAAGATTGGATGATCCTCGTAATCACAAATTAAAAAGTGATTAAAGGTTAATCTTCATGATATTAAGAGATCTTGCCACACATCCAAGGAATTCAAAAGGTCTCAAGGTGGGTCCTACCATGCTAAAAGATTTGGAGGCTTTTGATTGTGTTGGATGGATATTTTACAATCGATAATTTTGCGTAAAATCCAATTGCAAAATAGGTTGACTAGCCACAGCGTGTGAGACAAAGTCTCTCCTACATTAAAGGGAAGGCTCCCCCTTTCACTATTTCTTAGATCAACTCAAGTTAAGCAAGAAGTTGAGAAATTTTGTAAGGGGTGTTACCAATATTCTTTCCTCGTATCTTTCAGGAATGGATACACTTACCCATGGAGAGATTAATGGGCAATGTGAAATCTCTACCTAAACTTTTATCTTGTAGCTAGAAATGGTGATACCAATAAACCAACACCAACTTAAAGGCTAACTGAAAGTATACCAACTTGGCTCTAAGTCCTATATACTTAATTTATAAGAAAAATCACTACCATTGGGGCACAAAGACTTCTAGAAGCAAATGATTTTTATTCTATTCTATAAGAAAAATCTCTACCATTCAGACGCAAAGACTACCAGAAGTAGGAAAATTCTAACTATCTTTCATGAATTTGAGATAGTAATAAAAGCTACAGTCAAAGATTGTTGTCTATATATTACCACAATCACTCCCAGTCAAAGCATCGACTCTGATTGCTTCTTAACTCACTATGCCCTATTATTGAACAGGCAACAATAATGTGAATCAAAGACAATAGGAAAAAATTACAGTCGAAGCTGATAATTTTCTCTATCACAATTATTTCCAGTCAAAGCTTTGAATCCAAGTTCTTTTTTCATTCACTTTTCTCTAAATTTTGTACTACACAATCAAAGTTATGCTTGCACAATTTTGGCAGGGCTTTTTTGCATACAACAAAAGATGACTTTTACAATGAGGGGGCACTCCTTTATATAGGCAAAGGAGTTGAGAAAAAGATGGACGATAGTGATAACTTTAAGAAACCCCTCCTGAAAAAAATGCCTAAAATGTCGACGAATCTAACATTTTGTAGGTAGGAAAATTTTAATGTCAAGGGTAATTTTTTAATTCCATATAGGGAAATAAACTATTATATGTTGGTGATTTTTTTCTTGCCCTAGCAAAAATCATTTCAAATGTGGCGAATTAATGTTTTTTCTTGCTGACATATAAATAAATGATGGTTTTTTTTTTTCCCTTGCCAAAAATGAATTAATAATGTAAGAGGCAAATTACTTGTTTTATAGGAGAATGAATAACAATGGTCTTGGCTAATCTTTAGTGGTAAACTGAAAAGTTGTTTAATCTAAAAGAAAATTAGTAGTCACTTCAAGTTTCAACTTGTGTACTGTCTTAGGTCTATTATTATTATTAATGTCATAATGTTGTTACAACAGTGTCACTATTACCAAGTCAACTACTGTAACTTTCAAGATTTTTATTATTAATACAATAGTTTTATTGACCATTGATTAATTAGAGATCAATGACAAAAGATGCATTTCAAGGCCACTCACTTGAAAAGGCCTAGACTCACATGAAATTATTTGGAATGGAGACACGTGGGAACAAAAACCATTAAGGCATTAACTAGAATGTACTCAATATCAGAAACTTTTGACTGTCTGACATTAATGCCAATACATTTCAGCATTTTGTACAGTTGAAAATTAATAGGAATACCAAAAAATAAGATATAAAAGATTGCAAACACCAAAAAAATTAATGAAACTACCATTAAATAGTCTCTTTGATTCCTCTTTCATTATCATTTCTCAAATTCTTCAATTTGAATTTAGTTTGTGGAGTTTCTTGAATCTTAGTCATGGATATGCCAATTTGCCTGAAATGCAGTACAATGGCTCTATAAAAGCCCTTTTTAAGCAGGATTCCTAACGATGTCCTTGCCATGGTTTGCAAGCCAGATGCCCAAAGTCCTTTTATCTACCATGCTATAATTATGGTCCTTGGCCATGAATTCTTAAGAAATGATAAGAGGTACCATGTGTCCATGGATATTACCTCATGCTTCCTCGTGTCCCTTCTTGACCTTGGAGGCAGTCAAATAGACATTCTAATACTTCTACATAACATTTTTAAAGAAATATTTTTAGAAGATGATGTCAAAATTCTTGTATTGGATGAGTAGGTACAAAGGCTGAGCATTGGCATCCATTTTGTAGATGTAGCAGACAAGTGCTGGGAGCAAGGCATACGGACCATTGTACAAAAGCATCCTTTCCTGCTCGGCATGAATGAACAACAATAGACTCACAATCAAAAGTGGGCATAGCTCAGAAGGGAATTTCTATGGAAGTGGTTGTTGTCAGACGACATCAGCGAGATTGACTTCACATGGTTGGATGAGTTCAATAACATCATCTTCTTCAACAAATTCCTCATAGGATATGTGCACCAAGTTGTGGTGCTAAAAATATGACACCTAAAGTTTTTTTTCAATTTTGCAAAGTGTGTGCATGTTATAGCGTGTATGCACTTTGCAAAATTAAAAAGATTTATAAATGGGTTGCAAACTCATGGCCTATTTTATCATTCTATTTGGCTTTTTCATTTCTCCTCAATAGCATGCACACAGATTGAAGAAGTTGAATAATTTTGTCACCCACCTCCTCAAAATGCCTCCTCATCACTGAAGTTCAAGATCAAGATCACGTAGTATGCATTCTACTCTTGTGCTTGCATTGTTTTATATGTTTTTGCATTCTTTTGCAAGTTTTTACATTGTTTTGTAGGTTTTTTCAATTTTTCTTTAAATTTGTTTATTTATTTAGATTGCAATTGGTTTCTTATCAGGAAATGTGAATAATCAATCGCCACATCCTTAGCTAGATCAACAAAATCAAAATAAAAACCCTCCACAAGATCCTAATCAAAACCCTCCACAAGATCCTAATCAAAACCCTCCACAACAAGAGCAAGAAATTTCACAACCTGCACTGACTAGAAGACCTCCTCCTGTCATCCAAGACAACATAATGAATGAAATAGAAAGAATAAAAAATGAATTAGAAGCACTCATTGATAGGTTGAAAGCTTGTTGACAAACCAATCTGATGAGAGCGTAATTGGCATCCTCCCTTGAGTCCATTATGACCCATGTAGCTTCTATTAGTGGTTAGTTGGATATTTGGTGTATTAAGAGGGATGAATAAAGAAGATATTATGTAAACAAATTATCATATCAAGATGTAAAAATTTTTTTTAAAATAGCAAAAGGTAGCATTTGTGCATTGTTTAAAAAGCCTGGAGAACAAGATATTGTTAAAACTACAACTAAAAGATTTCCCATCCATTGGTGCATACATGATGGTATTAGAAATAACTTTTGGGATAGGTGGTGGATGGTCTTTGATGCCCCTCGCAATAATCATGAGGTTCCAATGTATTTCTTAAAGAAATTGTATTGTGAATTTGTCCTTGGGGAGATCCTCAATTATTTTGATATGTTAGAATCTCAGAGTAGAGGTGGGGGGTCATCATTTGAGAGGCCAAGGGCATGTCATGACCCTAATGTAGTTAGGGCACCTATTATCAAGCCACAGGGTGAGCATGTGATTATTCCTTTAGTTATGAAGAAACATGTAGAGACTAACACTCTAAGGACTATTAATGCTTTGACGCAAACCCTCATTCATTGCATGAGTCCATTAATTGAGGAGAAACCTTCTGTGCACTGTGATCACATGTGTACATCATGTCAATCTGTATGTACATTTGGCAGTCATGCTAAAGACAATATGGATGATGGGCTATTCATTGATGATTTCCCTGAGCGAGACATTTGGTATTGACACACAGGTAAATTAAAATTATAATAAACATCTGATTTCATTTTATATGTATAGTGAATTACTAATTAATTAGCATGTATTGACATGTTCAAAATTCAAGGTAAGAGCATTGGCGACCCTAGTATAGATTCCCTAACCCCATTTTTTGTCCCATCAATGATTCGAGAGGCATGTATCAATTTAATTATTTAAATTAATACATATATTTATTAAGTATTCATGTGAAGGATTGACAAAAAAAATTTATGCATGTCCATTAGTTCTCTACTAGACCATCAACATTCACAAGGCACTCTGATACGAGCTTCGTCGAGGCACATTTGTTTCATGTTAATTTAATTAAATTGATTATATTTATTTCATGTTTCATGTTACATGTAAATTGTATTATATGACATGTAGTTGTTGACATCTGAGACTCTTCCTCATCTACACCAGTTCATCGATCGTGGAGTTGTTTTAGTGATGGCTACTTCAGAGCCATTGACCAAGGTATGAAAGAATTTTCTTGGTTTTAGTTGTTTATAATAGTTAGTATCAAAATTTATAATTTTATTTATAAGTTATTATATTGATTGAATTATTGTAGGGCCTTATTACACCCAATCGTCTGCAAGCCTTTGAGGTGGATGTACAGAGTGACTATTTGATGGTAGTAAGAAAATAATTAATTTATTGTGTACATATATTTGATTTCAATGTATAATAATTTTTGATTCATATCTACTTTATTTGTATCCACTCGAGTTAGAGAAGAGCCTGAACAAGAGAATGAGTGAGCATGTGAGGAAGACCCCACCATCCCCATTATCTCCCTCCACATGATGACTGAAGACCTCTAGGGATTTATTTCCTTCCCCTCGTGGGAAGGAGAAGATATAGTTGATAGACACACATGTGTAGGCGTTAGTGGACATTTATGTTGGATTTTATGTCAGTGGACATATTCAATATACATTTGATGTATATATGACATTTTATATTTTATGTATGACATATATTTGATGCATGATATTATTAGACTTATGGCATTATCAGTTAATATATGATATGTTTGTTCAGGTATGATATTATTGTTTAGCATAATATATTATATGTTTGTTAATGTATGACATTATTTTTTAACATAATATATTATATGTTTGTTCACATATGACATTATTTGTTATCATAATATATTATATGTTCGTTCATGTATGACATTATTGGTTATCATAATATGTTATATGTTTGTTCATGTATGACATTATTGGTTATCATTATATATATATATATATATATATATATATATATATATATATATATATAGTTTTTCTTGTTTACATTTTAAGTACATTTCATGTATTCAATTTTAATGTAAATTGCATACAAAATGATGTAGAGTGCTCACACCAAAAGCTAATGGATTCCCAGCAAGAACACTTTTAAGGAAAACTACCTGTCCCACCTTCGTAAGTTTCTTCAAAGACTCTTTCCAACTTGGTTACAACATTGAACAAACTTATACCCAACTTCACAAAACTACTTGATCACCTTCCATATTCAAGACTTGGGAAGCAATAAGGGAAAAATGAACAAATTTGAGAAATGGATAATAATCAACTTGTTGCTTCAAACTAACATCTTAGACACTTCAAGGAACACTTAATAACTATCTCACAAACTTTAGTCTATCATCTATTCCATCCTTCCAAGAGATTCTTCAACATCCTATGAGTGAAAAAAATCTTCCAACATCCTATGACTGTATTTTCTTTGCAACAACATGTAATTTGTTGATTTTCGAATAACTCTTCACAAAGGGAAATGATTATGTTTCAAACCCATGAAATGGCTATTAAGACAACTAAGAAGATCCTTAATGTCTTCCACTAACTCCATTTAGTGATAACATGTAGCTAAAGTGGGGTTTCATTCTGGCAAAGTATGAGTTTGTTGTTCCAAACAGGAAGTAATGATATTTGACAATAACTCAATGATCCTATATACAAGTTTAACATCAACAGTGATTCCTCATCATATAAAAAAAAACTTACTAATCACCAACACCTTATGCCTCCTCTAAATTCATAGAGGGTATTTTCATAATTTGACATCCATTCCAACCAATTACCAGGTAGTTTGATTGGTTATAAAGTTAATTTCAAGGTTTTCCAAAAAATTGCCAAAAAGTTGTCAACAACTTTTATTGCAAAATGCAATTTTTTCACTAACTCTTCCGAGAACTTAACCAAGTATTTTTTGGTAACACATAGGACCTATATAAGGTGTAATGATTCTCAAAACACTTATTGAGTCAACTTATTAACAAAAAAAACAAAAAAACAAAAATTGTTAAGACTAAGGCAACTTGGGTTTATAGGTGACCTCAAGTTCCTTGACCTTACAAACAAGGATTACCTTATTAACATCAAAAAATAACATGTTCAAAATGAGATTTACAATCATCCCTTTACCTTCTATCATAAGTCTCCATCATTGGATGAGATGAAATAATCATTTGCCACAGTCAAAGATCCCTGCCCTATGGCATTTAGTGACTCTTAGGGAAGATTTGGTTTAGTGTGTCTAATAATGTTTCAGCACTCGATAGGATGGGAGGATCTTGAGGCTAGTTTTTACTCATCCACCCAAAGCTAAAAAAATAGATATTTTGATCCCATGATGAAAGGTGAGATAGATTTGGTAGTTGGCAACTTTGTATTGGCCAACACTATAAGTTTTAGCATCATCCCAGATGGCGTCGCAAAATTAAAACAAAATAAGTTCTCCAAAAAGTGAGAGAGATTATTGTAGGTCTCTATAACATGGTTCTATAGCACCCAAAATTGCATCCATACCTCGCACAAGCTCTGAGATATGCCCCATCAAAGATTGTTGCCCTATGGTATTTAGTGACTCTTAGGGACATTTCAGTTCGACATGCCCAAGAATGTTCAAGCGCTCAATAGGATGGGACAAGCTTGGGGCTAGAGTTTACCTAGCCACCTAGAGCTAATAGAAAATATATTTTGATCCCACAAGAAATGGTGAGGGAGATTTGGCAGTTGGCAACTTTGTACTGACCAACACTACAAGTTTCAGCATCACCTAAGATGGCATCGCAAAATCAAAATAGAATAAGATCTTCAAAAAGTGAGAGAGGTTATTGTAGGTCTCCACAACATAGTCATATAGCATCTAGAATTGCATCCATACCTTGCACAAGCTCCGTGATATGACCTATCAAAGATTGTTGTCCTATGGCATTTAGTAACTCTTAGGGATGATTCAGTTCAACATACCTAAGAACGTTTGAACGCTCAATAGGATGAGACAAGCTTGGGGCTAGGGTTTACCTAGCCACCTAAAGCTAACAAAATAGATAGTTTGATCCCACGACAAATGGTGAGGGAGATTTGGTAGTTGGTAACTTTGTACTGACCAACACTGCAAGTTTCAGCATCACCCGAGATGGCGTCACAAGATCAAAATAGAATAAGATCTCCAAAAAGTGAGATACATTATTGTAGGTCTCCAAAACATGGTCTTATAGCACCTAGAATCACATCCATACCTCACATGAGCTCTGAAATATGCCCCATCAAAGATCGCTGCCCTATGGCATTTAGTGACTCTTAGGGATGTTTCAGTTTGGCATGCCCGAGAACATTTGAGTGCTCAAAGGGATGGGATGAGCTTGGGGAAAGGGTTTACCTAGCTATTTGAAGCTAATAGAATAGAAAATTTGATCCTATGATGAATGATGAGGGAGATTTGACAGTTGGCAACTTTGTACTGGCCAACACTACAAGTTTCAACATCACAAGAGATGATGTCACAAAATCAAAATGAAATAAGATCTCCAAAAAGTAATAGAGGTTATTGTAGGTCTCTATGTCATAGTCCTATAGCACCTAGAATCACATTCATACCTCACACGAGCTCTGAGATATGCCCTATCAAAGATCACTATCTTATTACATTTAGTGACTCTTAGGGACATTTTGGTTCAGCATGCCCAAGAATGTTTGAGTGCTCAATGGGATAGGAAAAACTTAGGTCTAGGGTTTACCAAGCCACTCAGAGATAGTGGAATAGATAGTTCAATCCCACAATGAACGATGAGGGAGATTCAGCAATTAGCAAATTTGTACTGGCCAACAGAACAAGTTTTAGCATCACCTGAGATGGCATCATCAAATCAAAATGGGATAAGATCTCTAAAAGGAGAGAGAGGTTATTGTAGGTCTCTACAACATGGTCCTATAGCACTTGAAATTACATCCATACCTCGTACGAGCTCCAAGATATGCCTTGTCAAAGATTGCTACCCTATGGCATTTAATGACTCTTCGAGACATTTCAGTTTGGCATGCCCAAGAATATTCAAGCACTCAACAAGATGGGACAAGCTTGGAGCTAGGGTTTACCTAACTACCCAGAGCTAACAGAATAGATAGTTTGATCTCATGACAAACGGTGAGGGAGATTTGGTAGTTGGCAACTTTGTACTGACCAACACTACAAGTTTCAACATCACTCGAGATGGCGTCGCAAAATCAAAATGAAATAAGATCTCCAAAAAGTGAGAGAGGTTATTTTAGGTCTCTGCAACATAGTCTTATAGTACCCAAAATGACATCCATACCTCACACAATCTCAAAGACATGCCTTGTCAAAGATTGTTGTCCTATGGCATTTAGTGACTCTTAGGGACATTTCGGTTCAGCATGCCTAAGAATATTTGAGTGCTTAAAGGGATGGGATGAGCTTGGGACTAGGGTATACCTGGCCACTTGGAGATTAAAAAATAGATAGTTTGATCCCATGATGAACAATGAGAGATATTTGGTAGTTGGCAACTTTATACTGGTCAACACTACAAGTTTTAGCATCACCTAAGATGGTGTCACAAAATAAAAATGGAGTAAGATCTCCAAAAAGTGAGAGAGGTTATTGTATTTCTCTAGAAAATAGTCTTATAGCACCTAGAATTGCATCCATACCTCTTATAAACTTTGAGATATGCCCCATCAAAGATCGCTGCCCTATGACATTTAGTGGCTCTTAGAGATGTTTCAGTTCAGCATGTTTGAGACTATTTGAGCACTCAAAAAGATCAGATGAGCTTGGGGCTAGGGTTTACCTAGCCACCCAGAGCTAATGGAATAGATATTTCAATCCCACAATGAAAAATGACAGAGATATGAGCAAGATAGGTATACCTAGGCAACTTTGTTCAAGATATGAGCAAAAGTTGCTAATTAGGAAAAATTGGGTCTTTTTGAGTTTTTGGTCAAGATAGCCTAAGATTAGGTTTTTTTAATTTTTTTTTAATAGTTTGGAACCTTTTCCAAGTCCTAGAAGTGAAATCTAGTGAACTTTGCAAAAGTTGAACTTTTTGTGCAAAATTGCAAAAGTTGTAAAAGTTGCTTAAAAATGCAAATCTGACTGGAAACCTTCTAACCTTCAAAATAATGTTTCCCATGCTCATATACCCAAGCATGGATAGTTACAACTTCCCAAACTTCTATTTGGAAAAGTTGCTCAAGAAACTTTTTGAGCAACATTGCAACTTTTGAGCAATTTTTGCTCTTTACATATTTAGGTCAAATGGGTCCATCTAGGACTATTCTAGGACCCTAGTTAAGATTCCTAAGACACATTAGGTAACCAAATACCTTAGTTTCCCATGAATATTGAAAGGCAATGTATAAGCTATTTGCTACCAGCTACAAATATTTCAAAGACATTGAAAATAATATATATTATTATTTCAAGAAAAATGAGGTACTGATTCTGAAAATAAGATTGAAATGATTCCCATCAGTGGCTTGGCCAAGAACTACCTTTTTTAATACAGTGACCAACAGTTGGCCTCACTCACCATGCCTTCTCATTCCTACAGAGAAAAGCTTAATATACAAAGGAATATATATAGAGGAATTGTAGCTACAACTATTAAATATAAAAAGGAATATATAGATTAAAACCTGCTTAATAAAGATATTAATCTAAGAGAAAAGAACATTTCAGAAGAAAATTTTTATCTTGGTCCCATCCAAGGTATGTCAATTACTTAGGATGAAGAGAAAAAACTTACAACTATTGAGAAAGAGTGCACATGTACACAAACACAAAAATTTTAGATAGAGAAGTAACAAGTGTTATAGAATTGTCCACAAAGAAATGTGAAGTGATGCCTTAAATTGGCACATTAGTAGGCAAAGAATTTGGTCACACACTTTATTCCAACACCACAAATGTTTTAATTAGAAATTCCTATTCATCAATGGCCTTGCACTTACAAGATTTGGGAAGCTAGGATGCTCAACCTGCGCATGATCCCTCAAAGTTCTCATCAAAATATATTAATAATCTTAATAGAACAACAAAAATCTCATTGCCACCTTTAAATGGAGATTGTCAGTTCCCAAACATGTCCCAGTCAAGTAGATGACTGGTGTAGGAGCACCCATTCTAGACTCATCAAAGAAGGCACCTAAGGATCCTAGATAGTTCACTTAGGATAGGGTGTGATACAGCAGTGCACGGTGGAAGCTTATAAAAGGCAAGCCACTAGGAAATTAGACAAGGTTGGAATCCTTCAAATTTCCCAAAAAGAGGGTTTAGTGTAGGGACACTTATCACAAGCATAAATAATGAACTTATCACAGGTTATCACAACCAAACAAGGCAGGTAACCTAATCAATAGGTTTTCCTAAGTTCAAAAGCACCAAAATATAAGGATTCTCCAAAAGCCTAATAAGGAAACTAATGTAGAGAGCACAACTAAGAAGCTTCAAATGGGCTTCCCACTCTTGAAATCAACCAACTGGCTATCAAATATTTAACCTTATTACAAGGTTTCAGCACACTCCAATCCCCCAATGGATCAAAAAAAATTCTCTCCAAATTCACCAAGAATCCAAGGACAAAGAACCAAACTTGCCCACTTTATTGGTTTTGCACCAATCTCCCACAACTAGGTCAATACTAGGAAAACACCCTAGAAGTTTTTTCCAAGGGTTCTAAGAGGTTAAATGATCTTAGGGCACCTATTTACCATATACTTCACCACTAGTTTGAATCATACACTTACACAAAGCCTCAAACCCCAATTTGGCCTAGTAGCCTTGTGAGTCCTTTTTAGCCCTCCTAAAATGGTTTTTTTGGATCTAACCTCACAAAGTTTCAAACAAGACCCAAAAAAAATTAGGTTTTTGAATACCCTTTTCAAAGTTACTTCAAACCCCAAAGTATCAATTTCTAGCCCCACTCGAACATTCCCTTTCCTTCACAAAGAAACACAAACCTAAGTGATCAAGTTAGGCTTGGTTTACAAAGCAACCAATAGGAAACGAGGTTGTAGAAATGAACTCAATAATCAAGAAGGTTCAGAAACAATAAAATAATTTATTTTCAAATTCTCATCCCTTCACCAATTCCCAAACTCCTTCCATTCACAACTCAACACGTTATAAGAGGTCAAATCCTTCATGGTACTTGACCTAGGGCTTGATTGGAAAAATCACAAAACACATCCTCTAGTCTTGAAAACTTGGAATCTTCAAAAGGATTTTAATAACTACCATTTCCCAAGTGGCCATGAAATTTCAACCAAGGAAATTGCAGTTAGAGGCCCATTTTTGTTGTGTGCACCAAAATGTGGTCCTAAAAACCTAGTTTCACTAAAAATGCAATAACTTCAGTTAGAAAACATGTAGAACAATGAGACCAAAAGAAAAATAAATATGATTCAAATATCTATCTCAAAAATCCATCACCTCTAGTCTAAAATTATGTCCATTTTGTGCAGTGCGCACACAATAGTAAAAATAACTCCAAAACTAAATTTCTTTCTTTGCAACTTCTTCCAATCTGTACAATAATGACCTCCAGACCTCACAAATGAGGTATATATATCTCCTATTTCTATTTTAATGGTTACAACCAATATTTGAATAGTTATACCCCTTTTTCCACTAAGTTGCAAATTTGAGCAACTTTTACAACTTTCAACAATGCAACTTTGCACAAAAAGTGCAATTTTTACATTTTTCACTTGATTCCACTTCTACAACTTGGAAAAGGTTCAAACATACCTAAAACCAAATAAAAAAACTAATCCTAGGATTTATTGACCAAAAATATTAAAAATCTTGAATTTTCCTAATGAGCTACTTTTGCTTATAAATTGCATAAAGTTTCTTAAGCATACAAAATGGTGTTTTTCTTTGACAACCATGGACTTCTCATCCAAAAAAAATTTATTCTAGCCTAAGTAGGTTAAAAAAACATTAAAACCAAAATATAAACTTAGTGCCTTGGTGCTCTGCACCAGGAACATACCCCCAAACATGAATGAAAAGAGAACAATGACCATAGAATGGAATAAAAACACACCTTAGACCTATTAAGGTCTATATACAGTAGATAAAGTGATTTTGTTTTGTCCAAACAGTGCTGATATATAGTTACAATAGTTTGCCATTGAAAAGGCTAGTAGCG
Organism: Cupressus sempervirens; assembly: GCA_028749045.1. Lineage (NCBI taxonomy): Eukaryota > Viridiplantae > Streptophyta > Pinopsida > Cupressales > Cupressaceae > Cupressus > Cupressus sempervirens. The sequence continues at coordinate 743,578,022 of CM053785.1, forward strand.
CTTCAAACTGTAAATTGAAGATAGTATGGAAAAATGTCACATGAAGACACAATTTAAAGTGAGATTCAAACACCCTTTTAGGACATATAAAATATATGTAAACCTCACAAACTAGAAGAGACTAGAAGCCATTGTTGTAACAACATTTACAAAGTGTTAATAGGCTTAATTGGGCTGCAGTTACACTATAGGTACTCTTTCACACGTGCCAATCTCCAAAACAATAATTGGAACATTTAGGGGCATGTGAAACAAGTCCAAATCCAAAGTTATAGAACTTGGATCACTCTAGAGAAAAAGTTATAGTGACTGTGGTGAAATGTTGAATGGTGCATGTATGGAGCCATACACCTAGGGTATGGTGGGAAAATTAATTCCTTTCTTGGCCATCTATGAAACCTACAAAATCATGAAGTACATTGATAGGGCTTACATTCCACTAAGAGGAATCAAGTTCTCATGGTGGAAAGTGCCAAAACAACAAGGCCCTAGGTGAAATCTTTGGTTTAATGCTAATTTCTAGGCACCTTCAGCAAAACTTGAATAACTTGCAAACTACAAAGGATCAAAACATCATACCTATCACCCACCTGTAAGGGATAATATAGGTTATCCCCAATAGTTATAAGGTTGGTTTGAACCAACTAGCCCTTTGTGGAAGAGTTTTTGAAAGTTTAACAACTTTTTAAGAGGCAAATCCACAATTTCTTGCAAAATTACAATATAGCAACTTTTGGATTTTTCTTTCTTGCTCTTCTTAACACTTCTAACTTTTTATTTAGGCCATACCTTATAAGTTCCATGCTAGGGACCCTTCCCTAAGCTAATGATTCATCCCTTAGGTTACTCATTGCCCTATGGCAATGTATGCCTTGATTTTTATGCCAAAATAGTGACTCTTCTAAGGACATTAAATGACATCCAATACCCTAACTACCACACCTAGGTCCAATGACCCTTATTCTACTTACAAGGATCACTTGGAGCATAACACAACAAAAATGAAAAGGTGAGGTCCCTATGATTCAAGGTGCCCCTGCACCACTCTCTCTCTCTCTCCCTCTCTCGCTATCCAATCTAATGAACCAACTGGATCTACTATACATTTTAATATCTCAAGTATTGCCTCATGGTCCGACTCATGAACTTTCCAAAAAGACTTATTATGTGGTTTTTCACCATATTTTATCAAGTGGACATTTGATGTGACAACAAGGTTCAAATAATGAAGAATCTTCTTCTTTGTTTACCAATCCTTGAATAACCAAAAGTTAGGGTTTTTCATAGAATATCGTCTAAGCCATGTGCCAGTTACAACCACCACACTGATATGGCACTCTAAACCTTCACCATCTATAACTAAGTGATCCAATTTTTTTTTGGCTTGGACACAAGGACACAAATAATAATATGTCCCTTCTTCATTGTCTTCAAGTGCAATAATAGCAAAAACATGGCCTACAGTGATAAATGTACAAAATGTGGTCATTAATTTGAAAAATAATTTAAAGGTAAAATTTATAAAATTACATATTGAAATTACAAAGATATATAAATATATATGTATGTATGTATGTATATATATTACCAGGTTGTACTAGATCAAAAAGGTGGTCAAAGTCAATAGATGAATCCATCTCTACCATTTTCAATGCTTGTAGGGGACAATAGATGTCAATTGAGTTAAAAACTTGTATATCTCATTTGTCCACCCATTCAGTCGACTCACAGTCATCCAAATTTTCTTCTACACATGATGGACTATAGCATGCCATTTTTTGTGTGTGGATGCTTCATGAACCTACATTAGAGCTTCTAAAAGGGTCCAACTCACTTGATCTTGTTAGTGTGCAACAATCCTCATATGGTGCAATGTTTGTATTATCTATTAACCAAAAAAATCTACAAACCATAGACTCACCTTCCTTACCTAGACCCATTGTAGTGTTACACCACTAGACGATGGATTTTTCATCCGTCAATATTGCTCCATCCTTGTAATTTAATTCTTCATGAGCTAAGCCTCTTTTGATGCATGTGCCTGCACCATCGTGCTCTCCCTTTTCATGATCAACCTTCATGAAATTCCACATATATTGAATTCTAGATAACTTGTGCATCCTACTCAGCCAATAGAACATTTGTGTATTCTTCAATTGAGATGCTCAATTGTTTGACCAAATAATGCGCTGACAATATGGTATGCCCCTGTTAGCCAAATCTCCATAAAATAGTTGAAAACAACCATGTATAAACTCTATAGAATGTGATCGATCATCACTGATGTAAAAATGGTACTCCCTCAAAATCTTCATGTCATCCTTTGTACTTGTAGGTGAATGCATGAATGTTATGTGAAAAAATATGGAAACCTATTTATAAAAATAATATCTTGCTTGCACCTCATTTTGTGTTTGTAGTGTGTAGTTCTCCGTGAAGCCTACAACTAAAATAATGATATCCAGTGAAAACATATCCTTGTACAACTTGAATTGCAAATCTAGTCATCAAGCTCTATATATATGCCTTGCATACTCATAAATAATCTTTTTACAAAAAATCTTCATGAAATCATACACTAAAATCTTTTCAATGACTAAATCACATCTTTTACCCTATTTCCCATCTTTTAGAGCATATGTCATTATCTTATATTTTTTGTAATCTACTATTTCATTTCCAATTGCATGTATACTATCCATATGTTCACAAGTTGATAAAAGTTGCAAAGAACCACAAAACAAGAAAGTACCATCCAAGCATGATGTCTTGTAAAAAATTTGGTCATCCCCTATTTCATATAAAATATTCGATATAAATTCCCTTGAAGATCTAGGTGGCTCATTCATGTCACAATCCTGCAAAACAAACTTAGAATGCAAAAACACACATATATGCCTAAAAACATCAAAATGGTTAAAAAATTCAATATGTATCCTACAAAAATAAGTTTTGCATGTGTGATTATCTTCACATAAAAAGGTTTACCTATCTCAAAAAATCTTTGACTTATTCAAATTTAAGGATACATACGAATAAATTTTTCAAAGAATTGTGTCTGAGTTGAGTCAAAAAAATGTTTCGCATGTGGGTCACGATTATGGCTACCAATCCTCCTTCTTACAACATCCTGTTGATTAGGGGAAACACATGTGTTATGTTTTCAAAAATCTTTGATCAATGATTTCAAAGCTTCATTAATTTCTTTATCATTTTGTGATAGTCTACTGCTAAATTTTCATAACTCATTTTTTGTTGGATCTTCCAATCTCCCACTCCTTAGCATGGCTCTCCTTAGATTACCTCTATCAATTTTCAATATTTTTCTTATCTTTCTCATGAGTCAAGATTTCTTCATTTGGGTAATTACTATTGTTGATGTAAGTACTCATCTTGTGATATTACTATCTTTGGTGTGTGATTTAGAACCTACTTTTTCATAAGCACCCATTAGATTATTTATAATATTTTTTTCATTTGAATCGTCCATTGTTCTTAGCCCAAGAATCTTCATGATAGGCCTAAATTTCAAATTCCTCATCATTTCAACAAATAATTTGATTTAACCTGTAATATTTAATTCTTCAATGAATAATCTCCACATATGATTAACTTTTCTTTGACAAGTACGCTTACTAATCTTGTCAAGCATTGATTTCAAAATGTTAGTATCAATATCAATTAAATATTTTGGTCTTATAAAATGAATTCTAGGAGGTGTTATGATTTCTTCCATTCCCTCAACATTTTGAACATCAACATAAGATTGACTACTGTGCGTACCTTGAACTGAAGATGATGTGCCTTGGCAATAAGATGCAAAAGATGGGATATCACCTACTTGATATGTTGATGTTGTACCGTTAACATGACATGATGGAGTGTGTGCATCGTCAAATCAACAAATTAGTGTCTCTTCAACATGAGATGATGATATGACTCCAACATTGGAAGATGGTGTAGCTTCACAATTCAGTTGTCTTATTGAGCATAACAATCTCATTCATTCTCTTTGTCTCTCCAATTCTTCCTCTTTTTTTCTTTGTATCGGTGGTTCTTATTCCTCTTCAAAAGTCAACTATTCATTATTGCTTTACAATTTTCTTTGTTCACATAGTAGTTTCATTTTATCTCTTTTAATTGCCAAATCTATCTCCCTCTCTTCCATTGTTTGAGTTTTTGGTTTCTTCCTTAGCATGATGATGATTTCTATATGTCAAATTATTCAAACATTTGAATTACTAACAATTTATAAATTACAAATCATTCTAATACATATACAAATTACAATTATTTCAATGTAAACACAATATATATTAAACAACTTGCCAAATTTCTAACCATTTCCAAATAACAATTCATTCAAACATACAAATTTCAATGAATTCACTATATATTAAACAACATGTCAAATTATAATCAAATCTGTCTCTATATAACAACAAAGAATATTTAAAAAGGACTACACTAACCTTTTCTATAGAAAGAATATTCAAAAAGCCTTCAAATAGTGTATCCAATGATCGAATTTGGTGTTTTCTAGCTTCAAATAGAATGAAAGAATGTTCAAAAAGCTTTCAAATAGTGTTTTTTAACTTCCAATAGCTTAAAACTCATGTTTTCTATCAAAACAATAGAATACACAATAGACAAAAAGCAGAATATGGATCAGCAAGGACCCAAACTTGTGTTATGACTATTTTATTATGTTTTCGTATAGTGCTTAAGCACTATAGTGTGTGCAAACTATAAAGCATGTACACACTATAAAGCGTGTACACACTATAGTGCATACGAACTATGTGAAAAATAATCTATTACTATCCCACCATCCCCCATCCCCAACTCTCTCTCTGTCCTCTCTCTCACTCTCTCTCCTCTCCCATCCCCTACTCTCTCTCACTCTCTCTCTCTCCTATACATCCCCTACTCTCTCTCTCTCCCTCTCCTACTCCCTCTCCCACCACCTACTTTCTCTCTCCCATCCCCTACTCTCTCTCACACTCTCTCTCCTCTCCCATCTCCTACACTCTCTTGCTCTCCCCTCCTACTCCCTCTCCCACTACCTACTCTCTCTCTCCCATCCCCTACTCTCTCACCCTCTCTCCTCTCCCATCCCCTACTCTTTCTCACTCACTCTCTCCTCTCCCATCCCATACTCTCTCTCTCTCCAATTGTTGTCTCTCTCTATCCATCTCCCTTTCCCACTCCATCTCCCATTGCCTACTCTCTCTCTCACTCTCACTCTCTCTCTGATCCCCTACTCTCTCTCTCACTCTCCCATCCCCTACTCTCTCTCGTACACATACTCCCATCCCCCCCTCTCTCTTGCTCTCCCTCTCACACTCCCTCTCCTAGTGCTACTCTCTCTATCTATCTCCCTCTCCCACTCCCTCTCCAATCACATACTCTCTCTCCCATCCCCTACTCTCTCTCTCTCACTCTCACTCTCCTACTCCCTCTCCCACTACCTACTCTCTCTCACTCTCTCTCTCCCATCCCCTACTCTCTCTTACATACACACTCTCCCATCACCCCTCTCTCCTTATTGCTCTCCCTCTCCCACTCCCTCTCCCACCACCTACTCTCTCTCACTCTCTCTCTCTCCCATCCCCTACTATCTCTCTTACACACACTCTCATCCCCTTTCTCTCTCTCTCTCCCTCTCCCACCACTACTCTCTCTCTATCTATCTCCCTCTCCCACTCCCTCTCCCATTGCCTACTCTCTCTCCCATCCCCTACTCTCTCTCTCACTCTCCCTCTCCCACTCCCTCTCCCATTTCCTACTCTCTCTCTCACTCTCTCCCTCATCCCCTACTCTCTCTCTCTCTCTCTCCCATCACCTACTCTCTCTCTCTCTTCCATCCCCTACTCTATCTCTCGCTCTCCCTCTCCCACTGCCTACTCTATCTCACTCGCTCTCCCTCTCACACTCCCTCTCCCACTGCCTACTCTCTCTCCCCCATCCCCTACTCTCTCTCTCATTCTCTCTCTCAGTCTCACTCTCTCCCTCTCTACTCTCTCTCTTCCATCCCCTACTCTCACTCTCACTCTCCCATCTTGTGCTCTCTCTCTGCCACCCCCTACTCTCTCTTACACTCTCACACTCTCTCTCTCTCCCACTCTCTCTCCCACCGCCTACTCTCTCTCTTCCATCCCCTACTCTCTCTCTTGTGATACTCTCTCTCTCTCCCCTCTCCCATCCCCTACTCTCTCTCTCTCACTCACACACTCTCATCCTCCTCTCTCTCTCACTCTCCCTCTCCCACTACCTACTTTCTCTCTCTCTCATCTCTTTCTCTCTACCACCCCCCACTCTCTCTCTCATTCTCACACTCTCTCACATCCCCTACTCTCTCTCTTACACACACTCCCATCCCCTACTCTCTTTCTCTTACACACACTCCCATCCCCCCTCTCTCTCTCTCCCTCTCCCACTACCTACTATCTCTGTTTCTCACTCTCTCTCCCTCTCTACTCTCTCCCTCCCATCCCCTACTCTCACTCTCACTCTCCCATCCCCTACTCTCTCTCTGCCACCCCTACTCTCTCACACTCTCACACTCTCTCTCTCTTACACACAATCTCATCCCCCCTCCCTCTCTCCCTCTCTCACTCCCTCTCCCACCACCTACTTTCTCTCTCCTATCCCCTACTCTCTTAGGCTATTTCTCTCTCTCCCCTCTCTCATCCTCTACTCTCTCTTTCACACACACACACTCTCCCATCCCCCCTCTCTTTCTATCTCTACTCTCCCATCCCCTACTCTTTCTCTCACTTGCTCTCCCTCTCCCACTCCCTCTCCCATTGCCTACTCTCTCTCACTCTCTCACTCTCCCTCTCTACTCTCTCTCCCATCCCCTACTCTCACTCTCTCTCTCCCATCCCATTCTCTCTACCACCCCCTACTCTCTCTCTCTCTCACTCGCACACTCTATACCATCCCCTACTCTCTCTTTCTCTTACACACACTCCCATCCCCCCTCTCTCTCTCTCACTCTCCCACTCCCTCTCCCATCGCCTACTCTCTCTCTCTCTTTCACACACACACACACTCCCATCCCCCCTCTCTCTCACTCACTCACTCTCATCCTCATCTCTCTCTCGCTCTCCCTCTCCCACTCCCTCTCCCATCACCTACTCTATCTCTCTCATTCCCTACTCTCACTCTCTCTCCTATCTTGTACTCTCTCTCTACCACCCCTACTCTATCTTTCACTCTCACACTCTCTCCCATCCCTTACTCTCACTCTCTCTCCCATCCTATACTTTCTCTCTGCCACCCCCTACTCTCTCTCCCATCCCCTACTCTCTCTCTCTTATACACACTCCCATCCCCCTCTCTCTCTCCCTCTCCCACTCCCTCTCCCACCATCTACTCTCTCTCTCTTACACTCTCTCCCATCCCCTACTCTCTCTCTCTCTCTCTCTCTCTCTCTCGAGCTACTATCTCTCTCCCTTCTCCCATCCCCTACTCTCTCTCTTTCACACACACACACACACACACTCCCATCCCCCCTCTCTCTCCCTCTCCCACTCCCTCTCCCACCACCTACTCTCTCTCCCAGCCTCTCTCCCTCTCTACTCTCTCTCACATCCCCTACTCTCACTCTCTATCTCTCCCATCCCCTACTCTCTCTCTGCCACCCCTACTCTCTCTCACACTCTCACACTCTCTCCCATGCCCTACTCTCTCTCTCTTACACACTCCCATCCTCCCTCTCTCTCTTCCTCTCCCACTCCTTCTCCCACTGCCTACTCTCTCTCACACACACACACTCCCATCCCCTCTCTCTCTCTCTCTCTCTCTCTCTCTCTCTCTCTCTCTCTCTCTCTCTCTCTCTCTAACTTTACCTCTCTCCTTCCCTCTCTATGCACTATATAGGTCTTGATAGTGCATGCGCACTAAAGTGCGTATGCACTAAAGTGTGCACACACTATTAAGACTCAAATTTTTAAAAGCTTTAAATAGCGCACACATGCTATTTAAAGCTTTGAATTCTACCAAGCTCAAGGCTTGGTTTTGCCTTGGGGATCCAACTCAAAGGTTTGGAGTCTATAAACTAGTCTGAGACATGTTTTGTTGCAAACATAGAAAAATGATTGATTTTTCTTCTGTGATGTCTTTCAAGTTTCCTCATGGTTGAGCATTGATAAAATCAGGTTACATGACATTGTAGGTCTCTGTGTTAGCTATATAACCATATAATTTTTTTTTTATTTGAACTATTTCAAGCCTTTCAACTATAATTTATTTTGAATGTATTTTCATTTTTTGTCAAAAATCAACATGTACTAATTGGGTTGTAGATTTTAGCTCGTTCATCTAATTTCATAACAACTTAGTTTTTTAGAAACTAGACTCTACTCTACACACTTTGAAAAATAGAAGTTTTGATTTTAGATTATTTTTAAATCATTTCTAGGGGAGCACACAGATATTTCACATTTTTGGGATGTGTCTAATAAAAAAATTCATTAAAAAAAAACACATTATCAAATTACCCAAAAAATCTAGGATAAACTAAACAGTGTTAAGTAACTTTTGACCAGAGCAATTAAAGAATTTCTAAAAAATAAAGTTAAAATTTAGGGAGGCCACACTTTGTATTGTGTTATGTTTTTCGAAATAAACAGTTCCACTTTCTGCAGCCCTCTTTTTTGAGGACCTAAAACTAAACCATTTTGAAAAAAAATTAGTAGTTTAGTAACTAGATTCAAAGGACTACTACTTTTATTTTTGTCATATCTTAAAATTTTGAGCGTAACTATCTTCAAATTCTTGTTGAAGTTTAGAAATTATTGATTTCAGAAAAAAGGTGTCCACTTATAACCCCCCTTTTGGCACCACAAGTTGGTGCACTTAACCCGTAGAGGGACTTGAAGACCTTTCTAATTGAAGGCTTCAAGCCCTTGGCCCCTCAACCAGCTGATGCTTCCAGCCTCCCTATTCCCTGGTTCCTTCTTCCCTATTTCCTTAACCTTTGCCCTTTGGGCAAAAAATATTTTTAAGATATCTATTTTTCTTTGGATTGGGCCTTTCCCTTTAATGTAAATCACAAATAGTAAAATCGGGATGATTTAATCAGCTATTTTGAATTGCTATGAATCAGTATTATGCACATTATACACTCTAAAATATTATCAATGAAAACAATAGTTTTTGGCTTCTCAAATCATTGTTCCTCTTAGTCTACAACTTTGTTTTTGCATCTCGATTCTCAATACACTATTGAAATGTTACTTTGTGACTTTGTTAAAAATAATTAACTATTAATAGTTATAAAGTTAGAACTTAGAAATTAAAAAAAGAGTTTCAACAATCTCTTTATGGTTTCATATAATATATTTGATTAATGATTTATAGTAAAAAAAAAATTCAATTGAAAATTAGCCAATTAAAAGTTTTATAATTTCTAAAACTATTTTTCTTTAATCTAATTGGTTAAAACAAATGAAGTGATAAGAGCGGATTTCAAGGAAAACTAAAGATTATAACCTTAACAAAGTTAAATAAAATTTTGATAATTTATGTGTCAATTTTTTATTTCATACCTTTCTTGTCACCTAACTTTTTTTCATTATAAAATATTTTAAATGATGAAGAATAGCGTTATAAACAATTATCACAATTTTTAATATATGTTAATAATTTATAGATAATTAAACTATATTACATTTTAATTTTGAAACTAAATAATAAATATGAATAAAAATATAGCATTTGTAATTATATTTTCAAATTTTAATTATTTTATTTATATTAAACTATTGTTATTATTATTAGTACTTGTCAGTAGGCTAAGTACTATTGTGACATATTTTGAATTTAAGCTTTAACTAATGATTGAATTTTTAGGTTTTTACACTTAGAATTAATTGATTTTAACTTTTATTATCAAACTAATATGTTACATAACATAGATACAAGATTTTTAACTTTACAATTTTTAGAAAATATTTTTCTAAGATTTGATTAGGTGAATTCATTTAGCTTTTATATCGATCGGGTTAACTTTGATCGATTGTATAGTTGATTTTGATTAAGATGAATGTGATTGATTTTTAATATAATTTTTTAATGTAAGTGGGTTGGTTTATATTTTTTATATTTTAATATTACATTTTTTATAATATAATTTGTCATTCAATTAAAAATACTAAAACATATATTTCTTATATTATATAATCATTTTAAAAATAATATTATTATAAAGATATAATTTATTTATAATATAATAGTATCACATGATTCCTGGTGGTTATTATTACTTTATCTTTTCTCTTGTTGTTAAAGGGTTTCGGGGCCCCTTCAAAACCTGCTTTTACTATAATCTAAAAATACTATCACATGATATATATGCAATAATATATATATATATATATATATATATACATAAAACTTAAATTATAATTATAATTAATATCAGTAGTGAAATATATATATATATATATATATATATATATATATATATATATCATTTTTATTAATTAAAATATTTAATAAACTATAATAAATTTATTAAATTAAAACTATATTTATATTAAAACTAAAGGCAACTACTAAGCCACTATGTGGCACTTGTTTAATATCTTGCGCCAATTTTATTTTATATATATATATATAATATTTAATATAAATAATTAAATTAACATCATGATTTTGACATGCTCAAACTTAAAAATAAAATAATAATAATTAACAAAATTTATTTCAATATTTTTCTCTATATTAATTAATATGCTATTTAAATTATTTTCATGCTAATATTTTTTTAAATCAATTTTTTTACTAATTCTATCAATTTTGTTGCCATGAACTTAGTTTCTATGGAACCTTGTTTAAATAATTAATATTAGTTATTTGAAAGGTTTAAGTTTTAACAACTGTGACTCTATTTTGGGCCAAATTTTAAAAGATTGAAGTTAGATTCTATCTCTACCCGAAATCAAGACACGTGTACTCTAAAATTCTACTTGAAATCCTGACCATTGACTAAAAGAAAGATCGCCAACCCCAGATGAATTTTGGGCCGATTTGGGGAAAGGTTTCCCATGTGCCTAGATTTGCAAAGCTCAATTAAGTGTCAGGACTCAGTTAATATTAATAATTATTATGTTTATAAAAAATTATTACATTTTTCAATAAATGTTAATAATTTATTGATAATTAAACTATATTACATTTTAATTTTGAAACTAAATAATAAATATGAATAAAAATATCGCATTTGTTATTATATATTTTAATTTTATTTATTTTATATAAATTAAACTATTGTCATTATTATTTCATATCTTACACCAATTTTGTTTTATAAAATTTAATATATCTTCATTGAATTTTTCATATCATCTTTACAATAAAAAGTTTACGATAGAAAAGAAAATCATTTCTCTAATAGAAAAGAAAATCCTTTATTTATATTATATTATAACTATTATAATAATTACTATAAATTATATTATATTATATATATATATATATATATATATTATATAAATAATTAAATTAACATCATGATTTTGACATGCTCAAACTTTGATGTAACCCTAATATCATTAAAGAATAAATTAGAATTTGACACAAGACAAATGTTTCAGAATAACATAACTCTTCATTAAAAAATTCTCAACTCTACTATGCCTCTACAATGAAAACAAACACCTACTTATTAAAAATCCAAAAATTACCATATTTGGCAGATTTTTGAGAAAAATAAAAAATCTCATTTTTGGTAATTTTTAAAACTCATCCTATGAATCTTGATTTTTTCCAGGAAAAGCCCCCAACTAAGGAAAGATGAATTGCCAACTAATCAACAAAATTAAAGATACGATTTTGGATTTAATACAAAAACAAAATTCTAAAAAAATTGAAAAAAACCCTAAAAGCCAATTTCAGAGATCAAGATGAGTTTTTAGGCTCCTAGAAAAATGTCAAAATGGCCACCTATTGAGCTAAGCTCATTGGTAATCCACATAACTCCTTCTAGTGAAACCACTTGTAAAATTTCAACCAAAACCCATATCCGAGTCAAAAGTTATGACCCCCGGAAGTAAATCTCGACCAAAACCCACATCAAAGTCAATAGCCTTGACCCTCGGATGCCCCTGCATCATTCTCCCCTACTTGAAAAGAACAAAGCTCCTGCGAGTTTCGGTCCTCAAACTACTTCCTTTTAGGCTCATCCAGCTTCTGCAACTCCCATTCCATAATCCAAGTGATATCTATCAGTGCCAACCCTTCCACTGCATAAGATATCTATTGTAGTCACCCTAACGAGTCTAAATAGTCTTCTTGTCTAGAATCTATGCAACCTTCTCTCTTTTTGATGGGTATGGTGTGTGTCCAGTCTACCTCATCCTCTTTTTCAATAGAGGTATCATCACCATGGAAAGCATACAAATCAGAAATATTAAACACAGGAGATATATCAAGACCACTTAGGAGCTCTACCTCATATGCATTATCATTAATCTTCTTCAAAATCTTGCAGAGACCAATTTTATTATATTTCAATTTATGATAAGTCCCAATAGGAAACCTCTCCTTTCTGAGTTAAACCATCACTAGATCCCCTACATTAAAAACCTAATACCTTTGAGTAGCATCTGTAGAAGTTATGTACCAATCATTGTTGTCCTACAACTTTTGTATTACATTTTCACGCAACTGGTGGAGCTACTTTGCAAAGGCTTCTCCATCATCACTAACTCTATCACCTAAAGGAAGCTACACCAAATTGAGAACACCTTGAGGGTTATGTCCATAAACAACTTGAAATGGTGACTTACCAGTTGTCCTATTCACTAAGCTATTATAAGAAAATTCTGCTTGAGGCAATGCCAACTCCCATTGTTTGGGCTTCTTTCCAACAATACATTGCAATAGATTACCCAAACTATGATTAACAACTTCTGTTTGTCCATCTGTTTGTGGATGGTAAGCACTACTGAACTATAATTCTGTTCGCATTTTCTTCCATAACGTCTGCCAAAAATGACTCAAGAACTTGGTATCTCAGTCAAAGGTGATTGTTTTAGGAACCCCATGCAATCTGACTATCTCATAAAAGAATAACTCAACCACCCTAGTAGCATCACTAGTTTTCTTACAAGCAATGAAATGAACCATTTTTGAGAATCTGTCCACAACTACAAAAATAGAGTCATTACCTCGCTATGTATGTGGCAATCCCAATACAAAATCCATACTCAAATCTGTCCACAGTCTAACTAGTACTGGTAATGGCATGTATCAGCCAGTGTTCTAGGAGTGCTCTTTGGCTACTTGAAAAACTCAACACCTCTCTACAAACCTAGTGATATCTTGCTTCATCTTTGGCCAATAGTACTTATCTGCTACTAAAGCTATTGTTTTATCCTTCCCAAAAAGCCCAGCCAAACCACTACTATGAAATTCTCAAATAATATTTTCTTGCATTGAGCCCATAGGAACACATAGTTGATTTCCCTTGAATAACTAACATCTTGCATTATATAATCCCCTTGAATAGTGTCACATGTCCATGTACTAGATTCTTCAACTGATCAACAACTTCTCAAAAGTCACTATCAGATTCATACAAGTCTTTGATTGCATCAAAGCCGACCACCTCTATTTCCATGATATTCAAAAGAACAACTCGCCTGCTTTAGTTATCTACAACTTGATTATATTTCCCTGATTTATGCTTTAGAACAAAGGTATACCCTTGTAGGAAAGAGACCCACTTATCATGTCTAGTGTTTAATTTCTTTTGTGTGTTCAAGTATTTCAGAGCAATATGGTTTGTAAACAACACAAATTCTTTGGGTACTAGATAATGCTTCCAGTGCCTCAGAGCTTGCACAATTGCATAGAATTCTATATCATATGTAGAATATTTCTTCCACACATCATTCAATTTTTCACTAAAAAAGGCAATGGGTTTACCTTCTTGGCTAAGTATAGCATCAATGCCCACATGTGAGGCATCACAGTCCACTTCAAACACTTTATCAAAATCTGGTAGTGCTACTACTAGAGCTTCAGTGACCTTCTTCTTTAGGTATTGGAAACTCTCTTCAGCCTCTTTTGCCCATGAGAACTCTCAACCCTTAGTTCGATCTGTCATAGGTGCTACAATGCTACTAAAATTACGAATGAACATTCTATAGAAAGTAGCCAAGCCATGGAAACTTCTCACCTTAGTGATACTACATGGACTAGGCCATTCAAGAATGGCTCGAACTTTCTCTGAATCCATCTTGACACCATTTGTAGAAATGAAAAATCCTAGAAAAACCAAGATTTCTTGCATGAACCTACACTTCTTTAAATTAGCATAGAGCTTTTCTCTCCTCAATACTACCAATATTATCTTCAAATGTTGCAGATGTTCTTTCCTTCCCTTACTAAAAATCAATATATCATCAAAATAAACTACTACAAACTTACCAATGTAGGGACACAACACAGTGTTCATGAGTCTCATAAAAGTACTAGGTGTGTTGGATAAACTAAAAGGCATAACTTTCCATTCATACAAACCATCCCTTGTTTTGAAAGATATTTTTCACTCATCCCCCTCTTGGATGCGGATATGATGGTACACACTTCATAGAGAAATCTTAGAGAAATACTTTGCTCTAGCAAGAACATCTAGCATGTCATCCAAATGTGGGATAGGAAAATGATACCTAATGGTTATCATATTGATGGCTTGACTGTCTATGCACATCCTCCATGTTCCATCTTTCTTTGGAGTTAATAAAGCTGGGATAGCACAAGTGCTCATGCTTTCTTGTACTAAGCCCTTTTCTATGAGTTCAGTCACTTGTTTGTCTAGTTCTGCATGTTGTGTCAGACTCATTCTATATGCCACTTCATTGGGAAGACTTGCTCCTAGAATAAGATCAATATGATGTTGGATATGTCATTTTGGGAGAATTCCATCAGGTAGCTCCTTTGGAATGACATCCTAATATTCTTCTGGAATACTGTAGCTACTTTTGGTGGTATATTCAAGTATTTATCTTTCCCCTTTTGTACTACCAATGCATAACAACACCCTGTCACTTTCATCTCCTTCACAAGTTCCTTTTCAAACAGCATACTTTCAATTTTTCCATCACCCTTGAGAGGTAATAAGACTACCTTAGATCCATCCTTCCAAAAGGTGTAAGTATTCTTTTCCCCATTATGAACAACCTTTCATTCATACTGCCAGGGATGACCCAAGAGGACATGGCATGCATCCATCAAAATCATATCACACCATAGCTCATCCTTGTAGACCTTCCCTATGGAAAATTTAACAAGGCATCTCTTATCTACTGTGACTTCACTTCCCTTTTTAAACCATGCAATCCAATAAGGACGAGGGTGCTTTTCACACTAGAGATTTAGTTTATCTACCATTTTTTTAGAAACCATATTCTCACAACTACCTCCATCAATAATTACTTGACATACCTTTCCCCCTGAGGTATGCCTTGTCTAAAATATGTTGGTCCTGAGCCATGAATCATCTGTTCCTTTCTCGTCCACATCCTCCTTGGCTAGAATAATCATTTTCCTTCTCATCATGAGGTTTTCTCCCATATCTGGAGGTACTTCTTGTTCAGATTCATTGTTAGCTTGGGCTAGGTTCACTCTAGATGGTCCTCCTTGATTTCTATCTTGCATGTTGAAATTGGAATACTCAAAAGCCTTGTGGCCTTCTTCTCCATACCTAAAACAAGTGAAAGGCCTTCTCTGATTTTCCTAGCCTCTTTCGCTTCCATAGCCTCAACCTCACTGAAACACCCTTCCTCTTTCTTTATTTGCAGGATCTTGCCTAGCGTCTATAACTTTTTCAAAACCTTGAAAATTCTCTCCCCGGCCATTATTAGAACCTCCCCAAAATGGAGTTAATGTACCCCTTCGACCACCTCTATTCCTCTGGTTATATTGTCTATTCTTCTTTTCTTCAGCCTTCAAAGCTAATTGGTAGGCTTCCCCCATATTGTTAACATGATGCATTCTCAGTTCATCTCGAATAGAGAATTTCAAGCCATTCACATATCTAGTAGCCATCTGCTCATTATTTTCTTGATGCTCTATTTGCATGGATAGCTTGTAGAACTCATTTGTATACTCTTGTACTCAAGACAAGTTTTGCTTTAAATTCTAAAATTTGTAAAAGAGGGTTTCTGAATAATCCATGGGTAAGAATTTTTTTTGCATCTTTTTCTCCATCTTAATCCATGTTCTAATCTTCTCTTTGTCATTTCTAACTCATTCCTTTTGGAGTTGATCCCACCAGATCACTGCATGTCATTTTAGCTTTGTGCATGCAAACTTCATCTTCTTTTCTTCTATCATGGGCTTCCATTCAAAAAAAATTCCCATCTCATTCAACCAATCTATTAGTTCTCCTGGCTTAACACTACCAACGTAGTTTGAAACATCAATTTTTATTGCTTCACTCCTTCCTTCTAAAGGCTTGAGAACTCTATCTTCATAGCTCATTTCTCCTAGTCTCTCATCTTCATTTTCTCCCTCTTGATCAGATTCATTTCCTCTTTGCATTTCTTGATTATCTAGTCGCTCATTTAGTTGCTCAATCTCCCTTTGCATATCTAGTACCAATCTTTTCATTGGTGTGACGCCTCCTCTTCCTCTTCCTCTCCCAACCATCTTACTGCTCTGATACCAAATGATGTAACCCCAATATCATTAAAGAATAAATCAAAATTTAACACAAGACAAATGATTTAGAATAACATAACTCATAATACTAAGTTTATGGATTAGATTGTGTAACGATTTTTTCATCAATGTTTCGAATCATACTACATGATCCATCAACAAGATGAGAGAGCAAGAGGAGTAAAACAATGTAAGTAGCAGATTTGGCACAGGCTCACCAAATGAAGGAGACCAAGAAGAGAGGGACTGTACATAGCACAAAGCAAGAGAAATAAAATAAAATTAAGATTAAGTAGCAAATTTATTTTATTTTATTTCTCTTGCTTTGGGCCATGTGAAATCCCTCTCTTCTTGGTCTCCTTCATTTGGTGAGCTTGTGCCAAATCTGCTACTTACATTTGTTTACACCTCTTGCTCTCTCATCTTGATGATGGATCACGTAGTGTGATTCAAAATGTTGATGAAAAAATCTTTACACAATCTAATTCAGAAACTTAGTATTATGACTATCATGGATTGTGGAAATCTAATCACAATAACATAACTCTTCATTAAAAATTTCTCAACTTTACTCTGCCTCTACAATGAAAAAAACACCTACTTATTACAAATCCAAAAATTACCATATTTGGAAAAATTTTAGGAAAAATAAAAATTTCCATTTTTGGTAATTTTTAAAACTCATCCTATGAATCCTGATTTTTCCCAAGAAAAGCCCCCAACTAAGGCAAGATGAATTGCCAACTAATCAACAAAATCAAAGATACAATTTTGGATTTATTACAAAAACAAAATTCTAAAAAAAATTGAAAAAAAACACTAAAAGCCAATTTTGGAGGTCAAGATGAGTTTTCAGGCTCCTTGAAAAATGTTGCAATGGCCACCTATCGAGCTAAGCTCTTCAGTAATCCACATAACTCTTAGTGCAAGAACCTGTAAAATTTCAACCAAAACCCACATCTGAGTCAATAGCCTTGACCCTTAGATTCCCCTACATCAAACTTAAAAATAAAATAATAATAATTAATAACAATTTCTTTAACAATATTTATTTTAATATTTTTCTCTGTTTTAAGTAATATGCTATTTAAATTCTTTTCATGCTAATATTTTTTTAAATCAATTTTTTACGAATTCTATCAATTTTTCTGCCACGAACTTAGTTGCTATGGAACCTTGTTTAAATAATTAATATTAGTTATTCGAAAGGTTTAAGTTTTAACGAGTTGCAATTTGATCCAAACTGTTCAATAATATAGATCAACAATCATGGCTCTATTTTGTGCCAAATTTTAAAAGATTGAAGTTAAATTCTATTTCTAACCCAAAATGTTTATTTTAAATAAATTAATTAATAAAAATCAAACTTAATTATCAATATGATTTTTAGGTCAATTTGTTGAATGCTATTGTTGTTGTTAAGAGTCATCTGGAATCGTGACACATGTCACAATTCTAGATGTTTCTTGACAACAGTGATAGTGAACCCAAAATTTACCTAAAATTCATCTCGGGTCATTGTCGTTGGTGTTAATCTACCTTTTACTTAACAATCGCAGCATCGCCTAGTCAAGATTAGGTAATAATTTTTTTAAAGACTAAACATAATTATTAATAATATTAACTGAGTCCTCACACTTAATTGAGCTGGACAGATGTCACAGTTCTAAATGAATCTAGGCACATGGGAAATCATTCTCCAAATTGGCTTGAAATTCATCTTAGGCCATCGATCTTTCTTTTAATCAATGGTCGAGATTTTGGGTAGAATCTTCAAGTACATAGTTATGTACATTACTACATTATTGAGTCTTTATGTCATTTACATGCACATTGTACATACTATTAGTAAAGTACCTAAAACCATTAATTACTTAATACTTTCATTTTAACTTTTAACTAATTACCTTCTATATTTTTAGAGTATGAAGTTGAAAGTTCTCCAAGTGGAGAGTCAGATATGATAGGGTTTTCAAATTTCAAATTTTCAAAGTCTAACTGAATTCCATTTTTTGTTCTAAAGACTGAAAGTGTGAAACTTGAGTATCACAGGACAACACCACTTATTGAATCTCGATTTTGGGTATTTAAATTCTTTAAAAAATTTTCATTACAATTTGCAGTAATAGAAATCTTGATTTTAAGTTTCTGAGGATTACACTTTACAATTTTTTTAAATAGGGCTTGAAGAAGAATTTTGTGTAATAACTAGTAGCAGGCATGTGCAAAACAAAGTCAAAAATCTCCAATACGAGTGCAGGCATAAAGGGAAAGAAAGACATTATAGAACTTAGGCAAGTGCTACAAACCTCAGGTTTCACCAATGAATGTCATGAAATTTTTTATGCTATTATCCTTGGAGATTTTGGAATCATGGGAATTAGACATTCATTGTTTAATAAGTGGAATATTAGTTTAAGGTAGCTTGGAAAAGTATTTTTCCTCATGTGATTAATTGGAAAATAATTATTAAGAGTTACGATAATTATTTGTTAATTAATTGACTCTTCTAGAAGCCACTAGTAACCTATTGGTTAGGTTGTTTTAATCAAGAAGCAACTAGAAACTTCTTGGTTAGGAAACAACTAGATACTTCTTGATTGAGTTGTCTTTATCAAGAAGCAACTAGAAACCTCTTGGTTAAGTAGTATAAAAGGGGGTCAAGGGAGGAATTTGGAGAAGAGAACATAATAGAGAACAACAAGAGTTGTAGAAGCATTTGCAATGTTAGCAAATGAGTTTTTAGTGCTAGCAAACAGTCTTGCAGTGTTAGCAAGAGCACAGTGATAGCGTTGGGGATAGCAGTGGAGGATATCAACAAGAGAAATTAGCAAGTTGTCTGAATTCTTCCAGTGAGAGGCAAGGAATTTTGTACCTCTTGATTTGTTGAAGTTAATATATTTTCCATTTGCAGAACTAGTTTTCCCTTAGGAGTTTTTCCAGGGATGATTTGTCCAAAAATATTGTGTTCTCTGTGTTCTAAATTTATTTTTGTATTTTATTGGTGAAGTTGCAGTTGTGTTATTTTTTGATATTAGCTATGAATTTTTTTATTTTAATAATTGTTTACGATAGGAGATTAGTAATTAGTGACTGCAACAGTGTTAATTTTCATATGGTATCAGAGCATTGTTGAGGGTAGAAAAGTTTTGCCCTAGGAAAGAAATTGTGATCTCTTCAAAATTATTATTGTAGTAATCCTTTAAGATGGCTTGAGTTGGTTTGACAGATCAAGATAGATTGGATGGTGCCTCAAATTTTAGTGTCTAGAAGGCCAGAATTTCTTTATTATTGGAAGAGAATGGTATTAAGGATTATGCTACCACTGGTATAGTTGTACCTACAGATGTTATATAGCTTGTAACATATAAGAAGGATGATGCCAAGGTGAGGAGGATTATCCTTGATGGTGCCAAGGATCATATTGTTCCACATATCATAGAGCTAGATATAGTGAAGAAGATGTGGGATGTCATTTTGAATCCATACCAAAATGCTACCACCAATAGGAAGATGATTCTTAGAGAGAAGCTAAAGAATACCTGAATGAACGAGGGAGAAGACATTACAAGTTACCTCACTAGGTTTAGACTTGTCAAGGACAAGTTAGCAGCTATTGGAGATAGTCCCAATGATGATGAGCTAGTGAGAATAGCCCTAAATGGGTTTACTAAACAATGGAGTGTCTTTGTTCAAATTGTCAATGAAAAAGATACCTTATTAAGTTCAGATCAACTATGGACTAATTTCACTCAGGAGGAGTTTAGACTAAGTCTTGTCAATGGGGCCAACAAGAATCAAAAAAGTAAGGTGGAATAGGAAAATGTTGCCCTAGCGAGGAAAGGGAAAGCAAAGAAGGGATCTAGTAAAGGATCAAACTCACAAAATGAGAAGAAGAAGAAGGACCTTTCTAAGGTCAAGTGCTTTGGATGTCCCAAGTATGGTCACTATGTCAATGATTGCCTAGAAAGGAAGAAGGCAAAGAAGCAAGTGGTAGCTTCAACAAGTGTAGATGAACTCTCTAATAGAATGGAAGATGAGTTTGCACTTATAGCTTGTATGGTGAGCTCAACTTCATAGACTATCTAGTATATAGATAGTGAGGTGTCATTTCATATGATAGGAGTTAGAGAGTAATTCTCCAGTTATAAGGAGGAAAACACTAATATCCAAATTTCTATGGGAAATTTTTCCAATCTCAACCCAGTTGGGAAAGGGACTATTCAGCTTTGAAGGGAGAATGGAAAGATAGTTATAGTTCATGATGTATTACATGTGCTAGGTTTAGGTATGAATTTGATTTCCATATCTATTCTTTAGGATAGGGGGTATAATGTACTCTTTAGAGGGATACATGTGTTGATTAAGCACAAGGATTGGAAATCACTCATAACTATTGGAGTTAGGAGTAGTTGCCTTTACAAGTTGTAGTTTGACACTCCTAAGGCACTCATGAGCATCACTAATACTAGAGATCTTGGAGAGCTATGGCATAGGAGGATGGGCCATATTCATCATGGAGCACTCAAATTGCTTCATGAGATGGTAACAGGTGTTCCAGAGATGAGCACAGTGCATGATGATGTATGTAAAGCATGCATGTTGGGGAATTTTGAAAAAGCATATTTTCCAAGGAGTGACACTAGATTTGAAGGTGTTCTTGATCTAGTACATTCAGATGTATGTGGATTGATGTCAAAAAATTCTCTCAAAGGATATGAGTGCTATGTTAGTTTTATCAATAATTTCTCCATGAAGACCTGGACATACTTCTTGAAGACCAAGGATTAGGTTTTTAGTCAGTTCCAAGAGTTCAAGGCTCTAGTGGAGAACTTGACAGGAAGGAAGATAAAGGTTCTTTATCTAGACAATGGAGGCAAGTATAAAGGAAATAACTTCTAGGAGTTCTATACATGGAAAGGAATCAAGAGACAGTGGACTATTCCTTACAATCCATAATAGAATGGAGTTGCTGAGAGGAAGAACCATTCTATATCGAAGGTGACAAGAGCCATGCTACATGACCAAGATATGCCCCACTACCTATGGGAAAAGGCGTGTAGTATAGCAATCTACATTCAGAATAGGGTTCCACACAACGTGCTAGGGAGGATGACACCAAAGGAAGCTTTCATAGGTAAGAAGCATGATGTTAGCCATTTCAAAATATTTGGGAGATTGGCATATTATCATATTCTAGGTGATACACGTACCAAGTTAGATTAGACTACAGAGAGGGGGTACTTTATTGGGTACAGTGAAACCTCAAAGGCATATAGGATTTTTATCCCCAGGACCAAAAGAATTATTATCAAACATGATGTAAAGTTCATGGAGGACAAGGTATTTAGAAGGTCCAAATATTTTCCATCAGATGATTAGAGTGACCAGCAACCAGAAGCTACAGGGCCTTGTCAACGGCAGCAAAGCACAAGTATGGTTACCAGTACAAGTGTAAGCTTAGGTACTGAAGTTTCACAGAGCATGGAGTAATAGGTACAATAGGAAATGCATCTAGAATAATTAGATTTTGATATCTCAACCTCTACAATTAGCAACAAGAACTATGTGGTTCAGAAGGCACAAAGGGATACTCAGGAGTTTGTGGGAGCTCCTAAGAAGAGTACTAGATAGCAAAAACAAATAGCCAAGTTCAATGACTATGTGTCATTTGTTATTCAGTTGGTAGATAGTGAGCCTTCCAGCTATTAGGAGGCTATAGAGCATTATGTATGGCAAGATGCTATGGTTGAGGAGTATTCCTCAATAATACAAAATGATGTGTGGGAGGTAGTTCCTAGACCAATAGTTGGATCATGTTGGATCTATAAGATAAAGCACAGTGCAAATGGTAGCATCAAGAAATACAAGGCAAGTTTTGTGGCCAAGGGGTTCTCTCAGACGAAGGGAATAGAGTATGAGGAGACATTTTCTCCAGTGGCTAGGTATATAGTTCTATATGAGCTCTGATCTCATTAGCAGCACAGATGGTGTTGCTGTTATAAAATGAACTAAAACTACTAAGCAACAAAATGCTTAATACCAAAATGATAGTACTCATACAATCTAAAGACTATCCAATTCTTGTTAACAATTGCATGTGCAAAGCATTTGGGCCCAACTTCAACAAAACCAAGAGTGTTTTTCTACTCTTTTGGCTCTGGAAAACTAGAATGGGTATACCCAGGGATGATTCAAGACTAGGAAAAATGTATTAGAATTATTTTTAGTTTCATTCTGATTCTCATCTCAAATCCTCAAACACATACACAATTCTTGATAACTTGATGAATACATCCCATATAACAGATATGGCCAAAATTCTTCTATAGATCTGTAGATGTTCTTTAACAATAGTGGCTAACTGAAGCTAAAACATTCCATATAGACAAGTACTAGCTAGCTTTGAAGATCTACAAGAAATAAAAGTAAAATTTGATTTCATGCTGAATTTTGACAACCATTTGTGGCATACTTCTCCTTTAGCTGAATCAATTTGATCAGTGCCTAATCCATTGTGGTTCAGAGTCTATAGCAAATACTTAGATCTAACTTGTTTCCTTACAACAAATTCTATCAGCAATTCTTATTAGAATTTATCATTCAAAACCCTTTCCACTACTAAAGAAACCTTATCACATTCACCAAAGCTTTTATTTAATCTATTGAATTAACAGCAGTGATAAACAGATATACAACCTAACTGGAATGCATTCAATTGCACAAGTGTTTACTTATACAATCTTAAGATAACCAAGTAATTAAAAGGAGACAAGATTTAGAAAGAAATGATATGGGGACAATTCACAATTTGTATTTATTTTATTTGAAAATTGTATACCATTTACAATAGACTCAGAATGACCTTCAGAAAGAAACACAGCTCATTCTACATTCATGTACTCTCATAGAATTGACAGAGAAAATACATCATAAACTTGCTTTCAAAAATTTGGACCAAAGACAGACTAAGCATATCACTTAGAAAAAATAGAATTCAGACCATTTTCTAGCCTTGGAATCTCACTTAAATAGTGTGAGATGCAACAAGCTTCAGGCTAAAAGAAACTGATACGTGTCTTCTAAAAGATACTTACATACATCGATCATAAAAGACAAAAGAAAATAATAGAAAGGCTATTACATCGAACATTCCTTGGTGGGTCCCTTTCTGTTACACTTCTCAATTGTTGAAACAAGAAATTATGATCTGATTCTTCAGTTATTCTTCATCCTCGGAGTAAATGGCCATGAGGTTTGAAAGTGACGTATCCTCTTCAAACACCTACAGGTTTACTTTAATTTGGGGATTTTCCATGTCTTCATTACTAATTATGAGGGTAACTTTTACTTTTGCATCTTCCTCCTCATCATCTTCTGACATTTTTTCTATGAACTGATTTTTTCATTCATTATAAGCAGCATCATCTGGAAAATCAAAATTTAGAGCCTCTCTTTGTATAATCACTAAAGAATTTGCAAATTCCTCTAAATCATCAAGCTCTTTTCTCTTGGCATTATAAAATAACTAAATCTTTACCAACTCTTCATTTGTCCTTGCCCAAAACCAGTGGCCAGTTTCACTCATGATGTTCTTGATCCTTTCATAAAATATTTCATCCAACTCTTTTTTCCACTTTTCCGTTTCCTTTATTGCATCAACAAATTCTAAAGCACAAGGAAATAAAATGAATTTTTCAGCAATATACTTGGAAAAACAATGTGTTAATCTTTTCTGCAAAGAATCCCTTTTATCATCAAAATCTTATAGTTTATTTAACAAATCAAAATTTTTCTCTACTTGATGACAAGGAATTTGGATGGCAGATATACACATGACTGTGATATCATTATTTCTCTACATCCACTTATGTCCAAGAGGGGTCAATTTATCCTCATCTCTATTCAACTCATCCATGAGGGTAGCAATTCTTGTCAATTGATCAAAGAAGGTTGACCATTGTATTTTATCCCTTAAATATATCACACCCTCCTTTAATTTTCCTTCTTATTGATTTTTTAATTCCATCTGCAACTCATGTAGTTTGGTTTTTTCTTCTTCAAAGTCCTCTGCAGTATAGAATTGAGGCCTTTCAGGGGTGTCTAGTATTTCAACAATAAGGGTTTCTTTAACAAATGACTGTGGAGGGTATGCAATTCCAAGTGCACTGGATTCTCCCACCTTTCTCTTCCCAAGTATCTTCTCCATTTTAGACACCTAATTTTCAAAATTTTGTATGTGTGTGCCCCTCTCTTCATATGCCTTCAGCACTTCTTCAAATCTAGCATTTAGCTAGGCAAGTTTATCTTCTTCCTGGCCAGATACCACACTGCCAAATTTTAGCATTTTTCAAGCTATTCCCATTATCTATTTACTACCAACCTCACCAGCCCTATATACTGTCAAAGCACCAATATGTTATGCTATAGAGATTTCATGCATCCTCATTTTATCCCTTCTCTCAATTGACCAAATTACAAGGGCTTGGTGATCATCACTAAATTTGATTCCTCTATGAGCCTGTAGCATCTGTTCTTCAGTGTGTAACTGGAAATCCTCTTGTTTTCTTACTGAATCAAAAACCATAGCATTCACTATATCCCATTCAGGTAAGATAAGGACTCCTGATTGTTTAACTAATTGCCTCCCAGCCTCAGGTGTAAATTGGGCAAAATCACTCAAAATTTTAGATTTTATCTCTTCTTTAATAACAAAGTCTATTTTATTGGGTTGCTCTACTTTTATTTTTTCACAAGCCTTTTCAAAATTGCCTATATTCAATCTCCACAAAAATTGTGCAAAACCTCTAGATCTCACAAAATTTTCATCATTTACAAACCTCTCAGAGGCTTGGGAAACTATAGGATCAATTTCCTTACCTTGATAGTCAGCCACAATAAGCTCCAAGGAACATGCAGGGGGTTCTTGTGGTTCCCCACTCTCCAGATCTGTGGAAGTAAAAATTATATCCCCTTCTCCACCAATTTGTCTTAATTGTTCCCTAAAGATGCTTCATTATCTATCCTAATTGGGGATTGCCTCAGGCTGTATTGTTATGGCTGAGAAGAAGAAGATCCTTATTCTAACTTCTGCCTTTCTAGAGCACTAGTTGTATGTGGACTTCTTGGTCTTTTTCCTTGATGAAGAGGACCATGTTGTACACTCTGAATCATTACATAACCTGACCTTTTCTGCAAGGTGTATTGGCTAGGAGCTACTATGTTTTTACTATTAATTCTTTTTTGCACTTCTGTAGCCTTGTCTGGGTATGCCCTAACATATGTAGCCCTTTTTTCATTCATAGCCTATGTTATCTCAGCAAAATTATTCATCAAGGCCTGCATCTTGGCTCCCCAATATTTCTTTTCTTTCAATGGGTCACAGTGGGGATCAAAAGCATTAATGAATTCAAGGGTTTTGCTAACTACCATCCATTTTTCCTTTCTCAATTCTTGTTCTTGTAAGGTGAAAATGTTTCTAATTACATCTTCAGGATAGTAGACTTGTTGGATCATGCGAGAAGCTTTTATTCTTTCCCTGAAGACATCATAGAAACCTTCAAAATCAATAAATCTGGCATGAGATTCTGCCATGTTATATCTGTCTAAAAAAAAGTTCAGATGTTTCCAGCCTTTCCTTACAAAAACAAAATCATGGGCCATAGTAACAATTGGAAAAAATGTGCCCTTCCTAGTCAACTCCCTCTCATCTATGGTGCCTATTTTCCATAACAGCTTAGCCATTCCCATCCTCAAAGACACATGAAATGGTAGCACATGAGGTTTTCCCAAAAAACCATACACTCTTATCACTATTGAAACATTGTAGGGAATTATATCCCCCCAGTTATGACTGACAAGTAGCCCTTTAGCATGGTCCTTAGGTCTGACCAATTCTAACAATTCTTGTGGAATTCTATGGCTATCTCCTTTTAAAAGCAGTCTAAGCTTTGATGCAAAATACCTATCAAACCTCACATAACTGGCACCTGTGGCTTCTGAGGTCATATCTACACTCCATAGCTATACTGGATTCTTCTCCCCCTCCTTGGTTGTTTCCAACTCCATACCTGTGGAGAAAAAAGTAAATCCCTTGTACAAGCACACATGTATAAGCAATGAATACCAACAAAATGGTTTATCTACTTTTCCCTTTGATATCCCAACCAAACTATTGTGAATTTCTCTTGCAAGAAATGTTGCAAAATCCAAAATAGAGCTCATTCCAAATTGAAGAGTTTGTGTCATGATGAGGACAATTGAGCCTAGAATTTTCTCTACCTCATCCATTCCAAAAATCTCACAAAGAGAAACATATAATGCCCTAGCCCTAATGTTAAAATGTCTTTTCAATAGTGGCTCTATGGTGCTAATAGTAATCATAGAAAAATTACCAACCTTGGTAGCATGCTCCTGTAGTGGCCCTCTTTTCAAGTAGGCTTTTTGTGCATCATACCTTGCTTGTAGGTTATCCATGTTAATGGTTTCATGCACAGCATGGTTGGGGTTAAGATTGAAAACTTCTCTAATCATTTCAGGGTAGACCCTAAAGAGGTTTACTCCAGCATGATTCTTTATCCACCATATAATTGGGTCATACTTCTTGGCCAAAACCATTAATAAATCACTGTCAAAGAAAACTTTAGGGATTGTCAATTTTCCAATATCAAACTCCCAAACATTGCTCAGAGGAGTATCCAATTTTTGCTCTGAAAACCACTTTCTGAATAATTCAAAACCTCCAATGGATACCTGAGCATCTCCTACCCAATTGGCCTTATCATAGAAACCATCTGCTACAGCTACTCTAGGGTTTTTAGGAATCAACTCCCTCCCCTTAGTTATCTCATGTACTGATAAATGAAATTGTTCCAGAAAATCATCATGCACACCCCTTTTTGCATATTCAGTTTCCTTGGAAAAATCCTTTCGTGGAGGCATCTTTAAGAATTTGGAAACTTTTACAACAGCAAATTTTTTGATTTCTACTAGTTACAAATCACTTACCCGCCAAATTTGCCCTCCTTTCTACAGTTTTCTCTACGAATTTTGCTGAAAACCTTGAAGAATTTTGTGCTCTAGCTCTGGAAATCCTTTCACACTGAGAAAATCTGTAACTATGCTTCAATAATGGAAAATTCATATACTATATTAGAGGATTGAAGTTGCACGAAGGAAACTTGGTATCATATCAATTCCTGCAACCGTTACTTTCATGCTACATTCTAAAGTTTGAATTTTACTCGTTGATTTTCCATGAATCAGATGGCTTTGTTTCAAAATCAAAAATCCTTTTAAAACTTTGGGATCCCCGACCACACGTCGGAAGCCCGCTTGCCCGCATTATTTAAAGACCTCGCATTTTGATAATGCGGGAATGTAGGCACTGTTGATTTTACCCTGATCAACAGTGAACCAAGATTTCTTTATTTGGTGGCCCACTAGATCAACTTGACCAATGAAAACTTACCCCTTTGTCCATGTGCTCTAACAGTTATTAAAGTAATTGAAGTTTTTGTGCCCACAACATCGCTGCTTCCAACCTCGCACACCTGTCACCTTCCACCCATGAGCATACTTCGTTACTTTTAATCTCTTCCAGCATGGCATGACCCGACACACTTCCTAAAGCTTGGTCCAGGTCCCACCATGCCCGCTTGCCCACATTATTTAAAAACCAAGCAGCTTGATAATGCGGGAATGTAGAATCTGTTGATCTTGCTTTAATCAATGGTGATCAAAATCTTGTGATGATTGTGCACTCATTCAATTTGAATAGACCAATGAAATTCTTCCTCTTCGTTCCATGTCATTTGAAAATTGCCATGGAGGACACACCATTATTACCTTTCTGCAAAAGGCAGGCCCATGATGTCACTATTTCCATGCGTCGTGAGCTCGCTTCCCCACATTATTTAAAGACCTTGTAACTTGATAATGTGGGAATGCGAGAACTGTAGATCTTGCTTTAATCAATGGTTAATGAATCTTGATCATAAAGTAAGTTTTCATTAGTTTGAACAACCAATGATAGTGTAGAAAAACAAAACGTGCATAGGGTACTGACAAGTTTACAAAAATTATCCTGACCCATTCTGACATACAAGACCTTATGCATCGCGTTGAATCTCAAAATCATCAGGGGCTATGTGTCACATTCCCACTTCCTCGCATTATTTAAAGACCTTATAACTTGATAATGCGAGAATGCGGGAACCATAGATCTCGAGAAAATCAATGGTGTGAAGAACATTTCAACTTGGTGTCCTTTTTTAAAAAAGAATATCACAATTAAAAACACATGAAAGGTTTATCACAAGGTTTAAGAGGTATTATGATGCAAACAAAACATTAGAATAAAATGCCCCACCAAAATATTTGAAATAATACTTCTTAAAAATTTGAAAACTAGGGCAGCATAAAACAAAGGTATGAGGGTTTTTCACACACTTAGGGCCTTTTTATGGATAGTTTGAGAGCCAAACCCTAAGAATTTAAAAGGAAAATACCACCCACAGAATAGGGCATAATTAGGATAACCTAACAATTTTCAAGATTTGATAAGATAAAACCCTAATCTGCAAGAATCAAAGACTTAACTAATTTTTCACCCAAATAATAGAAGCTTTTCTATACTATGAAAAATCATACCAACAGTGGCTCTATCTAGGGATGATGGACTACTTGGGTCTATGCAAGAATTCAAAATCTATGGAAGAGCATACCACACACTTAGTGCAAACATGACAACTTCTTCAGAGAGCACAAAACAACACACTAAAACAGGAAACCAAACTGTACAAGGAAGCTCACTAGAACAAGAATTTACAAATATATACAAGAAAAAACCCTAAACTACTACTCGTGGAAAAGATAAGTATTTTTTAAGAAAAATACCTCTTCAAGAACTATCCATGAACTAGTAGTTCAAGAATATTGTCTGACAAATCTTTGAGTACATAAGAATCCTCACCCCAAGTAGTTTCAATCAAATAAGGGCCTAACCAGATAGGATCAAATTAGCCATGTTTCCCTTTATCTTCAATTCTAGCATTCCACACTAAGACTAGATCTCCATCTTCAAATTTTTTGTTTACCCTTCTTCTATCATAGAGTGTCTTAACTTGCAGTTGCAACTTTTGGTTCTTAAGGGAAGCTTCTCTTCTAGCTTATGTCAGTCCTACCAATTCATCCATCCTTTCTTGCATTTCATCTATAGTATCTTCATCATACAATTGAATGTAATTGTAGAGTCTTATTAAGTTGTTCTGAGGCATTTGTGCTTGAATCCCATACACTATATCAAATGGAGCTACACCAATGGCTTTCTTCATAGTTACCCTATCAGCCCATACTGCTAATTGTAACGTGGAATCCCATGCATCCTTTTTATCATCCAAAGTTCTTTTATGGACTTTTAACAGGCTTTTATTGGTGGATTCAGCTTGTCCATTTCCTTTTGGATGATAAGGAGAGGATGATGACCTTGGTATTCCATATTTATCACAAAATTTAATGAACTCCTTAGACCTAAAGCACATAGCATTGTCTGTTACAATTTTTTGAGGACAACCAAATCTAGAGATAATATTATTCAGTAGGAAATTATTAACAACTTTACTTGTTGCATTTCTTGTGGGGATAGTCTCTACTCATTTTTTAAAGTAGTTAGTAGCCACTAGAATCCAAGAGTATCCAGTACTAGACTTGGGGAAAATCTCTCCTATGAAATCTAGACCCCATTGTTGAAAGGGTGCTTGAACCTCCACTGGCTTCAATGGAGTATTACCTGAGAACTTCAGTTTTTCAGAAAACCTCTGACAAGGGTCACATTTTCTAATCATAATCTGGGTATCCTTAAAAAGGGAAGGCCACCAAAATCTAGCCCTCATTATTTTATGTGCAGTAGTTTTGGCCATATAGTGTCCCCCACACACTCCAACATGCATTTCCTTCAAGACCTCTTTTTCCTTTTCTTGATCAACACATTTCAACAATACTCCCTCAAAATTTCTCCACCATAGGTTGCCTTGGAAAATTATATACTTGATGGCTTGCAATTTAGTACTCCTCTTTTCATTTTCAAGCAAATGAGGGGGAGCTTCCATGTGTTGTAGGTAATATATAACATTGGTGTACCAATCACACCAATCCATGTCACATAAGTCAGCTCTGAGATCATCACTTACTTGATTTATCTAATTAGCCTCTAGATTAGCTTCAGCCATGAGTTTGGCCAAACCCTCACCCCTTGCCAACTTACTTATCTGTATTTCAATATTGAATTCCTGGATCCTATTGATCCATCTACACCTTCTGCCTGATACTTCTTGTTGAGAAAATATATCCTTGACTACAGCACTAGGT
This sequence comes from Cupressus sempervirens, assembly GCA_028749045.1. Taxonomy (NCBI): domain Eukaryota; kingdom Viridiplantae; phylum Streptophyta; class Pinopsida; order Cupressales; family Cupressaceae; genus Cupressus; species Cupressus sempervirens. Next base: position 743,609,069 of record CM053785.1, read on the forward strand.
ACAAAAGCAATAATAGTAGCACCTACTAGGTAACACCTAAAAGCTTTTATAGCCTTTACTAAAGCATATGCTTATTTTTTATTTATTTCATACTTTAATTCAGCAGGCTGCAGTGACTTAATGAAAAAGGCAATAGGCTGCTCATATCCTTCTTGATTTTTCTGCAATAAAATTGTAGCTACAGTGTCAAAAGATGCAAAAGAAAAGATATGCATAGGCTTTGTGTAATCTAGAGTTCTTAGTACTTGAGCATTTTTTATTGCAGTTTTAATATCCTGGAATGCTTGTGAAGGCTCACCATTCCAATCTATAGTGGCTCCCTTCTTGAGCATCTTTGAGATAGGTCTACTTATTTTAGCAAAATTGGTAACAAACCTTCTAAGAAAATTGACTTGGCCAAAGAAGGATTGAATTCTTTTTACATTTTTTGGCTTGGGGACTTTATCAATAGCTGCTACTCTTTCAGGGTCTATTTTCACCCCATCCTTAGACACTATATGTCCTAGTAATTTTCCTTTTGTGACCTCGAATATGCATTTCTTTGGGTTCAAGGATACCCCATATTCCAGAGCTTTGATAAAGATTTTCTTCAAGTGTCTGTAGTGATCCTCAGCATTCTTAGAATATGTTGTAAGATCATCCTAGTATGTAACCATAAATTTATCAATATAATCATGAAATGCCACATCCATAGCTCTTTGGAAAGTAGCTCCTGCATTAATCAGGCCAATAGGCATCCTTACATATACATATGTTCCCCATGGGGTTGTGAAGGCTGTCTTGAACTATTCACTTTCCTTTACTAGAACTTGATTATATCCAGAGAAACCATCCATCATTGACATTAACTCAGAGCCAGTCACTTGCTGCAACATGGCTTCCATATTGGGTAATCCATAATTGTCCTTCAAAGATGCAATGTTTAAGTTCCTGAAATCAACACACAATCTTATATCTCCATTCTTCTTCCTGACAAGAACCAAATTTGAAACTTAGGTGGAATGCCTAATTGGTTTGATTATTCCCCCATCCCTTAGTTTCATCGACTCTTCTTGCATTTTGGGAGCTAGGCTAGGGTTTATTAGTCTCTATTTTTATCTGAAAGGTTTTACATTATCTTTTAAGGGTATGACATGCTAGAACAAATCTTTCCTATAAGCCTTAAGGTCATCATATGACCATGCAAAAACATGTCTATACTTTCTAAGTAGGTCAATCAATGTTTTTCTGATTTTAACAGGCAGATTTTGGCCAATATAAACCTTTTTGGGGGCTTCATCAGTACCTAGGTTTAAGATCCTTAACTCCTGGTTTCTTTCTATCCTGGTTATCAAAAATGTTTTCCAAGACCACTAGCCCCTTAGGCACTTTATTAGTTTTCAATTGTATAATCTCTTGGCCAAAAATGGTTTCCTTACCATCTATGGTTTCAATCAGTTCACCGCAATCCATTTCCTGACCATGGTACTTATCTTTATTTAACAAAAAATTTGTAATGTCTTTGTCATCTTCAAAGACTTGCCAGTTTTCAATGTTATCAAGTATGGAAGGCCTATTTTGTACTTCAATTTGAGATATACCTACAAATGATATTTCCTTAAGCTTGATTGTTACATTTGCTAACAAATCAGCCATCTTATTTTGAGTCCTATCTCTCCATGAGATACCAAATGCATCAAAGGATTCTATCTGATCCCAAACTACATTTCTATACTACTTTAATCTCCTATTCTTGGATGTATAAGTTTCTTTTATCTAGGAGATGACTAATTCAGAATCCCCTATATCGTGTAACTTCTTAATCCCATGATGTATGGCAACTTTCAATCTTAGCAACAATGCCTCATATTCTGCAATATTATTTGTGCAGGAAAACTTCAATGTGAATGAATATCTGAAGGTATTATTCTTAGGGGAGACAAAAACTACACCTACCCCTACACCCTCTTTAGAACTAGCCCCATCAAAGAACATTGTCCATAATTTTGGTGAGTTTGTACAACATTCAACTTCATGTTCAATTATAGCAAGTAAATTCTCAACTTCTTGAATAATCAATTCAGCTCTAAAAGCATTTACCCCAGTATCTAATAAACAAGTGGAATCTTTGTCAATTTCTTCCCCTAAAATGTGATTAACCCTTGGTTCTCTATTTACCCTAACAGCTTTATCCCCAATGTGGAAAGTAGCATAGGTTAAGTCACACTGCAGGCTTCCCCCCATGGCAGCACTCCATTTTTTGGAGAGTAACATTCCATAGTGTGGAGGTATATCCACCACCAGGACAGACATAGTTAACTCTACATTAGGATATGCAGCTAGTTTGAATGGTAAAACATTTATGGTACCTATGACTGGGACTTCCCTAGCATCCATTCCTCTGCATTTACCCTACTTGGCATCCACTTTCAATCCTAAAGCTTCCATTACTTTGAAAGGCATTATGGTGTTGGAATCTCCTGAGTCTATCATACAATTTTTTAGGGTCTTCCGTTTTATGATTAGACTGAGGAAAAAAGGGTCAATATCTTCTATAAATGCCACTGAGGAATCATCTAAAAAAAATTGGGGAATCTAGGATATGATACCATTATCCTCTACTACTAATGGGGTTATCCCACCCAACCATGATAAAGCCTTGCTTTTATGCTCTTCAATTTTAAGAAGTTTAGACAAAGGCACTTTCACAGTTATTTGGGACAACATAGATATCATATCAACATGTTCAGTAATAGTAGGTTTAACAAGAGTGCCTAGACTTGAAACCTTTGGAATAGTAGGCATTATTGTTTGCTTGATAGTATCAATTTCTGATTTCTTTGGTTGCACTACTAGTTTTGTTGCTTCATTTGTCTGAAATTGAACCTTCTTTTTTGGTTCTCATTTCTTACCCTTATTATCCTTGATCTTAGGAACATCTTTATTGACTCTCTTATTTTGATCATTCATCTTATAGGTGATATCTTTGATGAATACACTGGATGGCTTTCCTACATCATTATTTACTGTTCTATTTCTTAGATTGTAATTACTATGGACTTGTGAAATCATTTCTGCTATAATTCTGTCAATTTCCTCTTTGGAGGGCATTCTTAAGCTTGTGAGACCTACATCAGAAGATGTAATGCATACCTTATTTGTATCATACCCTTCATCATCTTAAAGCACTTGCTGATGATGTAAATGATGAGCAATTCTCTTACTGGTAATGTCATTTTCAAGCTCTTCTAAATCTGAATCTATCAAATCATCACACATGCTTACCATATTGCAACTTATATCATCATGGCTTTTCTCTTCACTTTCTTCTTCAGGTTGCACACCTTGACCTTGGGCAAATGACTGAGCAACAGCACAATAATCAGTAGAATGAGGTGATTGACATATAATGCACCATGGTACATCATCATTCATATTCACAGTGTTCCTTTGCAGGGGATTTGGAGTACCCTTATCCTTCACATTTTGGGTCTGGTTGGGAACCGGCTTACCATCTTTCCACTAAGTGGTGTAAGGGTAATTTTTCATTCTAGGCTGCCTATTGAAACTATTGTTATTTACAAGGGTTCTCTTAGCAACATTTGACTTATTAAAATTTGTGGGATTCATGTTCTTGAACAATTCCAAAACTTCACTTATAGTAGGTTCTTCTAGCTTCTCTCCTATAGGAGTTTTGTCACCCTCCCTTTTATTATTGTTCTTAGGTTTAAAAAGCTTTGGATCATCCCTCCTACCCAATTTACTAGATGTCTTCCTATTATTCTCTATATTTACTACAATTTTATAGGCATCCCTTAAAGTCTTAGGATCCTTATCCCTCAATTGATAAGCCATTTTTCTATCAAAAGCATTGAAATATGTTGTGAGACAGACATCTTCATTCAACCTCATAACTTGAAATAGTCTGTACATAGCTTTCTGGAATCTTACATTGAAATTGAATGTGGACTCATTTGGTTTCTTCTTGATGTTGTTGAATTCATTCAACATGAATCCTACATTAGTGTTCTCTCCATATTGCTCTTTGAACAATTTCTCCAAATCATTCCACGAGGTGATACTGTCATCAGGCAACCTCCTAAACCAATCCCTTGCATCCTCAGTTAGTGAATGCACAAACAATTTCATTACCATATCTTCATGTTCAACTTCATAATCATTCAATATATCAATGAAGATTCTCAAATGTTCTTCACCAGTAACAGCATTATTTCCAGAGAACTTAACCACTTTATCTCTCAAATCAAACAATATGGGATGTGGGGCACCAGGAATACCAGTAAATGATATTTGTCTATACTTTTCTAGGTATACAAGTTTCTTCTGGAAACCAGGGACATTTGAGGTACTAGCTATATTAGCTTGACTCAGAGGAGCAGCTTGGGATTGTTGAGGTGGGGCAGATGGGACTTGGGTGCCAATAGTGGATGATGAAGCAGGAACTGATTGGGATATTCCCTGAGTTGAGATTATTGGACCACTAGCTGGTGTTGGAGTTGTAGGTGGGATAGAAAAATTGGGCCATGAAGCCAATGCAGAATTAGATTTTATGAATTGGATTTTTCTCCTAGTTTCTACAGCTTGAGCTTCATTCTCAACCTTCTTAAGTTCTTTTTCAAGATCTTCCCTCTCTTTTCTAGCCTTCTCTAGATCTAAATCTAATTTTGACATGGAGGGTTGTATGGGTTTGCTTAGTATAGCTTGAGGCTCATTTATTTGGATTCCTATAGCTTTGCCCTTCCCTTTATCTGGAGCTTTTGAAGTGGGCTTTATAGGGTCCACTTGAACAGGTTTATAGGCATGGACTTGAGCAATAACTAGTTCTTGCCTTTGATTCAGGCATTTTTCTTATTCTTGAACTTTAGTTCTCAGATTGTCTACACCTCCAAATACATCAGTATGGAGAGTTGTGGCATTTTCTTCTAACTTTTTATTCTACTCCTTCAAGGTAGCCATCCTTCTTAGCAGAGCATCCCTTTCTATTATGGCATCCAAGGTGGCTTGCTCCTTTTCTTTTTCAAGATGAATGCGTTTAGCTTCTTCCTCAGCAATCCATTTCTTCAAAACTCCTATCTCAGAATGCACTTCTTTAAGATCTGCAGAAGTAGCTTCTGAATTAGTAGGATCATCCAGATCTATAAGATTTGGTTCCACGTATGGGGCTGCTCTGGGATTAAAAGGATTATCAAATGAACTCCTAAATCCTAGCCTATAGTTCATATCTGCTACAGGATCTAGCCTTGATGAAGCAATTCCTACCATGGACACATCTTTGTCCTAAAATACTCTCTCATCTAGTAATGGGGTACTAAAAAAGCCTCCTAAGAGTCTTGTCATTTCAAATTCAGAACTAAGTGAAGAAGACTCTCTTCCTAACACTAGTTGATACTAGGAATCAACAGATGCATTGCCTCTGGGTTTCCAGGTGGGATTTGGATCTATCCTTTTCTTATTTTGGTTCTTCCTACCACCTTGGGGAATATCAGTATACATTGGTACATCAAGATTGGCCCTCATGTAAGCTCTTGTGTTCTTTCTCTTGCCAGCCATATTTATTTATGTTTTGCTAAAATAAGCACTAGCTTCAAAACATCGACTGAGTCACCACCCTATTCGCAGGAAAATATACAATGACACTTATTCCTGACTCAAAGTAGATAACATACAAGTAGAAATAGAAATATTTGACACAAACAGACCAATCACCGATGTCATAAGACTGCAACTCTTGCTTGTTAGATAAGACACTTGGATAGGCTAGACATGTCAGTGTGTAGCTATGGTACTTGGGCTATATCTTTTTTTTTAAATTCTCAAGGTTTGTCACTAAAATATTCCCTTATAACCACGAGCAATACCTAGATAACATGATTCACATGTACACAGTAGGACCACAGAAACTGCAGTACTCTTCACAGGTGTGTTAGACAACTCCCAAGTAGAGTTGCCATTTTGTTGGTGTTTTAAAATGAACTAAAACTACTAAGAAACAAAATGCTTAATACCAAGATGATAGTACTCATACAATCTAAAGACTAGAAAATTCTTGTTAACAATTGCATGTGCAAAGTATTTGGGCCCAACTTCAACAAAACCAAGAGTGGTTTTCTACTCTTCTGGCTCTACAAAACCAGGGTGGGTATACCCAGGGATGATTCAAGACTGGAAAAAATGTATGAGGATTATTTTTAGTTTCATTCTGATTCTCATCTCAAATCCTCAAAAACATATACAATTCTTGATAACTTGATGAACACATCCCATATAACAGATATGGCCAAAATTCTTCTATAGATCTATAGATGTTCTTCAACAATAGTGGCTAACTAAAGCTAAAACATTCCATACAGACAAGTACTGGCCAGCTTTGAAAATCTACAGAAAATAAAAGTAAAATTTAATTTGATGCTGCATTTTGACAACCATTTGTGACATACTTCTCCTTTAGTTGAATCAATTTGATCAGTGCCTAATCCATTGGGGTTCAAAGTCTATAGTGAATTCTTAGATCTAACTTGTTTCCTTACAACAAATTCTATCAGCAATTCTTATCAGAATTTATCATTCAAAACCCTTTCCACTACTAAAGAAACTTATCACATTCACCAAAGCTTTTATTTAATCTATTGAATTAACAATAGTGATAAATAGATATACAACCTAACTGGATTGCATTCAATTGCATAAGCCTTTACTTATACAATCTCAAGAAAATCAAGTAATTAAAAGGAGACAAGATTTAGAAAGAAATGATATGGGGACAGTTCACAATTTGTATTTATTTTCTTTGAAAATTGTATACCATTTACAATAGACTCAGAATGACCTTCAGAAAGAAACACAGCTCATTCTACATTCATGTATTCTCAAAGAATTGACAGAGAAAATACATCATAAACTTGCTTTCAAAAATTTGGACCAAAGATAGACTAAGCATATCCCTTAGAAAAAATTGAATTCGGACCATTTTCCAACCTTGGAATCTCACTTAAATAGTGTAAGATGCAACAAGCTTCAGGCTAAAAGAAACTGACAGGTGTCTTCTAAAAGATACTTACATACATCTGTCATAAAAGACAAAAGAAAATAACACAAAAGCTATTACATCGAACATTCCTTGGTGGGTCCCTTTCTGTTACACTTCTCAATTATTGAAACAAGAAATTATGATATGATTCTTCAGTTATTCTTCATCCTTGAAGTAAATGGCCATGAGGTTTGAAAGTGACGTATCCTCTTCAAATACCTGCAGATTTACTTTAATCTGGGGATTTTTCATGTCTTCATTACTAACTATGAGGGTAACTTTTACTTTTGCATCTTTCTCCTCATCATCTTCTGACATTTGTTCTATGAACTGATTTTTCCATTCATTATAAGCAGCATCATCTGGCAAATATAAATTTAGAGCCTCTTTGTATAATCACTAAAGAATTTGCAAATTCCTCTAAATCATCAAGCTCTTTTCTCTTGGCATTATAAAATAACTGAATCTTTACCAACTCTTCGTTTGTCCTTGCCAAAAACTAGTGGCAAGTTTCACTCATGATGTTCTTGATCCTTTCATAAAATATTTCATCCAACTCTTTTTTCCACTTTTCATTTTCCTTTATTGTATCAATAGATTCTAAAGCACAAGGAAATAAAATGAATTTTTCAGCAAGATACTTGGAAAAACAATGTGTTAATCTTTTCTGCAAAGAATCCCTTTTATCATCAAAATCTTCTAGTTTATTTAACAAATCAAATTTTTTCTCTACTTGATGACAAGGCATTTGGATGGCAGATATACACATGACTGTGATATCATTATTTCTCTCCCTCCACTTCTGTGCAAGAGGAGTCAATTTATCCTCATCTCTATTCAACTCATCCATGAGGGTTGCAATTCTTGTCAACTGATCAAAGAAGGTTGACCATTGTATTTTATCCCTTAAATATATCACACCCTGCTTTAATTTTTGTTCATATTGATTTTTTAATTCCACCTGCAACTCATGTAGTTTGGTTTTTTCTTCTTCAAAGTCCTCTGTAGTATAGAATTGAGGCCTTTCACTAGTGTCTGTTATTTCAACAATAGAGGTTTCTTTAACAAATGACTGTGGAGGGTATGTAATTCTAGGTGCACTAGATTCTCCAACCTTTCTCTTCCCAAGTATCTTCTCCATTTCAGACACCTGATTTTCCAAATTTTGTATGTGTGTGCCCCTCTCTTCATATGCCTTCAACACTTCTTCAAATCTAGCATTTAGCTGGGCAAATTTATCTTCTTCCTGGCCAGATACCACACTACCAAATTTTAGCATTTCTGAAGCCATTCCCATTATTTGTTTACTACCAACCTCACCAGCCCTATATACTGTAAAAGCACCAATATGTTCTACAGTAGAGATTTCTTGCATCCTAGTTTTATCCCTTTTCTCAATTGACCAAATTACAAGGGCTTGTTGATCATCACTAAATTTGATTCCACTATGAGCATGTAGTATCTGTTGTTCAGTTTGTAACTGGACATCTTCTTGTTTTCTTACTGAATCAAAAACCATAGCATTCACTATATCTCATTCAGGTAAGATAAGGACTCCTGATTGTTTAACTAATTGCCTCCTGGCCTCAGGTGTAAATTGGGCAAAATCACTCAAAAATTTAGATTTTATCTCTTCTTTAATAACAGAGTCTAGTTTATCTGGTTTCTCTACTTTTATTTTTTCACAAGCCTTTTCAAAATTTCCTATATTCAATCTCCAAAAAAATTGTGCAAAAGCTCTAGTTCTCACAAAATTTTCATCATTTACAAACCTCTCAGAGGCTTGGGCAACTATAGGATCAATTTCCTTACCTTGATAGTCAGCCACAATAAGCTCCAAGGAAGGTGCAGGGGGTTCTTGTGGTTCCCCAATCTCTAGATCTATGGAAATAACAATTATATCCCCTTCTCCACCAATTTGTCTTAATTGTTCCCCTAAAGATGCTTCATCATCTATCTTGATTGGGGATTGGCTCGGGGAGTATTGTTCTGGTTGAGAAGAAGATCCCTATTCTAACTTCTGCCTTTTTAGGGCACTGGTTGTATGTGGACTTCTTGGTCATTTTCCTTGATGAAGAGGACCATGTTGCACACTCTGAATCATTACATAACCTAACCTTTTCTGCAAGGTGGATTGACTTGGAGCTACTATGTTTTTACTATTAATTCTTTTCTGCACTTCTGCAGCCTTGTCTGGGTATGCCCTAACATATGTAGCCCTTTTTTCATTCATAGCCTGTGTTATCTCAGCAAAATTATTCATCAAGGCCTACATCTTGGCTCCCCAGTATTTCTTTTCTTTCAATGGGTCACAGTGGGGATCAAAAGCATTAATGAATTCAAGGGTTTTGCTAAATACCATCCATTTTTCCTTTCTCAATTCTTGTTCTTGTATGGTGAAAATGTTTCTAATTACATCTTCAGGATATTAGACTTGTTGGATCATGCGAGAAGCTTTTATTCTCTCCCTGAAGACATCATAGAAACCTTCAGGATCAATAAATCTGGCATGAGATTCTACCATGTTATATCTATCTAAAAACAAGTTCAGATGTTTTCAGCCTTTCCTTAGAAAAACAAAATCATGGGCCACAGTAAAAATTGGAAAAAAGGTGCCCTTCCTAGTCAACTCCCTCTCATCTATGGTGCCTATCTGCCATAACAGCTCAGCTATTCCTATCTTCAAAGGCACATGAAATGATAGCACATGAGGTTTTCCCAAAAAACCATACACTCTTATCACTGTTGAAACATTGTAGGGAATTATATCCCCCTAGTTATGACTGACAAGTAGCCCTTTAGCATGGTCCTTAGGTCTGACCAATTCTAACAATGCTTGTGGAATTCTAGGGCTATCTCCTTTTAAAAGCAGTCTAAGCTTTGATGCAAAACACCTATCAAACCTCACATAACTAGCACCTATGGCTTTTGAGGTCATATCTACACTCCATAGTTGTACTGGATTCTTCTCCCCCTCCCTTGTTGTTTCCAACTCTGTACTTGTGGAGGAAAAAGTAAATCCCTTGTACAAGCACACATGGATAAGCAATGAATACCAACAGAATGGTTTATCTACTTTTCCCTTTGATATCCCAACCAAACCATTGTGAATTTCTCTTCTAAGAAATGTTGCAAAATCCAAAATAGAGCTCATTCCAAATTGAAGAGTTTGTGCCATGATGAGGACAATTGAGCCTGTAATTTTCTCTACCTCATCCATTCCAAAAATCTCACAAAGAGAAACATATAATGCCCTAGCTCTAATGTTAAAATGTCTTTTCAATAGTGGCTCTGGGGTGCTGATAGTAATCATAGACAAATTACCAACCTTGGCAGCATGCTCCTGTAGTGGCCCTCTTTTCAAGTAGGTTTTTTTTTCATCATACCTTGCTTGTAGGTTATCCATGTCAATGGTTTCATGCACAGCATGGTTAGGGTTAAGATTGAAAACTTCTCTAATCAATTTAGGGCAGACCCTAAAGAGGTTTACTCCAGCATGATTCTTTATCCACCCTGTAATTGGGTCATACTTCTTGGCCAAAACCATTAATAAATCACTATTGAAGAAAATTGTAGGGATTGTCAATTTTCCAATATCAAACTCCTAGACATTGCTCAGAGGAGTATCCAATTTTTGCTCTAAAAACCAATTTTTGAATAATTCAAAACCTCCCATGGATACATGAGCATCTCGTACCCAATTGGCCTTATCATAAAAACCCTCTGCTATGGCTACTCTAGGGTTTTTAGGAATCAACTCCCTCCCCTTAGTTATCTCATGTACTGAAAAAGGAATTTTTTCTAGAAAATCATCGTGCACACCCCTTTTTGAATATTCAGTTTGCCCAAAAAAATCCTTTCGTGGAGGCATCTTTAAGAATTTAGAAACTTTTACAACAGCAAATTTTTTGATTTCTACTGGTTATAGATCACTTACCCGCTAAATTTTCCCTCCTTTCTATAGTTTTCTCTGCAAATTTTGCTAAAAACCTTGAAGAATTCTATGCTCTAGCTCTGGAAATCCTTTCGTGCTGAGAAAATCTGTAACTATGCTGCAACAATGGCATTTCATATGCTATATCAGAGTATTTAAGTTACACGAAGGAAACTTGGTATCATATTAATTCTTGCAACTGTTACTTTCATGCTACATTTTGAAGTTTGAATTTTACCCATCGATTTTCAATGAATCAGACAGCTTTGTTTCAAAAGAAAAAAGCCTTTTAAAACTTTGGGTTCCCTGGACACACATCGAAAGCCTGCTTGCCCAAATTATTTAAAGACCTCACATTTTGATAATGCGAGAATGTAGGCACCATCGATTCTACCCTAATCAACAGTGAACCAAGATTTCTTTATTTGGCGGCCCACTAGATCAACTTGACCAATGAAAACTTACCGCTTTGTCCATGTGCTCTGACAGTTATTAAAGTAATTGAAGTTTTTGTGCCCATGACATCGCTACTTCCAACCTCACACACCTATCACCTTCCACCCATGAGAATACTTCGTTACTTTTAATCTCTTCCAACATGGCATGACTCGACAAACTTTCTAAAGCTTGGTCCAGGTCCCACCATGCCCGCTTGCCCACATTATTTAAAAACCAAGTAGCTTGATAATGCGGGAATGTAGAATCTGTTGATCTTGCTTTAATCAATGGTGATCAAAATCTTGCGATGACTGTGCACTCATTCAATTTGAATAGACTAATGAAATGCTTCCTCTTCATTCCATGTCATCTGACAATTGCCACAGAGGACACACCATTATTACCTTTCTATAAAAGGCAGGCCCATGATGTCACTATTTCCACGCATCGTGAGCTCTCTTTCCCACATTATTTAAAGACCTTGTAACTTGATAATGTGGGAATGCAGGAACCGTAGATCTTGCTTTTATCAATTGTTAATTAATCTTGATCATAAAGTAAGTTTTCATTAGTTTGAACAACCAATGACAGGGCAGAAAAATAAAATGTGCACAGGGTACTGACAAGTCTACAAAAAGTGTCCTGACCCATTCTAACATACAAGACCTTATGTGCCGTGTTGAATCTCAAAATCATTAGGGGCTACGTGTCACATGCCTGCTTCCCTGCATTATTTAAAGACCTTGTAACTTGATAATGCAAGAATGCGAGAACCGTAGATCTCAAGAAAATCAACGGTGTTGAAGAACATTTCAACTTGGCATCCTTTTTTAAAAAATAATATCACAATTAAAAACACATGAAAGGTTTATCAAAAGGATTAAGAGGTATTACGATGCAAACAAAACATTCAGATAAAATGCACTGCCAAAATATTTGAAATAATACTTCTTAAAAATTTGAAAACTAAGGCAGCAAAAAATAAAGGTATGAGGGTTTTTACACTTAGGGCCTTTTTAAGGATAGTTTGAGAGCCAAACCCTGATAATTTAAAAGGAAAATACCACCCACAGAATAGGGCATAATTAGTATAACCTAACATTTTTTAATATTTGATAAGATAAAACCCTATCCTACAAGAATCAAAGACTTAACTTATTTTTCACCCAAATAATAGAAGCTTTTTTATACTATGAAAAATCATACCAATAGATGGGATGGAAGACCCATCAAATGGATGTCAAGAAAATATTCTTTAATGGTGAGTTAAAGGAGGAGGTATACATAGAGCAACTAGAGGGCTTTGTAGTAGACAGCAAAGGGACCCAGGTGTGTAGATTGAAGAAAGCACTGTATAGACTCAAGCAGGCTCCCAAAGTGTGGTATTAGCACATTGATACATACTTGCAGGGAATGGGCTTTGTGAAGAGTGAAGTGGATGCTAACCTCTACTACTTGGTGGTTGTGGTGAGATTCTCATTCTTGTCCTTTATGTGGATGACTTGTTTCTTATAGGTTCACCAGGGCTCATAGAAGACTGCAAGAGCGACCTTGTAGAATAGTTTGAGATGAAGGACTTAGGACTCATGCACTACTTTCTAGGCATGGAGGTGTGGAAGATAGATGGAGAGATTTTTCTTGGTCAAGGGAAATATTACATTAAAATCTTGAACAGATTTGGGATGGAGAATTGCAAAGCCATGTCACCATGATCATAGTTGATTGGTTCACTTATGTATTTGGTCAACGTTAGGTCATATAGAATTTGTAGTAAACTCTCTTAGTCAGTTCACGGTTGAACCAAAGAGAATGCATTGGATAGAAGCCAAGCATGTGTTGTGTTACTTGTGTGGTATAGTTGATTATGGGATAAGATATGTCTGAGGTGAAGGTATAAGGTTAATGCACTATACTGATGCAGATTGGGCAAGAAGTACAACAAACAAAAGGAGCACTTCAGGGTGTTGTTTTAGTTTGAGATCAGGAGTTTTATCTTGGTTCAATAAGAAGTAGAAATCCATGGCTCTGAGTTGAGCAGAAGTAGAACACATAGCAACTAGCATGGCAACATGTGAAGCTATATGGCTTCGAAAGTTGTTATTAGCCTTATTTGGTCAGAAGGTTGAGACTACTGTGATACACTATGACAATTAGAGTTGCATCAAGTTGTTTGAGAATCCAGTGTTTCATGATAGGTCGAAACATATAGACATCATATATCACTTCATCAAATATTGTGTACAATAGAGGGTTGTTTGGCTATAGTACATACCTACGGAGGAGCAAGTAGTAGACATTCTAAAAAAGGCATTGCAGAAGGCAAAATTCATCTTCTTTAGAGATAAGTTTGAGTTTCATGCAAAATAGATTCCTTGTTAAGATGGAGTGTTAGTTTTAGGTAACTTGGACAGCTATTCATCCTCATGTGGTTAATTGGCAAATAATTGTTAAGAGTTAGGATGATTATTTTTTATTTAATTGACTCCTTCTAGAAGCCACTAGTAACCTATTTGTTAGGTTGTTTTAATCGAGAGGAAACTAGAAACTTCTTGGTTAGGAAACAACTAGATACTTCTTGGTTGAGTTATCTTTATCAAGAAGCAACTAGAAACCTCTTGGTTAAGTAGTATAAAAAGGGGTCAAGGGAGGCATTTGGAGTATAGAATAGAATAGAGAACAACAAGAGTTATAGAAGCATTTGTAATGTTAGCAAATGAGTTTGTAGTGATAGCAAATAGTCTTGTAGTATTAGCAAGGGCATAGTAATAGGATTGGGGATAGCAGTGGAGGATATCAGCAAGAGAAATTAGGAGGTTGTCTGAATACTGCTAGTGAGAGGCAAGGAATTTTGTATCTCTCGATTTGCTAAAGTTAATATATTTTCCATCTATAGAACTAGTTTTCCCTTAGGGGTTTTTCCAGGGATGATTTGTCCAAAAATATTATGTTCTTTGTGTTCTGAATTCCTTTATTTATTTTATTGGTGAAGTTGCAGTTGTGTTATTTTTTGAAATTAGCTATGAATTTATTTTTGGCAGTTTAATAATCATTGACTACAACAGTGTTAATTTTCATATGGAAAGATACAAAAAAGGAGAGATATTATAAAAAATATAACAATAGTATCCATGCACATACAAATAAACTAGCTGCTTTGGTTACTAGATTAGCAAACCTTGCTATACCCAAAGTATTCCCTTGTCCTAATATTGTAATGCTATGTGCTCAAAATTATGATGCAATTAGAAAGGCAATTGTAAACCAAAACAATCAGGAGGAAATTTTATCCATAACTAAGAGTGAATTTTTCACTCTGTTAGACCTAAGGCTAGGGTTTAAAGAAGAAATCTTTAACGAGCACATTGACTTGGATAAACTAGCATAGGCTTATGAAAAATTGGAAAGAGTTTTTCAAGATACATATATTAAAGATTTTATAAACTCAGAGTCTTCTACTAGTGTTACACTGGACATAGACCATAAGCCTCTTTATCAGTATGATATTTTTATACCATGGGTTTAGAATACTATTTCTTTGTTATCATTTTGTCTGGGATTGGACAATAACAAGGAAGTGGGGGTTAGTGTTCTTGAAATGATTTATAATATCCATTGTCAAGGTTAATTAGTTGAGAAGGTAGATGTAAGATATAATTTTGTTCAAGCACATTGTTGAATTTATGCAACAACAATTACTAATGATTAAAAAAAGTACAACTACAAGAAAGAGGAAGACATTTAGGTTCACAAATTACTTGTGCTACCTTCTTTTAGCAAAGCATCACCCAATATTTGAGACAAAGAACAATAAGCTTGATATTGAGGTCTATAAATTTGATGAGAAAACCCAAAAGAAATAAGAGACTCCAAGGCCAATATATGAGTGGACACATAAGATGAGGATGACTGCTAACAGTAATAACTATAACCATTTTGTAAACTTCTTTTTGGCACCTATTTACCAAAACATTATGGGCACTTCAATGCCTAGATTTCATGTGTCTTGTAAAGATTGCATTCAACTGGGAAGTCAAATTCAATTGGTTGACTAGTTCTTCATAGAAGAGTACACTATCTTAAGGTTTTATGGTTCAATAATTGAACCATGCAAATTTTCAATGCATGTTACAGAAAGGGTTTTTGCACTAAAATATGTATGGTAGATCGAAAGCATAGATGAAATTTTTTTGGACAACAAAAGAAAATGATATTTCATTCCTTGCCTTTCGCAATCGGAGGCCTCACATTTGAGAGAAAAGCTTTCAAAGTGGCAAATGAATTGGTAACTCTTTTTGGCTTTAATTTTTTCAGTCACTGGAATTATGATCCACTGAACATTATAAAAATAAAACTTATTACCAATGGGAACTCTGCGAGCAAATATCAACATTAGGAGATACCATTGTTAGAAAAGTTTAAAATAAGGATTCATGGGATGAGGTTAAGAAAGAGATGGAGAAACATGCAACAGAGAATAATATTTCAATGCAAGAATTTTCATCCCAAATTACAACATTGCACATATTAGAGTCACACAAATCAGAGCCTCTAACATACTTAAATTTCTAAAGAAAGCATCTCAACCTTCTAAGAGGTCTCTTCCAAAAGCAATTAAAGAGGCATGTGCAGCTAAATTGTGGTGTCAAACCAATATGACTAATTTTTGAAAAATGAGGCAAAATTTGGGTGAACCAATGACATCAACAGGTTTTTGAGGAAATTGAGGAGGATGAACTTTTCAGTGATGCAGTGAAAGTGGTATTCAAAGATAGAAGGACCTCAAATATGATGCCAACATTCAAGGTATTCAGGATTCTAGTTCAACCAGGGGCAGACATATTTTTAATCTTCAAATGAGTAATTCTACTAAACAAATGTATAGTAAAGGGGCAACTATGACACAAAAATGGGTTATGAAGGTATAGGACCCATTGGTGCAAGTGGTGAAGGGATTTGGAATCTAGTTCCAGTACCAAACCCACCCAAAAAAGGAAGCAAACCAGTCATTGGACTCTCTGATGAGATTGAAGATAATTCATCTAGAAAGGGCAAAAAATATTATACTTTTACTTTTGAAGATCATCCCAACACATTATTTGTTAAATCTTCAAATCCAGTTGTAGTTGATCCAACTGGCACTGGAACTAGCATGGATGAACCTTGTATGAAAACACAAAAAGTTATAAAAATTACACTACAAGAAATATCAGTGGTTACTTCACCAATGTATGCACCAGTAGCTTCTATACAAAACCCTAAAAATAGTTCTAAAACACCAAGATTTGGAATGGGTCATCTTCAGTATGTTGGCAATCCTCAAAATAAAATTGTAGGTGGGGTAAGTTTAACTAGAGTTGGAGGAGCATACAAAAATACAATTGATAATTCACTTTTCAAACACTCAATTGTGTCAAAAAAACTCATATTTTAGTTTGAATGAATCTGCATCAAAGTTTGATTAGACAAGCGAAAGAAATAGGTAAATTATGAAGACTTTGAAAAGTGGGGCAGTTGCTGAATGTCAGGGATCTACTAACACAATATATCTAACATATGATCCAAACAATGAAATGATGAACTTCATAGCTATTATGCCCCTGGCTAGAGATAATAATCCACCAAAAAATGTAATAAATTGTAACAATGTACAAGTTACTAGTCTTCAAATGTATTTTTCAAAAGTGAAAAACTATTAACAAAATCAATATATCAAAAGAGGGCAACAAAATGGTATACTCTACACTTCTGAAGGTGGAGAGGGAAAATAAAAGGCTTACAAAGAAAATTAAAAAGTTACAAGCAAACCTTGATAATGTGAAGGCCAAGGAGAAAGCAGCAGACAGTAGGTTCAAAGAATTGCAAAACAAGATAGAGAATTCGTCTCCTACAGAGGCAAGTGTCCAACAAGAAAAGTTGAATGAACAAGTGCAAAATTTGACTAAAAAATTGGATGAGTGCAAAGAAAAAATTCAGCATGAAAAAAGCCTCTACTACACAATTGTTCAAGTCTATAAAGAGTAGTGCACAAGTCAACAATAAATTGATAATTGATCATTTGTAGAAGGAATTGAGGAATGAGAAGAAAAAAGAGGAGTCTAGTGCAAACACAATCTAAAATTTGAAGAAGCAATTGGAGAATATGAAGAAAAAAGAGGAGTCAGCTGCAAAAACAATACTTGATTTGAAGAAGGAATTGGAGAATGCAAAGAAAATGGAGTCTAGTGCTACTACAAATAGTAACACAATCCACCATGTGAAGAAGGAATTGGAGAATGCAAAGAAAAAAGAGGAGTCAACTGCAAATAAAATCATGGATTAGAAGAAGGAATTGGAGAACGCAAAGAAAGAGGAGTCTAGTCAAACACTCCATGATTTGAAGAAGGAATTAGACAATGCGAAGAAAAAAGAATCCACTGTGAAGACAATCCATGATTTGAAAAGGGAACTCGAGGATGAGAAGAAAAAAGAGGTAACTACTACAAACACAATTCAAGATTTGAAGAAGAAATTGGAGGATGAGAGGAAGAAGGCAACTAATTGGCAAGGGAAATTAGAGAAAATATAGAAAAAGAGTGAAATAGAGATGTTTGAAATGAAGAAAAAGATGGAGAATCTAATTGCACAAAATAGAATGACATCTTTCGAAGACCATCATGTCAAGGATACTATAATAAACATGGTTAATCTTATCAAACAAGAAAATTGGGAGAAAATAATGAAGAATAGTTATAGTTTGTTTGAGTTGCTTGAATTAAATAGCAATCTCAGACTTGTCTTTGAAAATGTAAAAAAAGATGTTGTGGTTAAAAGATGAATCTTTGCCAATTCCTTAAAAAATCTTGCTAAACAAATTTTTAATAAAGTACAGAGATCCAATGACAGGGATTTGGAAAACCATGGAATAAACAACCTCTTGGATGCCTCTATAATGGCCTTTGTTGTCTATCACAATTGTGAAGAAGTACTGGAAATAGATGAAGCTCTTAAATTTTTTTCCAAAGACTTGATGAAGATGATACACAACATACTAAACTTGCTAAATGTTGGATTACCAAATCCAACTTACTCAAATAGAAAATTCATTGGAAAAGAAGATTACATTAAAAAGTTGTAGAACACCATGAATTCTGATTTAGGCAACTTTCCTGAGGAAACCAATCTAGAAAGAATTGCAAGTTGCATCAAACCACTATCAACAATGAATGTTGTTATAGATAAATTCCCCACTTCATATAAAACTCTCTCTGTGAAGTATTCATTGTTGATGAGGTTACAATTATTTAGCTACAACCTCAAACAACTAGAGCTTCCAAATGATGCAAAATGGAGTGCCCCAAAGAACTTCATTGGAGCTAGGCCATCTTCTCAAACTATTACTATTGTTGTTAGTGGCAGTCATAGCTGATAGTATTAAGAAGTAACAACTTAGTAAGTGATAGTACTATAATCATTTTGTTACTTGTTACTCTTTAATTTTGAATTTTGGATATAATTTCAACTTTGTTTAATATTAATTCTTACAGGAATCAAGATCTAGCATATCAGGATAGTTAAACAGTCAGGCACTGGCATACTATTACTACACAAAGTAGATGGAAAAAAAATTCCAATCCTACTTGAAAAAATTGTACAATTGGCAATGTGACTGTACACACATAATGTATTATGTAGTAATAATCTAATTATATATACAATTACAAATTGACCTACAACTGTTGTTGCTCCCTTGTATCTACAAAAGGGAATTCAAGGTCATTCCAATTTCACATTGAGTCATTTGCAAAGGATTGTAATTGTTTGTAATTGTTAAATGTATTATGTTATAGGCTCATTTATAATTATAAATTATAATACATTTTTTTTAAAATAGAGCTTATTCTGTTAAATGCATTATGTTACAATTTCTTAAAGAAACTAGAATCAATGAAAATCTAAAAGTAAAAATGTCTAAAAACTAGAATGGATGAAAATCTCAAGTTCAACATGTACTATTGTATTAAAACTAGAATCAATGAAAATCTCAACATGTTTAAAAATTACAATCAATGAAAATTTCAACATGTGTAGACTCTAAAAGTAAAAACTAGTTGAAATGAAAATGTCAACATGTAAGTTTGTAACATCAACATGTTCAAAAAAAATTTAAGCATCTATAAAAGGACAATGAATGAAGGCTATAAATTAACTTCTACAAACATAATTAATTAGTAGATAGAGTCTTAGATCAGAGCTACTAGCCTACTACTTGACTCATGCAGAAGTTAGAACTTGAAGTTGAGAAGTTGCTATAGTTGTCACTCCACTTGAACCGGCTCAGCATCAATATCATCAAAATCCTCCTCATATATTGCATATAACATTTCATTGTACATTGTGTTTTCTTCAGATTCACTATCAGTGTCAGTATGCATGCCAAAGTCAACATCATCTTCATTGCTTCCAATATTAGGACATGAACAACTGCCACCGCCACTACCACTGCTAATGCCAATGCCATTGCCACTGCCACTTGGGTTTCAAATTTGGTCATCCCTCTTCTTTGACATTGGTTTCTCCAAATGCTAAGAGCATTGTCATAAGCGAAACTATCTACCTCATACCTAGAATTATAGAGCCTCAAACAATTATCCAATTTTTTGTCTAATTTGTTTCTAACCTTTGACTTCAGGAAGCCCAAAGTACTAAAAACTCTCTCATCCTCCACTGAACCCAATATCATTTTCAAACATAAATTGATAAGCTTGAAATATTTTGGTATTGACTCTCTCAGCTGATTGCTCTCACCAAGGTTTTTCCATAGCTTTGTTACCACTCCCTCTTCATTTGGATTCTCCATAAGAACATATTGTTCCCTCATTATGTTTGCAAAAGAATATGATTGATCTCTTAGTCAACATTCATCTAAAATTCCATTTATAGTTACTTCATTGATTACTTTAGGTTTGTAAAAATGTTAGATCAAAGTCGTCATCCTTCTTTGAAAATCATTTGGACAGTTTAGAGACCAATATTGAGGAAAAAAATTGACAGTTCTTCAAGCAGTTCCTCTAGAGAGAATCTGAATCTAATTTCTGACGAAAGATTGTAGCAAACTTGCTTGAGAGAGTCAAGCATAGAGTCTTTGATCTTCTTGAAGTCTTCACTTGTAACACATGAAAGTACCTTCTCTGGTTTAGATTCTACTTCACTTCCTACTTTGTTGGGGTTGGAGTCAGAGTTGACATGGGCATAGTACTACATTGGTATGTTGACTCCACGTACCCTAGCACATACCTCATCATTTGCAACAATATGTAAAAAATTCCTAGGATTGTTCAAATCTATGATTTCTATCCACTTTGTAAACTTTGATTCATCTAATTGTAGTAATCGATACAGAGTATCCAAGCTATTACATGTCATTTTATGCAACTTATTATATTCTGCAATATACATAGCTCTTTGTTGAACCTTTTTTATAATATTTCTCATGTCATGTAGCATGGGGAGAATAGTTGTTAAAGCTAAGAGTATATTAACATTAGTTAGACTTGAATATAGCTGAGGGAATTTGTATCACATAGAGTGGATTAGTCCAAGCAATGATGGATATTTAGAGAATACTCGATGCGTTGGTCCATCCAAAGGGATCCATTTGGTATCATTTTTTTTAAGAAGCTTCCTCCCATTAGTAAGTCCTTGAGAAAAGTGTTGAAATTCTCAGACTCATTTTGGACTTCAACAAAAGTATTGGTAAATCTCTTTGATTAGAGATTCCACTTTACTTAACCAAAATCGCTAACAATTCCAAAAGCTAGATTCATTCGATGGGCCATGCAATGAATGGGAATAGCGTAGGGTGCCAAATCATTCTTAATCTTTTTGCAAAGATAGCCTTTGTGACCTTGCATAACCAAAGCTCCATCCACTCCAACACACACCAACTTTTTGGAAATCTCCATGTTATCCAAACCTCCACATTCAATTAGAGTACTCTTTAATAAATCATATAAATTTTTAGCTATTGCAGCACAATTCAATTTAGCAATAGATAGTAGAAAGGGTTGATGACAAAGATCATTTACAGTATAAACATGCATGCACACCCAGGAAGTATTATCAATTTTTGTAACTTCATCTAGAGGCAATGCAATAAAATTTGAGTGTTTCATTTTTTCCTTCATATCTTCTTTTTCAACCTGTGTGAGACATCTTAGCCCTTTCCCACCCATTGTTTATTGACTAGTGACTATTCAGATAGTTTCAAATTTTGAAAAAGTGCAATAAGACAGTAATGAAGGGTAGTTTGTCATAGGACATGCTCTACTCAAAATATACAATACTACACTTAATTGAACTACTTTTCTCATATTTTTTACTTCTATTGCTTTCCCAATGAAATCTTCAATGGAACCTTTTACTGCAGAACACTTCTCCCATAATTGCTGGTGTAACTCATATATTTTGGAATTCTTAATATGTAGACAGTTATCCTTAGTTTTTCAAGTTAGCATAGATTTTTCAACTCAGTCTATAGTTTCATTTTTGTAAACTTTACCAACATGCTTTTCATTGGTATCAAGTTTAAGCTGCAACCTCTTCTCCTTCTTTGTTGTCTCTGTGCAAATCTTACATCTACATTCTATAGGAGGCTCACCATTAATTAGATTGGCCACGGGTTCAATGAACCATTAATTTTCCACCCATTCTTATTGAAAATTCCTTTTGGATAGATCCCAATGAGATTAATCTTTCTTTTATTCCAATTTTCTTTTCTCCTTTTATGCATGAACATGATTTATGGAATCACTTTTGGTTTTCTTAGTTGACTGGTCTAGAACCAACTCCAACTCTATAATATTAGTTTATGACTCCCTACCCAAGGGAAGTGCCTCCAAATTGTGTTCAAGTTCATCCTCAACTAATATATTAGTTCACCAACTTGAACTTCTTCAATATGGTCTGAGTCTCCAGGTTGTGATGAATCTCCTTTTTCGATAAGCACTGGAGATCTAACTTGTGAATCTTGTAGGTTGCCAACATTTCCACCACCAAAAGATACCAATCTAGTTTTGTGTGTTTCTAATAGTGGCCTATCTTTTCTTTCAGGGATCCTACTGGAACCCCTATCACCCCTCTTGTTTGACATTGCAAGCTGATAAAGGCTGCAAAAACTAAATAAGCTTAGTTGTTGAACAAAAGACTCAAATAGTGATGAGTCAAAGACTGTGAACAGTGATAGTAGACTAATTAGACTACATATAATAATAATAATATGATTCATTCTCAAAAAAAAGGTACTACTTCTATGGTACTACAATCTACGGTACTATCCAATATAATTTTGTGAACATATAGGCTATCTTAGCATGTGAGATGTCCAATCACAATGTCACCAATGGACACCAGATAGTAAAACAAAAAAAATAACCAATACCACTATACCAGTACCACTGTCAACATAAAATAATAATTATAAAATCACTTGTCTTTTATGAAAACTACGGTCTACGAATCAATGAGCAATGCACTCAGCACTTTGAAACTTTGGCAGCAATAAGAAATGCCAATCTCTAGACCATAAAAGAGTGAATTGTGTAGAATAATAATATCTTATAGTCCAATCTAGGTTGGTGAATTACACAGGATTAGCAAGTGGGTATGTCAAATGTAGGTGAAATGCACCTTCCTGTGCAAGCCCATAATAGGAAACAGTTGGCTAAACTGGGCTGGTGGTCAACACACGTCAAAAAAAGGTAGGCGACACCCAACCCAAGAAAAAATTATTTGGTTGTAGTAATAGCGAAAGAACATGGACCAATAAGAAACAACATAGAAAGGATTGTGAAATCTTTAAAATAAATGTATCCAAAATGTATATTGCATTGGCTATTGGATCGATATTTTTGACTAATCATGTGATAACTAATGGCTGACTACCATAGATTTTGGACCCAAATCTGATAAATATCCACTGATGCGGTTGACCTATGTTGCATGCACTATTCACCAAATGAAAATTGACCCATGATATGGGATTTCCAAATAGTGAAGATTCACCACTAAAGTAAGAAAAAGTGAGATCAACTCAACAAGCTTTGACCTAATCTAACTAAAAGAGAAATTATTGGGTTACATGCAACTCACATTACATGTAATTACACATTTTTATGTAATACATCCTTTTCAATTACAAACATGAAAGAAGAAGAAGAAAGATGGAAGAGAATTGAAACAATCTTAGGGATTATTCTAAAGGACCTTGTACTTGGAAATGCAATCTAGGATGATAATAGGATTGGGAGTTCATGTATTTTATGCCACTACATTCACCTTGATAACCATGGTGTTACATCTTTTGATAGCCACTAACTCAATTTGATGAATTTTTTATTATCATTTGAAAACTTGGCGTGGTCAAGTTTTTCTTGCTCAAGTTGTTGTGAATTCTCCTTTGTAGATTGGCACATTCAGGAGTCTTTGACACATTGAAGACCTTCTCGATGGTGTCTGTATGTAAACTAAAAATAACTTTCCATTAGCACCTTTAACTTTTTTTCTTCTTTTTTTTGAATCAAAGTGCTTGGCACATTCCATCATGAATTCTAGTTTTCAGACAACCATTGGTAAATGGAGACCAAAAGAACTATAACTTTTTATTTGAAGTGCATCATTTTTACTGGATGTCTTCATTCTTTATAGAAATCCTGGCATATCTTGACTTGCTACAGCATGAAAGTTTCAATGGGATTGAATCCTGGTGCATAGGCACCTAAATTTCAAGAGAATAATGAAGTTTAGAGTCCTTAAGTCATATATTGAATTAATGTGATCCATTTATGATATATTTGAGTCTTTTGAGTCAAGATGTAAAGGCTAGAGAAGCCATGTGTAATAATTTTTCAAAATTGTAAAAGGAGGTCTTAATATGATCAATAATGTCAAAATATTTATTTAATATGTGAATGGATCTATTTGTATCCATCTAAAGTCATTTGAGTCATAATTTTGGTCTAGGTTGGGTTTATATAAAAAATTTAATGCAAAAGTGCATTAAATATTGTCAAAAATGCAAAAGGATCAAAAGAATGTAAACCAAACCAATTTCACATTAAGGTTATATGAGTCTAGTTTCCAAATATGTAATCCATTGATTCATCCAATGCATAAATCTTTCTACAAGCATAATTCATTGTCTGCAACTTCAACAAAGATCCTTAAAAACTTATCTTTACTCAATTACACATAACTTACACAAATCCAAATGAAAATGACTCAAACCAATTGGAAATGAAAGGTAGCTCACATATCTTTCTAATGAATATAAATAGAGTTCATGTTTCATCCACATGTGTACAATTTTGACAATTTATTACACATGGCTTCTCTAGCATTTACATCTTGACTCAAAAGACTCAAATATATCATAATTAGATCACATTAATTCAATATATGACTTAAGGAATCTAAATTTAATTTTTCTCTTGAAATTTATGTGCCTCTGCACCAAATCTGTCATTGGAAGATATGGATTCTGACTTCATGAGAATATTGGCAAAATGGATCTCTAAAGAACAATATATGTTGAGTATTGATTAGATATTCATGGAACACATGTAATGAAATGGATATGATATGGAAAGAACATGCAGAGAGCTAAAATGGGACTTAGGAAGATGGATGGCATGTAAATGCATATGGAAAAAGAATGAGTTCTTATGAAAATGCCTTGAGGAATGAAGGCCAAGTTCATGGGAATGTGTGCCAGTGGGTTCTCAAGATGTCATTGCACAAAAAGTAGATTTCATGAATATGCTCATGTAATGAGGAACAGAAAGTGAGATGACATGAGAATGCAGAAGGAAGATGAGCTTACATGTAAATGATGAGATGAAATGTGCAATGACAAAGGAAGTGGAATAACATGTATTTTGCTCATGAAGTGTAATTGCATATGCAAGAAATGAATGCAATGTACCTTTAGGTGAAGTGAGCTTTTATAGACATCTTTGAAAAAAGATGAAGTCCATGTAAATGGGAAAAATGCACATGACATTTTTTAAACTCTTAAAAAGTGACTTTTAGTCAAAAATGGGTTTTCATAATGTAATTACATGTAAAGTATTTTTTATGTA
Source organism: Cupressus sempervirens (assembly GCA_028749045.1). Lineage (NCBI taxonomy): Eukaryota > Viridiplantae > Streptophyta > Pinopsida > Cupressales > Cupressaceae > Cupressus > Cupressus sempervirens. The sequence goes on from CM053785.1 coordinate 743,634,582, forward strand.
ATCATGACATGCGATTGGATATAGAGAGTGAGATGCATGAAAATGGAAATGGAGAATGAGATTACATGTATGTGTGATGATGGATGGAAATATATGTAATCATATGTGAAGAATGAGATCTGAAGCATTATGACATAGAATGATGGAGGTGAAATGAAATGATGCTCTTATTCTTGGGAAAGAACTTACAATTTCTTCAAAATAAAGGAAAACTAAAATGCAAACATGCAAAATACAAAAACAAACACCACAAAATAAAAATATACCTTTGGAAAAAGACTCAAACATGTCAACAAGCAAACTACTTCAATATGAAAATTCAAATTTGGAGTTTGGAAAAAAAATCAAAAATATGAAAATGAACAATTTCATCATTTTTAAAGAAAAATGCACTTTCTATGGCATCAAAATCAACAAGTGTGAAGCATCAACCTAAAACATGCATAAAATAAACAAGATAATCACAAATTAATTAGCAAGAAGGAAAATGTCCACTTACATGATGATTGTATGCCAAAAATGAAGGAGAAAGAAACTCCAATGTTTGAAAATTTCTCAAACAAACTTGGATTTCTTCAACCTTGCAAAAAGGAATTCGAATTAGCACCCAAATAGAATTTTTCTATGCACAATGCCAAAATCATGCCCTAAAATGCCACCCAACTCCAAAATTTCTATCAAATGCAAGCTCTTGGGACATTTATGGGTTAAAATGTGCATTTCCAAGTGCATAGAATGTAACATTTTTCACTTTAGAATGCAAAAATGTGATCCTTAGTGCATTGTTTACACCGTAAAATGCCAAAACAACTTTTATTCAAGCCAAAACATGGTCGCAAAACCCTTAAATCTGAATTTTTTCATCAAAATGTGGGTCCAAAATAGGTTAAAATGAATAGTTTTTATGTTTAGGGATGCCAAATGCTTGGAAATGTATTCAAATGCAAAAACGGCCCTATAGTAAAGATTTCATCGGTTTGGTTTGAAGAGTGTTGACATATCAGTCAAATTTTTTATTAGTGACACACACCTATTCAAATTTTGTATAGCTACTGAGCTCATTATATAGTTTACAGTGCTTGCCATGTAATTCAGTAGCCACTGAGTTCTAAAGTTGCTACCAAGTCTTTTGGACTAATCCTAGTGGTTAGCAAGTAGATTCAGTCAGTGTTAACTCTAGCAGTTCAAACCATGCATTTTAGTATACACTATGTTTATTAGTGGTTTCTGAGCATAGCAGTGTCTATCGAGTTCGTAGTTTATGTGATGTGAAGCCATTATTAATCGAGCTACTTTATCCTAACCAAGTGATTCAATCTTTGCCAAGTTGCACAATATCTACCGATTCATCAATGCAGACTGAGTTCAAGATTACTTGAAAGTGATCAGTATGGACTGAGCTTCTATTTCCACCAAGTGCATGATGATGCCAAGCATTGATAGTGGATGTCAAATATCAGAACCTCACCAAGTCAATCTTCAAAACCCAATTATCTTCATGTGGGCCAACTTTGTAATATTTGTGTTAACTTGTAGCATGGTTGACTTTGTAATTTTATAATTTGGATTGGTATATATATGTAATATATTGTATCATATCCAACGAGTAAGAATGTGAATGTGAGCATATGTATTGTAATATGAATGCAATAGATAAAGAATTATAAAGGCCATATCAGTATAAGGAGTAGCAGAGACATATCTATCATAGAAAGGTGATCAGTACACTTAGGAATCTCTATCAAAAAACTCAGTTGCAAGTCAAAGATCTACTGCTTCATCCTAATAGGTGAACCAGTCAAAATCCTTTAACAAGGTAGACCTAACAGTCTTTTATAAATCTCTTTACCAAGTGCATACTTCATTGTATGTTTGTAAATCCTCTCGCAAGGTGGACCTAGCAGTCCTATTTGCTCCTAATAGGGCAGATCATCAAAAGTGATCAATGTAAGCCTTAAGTGCCAAACTTTATGCTGCAGTACTAAAGTTTGTGGCTATCATCCCCACCCTAGTTTTACTTTCTATTTGGAAGGTTTCTGGGTCACCAAATCTTTGTGTTCAAATGTTATAGATGCTTTCATGTTTTCAATTTCTCATACATTCAATTAAATCAGATGTGATGAATTATGTGCTAATTTATTCATTGGATTAAGAATTGAAATTGTTATAATGATTCACCCCTCCCCTCTCAGTAACTTAGCATAGTCTTGAATATTTTCAACAATTGGTATCAAAGCTTTGTGGTTTTGAGGAGAAAGTTTAATAGCTTGAGAAAAGATCAAGGATATGGAGATATTCAGACTTGACAAAGCTATTGACAATGAAAAGTTGGATCTAAAAGTGGCCATTGCCCAACTCAAGAAAGCTAAGGAGCAAATTTTCCAATCTCTGAAAAGAAGAAAGGAACTTGCAAATCAAATGAATGATCATCTCTACATTGAAGAAAGAATTGAAGATTTTCACCCTTCAAGAATCTCAGATGAAGTAAATGATGCAATCAAAGAACTCCTAGAGAAGAATGGTTCCCTACAAGAAGAAGTAAGAAATCTAAAAAGAGAATAAGAAATTCAGTCAGTAAGGTTATGTGAAGTCTTGGAATAGAGAAACAAGATAAAAGAAGAGATGGATAGAAGGAACAATAAAATCTAGAACCAATCCCTTCAGCAAGTAGACCTTATTGATTAGCTCTCCAATGCAAATGAGGAAATCATGAGCATAAGATTTGAAAATGAAAGATTGAGGAATGATCTAAATTTTGAAAGGAAAATCAATGAAAGAATAAAAAATGATCTGAGATCTAAAAGACAAATCAATGAAAGATTGAGGAATGATCTAAACTCTAAGAAGTAAATCAATGAAAGAATGATGAAATCTCAAGTAGACATGGATCAACCAAATGAGAAAAATCTCTATAGGCAAAAAGAAAATGCAAGAATTGGATACAAAGAAAAAGCTGAATCCTCCAAACAAGGTGCTCAAAAGAATCAAAGACCTACTTGCAATCACTGTGGTAAGATAGGTCATACATCAAAAAAATGTTGGAGTAATGGAAAAGTGAAATTCAATAGAAAATGCTACAATTACAATCAGCATGGTCACAGGGCTAATGAATGCAAAGAGAAACCAAAATTTGAAGGAAACTTTCATAAATGTAAGAAACATGGACACAAGGTATCAGAATGCAAAACAAAGACATTGAACCCTGCAAAACAAATTGTGAAAGCAATATTTAGTTGGGATTACAATACCTAGTGTAGATACTATTAATGTGGAGAATTTGGATACATTGGTATGAATTGTGTTAAACATCATATGAGGAAAAGATATACCACTAAAAGATGTTTCATTTGTACAGAACTTGGTCATCTTGCCAAGAATTGTATGAATACTAGTAGAATTGAAGATGATAAGAAAGCAAAGGCTGATAACATCTAAAAGTAGATGAGATAGCAATGGATTCCTAAGTCTATTGGGGATACTAGTCCAAGAAATGATAGTCAAGTCAATCAATAATTGGGTGACTCTACCATTCCTAATTAAGTTCTTAAGGAAGAACTAGAACCGAGCTATCAAAGAAGACATCTGAATCAGTTTCAGTTGAAACTAGGTGACAAAGATCCAAATCCGTATACAAGATACAAAAGGATCACTAAGCAAGATTGGTATTAGTTATTACTGAGTTACCTTTTCTTGTACCGAGTAAGGTCAGGTCATAGACTCTACAAAGCAAGGTCATGAGTAACAAAGGAACTTATGGTTACCAAATCATGGAGATGTCACCAAGTAATCAATGTCATATAGTGGATGATAGTCTGTCAACTTATCTACCACCATACCAAGCATTAATGGTGAAGTTTTAAGAAAAGGCATGGAATCAAATTCATTTCTTACCATGACTTTTTGAGTGCTATTGTGAAGAGCTATTTTCAATGCGATCAAAGTGACTTGAGCGAATTTCCTAAAAAAGTTTTTCAAAGTTCTCTCAAAGTATTGAGCGAAAATGGCATCTAGTAGTAGCAAGGTCAAGAAAGGGTATGACATGTTGGTCTGAGGAGTTGAATGGAAAGTGTCAAATTTCAAGCTCGCACCCACAATTGCTGAAACCCTAGACCCAAGCAGAGCACAATCCCAAATCCCTCCTAAGGTACTTCTTGTTAACAACATTCATACTCATTTTAAATGTGTTATGCAAGAAATTGGTACTATGAATATGGATGATGCCCTAGTCAATTATGTATTTATGGAACCCTAAAACCTGAGCATCAACATTTGGAAGAAAAAGGATTGACACATATTCCCCATATGCCCCAAGAATTTCAAATTAAATGGATTAGGTTTATCCTTAGCTCGGTGCATAATGGATAGTTGTGGTTAGAAATTTTGATAACAAAGAAGATGATCCATTGAATCACTGGCCTCCCTATGCTAGCCAAAGCCAAAATGATGAAAACCCTAGGTCGAGAAGAGTTGGAGAAGAAAACCCTAGCCGAATGGGATGGCAGAGGTATGAAAATAATCAGTGTTAAAGATGCAAAATTGGAATTTGAAATTCATGTTATTGCACATAAGATATATAGTTCAAGCCATCTTAATAGTGTGTCATGTGAAGCCATGGAGTTGGCATATAAAATGGTTTAAAACAACTTATCATATGACCTAGTCGACCTATTGTTCAGGCAATTCAACAAAAACATGGAAAGTATTAGAACATCAAAGAACAACCCCTGTAAATTTGGTTCATTATTAATCTATCTATTCTTTTTATGTCTAGAAGTTAGTGAATTTCCACTTGAAGTAAAGGATGATGATAAAGAAAAAGATAAGTAAAAAGATGAGGAAGAAAATGTTGAAGAAGTGACTCATTTTGATAATGAGGAAGATTAAGAAGATCAAGGTCTAGAAGCTACCGAGGAAGAAAAGCAATCATGAGGAGACTGACCCAGTCAAGATAGCTATAGTAGTCATTGCCTCACTTCCACACTCCTTGAGCAAACCATTGACTACATCAAGTATGGAGACAACTTCAGCAAGTTGTCCAATCACTCTTCATCCCAACTCAGCTTAGGATATCATTGACAGAAGTGACTTCCACTTCATCCACCAAGCTACAAACTCCTTCATTTTTAGTCTTCACTTCTCAAATTTTGACTTCTTTAGTTTTGAGCACATCTATGGTAAGCTCTCCAGTTTTTTTCTACTTTAGTTTTGGATTCTACAATTTTGACTTCATCAATTTTGGATTCTTCAAGTATCTCTGTAAGTATTCCATGAATCAGTACAATATCAATTTTACTGCAAGTCCAAGTATGTCTATCGTTGTTTCCATTCTAGGTACAAAAGCAATATGTGTAAGGACAGTTGAGCCTAAGGTTCAACCGAGTACAAAAATTTTGGGAAAAGGAAAGGAGATAGAGGAAGACATAGATTTGGATGAGGAAATAGTAATTCCCAAATGGGATATTTACAATCTTTCTATAGACCAAATGCGCATATTTGGTGAATTCCTCCAAAAAAAGGCTAAACAAAAAAGATTAAGAGAGGAGAGAGACAAAGAGTATAAGATAATAGATGATGCCAAGAATATTTTGACTGAGGCAATAAGAATTGAGGTTGACTCTTCTCAACCTATTTTGTATCAACTAGGAGAAGCAGTCCAAAAATTCAATGAGGACATCGAAGGTCAAGATAAGCTATCTGAAAAGGCTGAAAATAAATTTAACAATAAAGTGTTGGAGCACATTGCACAGCAAATAGCCATTTATCAAGTTGAGCTTTCAACAATTTTGGTCAATCTTGAGGCGTCATGTTCAAATGTGTTATTACTTTTTGGGAAACTATGTGATGTCACTGAGTATACAAAGGAAATAAAGGAAAAATTGTCCAAAATTGATATAGATCTTAAAGCAAGTGCTCATCAGCTACAACTTGACCCTAGTTCAAGCTCTGCACATTTCAAGAAGATCAAATTTTTGTCAGACATGCAAGCTGAATTGCTAAGAGAAGAAGCAAGGATCTTCTCAACATTGATTGACATACAAAACATGATCTTTCTAATCATGGATGCTATGTAGACACACATTATATATTCAAAGGCTCTGATCCATGATAACAACTTCTCTATTGCAAATCACATGATTGAACTATCAGCAGAGGTGCAAATTGCAATTCATACATGCAAGGTCTTGCAAGAAAATTTGAGTAAAACCTTGGCAATCACCCTCAAGGTACACTCTGAATTCTTATCTCATTTTGGTATCTCTATGTAAATATGTTAGAATAAATCTTTGGCATTACTATCAAAAAGGGGGAGAAATGTTATTATATGGGAGATATGGGAGAAAATTTATATTGAAGAAAACAAAGACATGTACATCGAGAGACACATAGTATGGGGGAGAAATATGCTATGGTGGAGAACTACTTTGTATATACCTTACAAAGATCAATTTTGAAAATCTCAAAAATATACTGAGCTAGTATCATGTAGTAATGAATATGAGGTATTCATTTTTGGGCTAATAAGTGTTTTTGTCACTAATGCTAAAGGGGGAGATTGTTGACATATCAGTCAAGTTTTTTATTAGTGACACACACTTATTCAGATTTTGCATAGCTATCAAGCTCATTGTACAATTTACAGTGCTTGCCATGTAATTTAGTAGTCATCAAATTCTACAGTTGCTTCCAATTCTTTTGGACTAATCCTAGTGGTTACCAAGCAGATTTAGTCAGTGTGAAGTCTAGTAGTTCAAACTGTGCATTTTAGTATACACAGAGTTTATCAGTGGTTATCAAGCATAGAAGTGTCTACCGAGTTCACAGTTCATGTCATGTGAAACCAATATTAACTAAGCTACTTTATGTTAACCAAGTGATTAGTGTTTGTCAAGATGCACAATATCTACCGAGTCACCAGTGCAGACCGAGTTCAAGACTACTTGAAAGTGATCAGTATGGACCGAGCTTCTACATCTACCAAGTACATGATGATGTTGAGAATTGACAGTGGATGTTGAGTATTAGAACCTCACCAAGTCAGTCTTTAGAAACCCAGTATCTTCATGTGGGACAACTTTGTAATATTTGTGTTAACTTGTATCATGGCCGACTTTGTAATTTTGTAATTTGGATTGGTATATATATGTAATATATTGTAGCATATCCGATGAGTAAGAATGCGAATGTGAGCATATGTATTGTAATATGAATGCAAAAGATAAAGAATTATAAAGGCCATATCAGTATAAGGAGCAGCAGAGACATATCTATCATAGAAAGGTGATTAGTACACTAAAGAATCTCTATCAGCATACTCAATTGCAAGTTAAAGATATACTACTTCATCCTAATAGGTGAACCAGTCAAAATCCCTTAACAAGGTAAACCTAACAATCTTTTATAAATCTCTTTACCGAGTGCATACTTCATTGTATATTTTTAAATCCTCTCACAAGGTGGACCTAGCAGTCCTATTTGCTCCTAATAGGGTAGATCATCAAAAGTGATCAATGTAAGCCTTAATAGGCAAACTTTATGCTATAGTAATAAATTTTGTGGCTATCATCCCCACCCTAGTTTTACTTTATATTTGGAAGGTTTCTGGGTCACCAAATCTTTGTGTTCAAGTGTTATGGATGCTTTCATGTTTTCAATTTCTCATGCATGCAATTAGATTAGATGTCATGAATTAAGTGCTAATTGATTCATTAGATTAAGAATTGAAATTGTTAAAGTTTTAGAAGTTACTGATTCACGCCTCCCCTCTTAGTAACTTAACATAGTCTTGAATATTTCCAACAAAGAGATTTAGAGGTTTCAATCAAAAATGGATTCTTGGTGGGAACATGCATGAAATTTTGCCTCAAATCTTTAAAAATGGTTTTATGAAGGGAAAACACATATTTTTGAATGCAAAATGCACCTTTTGGAGGTGATTGCATGCTTTACAAATATGCAATAGTCTTTCTCAAGACCAAAACACACCTTTTGGGTTCATACACATGTTCTAAAAATATGTTATTTGCTCAAAAATGGGTTTGAGAAGTGCATTTACATGTCACATTGGTCAAAATGCACCTTTTGGGTGCAAAGATGTGTTTTAGTAACTTTCAATTGCAACCCAAAGGCAAAAACACACCTTTTAGATGCACATGCATATGACATTTTCATCTCAAATTTTTGATGTATTGGCATGTTTTTGTTGTAATTACATGTATTCTTCATCAAAATTGCACTTTTTGGAGGTGATTACATATTTTGCATATAAACATGTTGCACACAACTTAAGTGGTTAATTAAGCACAAATCAATTTAATTTTCATGAAATATCACTTAAATGGGATATAAATAATGTTAATGACACATTAACAATCTTGAACCTTGGAAGAAAAAATTTCCATCCTCATTTTCTCCCTATGGGCCTTCTGAGACTAAGTATACTAGATATGAGAGTCGCTAGCTATGTCTTCTTTTTTTCCCTAGAAGAGAATAGAAAGATCACTAGCTTCAAATATAGGGTGCATCACTACTATATTTGCTAAGGGTGCTTCAATTGTAAGCTTCTTAGATGGTGAAGCTGACTTTTATTGATTCCCAACAATAGAACTATGAGGAATAGTTGGAAGAGGCCTCATTGGTGCATCTTCATAGAATGTGCTTTGAATTATTTTCTTTTTTAGGGAAAGTAACTCATTTTTTAACCATTTCTCTAAAGGATCTATCATTGTGCTCAAAGAATATGAATTTGAAGAATGATAACTTTCTTCAAATCCACTTGCTTCAATTTGTATCTTCCCAACAAGAATAAGATCATCTTCAAATTTCAATCGCCAATGTCTATGCAACTGCAAGAGTAGCCAGGGTTTCTCTCCTTAATAAAAAAATGACTTCAGGAATTTGAGCATTGACAAAGAAACATTTCAAATTTGCAATTGTAGGTTGAGCAGTAACCAGAATTCTTCATGTCAATTTTTTGAAATGAGCAACAAATTCATGCACAGGCACATGAGACAACTTTTTGAGTTGAGCAAGTTAGACCAATACTGCATAAGCATCTTCAGAAGGCTTGAACCTTTCTTCAAACATGGCTATGAGGGTATCCTTATTTGTGATAGTATGTGGTGGTAAATGGTAAAACCAATCAACAACCATACCTTGAGTTTCCACAAATGACCTAACAAACGCATCCTCGTATTCAATAGCATGAATACTGCATGCAATATAAAAAGCACTGATATGTTCATTAGGGTGTTTTTCTTCACCAAAAAATTTGGGAAAGTTCTTTCATGAGCCATTAGGAAGATCATGTAGAGGTGGAGCTAGATTCAACAAAGCAAAAGCATTTCCCTATGAACCTTGTGCCATTTACATGTCCTTGGTAAATGCATGAAATAATTACAATGAATATTTACAATGAAAAAGGGCACTAGAATGATTCAAATGAAAGCATGAGGCTCTCAAATGCACATTGTATCCCCAGTAGAGTCACCAAAAAAATGTTGGGTGGATATTTTGCAACCAAAAATTTTGGGTAAAATCTAGTAGTAAAATGGGATGACCAGCCACAACACAACGTGTGAGACAAAGTCTACCCTACATTAAATGGAAGGCTCCCCCTTCTCATCATTTCTTGGATCAAGTTGTAAGGGGTGTTGCCAATATTCCTTCCTCTTAACTTTAAGGAAAGAATCCACTTACCCGTGGATTGAGTAATGGGCAATCTAAAATCTCTAACTACACTTATATCTAGTAGCTTGAAACAGTTATACCAATAAACCAAAACCAACTCAAAGGCTAATTAAAAGCATACCAATTTGGCTCTAAGTCATGTATACTTAATTTATAATAAAAATCACCACCATTGAAGCTCAAAGACTTCTAGAAGTAGATGGTTTCTATTCTATTCTATTCTATTCTATAAGAAAAACTTCTACCATTAGGGCATAAAGACTTCTAGAATTAGGAAAATCCTAACTATCTTTCTTAAATTTGAGATGGCAATACAAGCTATAGCCAAAGCTTGAGATGGAAATACAAGCTATAGCCAACTTCTAGAAATAGGGAAATTCTAACTATCTTTTGTAAATTGATGCAGGAGCATCCAGACGTATAAGGGCAATCCTGTGTCACCCAAAAAAAAATGTACCTAGACTTAGTTTCTATTTCATGTGTTTTCATTTCTAGATACCCATTTGGGTCAAATAAAGGTTCCAACTCTCACAGTTCCACTATCGGTGTTCTAGGTTAGAGTTTTTAATCACCTTGGGATACATGTAAATGTTGAAAAAATAGGAGTATGTAATTGAGCCATAATTTTGGTTAACTAGAAGGTGTAAATTGGTCAGAAGAATTTCATTGTAATTTAGAGCATTCCAAAAAAAGAATCAGTTAAAAGGCCCCACGGTTTGAAAGTTATCACAATTTTTTAGATTTTGGAGACATCCTAAGAGTGCTTCAAAGTCAGGTTAGGGGCATTAAATGACCTCTAATAGGGCCAAAAAAAGGGTGACAAGTAAAGCTTCTCCATAGGGCTATAGAGCGCTTTGAGAGCTTTTCAAAAATGTAAACAGTTCGTCAATCAGAGCTATAGTTCAAAAGTTATGCCTCCCAAAAGTACGGTTACCGTTTCTGGATTCTTCTAATTTTGTGCCGACTTCTAATGCAACTTTTGGAACCTTCTATTTGGTTGGTAGATGCCAACTAGAACTTTCTAGAATTTATTCCTAATCCTTATCCCTCCAGGGTCTATTTAAGAACATTTCTGGCATTGTAAAAGGCAGTTAGGAGTGGAGTTTGAGAGAAGGTACTGGGAGAAGAATTTATCTCCAGATTTATACTATTGTAAGCCCATAGGGCATGTTTTGGAGTCCATTTCTCTACACTAAGTGTACTAGCATATTTTCACAATTAATAAAATTTTCCCTTTCCTGTTGTGTCCATTTTGTGCTTGGGTTGTGTCCCCATCAAGTGGTATCAGAGCAGGTTTTTCTGAGTGTGTAGACAGAGCACCGACTATGAGGCAGTTTGCACTAGGACTGTGTGGTTGTGAGTTTGAGTTAAGAAGATGCCTTCATGAAGAGAGCATGGCAAAAGGGCTAGATCTATTAATCCCGAGGAGGTTAGAGCCCTCCAAAGGTAGGTCCAAGCATTGCAAGAGGAGCTCCGTAGAGGAACAAATGTTGTTGCAGGTGAAAAAAGTGAGGATGACAATGAAGAAGAAGAAACTAGATCAGAAGGGGAAGTTCTGAATCAAGCAGAGGAAAGGCTTTTTAGGGCCATTACTAAGTTTGAAAAAAGACCTACAATTGATGTGGGTGTATTTTCAAGAAATTTGAAACCAGATGAGTTGATTGACTGGATTAATGAATTGGAAGAATACTTTGAGTATGAGGAAATGAGGGATCTAGATAGGGTTAAGTTTGCAAAGGCCAAACTTAAAGGTCATGCCAAAATCTGGTGGCAAGAGGTTCAATTGGAAAGAAATAGAAGAGGAAAGGATAAGATCACAAGGTGGGATCGCATGGTGGACAAACTAAAGAAGCAGTTCATTTCTGTTGACTACGATCTTGATTTGTTTAAGAAGATGCATGGGTTAAAGCAAGCAGAAAAATCAGTCCAAGAATATATAGAGGAGTTTTATAAACTTCTAATTAGAGCGGGGCATGCAAAAGAAAATAAGGAGAAGGTTGCTCGTTATATCAGTGGGTTGCGACCTAGCATCCAGGAGGAATTAAGTATGGTAAGAATGACTAGCGTTGAAGAGGCATACTAGTTTGCCCTACGAGTTGAAGAGAAGCTGAATAAGAGGTTTGAAGGGAGACAAAGAGGGTGTGGTCAAGGAGGAAGGGGTAGTGGTAGGTCATCTGGAGGTCGAAATGAAACCCAAAAGAAAAATGAAGATGTAGGTACTAGCAGGAACCAGAGGAACGAGGGTTTCAACCGCACCCAAGACTTTAGAAATCAAAGAGGAAGAGGTAGAAGATGTGGACAAGGAAGAGGATGCTTCTGTGGTACCTATTTTCATTGCAATGAAGAAGGTCATTGTGCCTTTGAATTCCCTCAATGACAAGGAAGGATAGATAGGAGAGTTGAGGGTCAAGCTAGGGTTGCTCATGTGGATGAGGATGCATAATCATCACATTCAGAGGATGTAGAAAGAGCAGAGACTTTAGTAAATGAAAGGGTCCTACTAAGTGGTGAGATTGAACCAAGATAAAGGAGGAGTTTATTTCATACCAGGTGTAAGTGTGAGGATAAATGTTGTGATGTGATTATTGACAGTGGTAGCACTAATAACTTGGTATCAGAGGAGATGGTCTCTAAGCTGAAGCTCAAGAGGGAGAAACACCCCAACCCCTATCAGATTTTTTGGGTGAAGAATGATCATAAGGTCCTAGTAAGTGAACAATGTTTAGTGAAATTCAAAATTGGGAGTTACCATGATGAAGTTCTCTGTGATGTTATTCCAATGGATGTTTGCCATCTATTGTTGGGAAGACCGTGGCAGTTTGATAGGCATGCAGTACATGATGGTCATGCAAACACATACTCTCTAACAAAGGATAGAGTTCACCACAAACTAAAGTTCATGAAAAAGGAAGGTGAAAAGGTATGTAGTAGTGCTAAGATTTCTCTGGTTGATGGAAGAAAAATTTTAGATGGCATGAAACATCAGCGTATGTGCTATGCTCTAATCCCTAGGAAAGATAAAGAAGGTAGTAGTGAAATACCACTTGAAGTTTTAGATTTACTAGGTGAGTTTGGAGATATCATCTCTAATAATGTTCCAGAAGGATTGCCACCAGTAATAAAAATCAATTATCAGATAGATTTAATCCCAGGAGCTAGTTTTCCTAACAAGGTTGCTCATAGGATGACTCCTACTGAAACTGAGGAGCTAAATAGATAGGTTTAGGAGCTATTGAGGAAGGGCTTGATTCGGGAGAGCCTGAGTCCATGTGCAGTACCTACAGTACTAGCACCAAAGAAGGATGGAGAGTGGAGGATGTGTATAGACTCTTGAGCTATAAATAGGATAACCATCAAGTATCGGTTTCCTTTGCCAAGAATGGATGATCTTATCGACTACTTGAGTGGAGCTCAGTACTTCACAAAGATAGATCTCAAGAGTGGCTATCATCATATACAGATATGAGAAGGAGATGAGTGGAAAACTGCCTTCAAGACCAAGGAGGGTCTTTATGAGTGGTTAGTCATGCCCTTTGGATTGACGAACACCCCAAGCACCTTCATGCGGCTTATGAATGAGGTACTTAAGAAGTTCTTGAGAAAATTTGTTATTGTCTATTTGGATGATATTTTAATTTTCAGCAAGACTTTGGAAGAACATTTATTGCATATTCATAGTGTTCTTAAGAGATTGAGAGAAGAGAAGTTGTTAATTAATCTGAAGAAGTGTATCTTTGTAAAAAGGGAGTTAGTCTACTTGGGGTTTGTTATATCACCTAAAGGTCTTAAAATGGATCTAGAGAAGGTAAAAGCCATCTTAGAATGGCCTACTCCAAGGTTGCTACTAAGGTAAGATCATTTCATGGTCTGGTTAGTTTTTACAGAAATTTCATTAAGAATTTCAGTGGCATATGTACACCCCTAACTGACACAATAAGAGGGGATTGAAAAGAGTTCAAATAGACTGTGGCAGCTACGAGAAGTTTTGAAGTACTGAAGAAGAAGGTGACAGAACAACCTATGTTGGCACTTCCAAATTTTAGAAAGGTGTTCGAGGTGGATTGTGATGCTAGTGGCAATGCTATTGGGGTTGTATTAAGCCAAGAAGGGAAGCCTATTGCATATTTTAGTGAAAATTTGAATGATGTGAAAAGGAAGTATTCTGTTTATGATCAAGAGTTCTATGCAATAGTTTAGGCCTTAAAGAAATGGAGGCATTATTTATTGCCAAAGGAATTTTTTTTATATACTGATCACCAAGCATCACAGTACCTAAATAGCCAAGGTAAATTGAATCAGAGGCATATGAAGTGGGTAGAGTTCTTGCAGAGCTATACATTTGTGTTGAAGCATAGAAGTGGAAAATCTATCAGGGTTGCAGATGCACTAAGTAGGAGATAGTTGTTGCTTACAGCAATGTAGGTTGAAGTAATTGAGTTTGATGAACTCAAGAATCTGTACCCTGAGGATCCTGATTTTCCTGAAGTGTGGAAAGCTTGTAAAGAGCCTGCTGCTATAGATAAAACCAAGTGGTTAGACTATTTGATTCAGGATGGTATGTTGTTCAAGGGCAATCAATTGTGCATTCCAAGGAATTTCATGAGGGAAAATTTGATTAAGGAGAAACATAGTGGAGGGATGGTAGGACATTTTGGTCAAGATAAGACCATTTCCATTCTCAAAGAACATTATTTTTGGCTTCAAATGTCACAGGATGTGAAGAATTTTGTACAGAATTGCCAGGTTTATCAAGTGGCCAAGGGATTTAGTGACAATACTAGACTATATCAGCCATTGCCTATTCCATCAAAGCCATGGAAGGACATAAGTATGGATTTTTTTCTTGGATTGTTGAGGACACAAAGGGGTAATGACTTAGTATTTGTGGTGGTTGATAGGTTCTCCAAAATGGCACATTTCATTCCATGCCACAAAACTCATGATGCTATCCATATTGTAGACTTTTTTTTCAAAGAGGTGGTAAAGAGGTGGTAAGACTACATGGTCTCCCCAAGAGTATAGTTTCTGACAAAGATACTAAATTTGTGGGGTATTTCTAGAGGACATTGTGGAAGAAGTTGAGAATAGACTTGAAATTCAATTCCACACATCACCCGCAGACTGACGGCCAAACATAAGTGGTAAACAAAAGTCTAGGCAATTTGCTGAGATGTTTAGTTGGGGATAAGCCCAAGGGGTGGGATTTGATTCTACCACAAGTAGAGTTTTCTTACAATAACTCTATAAACAAGAGTACTGGTAGATCACCATTCAAAATTGTATGTGGAAGTAGCCCAAGGACTACACTAGAATTGAGGAAGATAGAGCAAGGGGAGAGGACAAGTGCTAAAGCTGAAGAATTTGCTGAACATATCAAGCATCTACATGAGGAGGTTCAGGCACACATTACCAAGATGAATCAAGAGCATAAAGCTAGGGCTGATCAAAGGAGAAGACATAAGGAATTCCAAGTAGGGGATCTAGTCATGGTACACATAAAAAAACAAATATTTCCAGTCAGTACTTACAACAAGCTAAAAATGAAGAAATTTGGCCCCTGCAAAATTTTGAAGAAACATGACTCAGGAAATGCATATGAAGTGGAGTTGCAAGATGGTATTCACATTTCTTATGTTTTCAACATTGCAGACTTAACAGAGTATCATGATGATGATGCAGATGAGGAGCGGATGTTAGAGCCATGTCCAATTTTTGCTTCTAAGAAGGAGGAGATAGAGGAGATTCTGGATAGTTGTGTGGGTAGGAGTAGCAAAAATAGGCAGTATGAAGAGTATCTAGTCAAGTGGAAAGGACGGTCGATAGAGGACTCAACTTGGATATCAACAGCTGAGATTTCCCATTTGGGATTTCCTCTACCATTCATAAAGTGACAGGGTCACTTTTCAATCTACCCTGGGTGTCTGATGCAGGAGCATCCAGAGGTATAAGGGAAATCCTGTGTCACCCAAAAAAAAATGTACTTAGACTTAGTTTCTATTTCATGTGTTTTCATTCCTAGATACCCATTTGGGTCAAATAAAGGTTTCAACTCTCACAATTCCACTATCAGTGTTGTGGGTTAGAGTTTTTAATCACCTTGGGATATGTGTAAATGCCAAAAAAAAAGAGTATGTAATTGAGCCATCATTTTGGTGAACTAGAAGGTGTAAATTGGTCATAATATTGTCATTGTAATTTAGAGCATTCTAGAAAAAGAATCAGGTCAAAAGACCCCACGGTTTGAAAGTTTCAATTTTTGGAGACATCTTAAGAATGCTTCAAAGTTAGGTTAGGGGCATTAAATGACCTCAAATAGGGCTGGAAAATGGGGGATGAGTGAAGCTAGTCCATAGGGCTATAGAGCACTTTGAGAGCTTTTCAAAAATGTAAACGGTTTGTCAATTGGAGCTACGGCTCAAAAGTTATGCCTCCCAAAAGTTCAGTTACCATTTCTGGATTCTTCTAATTTTGTTTCAACTTCTAATGTGACTTCTGGAGCCTTCTATTTGGTCGGTGGATGCCAACTAGCACTTTCTAGAATGTATTCCTAATCCTTAACCCTCCAGGGTCTATTTAAGAACATTTCTAGCATTGTAAAAGGTAGTTAGGAGTGGAGTTTGAGATAAGGTACTGGGAGAAAAATTTATCTCCAAATTTATACTATTGTAAGCCCATAGGGCATGTTTTGGAGTTTGTTTCTCTGCACTAAGTATACTAGCATATTTTCACAGTTAATAAAATTTTTCCTTTCCTGTTGTGTCCATTCTGTGCTTGGGTTGTGTCCCCATCATAAATTTGAAACGGCAATACAAGCTACAACAAAAGCTTGTAGTCTATATTTTACCGCAACCACTCTAAGTCAAAGCTTCAGCTCTTGTTGCTTCTTAACTCATTATGACCTATTATTGAACATACAATAATAACATGAATCAAAGATAATAGGCAAAAATTATAGTCAAAGCTTCTAATTTGTTCTATCACAATTTTTTCTAGTCAAAGCTTTGAATCCAATTGCTTCTTTTTATTCAATTTTCTCCCAATTTCGTACTAGAAAATCAAAGTTATGCTTGCACAATTTTGGCAAATATTTTTTGCATACAAAAAATTATTATTTTTACAATGAAGGGGCACTCCTTTATATAGGCAAAGGAGTTGAGAAAAAGATGGAGGAAAAAGTGGGAGCAACTCAATCAACTTTGACCTAGTCTAACTAGAAGAGAAATTATTGGGTTACATGCAACTGCACATGCAACTCGCATTACATGGAATTACACATTTTCACATAATACATCCTCTTTATTTACAAACATGAAAGAAGAAGAAGAATAAAGATGGAAGAGAATTGAAACAATCCTAGGAATTGCTCTGAAGGACCTTGTACATGGCGATGCAACCCCAGATGATAACAAGATTGAGAACTCATGTATTTTGTGTCACTACATTCACCTTGATAACCATGGCATTACATATTTTGATAGCCTTTGACTCTCTTTGATGAATTGTCCATTGTCATTTAAAAATTTGACGTAATCAAGTTTTTCTTACTCAAGTTGTCGTGAATTCTCATTTGCATATTGGCACATTTTGGAGTCTTCGACACTTTGAAGACCTTCTTAGTGGTGTCCAAATGTAAACTCAAAACCACTTTTCATTAGCATCTTTGACCCTTTTTTTTTTGAAACAAATTCCTTAGCACATTTCATCACGAACTTCAATTCTCAGACAACCATTGGAAAAATGGTGTAAGACCCATCCTTGTATGTACTTATTTAAATATGAATTTCTATATTAAATCCTTTATAGGAGATTTGAATGGACGTTTGAGTATGACAAGGAAATGGTATGGGGTAATGTTGTTGCTCCTTCTTAGGAACCATGCAGAGGACATTATCATGATTATGGTTATCTTATGTATAATGGTTTGATGATTGTTACAATAATATAACATAATACATACCTTCTTATGAATCATTTAAAACTCAAAGACAAAGATTATTAACTCTCTAGAAGTTCCCTTAAGTAGCTTAAATTTTAAATATTATTAGTACATTATGATGTGTTAAGGTTGTTAGGGTATCATGTACAAGAGGTTATACTTCTAAATTGGGATGAGTTTTTCGGTTACTCAAAATTATAATTTAAATCATAAACATTGTGTGCGTTCTTTAGGATACATCTGCATAACCAAGTGATAGAAAGTTATGGACTTATATAATTATGATAATGGATATGAATTAAAGTTTTATGGTTTAGGTGTTCTAAAGGAAATTGAGATCAATTGATACATTCATATACTCTGTGATTCGAGACTTGCTATATTGTTTGATTGTTTAAACATTGATTTGTACTAATGATGATATGAGGTGTTTCACCTTATGATGATGATGTTAATTATGGTACCTTAATGATCAGGATATATGCATTTAGATAGTTCAGTATGTTTTATTGATGATGTTTATGATGTTTTGGGTATATGTATGCATTATAATAATTATTGCAGTATTTTAATTCAAACTAATGAATATGTTATGATGATTCAATTATGATATTAGTGATGATTAAATATGTGTACAGAAATGAGAAAGGTTATTTAAATGAAAGTTTTAATATTTTGATCAATGTGATTATGAAAATTTGGTTTAAATATATGGATGTGATGTTATCGAACTACTAATATTCAAATTGAGTGTGCAAAATAATTAACCATGAAATTAATCAGATAATTGGTAATTTACCCTATGTTCAAACTGTAAGACTAAGTTTGAATCCAATAAAGTGATTTGAACCTTGTTGTCAAGTGTTTAATTTGTATCATAATCTAAATGTATGTGTATCATTTTGTATTTTGTGACATTTTAAATATTTTTTAAAGTAAATCTTATGGTGTCACTTGACACCAATTATATGCATATGTGTACTAACATGTCAATTTAGGGTTAGCAAAGTAACCCATTAACCTAAGATTGATTTAGTTAGTACCTAAATTAGTTTCCCTTAATTAGGGTTTACTAGAAAGGTTACATCCTTAGGATTTTTGAAGATAAAATATTTCAATCCACTTGTATAGGTCATAAACTAATCCTAAAAGCAAAATTTAATGCTATTCAAGTGCCCAAGTGGTATTTTTATGGGTTGGGAACCTTTTCGACCCTTCTAGAACTTCCTAGCAATATTTATGATCCCTAAAATATCTCAATTTCCCTTTTTTGTGAAAATGGATCATCCCCATAAGGTTACCCAAGGTTACACTCTTGCTAAGAGGTTTCCTTTATTATAGGGGCAAGTGACAAGACCATGGGAGGCTTAAAGTCAAGATTAGATCTATTATTATTTTGGGTAGATAAGTTTAGAGGCTATTTAGAGTCCCTTGGAAGAGTTGAGGGTTTTTCACCTATTCTCTACATTTAGATAAGTCAAGTGTGGAATTTGCAAGAAGGAGAATATTTAGCTCAACTCAAAATTCATTGCCATAACCTTTATGAAGGTACGTTCTTCATTTCCATGATTATGCCCTTTTGTTCATTTCTTATATGTATAAAATTATTGCATATTGTAGTATGGGTATTCTTATATCATGTGAGGGATGGGTATTGTGGGTTTTACTTTTTTTTTTTCATGTTTTTTTCCTTGTTTGATGGGGAAATTGTGAAGGGAGTGTTGGCATTACTCACCCACGGATAGGGTAGAAGTGGCCATGTACAGGAGAAGGGATTAGTTAGACTCCAAGTCAATGCAGAGTCTCTTCTCATGATGAGAAGAGGGAGGAAGTAAGATGTTATGGGCCCCTTCTTGTCATTGCAAAACTGAGTTTTTTTTGGAGAAATAAGAAGAGAAAGAAATGGAATTTTATGTGATTTAGTAGCCTTAGAAGAGGCATATGATTTGTGTTCTTTATTGACATATTCTACTTGGAAAAATCCACCTTCTCCCTAGTCATAGGTTCATTATGAAACCTATTGTGCATAATTTGGATGGGAATTATATGTTGAGTTATGTTATTGTGATTGGTTTGTGAATGTCACTTGATTGGTTACTGGTTCTCCTAGCTCGGTGGGTGGCCTTTCGATGCCTAAGATGGGAGGTGAGCTCTCCATGGTTGTTCTTTGTTTTTTGAAGATTGTTTGGATAGGTTCTCATGATGGAGAAATCTTATATTTCTTAGGGAACTATTAGTGTTCTTTATGTCATGTTATTGGAGGATTCTCCATTGTAATACCACCTGTTGTAGTGTATATCTATGTTGAGAATGATTACGAAAGAAATGGATTAAATTTTGTAACTTCAATATTGATAAATAGAAATTTAGTTATTGTATGAAATAAGCAAATTATGTGATCAACTATTATTAGATTGTAAATCATACCTTACTTTCAATTATATTGCTTTGCAAAAAGTTCAAGTTGAAAACTCTCTACTTTCTTCACGAAATCTTGGATTCAATTTATTGTGTTCAAGAGTATTAGGATGTGGATGTATGAATTAATTAATCTATATATGCAAAAAATATCATCCTTAAGATCATGATATATAATCAATGTTCGATTTAGATATGATCATCTTACTTGTATCTTGACACCTTAGCTTGTTTAAATTTTATTAAATTAATGAATTTCACCTTATGTTGCACTATATGTAAACTACCTAACATCACTCCTAACTTGGATACAAAATAATTTATATCAATATTATAATTACAATCTACTTAATACAATGAAAAAAATTAATACACTTTGCCATTATAAAATTCCTAAGGAAACCTAGTAATTTGAAGGAGAAAAGAAAACTTATAATTTCCATCTATTTAGGAGAGCCAAAATGCTCTCTGGAAAATGTATGGGGAAATTTTAATTCCTCATTTGGTAACAAAGAATATTCTCTATGAGATTCCCCTTAAAACCATTTTAGACACCTTTTCAAATAATAAATATATATTTATAAAATGAAAATCAATACAAAAATCTATTTTATCCTACACTTTTCTTATCCTCGCCACTAACCTATAAACCTTTGAATCATAACTGACCCTATTGGGACTCAAAATTGAAACCTTGATTTTGAGTACCATTGAAAAAATCAAGCCCTATAAGTGCTTTTTAATGCATGTGTACCCGACTTTCCATTTGAGGCCTAAGAGGTGTTTAATGTTTCTAATACCTTGCATTCGGTATATCCACTCATCCCATGAAGATAAATTTCTATTCTGAGTCATTCCATGAAGTCTCGTTTTGAGCAATGTCCAAATCTACATTTTTGCCCGAGTGTCAAATAGCGACAGGAGGCCTAGTTTGCATCTAAATATCTTGCACTTAGTAATATTTCATAACTCGCAGCTTTGGGAGTGTTTAGTATCCATACCAAAGAGTCTATGTTTTAGATCTCAAGTCATTTCAATATGTTTTGACTAGGTTTTGAATCCCTCAAAGTTGGTCGTTTATTGTTGTCATGCTGATACAAATTGCTCAGAATTCTAGGAGGCCTTGTTTGACTAGTTATAACTTTGACCCAATTGACCAAAATGAGAAAATTCCTCTTGAATTTCATTCTAGAGGTTAGAGACTTGCTATGTTTCAATTTTGAGCTTATGACAAATCCATTCGATTAGTTTTCAAATGTGATTCCAAATGCAATTTGTAAAGTTTTATTGGTGTCAATAATTGCAGATTTATTGGTACCCCTATTCATGACGTCATATCTTTGAATCCTTGATAGGTGAGATCGAATGGACTATACCATTGCATTCTACTCTAAAAATTCTTTTAAGTGTGCCAATTTTCAAATCTTGATGAATCTGTCTGCACTCTTTCCCAAGTCCTTTCCATCTACACAATATGTTTTTCTACCAGTGTTTCCAGCCTACAAATTTCAAGTATCTCACTTTGACCGTTCTCCAAATGTGTCTTGTTATTCATCATGAGCCCTAATCCCATATTTATATTGTCCTCATGAAAATGAACCCATCCCCAATTTTGTGTGCCCCCAAGTGTCAGTTTGCCTTTTTTTCAAAGCCAAATTTGAACGTGTTTTATGGTTTTTTGACATGTTTGCTTGCAGGCAGTTCTAGGAGGGAAACTTTGATAGTTAGTATCTTTTGACTGAGAATTTGCCATGAGATGAGATTTGGCAGGGTGCAAGAATGCAGAATAGAGAATTAGTATGTTTGATTTCAAAGCCTAGTCAGTTGTTTTTATCAATTTTTAAAGCTAGTCAAAGGACCCCTTGGCATGAAATTGATAAGTTGTAGAAAGAGGTAAAATGATTTTTAAATTTGTTGCCAGTGGTTGAATTTTTTTTAAATCAGTGCCAGATGGTGAATGGATCAATTTGAAGGATCGAGTTCTGAAAGTGATAAAAAAATTTAGCTGGACCCATTTTGGTGCCCAACTAATGGTATCAGACTGATAAGGTATATTGGGGACTAAAAATCTTCTAAATGGGAGGGTTATAATGATTTTAATCATTATAAATTATAATATGGATGTACATCATGTATGAGGTATAAGAAGAAGAGAATATATAAGGAATCGTGATTGATTGGAGTTGTTTTTCCCTCCCCAATTGACCATTTTAAGTTTTTCAAAACACATTGGAAACCTTGTTCATGAAAAGGCTATGTTTCATGAGGGTGTGAATTTGAAGTGATGGTAGATGTGAAGGAATAGTATGGGTAGAAATGATAAAGTAAGACATGTTCAAACTTAAGAACCAATGGCTTAGTAAAGGGGAGGCATTAGGTTTTTCTTGCAAATTGACTAATCTATTAAATGTTTACCACTGCGACATTGAAAATGAGAGAGAGAACAAGCATAAATGTAGAAGAACATTACCTTTTATGCCTAAAATAGAGACAAATTTGAGCCAAATAATGCATAGGAGGTAGCTAAAAAGAGGAGGACGACCAACTGATCTATGGCAAGGATAGTTTTAGACTAGTCCAACACCTTCAATGATTTTGAGAGACCCATGTGCATTTTCAAAGAGGAGAACATGTGTTAGAGAAAGGAGATGTTTACAGATCCATGTCAATGAAATCAGTTTGGAGGCAATTGGAGGTTGCTGCATGAAAAAATCAAGGAATATTTTCAAGGGATTACAAATTAATGTTACATACAAATGTCTACACCTTAATCTCATGCATAAGGTGGCTCCAATTATGTAGAAGTTCCCCCTCTAGGTCCCTCACAAGTATACAATTTTGGGATGTTTTTCCTTTGTTCCCTACAATCTTGCGTGTATGAGTGGGTGGTAATCACATTTTCTTTAGCGGTGGGATCATGAATGATAGTAGCGAAAACATTGTTGCTACCATAGGAGTGTCATGACTCTGCTACCAAAGAAAAACATGAGCAAATGAGGAACAATTAAAATGATTAGTCCCATATTGACGTTGCAGGAAAAGACTTTGGTCTTTAAATACTTTTCCAAACACTATACTTATTTTCCAAAAGGCTCACACCTTTTGAGACACAAGGAAACCCCATGGTGGACCCCAACTAGTCGGATTTGGAGAGAAACAAATTTTGAACAACATGTTGATGTCATCCGATGATGTGGAAAATTGTCAAAAAGTTGCCAGATTTCGGTGGTCGCCATGTCGCCACCAAAAAATGGGAGGTTTCATGGATGAAGACATGGAAAACTCCTAAAAGATGTAAGAAAATGGTGAGGAGTTGTGGGGCCTATTTGGATGTGGTGACAAATCTTAGACTGACACGTAGAGCTAGGTGGATTGAGTCAGATTTCAATGATGCACCAGGTTGTAGCATGTGGAAAATCTGATGGTGGTCGCTATGTTGCCAAGGCAAAGTTGCAAGGTAGTTAACCATGTGACATGGCGACCGGCCAGTTGCTAGTAAGGTGGACTGGTGATGTGGCAGAAATGTGGTGGCCTCATGGCAGATGTCAGACACTATGTAGGATCTAGCAAATTAGAGTGTGACACGTGTCACGAGATGGTCAACCAGATTTGATCTTAATGGAATCTGTCAAGGAAATTTTTAAACAAGTTTTAAAATAATATTTTTTTTAATATTTCCTCTCAGAAATCACATGCAAGGTCAAATACTTAAATAAAGTTTTGAATTTATCCTATAGTTTAAACTTTATGAAAAATCAAATATTTGCAAAATTGCACTCTGAAGAGCCATAGAAGGGATCTATTTTTCATTTTAAGATCCTAGAAGTTTCTAGTAAGTCCATATGGGCATATTATATATTTCTAGAATTGGGACAAGACAAACTTTCTAATTTTGGAGTTTGGTTTCACACAAGAGACCACTGGTTCAAGTTATGTAGGGATTTGTCTCAGGTACCCAATTTGCAGTTTCATTCAGTTGCAGTAGTTCAAATCTGATTTCCAAAGAAATGATGAACTAAAAGGCAACATGAAGGCAGTTATGGATGATTTTTTTCACTTCTAAGTTAGTTAAATGGAGGTTTTATCAGCATTCTAGATGCATTTCAAATATTTTAGTACCAAGATGGTTTTCATCATTAAGAGATATTTTGGGTTTGTTACAAAACAATGATGAAAACCAAATTAGATTTCATGGGTAGAAAGATGAGAGATGTTCTAAAATAGCAAACAATGGAGATTCAAGGGGACAAATGTCATCTTCAAATCAAATCTAGGATTCCATTCTTATTCTATAGTTTTCTTTCTCTCATCCATTGTAAGGGTTGGCAATTTTCAGTGTGAGACCACCTTGTTGGATCGATAATTGTAATTCCACCAAATTCTTTAGCAGATATTTCTCATGTATGAACAGCAGTAGTGAAGATAATATAGCTAGTTTTGATCTATTAGGCATTTCTATGTTTTAATTTCATGCATATGAATGTATAATTTCAAGGAAATGAATACAAATGAGCAAGAATCTCTTTAGTTTCATTCTGATTCTCCTCTCCTTTCTCTGTTGTCTACAATGTTTTTTGTTTAAGAACAAAGAGCTTAAACTCATTTGCAATCCCTAAAGGTTGTATGTCTGGATAGGTTTGTTATTGGAACAAAGAGCCAAGTAAATGATTATTTACCTTGATAGGGTTGTAGGTTTCACCAGGAGGATATTCAGTAAGTAGTGAGAGTTTTTATGAAGATAGATGTCTATTTACAAGGTGAATGGATAGATCAGATACCTAAATATATGAGTATATCTTAGATATCCATGTGTATGTTTTGACTTAGCTTATGCCCAATGGATAAGGCACTGATCAACTACAGGATCAACTTGTTCTTAGTACTGCATATTTGGGGTTTTGCTGAAATCAACATCATTAATCAAATGTTTTTCCCTTTAAATGTTGAAGGATTGAATGTGATGTGCTCACTTAGCTTAGCAATTTCTTTGGCCATGTTATTAGCTATTCCATGTTTGAGATCTCTACATAAGTGTTAGAAGATTTAGGGTTCTTATCTGCTTTGTCAAGATTCAAGTGAATGTTTTAGCATTTGTACCATATAATTGAATCTAAGGTACACTTGCCTAGGTTTTTTAGAGCCAAAAGTAGAAGAAGGGTCTGGCCTTATAGTTGGCCCAGTGTCTGACAGGGTATGTTAAAGATGGGAAGTAGTTGTCCCTAGATGTATCTTGTTATCATCGAGGTAATTTGAAACCATTAGAGTTTCAAAACACCAACACACCCTTCTTGTCTATGTGTGCACCCAAGCCGATGTCATATTTCACTTACACCTTTCCATCTTCTACATGGAAAGTACATTGCTTAAGGAATTTGGGGAAGGACACAAGTCAACATGGAAAATGAATTTAAAGGGTTTGCAATGTATTATGTTTTCCTAACTAACCATCCTCACTTGCAATTCCCTCCTCCCTAAGTGCATTCCTCCTTCCTCCCATGCATTGAAAACTTTTAGTATTGATGCCACATGTGCCTTGAAATCCCCTCTGGACATTGACCCAGGCTTGGCTAGGATTGGTAGTCAAAGTTTTTTTTTAACTTTTTAAAAACCATGCTTATTGCCTTACCTTGTTATGAGTGTTCACCTTTTTCCTTGGAGCCCCACCAACCGATGTACCCCCCTTGAGCAGCATATTAGGTGCATGGGGGAGCATGTTCCCACTTTGGAAAATGCCCCAATTTGCATGAAGTCGTGGGAGTTTAGAGATTAGGAGTTCATGTTAGTAGGAGTTAGATAGTAGGAAAGTTAGTATAGTTAGTATAGTTAATTTTTGTTAGTGATTTTTTTATGAATTAGTAAGAAATATGTTTAGTTTTATTAGATAGATTTATATGAAATGATTTTATTTTTTAATTTAAATATTAAATTTTAATAAAATGGAAGTGTTAGGTAAGTAGGTTTAGTAAGTAGATAATAAAGTTAGTAGATAGTTATAAGACAAAGATAGAATGTCTAGTGTTTTTTTGTTTTTGTTTTTTATTATTATAAGAATGATAATTCATATTTGAGATATATTGAGGATATGTTAAAAAAAATTAGTGGTTAGGTTAGTAGGTGTAAGTTAGATTATGTAAGTACAAGTTAAGTACAAGTTAAGAGGTAAGAGTGTGAGTTATATTTTATGTTGGAGTTGTATGTGGAATTAAATTATTGTTTCTAGGAAAGCATTTTGATAATGTTTTATAATAAAAGTATGTATTTAATTAAGGGTTTAATTAACTCAAATTATTAAGACCATAGGATTCAAAAGTAAAAGAAGAGGTCTTAGGTAGGTGACCCGATAGTGAAATAGGAAGGTGTTATATGGATGAAAAGTATATAGTATAAAATTTACATGATGAACATTCAAATGTACAAATTAAGTTTTATCATTAAATTATGATTAATTGGGAATCAATAGTAAGGTTCAAAATCACTTCCTAAGAGATGCATACTAGTTCACCTTGAAGTTTGAACTGACATATTGAAAAGAATAGAGGATGACATAATAACCTAGTGTAACCTATCAAATTTATTGAAAATAATAATGAAAAATGAAAAAAGATCAAGTAAGGTTGACTAAATTATCAATTTGGGGTGAAAACCAAAATGTGACATTATGGTGGTGTTATTTCATGTGCATGTCAAAAAATGAATTTATATGATGCTAACCTTACTCAATTAAACATATTTATTTCAATATAAATCTGAGAACTATGGAACCCTAATGCTTCCTCAAATATGACATCACACTTTAACTGGAGTTTAATTAAACCAAAATGTGTAACCTGATCTAAGTGTTCTTGTAGCACCTTAACTTCTTCCTTTACGAACCATATTGTATGCTTGGATGTCAACTCTACATCATAATGAAATGAAATTTGAAACCCACTTTTATCCTTTTTTAGCTTCCCATAACATATTCAATATAGTATGTGATAAACATAGTGTTTATTAACTTATATAAAAAAAATTGTTGTGTTTTTGCCATGATTTTTAGGCATGACAAATGGAGACTAGAAGAACTATTGTGTTCTTATTTGAAGCACACCATTTTTACTGGATGTCTTCATTCTTTATAGAAATCCTGGCATATCTTGACTTGTTGCAACATGAAAGTTTCAATGGGATTGAATCCATAATTGGAAGATATGGATTTTTACTTCATGAGAATATTGGCAAAATAGATTTATGAAGAACAATATATGTGGAGTATTGATTATATACTCATGGAACATATGTAATGAATTGGATGTGATATGAAAACTGTATGCTATGAAATCCTAGCTTTTAAAGAACATTAAAATTAATCTAACATTCACAGACTAAAGAATTACAACAATACGTATGAGAGGACGAAGGAGTTAGGCAAGAGAAACACAAACCAAGTATGGTAAGCTCCCTAAGTGTGACCTTGATACTTTGATGTGTCCAAACGATTGTGGGTGTGTGCTCAAAATGATCCCAAGCTTTAAGTGATGGATTATTATTATGAGGGTGAGTAAAAGGTTTAACAATGGGAACATGGATGGATTTTTCCATGATAGATGGTATTTTCATAGTTTGTAAGCTCTCAAAATAGCATTATAAATTTGCATGGGAAGTGGATATGAATTTTGAGAGGGGAAGGGTCCAATTTATAGGCTAAGGGGTGGTGAGATGGATGGTTAGAATGCAAGGATGGAAAAAGGATGAGGGATGGTTAGGATGCAAGAAAGGGAAAGCACATGGATTTTGCTTCTTCAAATCCATAGCCTTGTGACAAGTGTCACAAGGGGATTGGATCAGTGAAGAGGGTCAAAATGAAGGGTCAGAGGGAGTTATGAGGGAGAAAGAGTGTGTAAGAGGGATGTAAAAGGCCTTAAAGAGACATTAAGGCATGTAAGAACCTTAAAGTCAATTGCATAGGAATGTAAGAGGGATGGGATGGGAGTTTGACTTTGGTTAGGGTTAAGAATTCTTAACTCTTCTTTAAAGTTGTGTACATGTTTAGGAGGCGGATTAGGCTTAGCTTAGGAGGGGATTAGGGTGCAAGTGGCTTAGCATTAATGAGATAGGTTAATTAGTTGGCTAAGTAAGGTTAACATAGGTGAATGGGTTGGATTTGGATAATGATAGGGTTTAGGAATGGTTAGGGGTTGATAATTGATTTATTAAATGATTTATTTAATAAAAGGGGATGTGGGATTACATTAAACAGGATAATGCAATCATTTAATTTAATAGAAGAATAGGAATTCAATTAATAATTTGACTTTAGGTTGTCATTTGATTTTATCAATTGGACTATAGTTAACTTAATTAATTAATTAACTAGGGGATGATGATTAATCATTTATTTATTTAATATTTAATCAATAATGTCCTAGAAGATGACTAAATAAGATTACTTGGTGATGTAATCAAATTTAGGTGTCTACATTTTGCCCCTCATTGACATAGTATTGGGACA
Organism: Cupressus sempervirens; assembly: GCA_028749045.1. Lineage (NCBI taxonomy): Eukaryota > Viridiplantae > Streptophyta > Pinopsida > Cupressales > Cupressaceae > Cupressus > Cupressus sempervirens. The sequence continues at coordinate 743,663,114 of CM053785.1, forward strand.
ACACTATTTCAAAGAAGTTCAAACATAAACGACACAAAGAAGATTTGTTTTAAAGCAACAAAGTTGCCCTAGTCTCGAATAGAAAAAGGAGAGGTTGGATCGTGTGATGCCCCATCAAGAAGGTCATGGCGAGATAAGATGAGGATCGGTGACTTCTTGAACAAACTAGGGTGAGCAGGAGGACGCAGAGGGACTAAAATAGGGTTAAAATTGCAATAAAATTACAAAAATAATAGGGCCAAATGAAAAAGGGTTGCTAGAGGGATCAAAGAGGGAAGGAGGGCACCACAGGGGGGCCTATAAGAGGGTCTATGAGGGCCAAAAAGGAGTAACTGCTCTCATATTTATAGCGATATATTATTGTTTTTGAGATCTAGATTAGATGACATGATAGTTGCACAGGACGATCGGAGCATCGAATAGATGTGGTACGATGCATGCAGGTACAGAAAACACTAGACCATTTGATAGGCACCAAAACTTTGCTTTGTCAATTTTGTATTTTACCTTTATAACGTTCCCAAATTTTGGCCTTGTGGGGATGGGTCTAGTGGGATCACTTTAGGAATCAGTGGGATTGCGATCCTACAAAAGGGCTGAAGGTAGAGGGGAGGTAGCAGCTAACATACATGATATCTTTGTGCTTTTTTTTTGGTGATGAGACTACATAGCCAAGCAGTATCGGCTAGACAAGGTGTTGGGGCAGTTCAAATGGCCGCAGGATGTGCCAAGAGATGTGGTTTGGTATCAGAGAGTTGCTAGGGAGTCTATGACTCTATTTGGGCCACCCTTGCAAAGAAAGGGACTATTTCAAGCATGGTGGTGTAATGTCCCCACTATTTAGCATTAGATTGGAACATTATTACCTTCAAAATAGATGCTAGGTTTGAATATCAACAAGTTTAAATATATTGTTCTAGTCATAGTTTTGGCCATTGCCTCATTCTTATCTAGCCATTTATATAGCGTTACTCATCTCTCACACTTGCACGATAGCCATTTATATGAGGATCTCACTTCTTGCACTGGCATTATAAGATTCATTACTCATTTAGCCATTTATACATGGGGTATAGTTACTTCTCTCACTAGCACCATAAGCCATTTATATGAGAGGACACATCTCATGTACTAGAATTTTCAATCCCATCTTAGCCATTTATATAAAGACAGCTCCTAACCCCATACTAGCAGGAAGCCATTTATATAGGTGAGCAATGTCCCTATAATGGCACTATGGGTCCTTAATCATTTTGTAAGAAAATATAAGATCTCCTTGTATCCATTGATTAACTTAATTATCTATATTTAATCAGATACAAATTCTTATCAATACCTTCTTATATTATTGTATTTATATAATCATATATTTTATACCATAATATTAATGAAGCTTAATGTACATATATATATATATATATATATATATATATATATATATATATATATATATATATATATATATATATATATATATATATATATACTTCAACTTGTAAATGAAATTTAATATTACCTTAATTGTCCCTTTGTGCGTGGTTCCCAACTCTTGGTATCCTGCTAGCTTCTCTACTCCTCGGTGGTCTATCCTTGATGTGGTGATTTTAATATTGCTATATACTTTTTGTGTGTGGTCTAAATACTCCTGTACTCCTTGGTACCTCTGCACAGAATTTCATCCAATGTGGTGTGTGGGTTACAACGTAAATACCTTCTTTTCCCGATGCTCAATCCTCTGATAGTCATTTGTGACTATCCTCCGTTTGGTCATTCATCCACATGTGTTTGTCAATTGTGTGCATCTATTCTCCTCCATGTCACCACAATCATATAAATTAATAGCTCCAACATTTGTCCTCTATAGCGGTTGTCCAGTCCTTCCTCTTTCTTTCTCCATTTTATATATGGGAAGGAATATGGGTCGTGACCCCTCATTATGTTAATTAGACAGATTCTTCTTAATGTTTAAGGTAGGATGATATTGGTGACTTGGATTAGTTATTTAATTATTATTAAGTAATTAATTTAATTAGGAATTTTACTTTATCATTTTATCATTCATATGTAAACATAATTGATTGTATTTAAATGATCACGTATAAATATCGTTTTGGACATTCAATAGTCATATATATTAAATGTAGTATTATTGGTAGATTTAACAATTATATCTTATGACTAGATATAATTATTATTTGATTTATCATAATCTATGAAAAAAAATTGAATTTAGGCTCATGACAGTCTGCCCTTCCCAAATTTGCTTGTCCTCAAGCAAAAAAAACTCTTCCAATATTACATTCTACTGAGTGATTCGAAAGGGATTATCCCCATCCTCTTGAGTGATGACTGCTAACGTTCCATGTTCTTGTTCGTCGATTCTTTCCTTTTTGTTTGGAGTTTCATCATCATAAGTTGTTGTATTTCTTTGTCCTTGTTTACATCGATAACCATGCTTCCAAGGTTCATTACATCTAAAACATAAGCTTTTTACTTTCAATTTTTCCATTTTGTGGCATCTATGATCTTTGTTCCATGGTTCCTTGCAATAGTAGCATGACTTACCTTCATGATTGTCTTTTACCTCTTTATTTAGATATGATGTTATGGATATAGAATTCTTTGGCTTCTCCTTGTATGTATTATATTCAATTTTCTTGGCTTTTCTGATGGCTTCTTCAAGGTTTTGGGGCTCAAAGGGTTTCACTTGAGCTTTAATGGATTCTTTAAGTCCTTCCATGAATAAATGACTGAATTGACCTGAAGGTAGATTTGGAACAACTACAAAAATATCTTGAAATTGATTTGCATATTCTTCTACTAACCCTAATTGTTTTAGGTGAGCTATATGTTGGAAGTACCATTCAAGATCTCTTAGATCAAACCTACTCATCAATTTTTAAGTGAATTCACTATAGGAGGTGATTTTTTTGGGCCCTAGGGAAATTTTTCCATAGTGCCACCATTTGTGGGTTGATCCACTTAAATGAAGTATGGCAAACTGGTAACACCTTTTTCTATCATAAGACTATAGGATCGATATGTATCTAACTTTTGGACCCATGATTGAGCAGTTTCTTCACCTGACCCATTAAAACATGGTAATTTTACCTTATTTACCTTCCTCTGAAGGTCTTCATCTACATGATGTTTCTTTCTATTCTCCATGAGTTTAGATTCATAACATTCTTTAAAGGGAATAAATTATCCAAGATTAGGATCCAAGCTTCCATACATTTGTGCAATTTCTTCCATGCTATTGGAGATCATTCCATTATCTGCAATAGGTTCTTCTCTCAGAATGAATGAGGGTAATGTTTCTTGTGGGATTGAACTTTGTGACGAGGGTTCATTTTCCTCATGAGTAGAATGATGGTCCAACTTTGAGTTAAGTATCTCATTTTCATGATTATTACTGCTTAATTTTTGTATAGCTTCTAGTATTACCTTATTGGAGTTTTTTTTCCTTTCAAATCTCTCATTAGTTTATTCTATAAAATTCTTTAGTTCTTGGGCCAGTTCCCTTTCCATTATTCTTTAAGGTGTGATGATGTGTCAATTCCACAAAATGACAGGATTATGCTCTAATACTACTCTAATGTCCCCACTAATTAGTTTTAGATTGGAACATTAGTACCTTCAATATAGATGTTAGGTTTGAATATCAACAAGTTTAAATATATTATTCTAGCCATAGTTCTAGCCATTGCCTCATTCTTATCTAGCCATTTCTACAGGATTACTCATCTCTCGCACTAGCACGATAGTCATTTATACAAGGATCTCACTTCCTGTACTGGCACTATAAGATTCATTACTCATTTAGCCATTTATACATGGGGTATAGTTACTTCTCGCACTAGCACCATAAGCAATTTATATGAGAGGACACATCTCATGTACTAGCACTGTCAATCCCATCTTAGCCACTTATATAAGGATGACTCCTGACCCTATACTGGCATTTAGCCATTTATATAGGTGAGCAATGTCCTTATACTTGCACTATGGGTCTTTAATCATTTTTTAGGAAAATATAATATCTCCTTGTATCCATTGATTAGCTTAATTATCTATATTTAATTTGATACAAATTCTTATCAATACCTTCTTATATTATTGTATTTATATAATCATATATTTTATACCATAATATTAATGAAGCTTAATGTACATATATATATATATATATATATATATATATATATATATATACATACATACTTCAACTTGTAAATGAAATTTAATATTACCTTAATTGTCCCTTTGTGTGTGGGTCCCAACTCTTGGTATCCTGCTAGCTTCTCTGCTCCTCGGTGGTCTATCCTTGATGTGGGTTTTAATATTTCTATATACTTTCTGTGTGTGGTCTGAATACTCCTGTACTCCTTGGTACCTCTATATAGAATTTTTTCCAACTTGGTGTGAGGGTTATGGCGTCAATACCTTCTTTTCTCGATGCTCAATCCTCTGATAGTCATTTGTGACTATCCTCTATTTAGTCATTTTTCCATGTGTGTCTGTCAACTGTGTGCCTCTATTCTCCTCCACGTCACCACAGTGATATAAATTAATAGCTCCAACATTTGTACTTTGTTGGGTTGTCCAGACCTTCCTTTTTCTTTCTCCATTTTATATGTGGGAAGGAATATGGGTTGTGACCCCTCATGATGTTAATTAGACGAATTCTTCTTCATGTTTAAGGTAGGATGATATAAGTGACTTGGATTAGTTATTTAATTATTATTAAGTAATCTAATTAGGAATTTTACTTTATCATTTTATCATTCATATGTAAACATAAATGATTGTATTTAAATGATCATGTATAAATATCATTTTGGACATTCAATAGTCATATAATTAAGTGTAGTATTATTGGTAGATTTAACAATTATATCTTATAACTAGATATTATTATTATTTGAAGTATCATAATCTATGAAAAAAATTATGAATTTAGGCTCATGACAGGTGGGACATGGAGCCCTAGGAGACAGCAATGTCGCAGTAGGAGAGAGGAGAGGGGGCCCAGGGGTTGGTTAGAGGGGGAGGAGCTAGAGGAGAGGATGGTGGATTTTCACGGAGATATACCTCCCTACAACAAGCACATGATGCCATGAGCCAGCTACTTCAGGATACTCAGCAAGAGAGGGATCAGCTCAGAGACAAGTGAGATTAGTTCTAGAGGGAGCAAGATGCGACCCAAGGACAACTTGATAGACTTGAGATTGAGTTGGGGGACTATAGTTTGATTTGGGGTGGTTGGAGGGGAGGTTGGGGACTATGGAGGTAGAGAGGGAGAGGCTTCAGGGGAGAGTGGATCTGCTACAGGAAGAGAGGGATAGCATGGTGGTGGAGGTGGCAACCCTCAGGGCACAGATGATGGTGGGGGCAGTTTGGAGGAGCTAAGACGACTAAGGGGGGAGGTGAAGGAGTTGTAGGAGAGGGCAAGATCTTATTGGGGTAGATACCATGCGGCCATTTTGGTGAGGAAGATTGAGCATTATAGGTGGCTAATGTGGTCAGGGACAGTTGACATGCACCCGGGGATGCAAGGTGGTGGGGAGAATGGGTTGAGTACTAGGGGATCCCAAAGGACTAGTGGGTCATAGAAAATAGGGCCGAGTCATAGATCAGAGTAGAGCCAAAGGCGGGATAGGGGGCAGTGATGAGGAGGGATGAGGGGGAGAGCTCAGGGATAGGAGGACGATGGGAGAGACAGAGGATGAGGCCCCCACCACCACCACCAATGACGTACGGTTCAAAGAGGGATCCTTATGAGTCCCATGGAGAGGAGGTGATGGACGAGGATATGGATGAGTAGTGATATATTGCAGTTATTTGATTAATAGGATTTTTTTGTATGGATATGTATTTTTGTAGGCACAAACCCGTATGAACTTTTATGGATATTTGTACTATATGGGTTTGGACTATGATGGACATTTTTGTGATCTTTTAGGGGTGGGTGATGTGTTCCTTATTCTTTGAAGGATATGATATATGTATGAGGAGCATTCTTTGGGGTGGGATATGTGTGTAATGGGTATTGTGCCCATGTGATTTTATTGTACCTTATGTTTTTATGAGATGTATGAAGTGGACTAACATGTGTTATGCAGGATGTGATGCTTTAAATGAGATGGATGATATGCATGATGTTACTAACGTTTGTGATGTAGGATATGATGTTGTTAAAAATTATAGATATGATGTATGAAGGTATTGACCTTTGTGATGCAGGATGTGATGTTGTCGATGAGATATATAAGATGTATAATGATACAGATGTGTTTGATATAGGATGTGATGTTGTTTTAAATGAAATACGTGATGTGATGTTATCTAAATGAAATGCATGATGTTACTAACGGGCTTGATGTAGGATGTGATGTTGTTAATGAGATATATGAGATGTATGATGGAACTGATGTGTTTGATGCAAGATTTGATGTTGGTTATGGATGAAATGTAAAGAATGATAATGAAAAATGGACTAGAACAAAGGACACCTAAAATGTACTATAAATAATAGATGCAATGGACAATTAAAAATTAATCTTAACATACTATGATAATGGAAAGGGTGAAAAATGAACCTAAGAAGACTATGAAAATGTAAAGGACAATTGAAATTGAACCTAAAAGTACTATGATAATGCAAATGATAGCTGAAATGAATCTAAGAAAACTATGATAATAGACTTAAAAAGGACTATGATGATGCAAACAATAAGTGAAATGATCCTTAAGGGGCTATGATAATGAAAATGACAATGAATCCTAAAAAGACTATGATAATGCAAATGATAATTGAAATGAACCTAAAAATTACTATGATGATGCAAACAATAATAAACCTAAAAAGATTATGATGATGCAAATAATAATAAACCTAAAAATACTATGATGATCCAAATGATAGTGAACCTAAAAATGTTATGGTAATGTAAATGACAATGAATCCTTAAATGGCTATGATAATGAAAATGAACCTAAAAAGACTATGATCATATGATGCAAACAATAATAAACCTAAAAAGACTATGATGATGCAAATGATAGTTAACCTAAAAAGGCTATGATAATGTAAATAATAACCGAAATGAATCAGGATAATGTGAATGTAAGTATAATGATAGGGAAATGAATTTGGGAGTAGAGAGATGGCTGAAATAGACTTGTAGCATATCACTACTCAACTGTAGCCTTGGATGGTGGGATAAAACAATGTGCACAACTCTAAATGCAAGTTGTTTTAGGAGATCTAGGGAGATTTGATAGGTGAGGGGATGGAATAGAAAGGAAAGGATGATAGTTGTTAGATTGGATCCTTGTGGTGGGGTGAAATGAGGGTATAGGAAAAATGAGAAATGTGGATTTTGCAAGGATAGGAATTGTAACATAGGTAGGATGGATGTGTATGATAAGATAGGAGCATGTAGGATTGGTAGGACTTGATGTGGTAAGGTGATATGTGGGAGAGTTTATTTTCATGGAAACAAAGGTAGTGGGGGGAATGAGATTTTTCTTGAAGCTTGAGGGTAGGGTACTTCGTAAAGAAGGACCACCATGTAGTTTGAGCACTTAGTTTGATCTAGGAATAGTGGGGATATACCAAGGTTTCCAAGAACATCAAGGCATGCTCACAAATATTACATAGGACTGACTTGAAACAACCACACAAGGATTTCCCTAGCATCACACTTGAATCCCAGAGGAATTAGAGTGGAAACAATATTGGGTAATCCACAAGCAAACAATATTTCCCAATTGCATCATGTGATCAGAAATGATCATAGGTTTGGAACATGCAAGGGTCACATTCAACTAACTCACAAGTATAAAAGACCCGATTAGGTCCTCATGCTCTAAGTGCCCCATTCGCAGCACACCATGACATAAAGGATCATGGCAACCTTGAGGAGGGAACAACCAAATTGCTTGAAAAAGATAATTAAGAACCAAAAAGTGAAATCCAATATTGAAAGAAAGAATAAATCCATAAAAAGGGAACCCTTTTGCCAAAGAGATCAGTAGGACTGGATACTGGTGGACCAAGATCGAACATGAGGAAGGATGCATCCTGCAAGGAACTATTGGTAGTATTTAGGACTATGATGAATTTGGCAAACATAATTGTTGTATGACAACTCTTTGATGACAAGGGATCTCATTGGAGGGTTCAAAAAGTGACCTTTTAAGGAGAAACGTAGTCTACAACCAGATACTAACAGACCTGAAAGAGAAAAAAAGATTATGTACAAGAGGACTAGACAAGATGGATTGAAACTGAGATGTACAACAAACTGACCAAGATATGTATAAGGATTATTGTACAAAAGAAGCTTAGAGTGTTTGGACATTTAGCACAATAGGTTAGTGGTTTTATTTACAATGAAAAAAGCTTGGGATGAGGGGATAGCGGATGTGATATGATACAGTACAATGTGAAAAAACTCAGGATGAGGAGATAGTGTGAATCAATATATAGTACACTATTTTACAAGGGGTATGATAAACGAATATAATACAAGAGATAAGATACATGGATAGGATACATGTGATAGGGTACATGGATATGATATATGTGGAAAGTGTTATGATATAATACACTACTTTGATTCTACTTCCAAGCTCAGGGATGGGGATAGTGATAGTGATAGTGTGGTGATGGGATCTTTGGAACACCTTGAGAAAATGGGGAGATGGACAATGAGATATGGGGAGAGATGGTGGACAAATGTAGATCTTTGATAAATAATGGGAATTCCAAGTACACATGGTGCCTATTTGCTAGGTTTTCACCAAGGTGCCTATCCAAGGTGCTTGAATTGCCAAGTTTTCACCTTTGGATGCTTATTTTTCTCTTTACTTTTTTCTTGTGCTTTTTTGGATATTTTAATTTTTTTGGTCTTTTTGCAAGATTAGCAGGATATACTAAGGAGCTTAGGTATAAAACTTCTTGAGGTGAATGATGTTGGTGGGATCATTTAGTGTTTCACCTTCAAGATTTGATAACTAATGTGCTCCTAAACCAAAAGATGCAGTGACAACATATGGACCAAGTCATGTGGGCTCAAACTTGCCCTTCTTTACTCAATCTACTTGGACTTTCATGCTTGCTTTGAGGACCATTTCACCTACTTGAAATTGTCGTGGGTGAACCTTCTTGTTGAAGTTGTGCTTGAGCCCATTATGATAGACCATAAGATGGTCATAGGCTTGTTGCCTTTTTTCATCAAGTAGATCTAGTTGTGTGAGTCTAGCTACTCTATAATCCTCATCTGATATTTGTCCTCATTAAGAGATGTGTAAGGATGGGAGTTCAACCTCAATAAGATGGATTGCTTCAGCACCATAAACCAGGAAGTATTGATCAGTTATGTTTGTGGATGTACAAAATGTGTTGTGGTAAGCCCAAAGGGCTGGGTTGATTTGTAGATTTCAATCGCGGGCAGAATCAATGACAACTTTATTAAGGATTTTGAGTAGGGTTTTGTTAGTTGCCTCAGCCTAAATGTTACCTTGTGGAAAATATGAAGCTAGAAAAATGATGATGAATGTGGAGGGAGGTGCATAACTCTTCCATATTGAGATTTTCAAAGTTACCTCCATGATCTGTAAAAATAGTAGCAAGGATACCAAAGTGGCGTATAATGTGATAAAGGATGACTTTGGAAACTTGGACTCTTGTAGCAGTGACAAGTGGGACTGCCTCAACCCACTTGGTGAAATAATTTATTGCAGTGATGATCCATTTATGGCCTTCCGAAGATAGGGGTGCAATAACACCATCAAGGTCAAACCTTCGGCATGTAAACGGCCATTGCAACGCAATGGGTTGAAGATCTTGAGTTGGAGCTCATATTAGATTTGTATGTTTCTAACAAGGTAGACACCTTTTTACAAACTCACAAGCATCATGTTCAATGGTAGGCCAATAGTATCCAACTCAAAGTATTTGTCTAGCTAGGACTATACCGCTCATGTGAGCACCACTAAAGCTTTGTGTGTACCTCTTTCAGAGTCATTGTAGCCTCGTTTTGGTCTAAACACTGAGAGAGAGTATCGTGATAACCTCAACGATATAGGATGTTAGCTACAATAGTGTAGCGGGATGCTTTGTGAATGAGGTTTTGATATTGGGTTGATGTGAGATCAGGAGATATGATACCATTTTGTAGATAAGCATGAATTTTTTGGTACCACGGGGATTGCGGAACAACCAAGATGCATATCGATGTTGATTCATTGTTCTCATATGTGGGCTTGTGTAGTTGTTCGACTAAGAACTCATATTGTAAAGCTTCATGAGGGATCTCCAAGAGTGAACTGATAAGGGCCATAGCATCTGCAGCCTTATTTTGCAACCTTGGCACCTACATGAATTGGATCCGAGTGAAATGTTGCTTTACCTGATCAACAAATTCTTTGTAAGGTTGAAGTTTTTCATCCTTTGTTTGGCACTCATCAAGGACTTTCTTGATAATCAATTATGAGTCTCCAAAGACTTTTAGCTCTTTTATGTTCCATTCAACTATTATTTTGATCCCTAAAATAAGAGCTTCATACTCTGATATGTTGTTTTTGCAATGAAATTGAAGTTTGAAAGACTTAGGAATGTAGTCGCTTTGAGGGGTGACCAACAATATTCCTACTCCAGAACCATGGGAAGTATAAGATCCATCAAAATATAGCTTCCATGATGGTTGTTCTTCTATCATGCAAATATGTTCATCTAGAAACTCCATAACTAGAGGATGATTATCCAGTAAGGGTGCATCAGCCAAATGATCTTCTATAACTTGTCCTTTGATTGACTTTCTATCGACATATTGGATATCAAATTCACTAAGAAGCATGACCCATCTTTTAGGAGACCTATGAATGTTGTACGCGATAGCATGTATTTCAAAGGATCAATCTTGGAGATGAGTTGAATAGTATGACTCATCATGTAATGGTGGATCTTCTGAGTGGCGAAAACCACGGCTAAATAAGTAGTTTCCATAGGCGTGTAATTAAGCCCATAACCAACTAGAGTACGGCCAGTGTAGTAGATAGCCCTTTATTTCCCTTTGTCATCAATTTATGCTAGAAGAGTGCCTAATGTTGTTGGGGTAGCTATTATGTACAATATCAACAGTCTCTCGATAATTAGAAGAACTAGGATAGGTAGGTTGGCCAAGTATTGCTTGATCTATTTGAAGCTATGCTTGCAAATAGGATCCCATCTAAAATTTTGATCCTTTTTGAGAAAATCTGTGAATGGTTGACATTTATCTGAGCATTGAGATGAATTTTCTAACTGATTGGAACTTTCCTTGGAGGGAGCAAAGCTATTGCAACATTTTGGGAGAGGACATATCCATGATGGCTTTGATCTTTTGGGGGTCAATTTCAATGTCGTGCCTTGATACAATAAAACCTAGCAGCTTGCCATATGTGAGTCCAAAGACACATTTCTTGGGTTGAGCATAAGATGATACTTTGCTAGTTAATCAAACACTTCTTCAATGTGAGATAGTTAATCAAGGGCATTAAGAGATTTGACCAATATGTCATCCACATAATCTTAAGGGTTTAATGGATGAGGTCATGGAAGATAACCATCATAGCTCGCTAATAGTTGGCCCCTGTGTTCTTTAATCCAAATGGCATCATGTTGTAACAAAAGGTTCCCCAAGGGGTGGTGAATGTTGTCTTATGTTGATCTTCTTCTACTATATGTATCTAATTATACTCGAAGAAACCAACCATGAGAGATAATAGCTTATGCCCTATTGTGAGGTCGATGATCATGTCAATATTTGGTAAAGGGAAATCATCTTTAGGACAAGCCTTATTGAGATCCTTGAAATTTGTACAAATTATGATATCACTAGAGGGCTTGGTGACAAGTACCATGTTAGAGATCCAATCTAAATAGTCAATTGGGAAAATGATCTTTGCAACCAACATCTTTTCTAACTCCACATTGAACAGTAAAGCAACTTTGGGATGTGTCTTTCTGAGTTTCTACTTAACTGGTTTGACCTTTGGGTCTACTGCCAAATGATGTACCACTAACTTACGATCTAGTCCTGGAATGTCTTGATAAAACCATGCAAATCGGCCAATGTTTTTTTGAAGTACCTTAATGAGAAGATCTTCTTGTTCTAATGGTAAGAATGTTCCCATTTATGTAATCCTTGGGGTCTCTATTAGACTGATATTGATTGGTCAGGTGTCCTCTGTCAGGATTGATGATACTGCAAGTCTATGATCTTGTAGGGGAAGGATGAAATCTCCATCCTCAGGTGCCTTAGAGAGGTTTTCAGTGTTAGATATGTCCTTTATATTTATTTCATTTTTTGAATAATCTGATGGTGCTCCAAAAGAGTTTTCACTAGGGGATACTTTTTCTTCTTTGTTAATTTTTATTTTCTTTATTTTGCTCATTTTTGTGACTAGACATTTCATCCTCCCTAAAGTAACCCTTTGGGTCCAATTTGTAGACATAAGTTGGTTGTGGTGGTGGTTTTTTGTGCGATATCTTAGCTCTGATGAATTTGAGGAGTGCATGCTCCATAAAAACTCATTGACATGAATAGCACTTGGTTGGTCCCAATCAATGAGTTCAGGATGAGTAACGAGAAACTCTATGAGGTTGATGGATAGTTCACAGAGCACAGAGGCTCCTAAGATAAGTTTGTCAAGGAAAATATCATAATAGGCTTTCTTTTCAACTTCCTCAAAGATATCTTTGACTTCTTCAAGGTTGTTTTGGATGTTTGTAGTGTCCCCAGTTATGGGGAGTCCATAGCCTAGTCCTTTCTTCTTCTCCTCTTCGTATGCTTTTATAGGTTCTCGAATGTCTATCTCTTCATGCCCTAGGCCACCTCCTTCATAACCCCATGTTTGGTAGCAAGGCGATGTGAGCGTGGATATTTCTGTCTAAAATAGTCAAGGAGCTCTTTACCTTTTGGAGGTGGGTCTTTGTATAACCATTTACTAATGTCAAGGATTGTTTCCTCTCCATTGTGGATCCCATTGGCCACAAATGTGGTGGGTCCTAGTTGTTTGAGATGCTGAGTTGTATCTGGCTTTGGCCCCTGATAGGTTGGTAACCCTTGAGTATGTGGGTCAAGCAGTAGAGCACCAATAGCAAAGGCATCTAAGAGACTGTATTTACTACAACCTTTGTGGTTGATCTTAATTGTGGACAGTGTGGAGGCTAAGATGGTGTCAAGATCGTGGCTATTACCAGAGGAACTAGCCATTGTGGTGTCAGTCTCAAGTCTGAGGCAATGGTTATTACAGAATGCTTCTACCTCATTGCAATATGCAAAGGGTTCAGGATCAACGTGGATGGTTATCTCAATGCCATGATGCAAAAATTTGATGCACTAGTGATAAGTGGAGGGGACATCCTTCATAGCATAAATCCATGATCAATCGAGGAGGATGTTGAAAGGTAGGTTAAGATCAACTACATAACAAATTGTTTCTTGAGTAGCAGGTCCAACTCTAATAGATAGCAAGATAGTTCCTCCAGTGGTCCGCTCCAAGTTGTCATAGGCCTTAATAGTGATGACTTCATTTATGATATCTGCCTCAGTGTATCTTTCTTGTTTGATGAACTTTAAAGTACATAGATTTAAGGTCGATCCTTTACCTATCATGACCCTTTTTACAGAAAAGTCAAAAACCATGATGGCTATGTGGAGTGGAAGGATATGATCTAGCTTAACAGATTGGATATCAGAGGTTTTGAAGGACAATGTGCATGATGTGGAGAGATGCACTACCAAGTTTCAAAATTTTGTGGCATTGATATCAATAGGGATGCGAGACTCGTGAAGAGCACTATCAAGGATTTCTTTGTAAAGTGGGCTAGTGCACAGGAGATCTAGGATAGAGATTTGGGTTGGCATGGTCCCAAGGTGTTCCAAGATATTATATTGTGGTCCTGATGGGGGAGGTGCAGATGGTCTGGCTATGTTGAGTCGAGTCCTTGTGGTAACTGTACATTGGTTATCTGGGTCTTTGATATTTATCACATTTATAGAAGGCTCTGAGATATGCACCCGATTAAATTACCATAGTCTAAGTATGTTGATGTCTAGTTTTTTGATTTATCATGGTTATCACCTTGCTTGGTCTGAACATTATTTGGTTTGTTGGTGTTATTGGTAGCGGTATTGTTTATAGGGGCATTGTTGATGTCTTTGTTATGTGGGCGAAATGTATTTTGGTAAATCAATAATCTTGCATTCGGAGAGGCGCGTGCCCCCACTGTGATTTCTTTTTGGTTGATGAGGTCTTGGACATAGTCCTTGAGTTGCATACCCTTAATGGTGGGATATCCTTTGACATGGTGAAATTTGCAAAACTTTCTTTTTCTATACCAAGCTGCCCTTGATTGATTGTGATCTAATGGTTGTGTCTGTGGATGTCGGATAAGACTGTCTTTAGCCAATTTTTCAAAAATGACGTCAAGTGGCTCCCCCAAAGGGGTGTATACATGGGACTGCCTTTGGACTCGCGGCCTTGGCCCAGCTATGATAGTAATGGCATTGGTTTGATTTTGAGAATTGGGTGCTTGTGTATTGTGTTGAGTGTGTTGTGATGGAGGTTGTTGGTAGGATTGTTGGTATGCACTTTGTTGATAGGTTGGTTGTCATTGCTGTGGTATTTGTTGATAAGGAGTATTTGGTGCGCCAAGTGCTGCTCTGACCACATGAACTTGTTGGGTGTTTGTCGCACCATCAATGACTATGATTTTGTTCTTGTTCCATTACCATGGTTTGTCATTGTATTGTCCTCGTTCTTGGGTGTTTTCTTTATAAATTTTGATGACACCATCTTTAATGAGTCCTTGCTCAAGGTCCATCCCCTTTTCTTTGATGTCTTTGTATGTTTTGAAGCAATTCATAACTATGTGGTGCGTAAGACTAGGATGTGCATTGTTAATGAACATCTTGGCAAGGTGGCATTTGAATATGGTGCATTAGATCTGTGTTGTGAGAGTTTTTCATCATCGTAAATAATCAATAAGGCTTTCCCCTCCCTTTTGTTTGGTGTGGACTAAATCTACTACAGATAACTCAGTTTCAACTAGGTGAGCACATTGGGCCACAAAGGCTTTTGAAAGATCAACAAAGCTAAAAATTATGCCCTGGGGTATGCAACAGAACCATTCAAGAGCAGGGCCTCCCAGACTTTTAGGGGAAAGATGCATGAGGGATATGTCATTATAAGCCACTTCTTAGTAGTGCATATAAAACTCTTTGACATGTGTGATTGGATCTCCTTTCCCCCTGAATTTATCAAATTTAGGGACTTCAAAGTGTTTAGGGAAGGGTGTCATTGTTATAGTCTTTTCAGATGGATATTGATAATCATTTTCAAAGTTGAAGGTCTTGGATTCAGATCCATCCTTGAGTTCTTTTAGGGTACTTTTCATTTCTTTCCACTCAGTGTTGATAGGTGTTATTGCTGGTGCCCCCGACAGAAGGTATGTATCGGATGTCATAGGTGAATGTGGATGGCTTTGGCTTGCATACTGCAATGGATGAACTACAGATTGTGCTATTGCTGGGATGGGATTTAGGGGTTGTTGGAATCGTGGTTGGGCATATTGATGTTCTTTTTGGATGTACATTTGATAAGGTGGTTGTTGCAGTGGAGGGTAGATGTGAGATTGTTGTCTAGTCAAAGGATTCTGTATGGAGGTTTGGACATGCGATGACTGCATCCCTGTGGTGTACTGAAGTGTTGATTGGATGTGATGTTGAGAGGGGTTGATTTTAGTGTTAGTAGATGCATAAGGAGTGGAAGTGGAAAATTGAGGGAGGAAGGGTCCAGCACTACTAAGTGGGAGAGAAGTTAATTGCAAAATTCGAGTAGCAATGGTGATGGTGTTTGTAGTCACGGACAGTGTAGTAGTGATATGTTGGCATGTTGTGTGGACTAATGATTGTACCATAGTGGGTTGATTACTTTGTGGAATGGGGGTACCAAGTTGGGTTGATGGTATATTTGGATCCATGGGTTCTGGTTGCAGTGTTTGATGTCCTCTTTCTAGTATGAAAAAGGGTCATTAGGATTGGATGGGCCAATGGGTGGTGGTAGTCTTCCAAACAAGGGATGGGCAAGATCAGATATGTCCAAAGGCGGTGGTCTCCCAAAGCCAAAGACACCAACATTGTCTCTCAGAAAGTTTTCCATGATGGTTTCCCTATTCCTATCTATGATAGCATTGACAATGGTCGCATGTCCTGGTTGATTCATAAAGGCATTTATGGCTAGTGAGGGACTCAACTCTTCCAGATTTTGTGGTGGTGGATCATGTATAATTATGAAGACCATTGGGTATGGTTGAGCACTAGTTGAACTACTACTAAGACTAGGATCCATGTATTTCTTCTTCCTTGTGTTCTTATTGAAACGTGTGATAGGTGGCATGAAATGATGATGCTCCTAAGGATGAAACGCAAGATGGTAGGACAACAAGTGCAAGTATATGTGGGTGGATGGTTTCACTAAACTTTCTAAGTATATAACAACTATGATGTGGCATTTTTCTAAGGGGCAAAGATGTATGATAAATGTGTGAGGAGGATCTTACTCCTAATGATATGATACCTAGGGGGTTTAAAGGATGGGTGATGTGATGTCAAAGCAAAAGAGGAGATTTTCCCTATGTGTAAGCTCGAGATGTGATGGTGATGTCAACTCTAAGGTAGACTTGTGACCTTTCAGAAGACAAATGATGATCAAGTGTGTAGCCCAACCTTTTCCTCAAGGTGATGAGGGACACAAATGACAAAGATAGATTACCCTAAACAAGGCTTAGTTAAGGGATACTTGAGATAGTGTGATGGATATAGGATGTAGAATAGACAGTTCTCAAAAAAGTGACACCAAACACTCAAGGATGATGGAGATGATGGAGGATTTTGATCTATGATTTTGATTTGGATGGGGTTGGATTTCTAAAAGGATGACCTAAAGATGATGGATCTACAAAATGCTTAAGGAGGATAGGAAACTATATGATAACCTAAAAGGAAAAATCTATAATATGATAAGTGCAAAGTGTATTATGTGGAAGAAGAGGAACCTAATCAAAGTGGGTATAGCTAGTGTAGTCAATGAGGCTTTCGTTGACTCTGTCTTAAGGTCATGTTTTGAATCTTTTGGTCCTACTCAGTTTGTAGAGCAATGTCAATACCTTCTTTCTCAATTTGATCTGGTTTTGCAAGTCTTGGATTTGGTGTATGCTTTTTGCATTCTTCTTCTATCTCTTTATAAACTGTTGTTTGTGGAAGTTTGACCTTTTTGAACTTGGGTATTGGTTGGTCTGACATAAGGTATTCTTACTAGGTTTATCTCAACTATGGATTAAGGCAGTGACTACGCTAAGTATACCTTTTTCTTTAAGTTGGACAACATGAACCTTTGGGATAATAAATGGGTCCAAGTAGATAAGAAACGATTTTTATCAAAGGATGGTATAATGGCTTTTGTTTAAAATAGGTGAAGTAAACCAAGAAGACTTAGGGTTGTTGTGGATAGACTTGCTAACAACCGTTTTGAAACAACAAAGATAAGTTTCTTTTTGATAAATGGATGTGACGTATTGTGAGCAAACAATCTCTCAAAGGACAAAGAGACTTTGAGAGAGACAAACAACTGATATCTTTAGCAAAAGGACTTGATAGTAACCAATGTGTATGTTTTACAAATGTTTCTCATGAGGTCTTTTCACAAATAAGACAATTCAAGCACACTTTTATCCCTAAGGTCAATTTGGTTTCAATTTGTTACTCATTAGGCCTGTCGGGCAGAGCCCATCTTGGTGTTTTTTAGATCTAGTGCGATATTTCCTTCTAACCGAAGAGTTGAGTCGATACAAGAGTCAATCGACAAACTTTCACATCAATGATCCTTCGAGGTATGACAAATAGAAGCCCCCCTTCTGCGGGGACAAAGACTCTTGAGATGAAACCCAAGTAGCCTTATGCCTCTACTAGGGAAAACACATATGTTAGGTAACTTCAAAGAAGCCTTATATTCTCTTGCACCGTAAGTAACACACCAAGGAAAAAAGGGTAGCTATTAAGTTGGTTCATAATTAGATCTATGGAGTCAGTCGATCGGTTGTTACGTACGTAATTCACTTAAGAAAATATTTCGGACATGCTAAAATCATGGGAAAGTTTTTCCACCTCAAGCTACCCCTAGAAACACACTGCTTGAACTTGCCTGATGGAGCAAGAAAGTTTACCCTTATCATTTATATGACAGCCAGAGGATTTTACCAGTTTGAGCTTCTATTCAAAGTGGGCATACTTACCCTAGGATGATGAATTCGCTAGAAGAACTCCTAGCTTGTTGCAGATGATCTTGTTAATTGTGTAACTTGCAATCATGTTGATATGATCTTGCATGATATATATTGATCTAAAGTCATTGCATTATCCTCTTAAGGATATCGGCGCCTATCCTTGAATTCTAGTTTAGATCTAACTAAACTCCTTTATTTTAGTTTATGATTAAACTTGTTATTGCATGGAAAGTTGCCAACTTCTAGGGATGAGTCAAAGTGGACTTTGGAAGTAAAGGACATGTCCCTTGATCTTTATATTTATTAAGGGTATGATTGAAGTCTAAGAGCACACAAGAAAACAATAAAGTCTACCCCTTAGTCAATACTACCCAAATACAACTTGCAGAAGAAAAAGACATTTCCAAATTTATATTTCTAAATTCATTCAAGATAGAACCTTGAAGTTATCTACAAGTTCGAAGAAGGTATAATCTAAGTTTGATTCATTTAAAGAATTTGCAAAAACTTTACAGATCTTGCTAACAACTTTTGGTGCATGCATCACGTATTTAAATGGTTCTATATTGCAAGAAAGAGAGAGCTCAAAGATGTGCTAAAAGCCACAATCTTA
This sequence comes from Cupressus sempervirens, assembly GCA_028749045.1. Classification (NCBI taxonomy): domain Eukaryota; kingdom Viridiplantae; phylum Streptophyta; class Pinopsida; order Cupressales; family Cupressaceae; genus Cupressus; species Cupressus sempervirens. The sequence goes on from CM053785.1 coordinate 743,682,067, forward strand.
ATACACATAAGGCACTTGGTTCATTCTATTTTTGAAGCTTTTAGTTTGTCTTTCCTATTGATGACGTGAACACAATCGTGATTAGCATGAAAGGTTTATTCCAACTTGATAGCAATGGTCAACATAATAAATTGAGTCAACATAAAAAATCATGCGTGAGAAAGCTTTGAAAATGATGGGAATAAGAACGATTTTTCCTTAAGTCATTCAAGATTGTATGATTTCATTTTAAGCACTAAATTGAAGTGTTTGATCCAAAATGTTCTTTAATACCCAAATCAAATGTTCATCGCATTCATTCTTTTTAACTTTTAGCATTCAAAATTTTTGTTCGCTATTTAACCATGCATTCCATTCGAAAGCATTGTAAGTGTTCTTATGGCATTCAAGATTGAGTTTCAGTTGTTTATTTTTTAAAACCAAAGCAAAAAAATTCAAACATGCTATTTAAGGAAATAAAAGATAAATCAACACCTACCCGTTGTTCCACCTGTAAGAATTCAAAATAAAAAGTTAGAAGTACTAGCAAACCCATAGGGGTCAACATGGGATCTTGCAGCGCGAGAATGCGGTCAAGCTTAGGAAGATTATGGCCCAAAAATTGGTGAAAAAACGAACAAAATGCGAGTCGTGAAAGCGATACTTACAAAGTGATTTCACCAGAGAGCAATCCCATGGCTCTGTTAAGTGTTCCCACCAATAGGTTTCACTACGGGTTTGAGGGTAGAAGTTTAGCAAGATTTTCTAGGACTAGTTTTTCGATAGAGAGATCCTACATGTGTTGCAAGCGAACCCACTAGCAAGTACAAGCGATCTTGCGGAGAGGAGGGCGGGAATGAAAAAGGGAACTTAAATGGCCACGTGATTGCTAAGTTAGATGATGAACTCAAACCCATGAAAGTAGGTTCGCGTTCTCGTAAAATGTTTCCTTCAAACTCGCAGCCAAAGGTTCATGAAAATAAAGTATTTTTAGGTCTTGTTTTTAGAAAATGGATGAGATGGTTGGGAGCGTGTTGCCTGTATTGGGAATGATACACCTGCAAAAAAAGTTTTAAAAACCTAACACGCAAAGCAAGAGGCACAATCTGTGAGGTTTTAAATTAGTAAGCATAAGTTGCAAAATGATTAGATAATGACCTGAATGTGGGGTTCCACCAGGCGTGCCAAAATGTATGTTGTGAAATCCTAACATGTAAAGAACATTAAAATTAATCTAACATTCACAAACTAAAGAAATACAACAATACGTATGAGAGGACGAAGGAGACATGAAAGAGGAATGCAAACCAAGTATGGTAAGCTCCCCAAGTGCGACCTTGATACTTCGATGTGTCCAAACAATGGTGGATGTGGGCAAAGAACGGTCTCAAGCTTTAAGTGATGGATTATGATCAATTACGAGGGTGAGTAAAAGGTTTAACAATAGGAGCATGGATGGATTTTGCCATTATAGATGGTATTTTCATAGTTTGTGAGCTCTCAAAATAGCATTATAAGTTTGCATGGGAACTGGATATGAATTGTAAGAGGGGAAGGGTCTAATTTATAGGCTAAGGGATGGTGATGATGGCTAAGATGCAAAGATGGAAAAAGGATGAGGGAGGGTTAGGATGCAAGAAAGGGGAAGCACATGGGTTTTGTTTCTTCAACTCCATAGCCTTGGGACAAGAGTCACAAGGGGATTGGATGGGGGAAGAGGGTCAAAGGGAGTATGAGTGAGGAGTGTGGAAGAGGGATGTAAGAGGCCTTAAAGAGCCATTAAGGCATGTAAGAGTCTTAAAGTCCTCTGGATAGGAATGTAAGAGGGATGGGATGAGAGTTTGACTTTGGTTTGGGTTAAGATGCCTTAACCCTTGTTTAAAGTTGTGTACATGTTTAGGAGGGGGATTAGGCTTAGCTTAGGAGGGGATTAAGATGCAAGTGGCTTAGCATTAATGAGATAGGTTAATTAGCTAGCTAAGTGAAGTTAGCATGGGTGAATGGATTGGATTTGGATAATGACAGGGTTTAGGAATGGTTAGGGGTTGGGAATTGATTTATTTAATAGAAGGGGATGTGGACTTAAATTAAATATGTATAGTGCAGTTATTTAATTTAATAGAAGAATAGGGATTTAATTGATAATTTGACTTTAGGTTGTCATTAGATTTTATCAATTGGACTGTAGTTAATTTAATTAATTAATTAACTAGGCGATGACAATTAATTAATTTAATATTTAATATTTAATCAATAATGTCCTAGAAGATGACTAAATAAGATTACTTAGTGATGTAATCAAATTTAGATGTCTACAGAAAGTACATGTGCAAGGCTAAAATGGGACTTAAGAAGATGGATGGCATGTAAATGCGTATGGGAAAAGAACGAGTTCCTTTTAAAATGTCTTGAGGAATGAAGGCCTTGAGTTAGATTTATTATTGTTTAAGTTCTAACATTTATTTTGCATTTATTACTTGTCCCAAACTAACCCTGTGGGGACATTACAGTTAAATGTTGGGACAAGTAATACATGCAAAATAAATATTAGAACTTAAACAATAATGAATCTAACTACACTATTCTACCCTCTATGTTAAACACCAACGTTAAAGGGATCTCTACATCGGGTTTCCTAACCTTTAGTTATTCCACCATCTTCCTTGAAGTGCAACCCTTAAGATTTGGCTTGGACATCCTCTATTGAAGGCCAATCACATATGCATATGTTGACATCATCAAATTATTCTGACACATGGAGATTATATATTGACCCTAGTCATGGTAGTCAAATGTAGACCTTGACCCTCTCGTACCCCATGATATGGATCCCTTTAATCTCCATGGTGTTAACTTTATAGGCTAACACAATATCATCCAAGATTCAATATTCCTCATTTAAGGAACTATATTGAATTTCACAAATACAATATGTTCATATTATTCGATCAAGAAACATAAATTATTTATATCTATATGTAATCAAGAATAAAATGTTATTTCAATGGGCCTCCATGAAAGCCTTATACCATAACATTAGTCTAGATTATATCAAATAACATATCCTCTAAATAAATATTACACATACCTTTATATAAAAATGAGGTAACATAATGCTTTATTTAATATAAATAACATGGTGATGTATTGAATTAAAATATAACATACCTTAGCTTTACCTTTTCATAGTCCTACATATCTTCGTTTAATCTTCTTAAACTTCCTTTAACTCTTTCCCACTTATGGGTGACTTTATCTTCCTAAACATGTATATATTTCCATCTATCTTTTAATTATTTCTTATTCAAAATCTGCCCCCTTTTCATCCTTACGGTTTTCCTTTTGAATTTTATCTTCTTTTTTTTATTACCTCTTACGCCCCTTATTGTTGCCGACATTTCATAGTTTAAATTCCTTTGTATGAATTATTGTTCAATCACATTATAGAGTTTATTTTATCTCCACTTCGCTCCTTATTCCTCCTCACTTAGTTGAGGAAGTTTGTGTGTTATTATATGTTACAAAGAACAAGTCATCAATAGACACAATCTTTGACCCTTCGCTAATATTTATTAGTCCCTGCCTATATATAGGCAAGGAACTAATGTTCCCAGTAGCATGGCCACAATTAATTTTTTAAATCAAAATTCATGAATGACTAAAGTTTAAAAAATCATTTATTTTTAAATTAATTTTCAATCTGTAAATCCTATTTTTTTATTTGTTCCTACCAATTTTGCTAGGGGTAATATTGATTTTTTACACCAAAAATTATAAATATAAATCTCCAGAATGTTCCATAAAATTCTGGATATCTCCATGGAAGAATTAAAGAGAGGTAACCAAAACTAGAACCAGTCATTGTTCATGGCAACACAAGTAGCCAAACAAAGCTCTCACAAGAAGCGGATGTTACTTTCCTCAACCTCACTACAAACAGAGACACCACAAATTTACAGTCACCATCTTCAAAATGTCAAAATAAGCCTTCTATGATATCCAAAAAGCTCACATAAGATTATTCCCCTCTTCTGCAACACACCTCTCTTCTTAATTTTCTAGAATATGCATTAGTTCCTCTGATTCCGACCTCAGCTAACAAAGTCCCTAAAAAAACAAAGAATCCCTAACCCGCTTTCTCTTTCATTACGACTCAGCCATGTTCTATCTCCTATTTCACCCCCAAAATCTTTAAATTCATATCAAACGGATAAAAACAACATTAGAGGGCATAAACAATGAGCAAAGATAAATATAGGGTGAGAGAAAATCAATTGGGCAAAATGAGGCAATGAATTGGGCGAGATGTTTAAGGAGTATTAAGAAAGGGCACCACTCTCATTAACTCGACTTGACTAAGTGCAGGCTACCAAAATCACACTAGGCGGAGTGTTTCACATTTGTTTCCTATCAAAAAGGAAGGCACTTGTCTGGTGTTGTCATTGAAATGGAGAAAGAATTGAATTAAAACTATAATATATGAAGAAAGAATTGAATTATTACAGCTTTGGAGAGGGAGATGCTAGTGTGAGCCGATATTAGAGTGTAATATTTTGCTGGAAAACATTTGTTTATTTGTTTGAATTGTTATTATGTATTTACAATTTAATAACATATAATAATTGTTTCTCGTATTGCTACCATATTACACATTGAAAGTTCAATTTTAATTAATAGATATAAGAAATTATTTTAAAACTTATAATACAAAAAAATAGATACTAAACATATTTTCACTTTACAATGGTAAAAATATATACATGATCAACCAAAAAATGTATTAATTTTATGCAATAAAATTGTAAAATTACTTTCTTATTCAATAATAATATCAATAGTTACACAAATAAATCTTTATTTATGGATTATTTTTTTGACAGAAGCTTTGTAGACCTTTGCTTGATGCTTCCTAAACTCTTTCCAAAATATTCCTAACTTGTATCCATTGTGTTCCATAGGACTTTGGGGCATTTTAAAGTTCCAATTTTTACAAAGAGAAGTAGGATGCTAATAAATATGTGAATTTGGCTTTATAATATTATATGCACTTCAATAAATATAGACCTATATTGATATTGATATATATGTCCCACTTATTCCTAGTTACTTTTCTTCATAAATCTTTGTTTGCAATCAAAATATAAGATTGATTATTTTGAACAAGGGACAAATAAACGATATACTATTCTTTTTATCTTAAAAATCATTCTATTGAAGTTCTTTGAACCAATAATAAATTAGTAATTATTTGCTTGTGTATAGAAAATTATGGAAGTTTTTTAATGAATGTCCATGATCGAGATTTGGCCAAATACTGATACATTAGATGAGGTCGTGTTTTTCATCACACACACACACAAACAAACAAAAAAATCTTTTAATACTATCTCATCTACCTTCTAACACTTGCACAAGGCAGGGACTCTAGCTCTTTTAGAGCTCTTGTGAATCAATGGTATTAAATGCTAATGTAATATATGTTAGCGTTGATTCTTTAGTTGATAATCATATATGGATATAAAAAATATTTATTTCCCTCTATCCGATGATGGAGATTAGTTTTCTTATTTCTGAGATCTTATTGACGGCTATTATGAGGTTATATGAGACTGTGATCGGTAGACTCAAGACCACAGAGGGCCTCTCTGATCCTATCCAAAGCACCATTTGGGTGAAGCAAGGCTGCCCTCTCTAGCCCACCTTGTTCGGGATCTACATTGATGAACTCGAGGCTTTTCTTAGTGACTCCTCGCTTCCAGGTGATGGTTGTCATCTACACTAGGTATTGATCTCCATCCTTCTCTTTGCTAATGATATGGTTCTTTTTGCTTCCTCTCCTAAGGGTCTTCAAAGGCTTTTAGATAGACTTTCATCTTTTTGTGATATGAGACAGCTGGTTGTGAACCTTGAGAAGACTCAGATTATGCTCTTCAACGGTCTGAAGACTTCACATCTCCATTTTCACTTCTAGGGCCAAGAAGTTGAGATTACATCACCTTACACATACCTTGGGGTTAAGTTTTTTGGATCTCGTTTCAGCTTGAGATCAACTATTCAGCCTCGGATCAGTAAAGGGTTGGGTTCCCTTGCCATGCTCGAGAGACAGTGCTTCAGACACCACTTTCAGGAAACATCGTCTAAGCTATCCCTCCTAGATTCCTTAGTAAGACCCACAGTGCTCTATGGTTCGATGATTTGGGGTCCTTCTCTTTTAGACTCGGATTGGGCCAAGATCGAGAGTACCCAAATTATGCTCCTTCGTCGGATTATCAGATGTCATGGTTCTACCCCCCACAGTATTATTTTGGCCGAGTTCGGTGCTCACCCATTCAGACTTGCAACCATTTTTGACTTGATCTGGTTTCTCCACCATCTTCGTGGCTTTGCTGACTCGGAGGAAGGCCAACACAGATACCCTCATTTAGCATACTGCTCTTGAGTTGCTATTGCTAACTTCGATCCTGCCACTAAAGCCCGCGTTTGGTATGCTCAGGCTACTATCCTACTGAGTTCAATGGGGATGGACATTGATCATCTTCCTCCCTACCAGTTCTCATTGGATGCCCCTGCACATCTACTCCCTTCTCGACAGGAGTTGAACGGGCATGTCAGACTTGACATTTACAGGAAGTATATCACACGGACCTGGGTGGATTCTCCAAGGGGACTACGTCCAAGGATGGCTTTCTACGCTGAGCACTTCTTAGTTATCCGAGATGGGATTATTGTACGCCTTGAGTACTTACATAGATACTGGACTCACGCCCTGTGTATCTCCCTTGGCTCCTTTAGGGTGGGCTCGCACAAACTCGGGATTCAGGTCGATCACCATATTGCTAGAGAGGATCAGGTGTGTACACTTTGTACCTTAGCAGAGGCAGAATCTGAGATTCATTTTCTTTTCAGATGCCCCATATACTACGAAATTAGAGGGAGATTTTACTGTCTATTTAGAGATTGCAAATCCCTCTCGAATTTTTTCAGGTACATCGATCAACGTTGCATTGCACTCTATCTCCGCGAGTCCTTACAGCTTCGTGACCATACTTTACAGCTTTCATTTCCCAGGAGTTAGACCCAAGCACAGCTTATTACGACATTCTTCTCGCCCTTAACTCCAGCTCGAGGTGTGAAGCGACCATACAGTTTCCCTAGCACAGGCGGTTCCAGATCGGTGAGACCCCGCAGGGGACCTTTTTGCCAGCGACACTCCTCTCGTAGCACTCAGCTTCATCACAGGGCTTCTAGTAGTCGCACAGATCAGTCACTGTTGGACTTTTTCCCTATGAAGACAGATACCTAATCTTTTCCGTAATGTTTCCTGCTTTCTTCTTCTTTTGTTGTGCTTGTTCTTTTTTGGACACCGTTTGGTGTTTCGTTTGTCTGTTTTTTCCTTGTTGTAAGCTTCCAGTCCCATAGACCCACGTTGTGGTCTTTTGTTGGACATTAATAAATTTATCTTATCTTACCTACATGAAAAGATAAATGCACACTTGTTGGGCACACATGGCTATTACTATCATTAGTAAATTTAGAAAAGATAAAGAGGTCTCCAGACCCCTATATGATAGATGGGTTCAAAGGGTTGAGAGGATGGAATTGATTTTTATTGGATCCAAATTCCATATTGGAAAGTCCTTAAAAATACAACCCATAGCTTCAATTGTGAAAGCATTGTTCGACTTCCAAATGATGTCAGATCACATTGAAGTCCAAATCCGGGAGTTGTAAACAGGGTTTGGTGAAATGAAAGAAACTTTATTGTCACCCATTTTTATAAGGACAAAAGTGTTAAGCCTTTCTAGTTTTGGAAGGATGAAGCATTGTCAAAATTGGATGCAACTAGGATGACATTTATCAGAGTTTAAACTTGGAACCATTGAAGGCATGCATGGACAAGTCAATTACCTCATTGTTGTATTATGAGAACTTCAAGATGATGTTTAATCAATGAGCAGTTAAATGTATACCATACAAATAGATGTTTGATAGAGTAATAGAATTTGATTGGCCATCAAAAGAAGAATATTCCACATGAGTGCAAACATATTATTATTGAATGCATGTCATCAAAGCAACAACAGCAAGAGAAATCATATCAAAATTTTGGGATGCACACATTTTCTTCATACAACCAAAAGAGTTGTGAGTTTGCTAATCTGTCAACATCAACAAGTCAATATAACTAACTAAATACAACATATATCGCCACTTTGGTTGTAACATACTTCTAGTTGTGTTTTTTATTGGTCATCCAATTGTACTTTGACATGTGTAATAGCCCTATCCCTGAAGCTTTTGCTACCCTTACTCTAAAAAAGGGTATCCAAGACCAAAGTGCAGAGTCTTAACTTTGATAAATTGAGTCTTGTTTTCTCATTTTGTGTTAGTCCATTGTCGGTATCTAGTGTAATTCTTCTAAGAAAATGGATACAAGGTACTAGAGTTCAGTTTTGGAATGTCAATACTATTTTCTTGTACATTTTTGAGTCAATTGTTATACTTCGATGTATTGACAGTATTTTGAATATAAATAAAATTATTAGAGAATTTATGATTTCATTCCTCTCCAATTCTATGCTCAAGTATTTTAAGAGAATTGGAACAAGTTTTCAAAAAAAATTAGTGTATTGTTGTGGTGCATATTGCCTAGTTCATAGCTTCAATTCCAAGAATTGATTAAATATATGAAGATACACAATAGATACATATAGTAGGAGATTTGGATCTGATAAGCAAGGAAGAATTTAGGAGTAAATGTTACATTTTATTACAAAGTGATAAGATAGATCTTTCTAATTTGTCGATGTATTATAGGGGTGATAATTTGACTCTATTCTCTACTAGAGAAGGCATTGATCTAAATTGGTCGCATCTCATAGAATGTCAGTATTTACATAAATCACTTTTTAATAACCAAATTTACCATGTTATTGTGTTGTATTGTGAATGAACCCAGTGATATATCTTGATTTGATTGTTGAATTGCGCTAGAATGGAAGTTAGCTACTGCTCATTTCCCTCTCAACAAGCATAGAAGAATAGTGCGATAATCTACTATATCTTGCCTTAATGATTAAAGTTAAACATAAGTTGTTTTGCAAGTCAAAAAGGTATACCCACCTAGGTTTTGTAAAGCCTTAAAGTGTAGAAGATAATACATCAAAAGGCCTTGTTAGTTGGCCCCACTTCAATGATAGTGCACCTAAAATGTAGTTTGACGAGCTTAAGGGTTGAGAGCTCATAACCAAGCTATATTCTCATGTCGTAAGTTTATCTATGGTATCCTTTCTCCATATAATTCGTTATATCCTAATATTTTCACAAAAGGGATGGAATACAAGATTAAAGACGAGAATTCTAATCATATTAGGCATATGGATTAAGATGAACCCTAAAGGTGAAACTTGAAGTTTCAAGCTTTATGGGTAGCACACCTCAGTCCAAATAACCCCTTTGCACAATACAAAGTCCCAAAATATTCATTAAATACAACCTTTCCTATACCCTCCAATATAAGAGCTTATCCACCATCGTCTACTTTATGAACTTAATTTAGCCCTGTTTGCTAAAAAAGCTACTTCTAAATGAAAAACACCTCCAAAGAAAAAAAAATTAACACTCAAATTGCAATTCAAAAACCTTACATATATTGTCAATTCCCCATCAAGCTCTTGGTTGCACATCTTACGTTGAGTGCATCTAACAGGAACCCTTTTCAATTACCATTTATCTCAGTATGTGTTTGGAGCTTTTAGAAGAATGGAAGAGAGTGATGCTTGGCCCTGAGGCAAACCAAAATCCAAGTGTTTCTAAAAAGGTCAAAAGAGTAGCAAGAGGCAACTTTAACACACAAGAGGTGCCTCAAATCTTATGTTACAAAACTTGGACTCAATACCCAAATTCGACAAAGACTACACAAATTACTAAATCATAAAATATATGGGTCTTTAAATATTTACAACTTGTTTTATTACCATTTTAAAGACACAATAAACTAATCAAATGGAATCCACTTTGATCACAAACACAACTCACATGGGTGTAAAAGAATATCTTAGCTATAAATGGAACAACATTTTAAAATGTATAAATATTGTTCAAGTATTTAAGGTGTCCATATCCGTGGATTATGATATTCGGGAATTGAAAACAAAAAACACAATGTGGAGTCATGAGCTATGGTAAAAAGGAGCTTGTATGCTTCATGGTAAAAAGGAGCTTGTATGCTTCAACCAAGCCTTACTGGCTCTATATGGGGTCATGTGCTTGTATGTCAAACAAATCTACAAATGTTCCTACGGGCTAGGAAGCATGACTTAGGACAGATTTTGACTTAACAAACTAAAAGCATAAATATAAACTAATTAGGAAAAGGTAAAAAAATAAAAAATAAAAGTTTCATTCAACATGACCCAAAAAAAAAAAAATCATTCCTTTGTTTCTTCAGAAGGGCAAATATCGATTTTCCTTATTTTTCACTTTTAAACATTCTTCAGAATTCCTCTAGTTCCTTCACTTTAAGCCTCTGCCCTCTAAGGCTCGCCAGATGCCCAAGTCATGACAAGCCTCCAAGACCCATTTAGAGCCTAGTGAGTCTTGTGACTATAATCAAACTCTTGTAATTAAAAATAACTCTGAACTTCGAAAGAATAATTCTAGATATGGATGTCTCAAGGTCTATTGAAGTTCATTTTACTTCTAGAAGAATAATGAAAGTCAATTACAATGTAATCTAAAAATAATTCTTTCAAGCTTCCCAAAATAAAGCATGAACCAGGGATGAGTTTAATGTCCAAAACTGATTATGTGTAGCGGTTGGTTTTTAGACAAATCTTTAGAATCATGTTGTAAAATGTCAAACAGAACTATAAAAGAACCTAAAGCTCAATCTCTATCATCAAAAACCAGAGAAGTTTCAAGACTTAAGAAGGCAATGGAAACTAAAACAACATTACATATTTCAGAAATCAATCACTATATTCATAATATCATTACAAAAAAATGTAACCGTATGTTTCTATTGACATTGTATTGCTCATCTATATGCAAGAAAACTACTTGGCATTATAAGATTAAAAAATAACACTGCCAAATTACAGAAGAAGACAATTTTTTCAGTGAGTAAAAAGCACAGATGAGGAAAAGTGACTGCTCTCAAGTCATCATTTAAATTTTAAGACATGCACACACAAAAAAAAATCATCTCACATTTATACAGTGCATTCACAAATATTATGAGGGCCATCTTAGCCTTAGCTGCAGCAGTTGCTTGTCTGTTGAAGTGATTTCTGCTCAAGAGGTTCTCCTTTAATTTGAATAGTACTTTTTTGGCTGTTCTTTGTTGCTGCTTGACTTCCTACCCTGTCAAAAGCCAGAAAAGCACTTTCAAAACTTTATTAATATGATCTAAAGATTAATGTACTTCTGCGCAGGATTATTCAGGTAAGTCAAACATAAGATTTAAATACAACAAGACTTATTCCTAAGAAAAGATGCACTCGTTAATGAGAAGCCATGAAACGTTGAATCTCCACCAAGCCTTACCTCTTTTTAATTTCTCTGGCCATAGTAAGAAATGCTTGTTCAACATTTGTTGCATCTTTGGCACTCGTCTCCAAGAATGGAATTCCAGTTTCACTGGCAAAGTCCTGAAATCTCAAAACACATCAAAGAAGGAACCTGGGATGGGAATATGCAAAAAGGATGGGGCGTGATTCTTCTGGACAGCTGCACAACTAATGCCTGACATCATTCTTAAGGGCCCAAGATAGATCTCGAAATCGAATTGATATATGATATACAGATAATTATGAAAATATCACTTTTACTAGTAATACTCGTGCAACTGGAATGTTCAAAGCCAAAATAAATCTACTCAAGTGGAAAAATACTCAAGGAGAAGATCTTAATGCAATTTTCAAAAATTCCAAAGGTCCAGTGCAACAATAAAATATATACCTTAGCCGTTTGTTGATCTACAGCTCTCTTTTCAGATAAATCACATTTGTTTCCAACCAGAATCTTGTTTACATTGTCGTTTGTATATCTTTCAATCTCACTCAACCAGTGTTTGACATGATCAAAACTTTCCACATCTGTAATGTCGTAAACAATCTGCGATAAATAAATCTTTTTCATCAATACAATAATTGTCATTGTCAGTGACCAACACTTCAAATTTTAACATCATGTGATTAGGTAGTGAATATGGACCATCATAATGTAAGCTCAATCACATTAACACACAAATGTTAAACACTTCGAATAATCTGTTTGAAGAAAGGATAACAAGAGTAAAAGATTTCTGATCAAGATACACAGTAGAAGATCCAAGATGCAGAGGAAAAATATATTCAGTAGGTACGGGTGTCTTGGGCTTCGCACACTTATCTGTCTACTGGCTTTCTGTGGGTCCCGTAGGCTGTTTGGTCTAGTTATTAAAAACATATATTCATTCACTAAACTTTATTAGTGGATGAACTTTTGAATAAAAGTAATTTTTTTAAACAAAAATATAGCTGAAAGAAATATTACAACCATTAAAAGATTGTAATATTTTTAGCTAATCAGATGTATTTAGCAATTAGAATTGTTATAGGGATAATTGAAAAAAGTTATGACAATCTCTTAGCATTCTTACATAAATTAGACAATAAAATTAATTTTCCATTATAATTAGTGAACAAAGAAGTCCCAACATATGAAATTCTAAAAGCTTTTTGTATTTTTATTCATCTCCTATTCATACCTACTAGAATTGCAATTTAACATTATAATTACTTTAGTTGATTGTTAGGTTGTTTTATCTATGTCTATCTTTAAAATGTAACCACCACCTATTTTAGGAATATGATCGAGAATATAATGCAAGGCTCTCCAAGTAAGAACAAATGCCAATTTCTTTTGTCTCATTCTTCAGTCTTTACTGACACTGGTAACAAAGCCAGATTGAATTGATCTCGCAAATTTCAAATGTCAGGCAGAGAGAAGTTAGCTGGTATCAGAGGTAATGTGAAACATCATTAATTGCAGAGTTTGAATTCCCCCATTAAATAGGACTCAAAAAATAAGGTAGTAAAAGGTAAGTGTAGCCTTTTTAGGTTGCATCCAAGCAAGCCACCGAATTTGGTGTATGAAACCCAATTTCTAAAATCCCAAAAGGGAAATTTTTCCCAAATACCTTATATATCATTCAACATGGCATACAACTCTATTGCTTTTCAGATTCAAAAGTATGACCTCCAATATGTAGTACAAACACCTGCACGCATACTATAACATCTACTTCCTGAATAGAGCCTTTTCTGTATTATCCCTTGTTTCTTGGTCAGAAATCCTCAAGCTCCTGGCTAATGAACCTGCAACATATGTTAGTACTCAACGATAAAGAAATATAACTACTAAATTATATGCAAAATTAAGAGATGAGATCCTAATTCCCATTTAATACCCATCTTAAAGAGAGGCTGTGATCAAACACTTAGTTCCTGGGGGAGCACTTTCTAGGGCTCTAGTATTAGAGCAGCTCTCCACTGTGTGTCATCTCCTCACAATCCGACCTCTCGATAAGACCTTATGGATAATCACCTTGCTGTATCCATCTTCTTAGGAGAGATTCTACATGTCCTGAGCCTTATGAATAACCATAGGTATATTCATCCTTTCATATGCATATGATTTGGGTTCTTTCGGTATACAGACCTTCAGAGATCTTCAATCCCCGCCTTTCTTTAATGTGATACTGTAAAAGATCTTATGGAAGCCTTTCAAAGACCTCTTGGTCTCTGACTTAATTTTTTGATTCTGATAAATCTCACAGGTGCCTTCTGCAACTAGAATTCTTCCTGGGAATAATTTGTTATTAATTATCTTTTTATAATCCTTTTCTTGGTCGTCTACTTGTTGACTTCTGATGTATTTTTGCGGTCGCCTCTTTGATAGATACACCAGATATTTTAATATTAGTCTTCTTCCTGTGTTTTGTCCTTTATCTCCTCGACCATAATTTTCCAAATAACTGGGATTGGTCCTCTTATTGTAACCACTAACATTTACTGTCTGTGCCACACTACTGTTTATATGGGAAGCTTGGGTAAATGGTTGACAACTGAGTAAGATGTTTGGAGCAGTGATGTTTGTATGACATGGCTAGCCTTTCTTCTAAAACTCCACATGGATATTCTGATGTGGATGCTCTCCTCAACCTCTGACTAGGGTGGGCTACCTTGTGCCTGCTGGAGCTGACACAGCTTTCCAATCTACCACTGCTATATCACTATTAAATTGCCCGTGTATTGCTCAGACGATACTGCCTATCAATCATTCCTTTTTCGAATGCCCTATTGAATGGGTTAGGCATTGTTTATATACACAGGTTTAGAGTATAGAAGGCCGTGACCATGATTGGTCATGCCTCTACTCCAATTTATGTTCCTAAAACATTACTACCATTAAATAATGGATTATTATGGTTTTGATGTTTGCTTAATTATTATTATTGAATGGTCTGATAATATTATATTATTTATTATTTGTAATTGTTATTAAACTTATGATCAGACTGTCAAGCTGTTATGAATATGACAAATGTGAAAGACAGAATACTGACTCTGTTTGAATTGTCTTGCAGATAATTTTATCAAGTGTTTGAGGTAATATTGCAATACTAGAGATTTCAATCTGAATGTCTATATTGTAGTAGACAGTGCTGCTATCACCGATCTGTAGAGAGAGAACATTTATTTGTTTTGATGTCTTTTCTCTTGTAAACGGTCAATATAAATATAACACCCCAGAGGCATAACACAGGCAGACGTGACTGTTCAGTGATAAGTCTCATTGAAGGGACACGATGACTAAACTAATCCAAAAGACTCGATCATGATCGGGTGTGTTTATACGCCAAAATGAATTAGTAAGCCTTATGATTATCGGGCATGTTAATATGCATATAATAATGGTTTAGCCTCCAATCTGTTATGTAAATAGGACCATTTACTCGGTCCATATAAATGCATACAAGATAGATAAGGATCAGGAATTTGCAACCTGATCTAAGAGAAGCAAAATCAGATATTCGTACTTGGTTCGATCAGATTGATTTAAGGAAGATCTCAAAGAATTAAGGACAGAGTAAATCATGTCAATGTGTATGTGTGTATGTAATCAGTTCACATGGTGAACTGGTATACATGCACACACATATACATACATTTTGCCAATTGATTTTTCCTTAAATTCTGACCTACGCTATCATATTTCAACATTATTGATTGAAAAATAAAATAAATGAATTATTATCAATAATGATTAGTTATTATTCGAAATAATAACAAATTGGATCATTATTATTTTTAATTAAAGAAAAATAACAAATTATAACCATTGAAGCATTAAATAAATGAATTGTTGATCAATAATAACCTTTGTATTTATTATTTATTCATTAACTAAAGTGAGGAGAGCAGTTCTTAATAATTTTATCAATTTTATCAAATCAAGTGCTTACTCTATTTCTCGAGGGTTATTTCAATCCCTCCTGCTCGATTTTGCTTGTCCTCAAGCAAGTTGATAGTTTCTTCTTTCTCCCACGTGGCATCTTCCTTGGGTAAATTCTTCCATTAGATTAAATACTTTGTAATCGTCCTATCCCTCAGCTTCCTTTCTCAGGTATCGAGGACGATCTTAGTTTCTAGGATAAGCTGACCTTCATCATCAAGTGGGGGTAATTCTGTTCGAGGCTCTATTTGTTTCCCTAATACTTTCTTAAGCCTTGAGACAGAAATTATTGTGGATCTTACTCCCTTTAGGGAGTTGTGTATTTCATATGCTACTTCACCAATCTTCCTTAGTACCCAATACAGTCCATAGAATCGTGTTTTGAGTTTTTTCGTTCCATTCTTTTTAATTGAAGTTTGTTTATATGGTTGTAATCTTAGGATCACTAAATCTCCAACAACAAATGTCCTTTTGATGAGCTTCTTCTCGGCATAGATCTTTTGTTGATTATGAGCTTGTTGGAAGTAAGAGTTTTTAAAATATCTGAGCTTTGCTGAATAAAATCTTGTGCGCTCAACACTTGACTATCATGTGGGGTCAAGCTCACAAATGTCAGTGCCTCATAACCATATAAAGTTGTACAAGGGGCCATTCCAATGGACATATGATGGGTTGTATTATAACAGAATCATCCTAAATGTAACCATTTGATCTTTCCTTCTGATGGCTGGTTAATTTAGTTCCTCAAGTATCCTTCCAACCACTTATTTACAATTTCAGTTTGCCCCTCTATTTGGGGGTGGTAACTCATGTTGGGCCTTAAACTGGTTCCCGCTAGTTTGAATAGTTCCTGCCAAAATTGAGTAATAAATTTGCTATCCCTTTCGCTGATTATATTCAGTGGAAGTCCATTGAGTCTAAATACTTCTCTGAAAAATAGTTCCACTATCTGATGTGTTGATGACTTGGTGCTAATTGGAAAGAAATGAACTTATTTGGTGAGTCTATCCACCACTACATAAATATTGTTCTTCCCTTGAACTTGGGTTAGCCGATTATGAAGTTCATCGAAATGCTTTCCCATTACTTATTTGGAATGGGTGATGGCTGTAGTAGTCCTGCAAGATGTGTGTGCTCTGTCTTATTCTATTGACATGTCATGCATTCTTGTACATACTTCTAGACATCTTTCTTCAAACCTTTCCATTAAAATATCTCTTATTTGTTTAGATGTTTTGAAATACCCTTGATGGTCAAACAAAGGATTATCATGATACTCACTTAAGATTGTGTTCTTTATTCTTGATTGAGGGGTTAGGAACACTCTTCCCTTGTAAAATATAACATCTTCCCAAATTTTGAAGTCTTCATTTGGAGATTTTCCATCCAATATTTCGTTGGCTTCAAGGTTCTTTGCATACTCAGAAATGATATCTCTCATCCAATCTCCTCAAATACTGGTAACCATATGGAGGTCAGGGCGTCTAGACAGAGCATCTACAACTCCATTGTCCACCCCCTTAACATATTTTATAGCAAAATCTTATGCTTGAATCCTACCTACCCATTTTTGTTGCGGATCATTAAGATTTTTTTGGCTCAAGAAGAAATGTAGACTGCTATGGTTTGTCTTAACAATGAAGTTCCTACAAACTAGGTATTGTCAAAATTTGGCTAACACGTATGGCCAACATTTCTTTATCATATATCGACTAATGTTTTTCTAAATCTATGAGAGTTTACGACTCTCAAACTCTATGGGATGCTTGTTTTGCATGAAGACTCCAATCCCTTCCCCTGATGCATCACATTGTAATTCGAAGGGCATTGTAAAATCAGGTATGGCTAAAATAGGACATAAATATTACGATAATAGATAATCGTCTATTATTGGTTAATGGTAATCTATTGTAAATATCTAGTTAGCTTTAAGTTAGCTTTCACTTTTTTAGCTTTCTCTATTAGAATAGAATGTTTCTATTCTTTATGATCGTTTCCTAAGGAAACATCGTTTTATTCTTCTGTATTTAATGACCTTTCAATCTCTGTTAATAACAAGCAAGTATTTTACCAATTACTTCGTAATATGGTATCAAGCAAATACTTCAATTTTTTTGAAAAATTTATAATTTTGTTCGAAATTATTCGCTAAAAATTTTCAAAATAATTTCTAAGGTTTTTTTCAATAGCCCGTCTAGGGTTTCTATTTTTTTGAGAAATTCATCTGCAAAGAATTTGAGTTTCAGCTAGGTTTCTTTTCTAAAAATCGTGATTTTGATAACTCGCATTTTTTTTGCAATTCGCAACCTGCAAATCGCGTTCGATTTCTTGTGGAAACTCGCGATTTTTCTACTCACGTTTTCTATTAGATGGTTGTCTATCCATTTTAGATGTTTTGCTCGCGTTGCAGATGTTGGGGCTCATTGTTCTGTAAAAAATCTTGGCTTCCATGGACGTTTTTCTGCAGTCACGAGTTTTCCAAACACAGCATTTTGAGGGTGAAATATCTACTTTTGTGTCTTATAGTTTCATCCCCACTACCGTCTCAGTTAAAACACCTCTGTTCTGAAAAAAATCAAACAGATCTTCTACTTGCAACCACCATTTTTCTGTTGTTTTTGACCTCCATGGCCGCCGACCTAGTTTTTTGCTCGAAACCCTAGTTTTTTGAGCTCGAAAAAAATATTGATTTCAGATTCGTGGTGGGTTTTTCGAGAGCTCAATTGGGTTGTCAAATTTTTGTAGGTACCTCAATTTTTGAGCCAACGAATCCCGAAAACGACAACACATTCCTTCTAGGTTTTTCAAGCTCTCTTCTAGGTCACTCTCCAAATTTTCTAAGTCTTCCATTTCTTTGCCTCGAAGAGCATGTCTCCATCAATTTTTATGTTTTTCATTGAAAAATGTGCCATGGCATCTCTGACAAACATTCTACTCGAGCACAACTCAAAATTCAATGTTCAAAATTATGGCACTTGGAAGCAGTGGATCATCACGATTTTTGAATATTGGAACACCACTCAATTTGTTCTAGGTGTTATGAAACATCTGACTACTCTTGGTTTTGATCAAGATACATGTGATCTGAATAATCGTGAGGCAGTGATGCCTCTCAAATTATTGGTGGCTGATGATCAGCTTTCTCAGATTCCATCTGGCAAGACAGTTGCCGCGATCTGGACACATCTCAAAGGTCTTCATGAGACTTCTGACAAAAGAAGAGCTTTCTTTCTGAAGAACACTATGTTTTCTATTGTCATGGATGAGCGCACTTCACTCCAGGAACACCTAAATCAGATTCAGGCAATCCGTGATCAATTACTTGCCATTGGTCGCAAGATGGAGGAAGAGGATATTGATCTTTGCACCCTGCTACTTCAGCAAGATTGGTGGAAACAACTATTCGGTAGTAGCTGCAGTTCCACCTCCACAAAGCAAGTCTTTGCTGCGAAATCCTTTCAAAAGGATAAAGGCAAGTTTCAACAGCCATCTCAACAAAAGTCTTCTGCTTCAGCATTAGATAGTTCCCGAAAGAACATTCAATGCAACTACTACCAGAAGTTTGGACACATGAAGGTTGAATGTCGAAAACACTTAGTTGCACAATCTAAGCAATCAGGTTCGCAGCCCAAAGCGAACAGTGCAGAGCACACTAAGCAGACGGAGTCTTCTTTTTACGCCTTCATGGCTAGAAGACCTGTAGATCATGTAAAGTCGTTTGTCTGGTACATTGATTCAGGTGCCTCTCGTCATTTCACTCACCACAGAGACTGGTTTACTGACTACCAGCCTTATTCAGACTCTGTTATTTTTGGTGGCGGAAAAGAGTACACAGTTGTCGACAAAGACAACATTCAGATTCAGTCTATTGGGACGAATCTCATATTCCTTGATGTGTACTACGTTCCAAGGATGGAACTAAATCTACTCTTAGTCAGTCAGTTGCTGTGACATTCTCCACACTTGGATGTCACCTTCAGTTCACATTAGTGCACCATCATTGATCTGGTGACTTAGTCTACTGTTGCAATGGGTCTTGATGATCATGGTCTTTTCAGACTTATTGATTCTGGTGATTCTCAAGACTTAGCTATGGCTGCTCGACGGTCTTCTGTCAGCACACTTTGGCATTAGCGATATAGGCACTTAAATGTGCATTATCTCTCACAGCTTGCTCAGGATGACCGTGTTCTTGGATTGCTAGAGATTCAAACTCAACAACTTGGAGTTTGTGATGCATGCCAGGCTGGGAAGCAACATCGCACACCTTTCACCAGTGGCGATTCATGGCGAGCTTCTCAAGTAATTCAACTTGTAAATGCCATTATTTGTGGCCCTATGGCCACTCCTATTCTTGGGTCCAGGTATTTTTTGTTGTTTGTTAATGATTTCAGTAGAAAAATGTGGTGTATTTCCTCCAAAAAAAATTAGATGCATTTCTTGTATTTCAAAAATTTAAACCTTTAGTTGAAAAAGAGTTTGAGAAATCTATTATTACTCTTTGATCAGACAATGGGGGGGAATTTTGCTCTAATGTTTTCTCTAGCTCCTTGGATACACATGGCATCAAACGTCAGTTAACCACACCCCATATGCCACAACAGAACAGTGTAGTTGAACGTCGAAATCGAGCAATCACCAAGATGGGTCGATCCATGCTCGAACACGGACATGTGTTGAAGAAGTTTTGGACAGAAGCAGTTAACACTGCAATTTATCTGTTAAACCGGTCGCCCACAGTGGCAGTCAAAGGTAAAACTCCAGAAGAGGCCCGGTCAGGTCGCAAGCCCAGAATCAGTCACCTGAAGGTTTTTGGCTCCCTAGCTTTTGTTTGGATCCCTGATGCATCACACACCAAGTTGAATGCCAAGAGTCAGAAACTCATGCTTGCTAGATATAGCAGTCTTCACAAAGCCTACTACCTAATCGACGTTGAGACATCTCGTCTCATCTACAGTAGTGATTTAGTCTTTGATGAGCAGCGAGGACCATGCATGCCTGTTTCTCCTGTTCCTAATCCAGCAAACCGGCCTATGAAGGCTCATGATTTGGGAGTTCGACTTCCATTAGGTCCACCTGATGGGAGGGCTTCAGTAACTCTTGAAGCTCCAGTTATACTAGTGATCCCTGTACAAACACCTCCAACTTCTCCTGCAGGATCACCTCGATTTGTAGATGTTTCACCTGAGTTTGATCCCGGTTCTTCTAATGAGGAACCTAATCACCAAGCATCTCTTGATACTAATGTTGGTCGTTCTCCTCTCCAGCCCAAGTGGTGGGCTAAGACACTTGCTAATCTTCGTGATGATGAGCTCATTCATGGGAGAACTGCTCGAAAAAAGAGCAAAACTATAGTCTGTTAACTTTGCTCTCATGGCCAACATTCACAATGTGTTTGAACCTCAAACATACTCCAAGGCTAAAGGAATTCTATAGTGGGAACAAGCCACGACATCTGAACACCAGAGCCTACTGAAGAACAACACCTGGGTCCTTTCCGATCTTCCACCAGGGAAAAAACCCATTGGCTGCAAATGGGTTTACAAAATCAAATACAAATCAAATGGTACTTTGGATAAGTACAAAGCTCGTTTAGTAGCTAAGGGCTTTTCTCAACGTCAGGGCATTGATTATGAGGAGACCTTTGCTCCTACTGCAAAGATGAGCACCATCAGATTAGTCCTAGCCATGGCAGCACAGTTTGGCTAGAAGGTCCATCAGATGGACGTCAAGAATGCTTTCCTGAATGGTGATCTCCATGAAGAGGTCTACATGAGGCAACCTCCTGGTTTCAAGGTTGCTGGTAAAGACCATCAGGTTCTCAGATTGGTAAAAGCTCTCTATGGCTTGAAGCAAGCCCCTTGGGCATGGTACATCAAAACTAATAAGTACCTCAGTGATCAAGGCCTCAAGAGGAGTTCTTCAAACTCAAATCTGTACATCAAGACTATTGACAGTGACATCATCCTTCTGGTTATTTATGTGGATGATCTGATCATCACTAGCAGTTCGGCATCTTTGATTCAAGGAATCAAACAAAACTTATCCCAATCTTTTGATATGACTGACCTTGGGCTCATGCATTATTGCCTAGGTGTTGAAGTTTGGCAACAGTCTTCTGGTATATTCATCTCACAGTCCAAATATGCCAAGGCCCTGTTAGACAAATTTCGTATACAACATTGCAAGCCTACATCTACACCTATGGAGAAAGGTCTCAAGTTATCTGCAAAGTCTAATTCTCCTTTCGTTGATGATACTACATACAGGAAACTAGTAGGCAACCTCATCTACCTCTCTGCTACTAGGCCTCATATCAATTTCGCAGTCACCTGTATCTCACTATGACAGCTCCTAAGGCTGATCATTGGATGGCAGCAAAGCGTGTGCTTCGTTATGTGAAGGGCACTTCAGATTATGGACTTTTGTACTCTCAAAGTTCTAATCCTAAACTCAATGGGTTCACCAATTCAAACTGGGCAAGCTCTGTTGATGATAAAAAGTCAACTTCTAGATGTGTTCAATTTGGGATCTAGTGCAGTCACATGGACCAGTAAGAAGCAACAGGCAGTTTCTCTCTCCTCTATAGAGGCCAAATACAAAGGGACTGTTAAGGCAGGATGTGAAGTTTGGTTTCATCGGATGCTTGGGGATATGCAGATGTCACCAACAGGACTAACTACTCTATTTGTTGATAACGAAGGCGTTATCAAGTTAGCACAAAATCCAATCTTCCATGAACGAACCAAGCATGTGGATGTTCCATGAACAAGTTATTTCTTCCCACCTTTGATGGCAGCAGTAATATATCCGCTAGAGCTTGGATTTACAAGCTAGACACCTACCTGACACTTAAGCCCATGTCAAAAACAAAAGCCATTAGATTCGCCACAATGCATTTAGAGGGAGCAACATATGATTGGTAGCATCATGGGTTGGTCACCTAGGATCATGGTCTCATTACTTCTTATGAGATTGTTAGCTCTAAGTTGATCACCCGTTTTGACAGGAAGGATATTGAGGTCTTCTACAGTGGATCTCTAGACAATTTTATTGATGAGTTTCAGCAGATTTCAATGATGATTCCGAATATAACAGAACAGCGGAAAGTAGTTCACTGAGGGCTTACAGGACAGATTTAGAGGTTTGGTCAAGGTCCTTGAACCAAACACTCTAAATGATGCCATAAAGATTGCACATGATCTAGACTCACCTTCTTCAATACTACAGCCTCCTACGAAACCTTATAAGGGATCTTCTTCATTTCAGAAGAACAAGAACCAGCATAAGACTACCCCACCTAGATTGGACTTTGAGACTCGAAATGAACTTAGGAGGAAAAAACTATGCTTCAGGTCTAGGGAGCCTTGGACACCGGATTACAGATGCCTTGGCAAAGGTAAAATACATTATGTCAAGGTTATGTCGAAAGAAGAGGATGAGCAACAAGAGGGCAGCAAGGTTGATGGCTGCGATGAGGAAGAGAATGAGGAGCAGCCTCCTAAAGAGAGGAAGAAGAAATCCACTCTGGAACAGTCCCCTATCATAGCTTTCCTTTCTAGTGATCCCACAGGTCACCCCTTTCACTTAAAGGGTGTAGCTAGAGGGCAGTGTATTGTGTGTCTTTTTAGATACAGGTGCATCACATAACTTCATAAGTACACACTAGGTTTCAAGGAGGAAGTTACAGGTTGATGATATACCCGAGTTCGAGGTTAGAGTGGCAGCAGCGATAGATTGAAGTGCACAGGGAAAGTACCAGGACTATCGATTCACTTTAATGACTTCCTTCTAGAGGCAGATTTTTAGGTGGTCAATTTAGATGGGTTAGACACCATGTTGGGAAGAGAGTGGTTGCAGAGTATCGGCAGGTACACAGTTGATCATGATAAGATGTAGCTAGAATTCTTACAGGATGACTGGCTAGTAATTCTCAAGGCCATGACAGAGAGTAAACCCCAATTGATTTCAGCTCACAAGATGGAGGCTATTATGAGGCATAATGACAAAGAGTGGGCAGCCCACTGTTTCATTTCTTCTAAGGCTACTTTAGACCCAGGACAGCAGATTCATGTTGACATTCAGAGGGTTTTTGAGGACATACCCCCGATCATTCCCCCAAATAGAGGGTTTGAGCATATCATTGAGTTAGAGGAGGGCGCCAAACCCGTCATCCCAGGCACTATAAAGAGGAAATAGAAAAGACAATAAAGGAACTCTTGGATATGGGAGACATCAAACCTAGCTCCAGTCCCTTCGCTTCTTCAATCATTTTGGTGAAGAAGAATGGCACTCTTCGCATGTGTATAGATTACCATGCTCTCAACAAGAGGACCATTAAGAACAGGTACCCTATCCCTTGCATTGACGAGTTACTAGATGAACTACATGGGGCAGTTTATTTCTCGAAGATAGATCTTAGATCTGGGTACCATCAAATATGGGTTTGCAAAGAGGATGTGCATAAAACAGCTTTTCGATGTCACTATGGACACAATAAGTTCTTGGTTATGCCATTTGGACTCACCAATGCGCGGGCCACATTTCAATCATGTATGAACCACATTTTTAGAAAACAGTTATGCAAGAGCATGTTAGTCTTTTTTGATGATATCCTAGTTTTCAGCAGAACTTAGGAGGAGCATCTGTGGAGCACTCATTGTTTGCGAAGGAGTCAAAGTGTGAGTTCGGATTGACTAAGATTATTTTATCTTGGTCACGTGATTGGTGTAGATAGGGTGAAGGTACACTAGGAAAAGATACAGGCAATCCTAGATTGGCCACCGCCGAGGAACGTATCAGATTTGAGGGGCTTCCTTGGTCTTTGCTCTTATTACAGGAGGTTCGCTAGAGGCTTCTCACAGATAGCAGCTCCCCTCACCGATCTCACACGGAAAGGGGCATTCAGGTGGACAGATGATGCAGAGGTGACCTTTGATAAGCTCAAGAAGGTGATGAGCACATGCCCGGTTTCTCTTGCCCTTTTGTCCTAGAGTGTGATGCTTCAGGGAGCAGAATTGGCGCAGTTTTGATGCAAGATAGACATTCGATAGCTTATGAGAGCAGGAAGCTCAAGGACGGTGAGAGATTGCACTCCACCTATGAAAAGAAAATGTTAGCCATTATGCACGCTTTAGCCAAGTTTAGACAGTATTTGGTGGGTGGCAGATTCACTGTTAAGACGGACCAAAACAGTTTGTGCTACTTCTTAGAACAGAAGGACCTAAATGAAAGACAGCAAAAGTGGGTCAGCAAGATTCAAGCCTATGATTTTGACATCGAGTATGTCAAGGGTAAGAACAATGTGGTTGTTGATGCGCTTTTCAGGAGACCTTCAATAATAGAATGTTGTGTCATTTCTAAGGTTTCAGCAGATTGGAAGTCCCAATTGCTGGTTGAGTGTTCTAAAAAAACTCAAGCGTGTTAGATTATGGATGGATAGCTCCAGGACAGCAGGTACAAGGTAATTGATGATGTGATTTTTATAAGGATAGGATCTACCTCGTACCAGAATCTAAACTCAAAAGGAAAGATTATGGAGACTCTTCATGATGCACCATCAATCAGACATCCAAGTTTCTTCAAAACCTATAGACAGGTCAAGGAAAGGTTTTTATGGAAGGTGCCTCAAGGATGATGTCCTTCAGCATATCAGAGAATGTCGGACTTGTCAACAGAACAAGACAAAGCACGAGTTTCCAGCCGAATTATTACAACCTCTCCCTATTCCAGCATAGAAATGGGAGAGTATCTCCGTGGATTTCATTACAGGTTTGCCGAGGGTGCAGTGCAACGATTCCATTTTTGTGGTTGTGGATAGATCGACTAAGTTCGTTCACTTTTTTGCTATAGCGGCAGATTGGTCAACCTCTCAGGTAGCCGAGTTATTTTTTCGAGAGGTTTTTTGTCCACATGGTCTCCTTCGAACCATTGTGAGTGACAAGGATAGCAAGTTTCTCAGCACTTTCTAGTAGGAACTATTCAGATTGGCAGGTACGGAGTTGACACCCAACACGAGTTACCACCCACAGACGGACAGGCACACTGAGATAGTAAACAAATGGGTAGAAGGTTATTTCCAGAATTATGTACCAAGGTAGCAGAGAGCTTGGGTTAAATGGTTTTATCTAGGAGAGTATTGCTACAACTCCTACCACATGTCCATTTGGATGACTCCATTTCAAGCTCTCTATGGCAGGGAACCTTTTTCATTTGTAGATTTCGCTTTGCAGGACAGCAGGGCACCACTAGCTGGGAATTGGATACAGGACCAGCAAGGCATTCTCAAATCTCTTCAGGAGAACATTCTACAGGCTCAAAATCAACAAAAGATGTATGTTGATTGTCGTAGGATAGAGCAGAGTTTTGAGTTGGGTGACATGGTTTACCTTCGTCTTCAACCTTATAGGTGCCTAGATTTTTTGGTCCCTATCGCATTACTCGGAGAGTTGGCGAGGTTGCTTATGACCTAGACTTGCCCGATGACGGTAGAGTTCATAATGTGTTCCACGTTTCTTGCCTCAAGAAAGTGATTGGTCAGCACGTAGTAGCCTCCATTGGATTGCCTCCACTTGATGTGGAAGGGAAGCTAGTTTTAGTCCCAGCAAAGGTACTTGAGATCAGAGAAAGGAAGTTGTGTAACAGGTCCATCAAAGAGTATCTAATTCGCTAGAAGGAATTGCCATATTAAGATGCCACTTGGGAGGGCGAAACAATCCTGCAACATCTGGCACTGAGATTGCTTGAGGGTAAGCAATCCCGGGAAAGGAGGACTGTAATGTCCCCTTCTCCACACTAGACCTTATGGCGCCTTGTTGGTCTATCTTTCCATCCAGATAGGCTAACAGCACTTATTTTATGGAATCCAGCCAGTCACAAGAGTCTCGTGGTTTCGTTGAGGAGATATTAAGTGGGTACTTCCTATAGTTAAGTCACTTTATTTTATAAAGTTGATTTATAAAGTACTTTATCATTTAAAGTCACTTTCTGACAAAAATAACTTAAGCGACTAAAAGACGAAATAGGCTTTTTATCCCACATTGCCTAGTTGTTTGCAACTTCTCTCACTTCAAGGTTATAAATGCAAGGGATCTACATTGGGATTGGCACCATGAATAAAATATTGTTGAAAACAATAAATGGTTGCTTAAATGTGATTGGTCGCTCTTAAGGACGAATAACCTTAATAGCAAAGTGTGAGGAGTTGGATGTAGCCCCAGCTGCTCCTTGGAGATTCATCTTGGATAAGAATAGTGTGGAAATATATTGCTCGTATTGGGACTGTAACAGAAGAATCTCAGCTAAGACAGGTACGGGCATAGTGAAGCTTGTTAATGCACGTTGAAGTCCATTTGAATACAATAGTGCAACCGTAACTTTGGAGATAGCAATACTGGGACTTTCTGCCCTTCACCGCAGAGATATTGGAGAGACAGGGGCCATTAGTAATCAGAGGAGCTTGATTTGGGTACCACGGGTTACACAGGAACTTGCGGGCAGTGGTAACATTGATACAGGGGTTCAACGTCAGAACTGGATGTGTAGGAGTATAGGGAAACAATTACACCCAGTCTGTATTAGCTGAACCGAACATATAACAGGCACCGGATAGCATAGGGAGGACATATGACAGAAAACGTGGAGGTTAGGAGATTAAGTGGCTATGGTTGCAGCTATATTCCTACGGGCCAGTAAATGGGTTGCTGGAAACATTCGAGGACAGTGACAGTCAAGGGACCCTCATCGGACGTGGTGTTCACCAGACCTGGTCATGTAGACTGCTACTTCTCCATCACAGCAACTGACAGGTTCATTTCAATTTACTATATTTTTGGGGTGTTGTGAAAACATGTGCAGGTTTTAGTTCATGTATTTGATTATGTTTGGTATTTTATGAAACATCTTGCAATTACTCATAAATTAATAACAGTGGTATAATCATCCTGCCATAACTTGAGAGTTAAACTGCTGGTTCATAAGCACATTGTCATTTCTATATATATGTATTTTGAATGGTGAACTAGTGCTGTATGTTTTCTTCCTGAGACGGATTCTTACATGATACTTGTCCCTTTTATATCTTCCCATATGAGGAAGGAGTCATGCCTTCTCATTTTTTTGCCATTTTAATAGAGTCACAACTCTTTAGCCTTAACTACATTTTAATTATCTTTTATTTTAAGAAATTGCTGTCTTGAACTGTTTTCTTTATCTTGATTATTATTTCCCTTGATTAAATGATATCTTATTTTTGTGGGTACATGACACTACACCTTACACACACATAGCAATGGCATTATTATACTCTTGAAAATTCATGCACCAATGAAAAAATTGACCGACTGTAGTTTGTGTAGAATCATGATCTCTGATCTTTATAACAAAATGTATGCTTTGATGTGCATGGGTAGCGCCCAATGTCAATTTTGATTGAACCATTGCATTCCTTTAAGAATGTTATGCAATTTGAAAAAATAGAGGAGCTGACTTAGAGTCAATGTGAAGAGCACATCATATATATAAGTTAATGCTCCCACAGTGCACTGTTGATTCTTAACATTTCATCTATCGGGAGTTCTATAAGTTTCAACTCAGCATCCACGGTCTTGAAAGAGTTGTAATTGAATTGCTTCCTCTTCCCCACATATTATATCAATCTTACAACAGACAGGAACCATAAAAATAAATATACCATCTGGTTAAGAAATGGGAGCTTTTGGGAATTAAGGAGGTTTAGAATTAAGAAGTGTGAAGTTGGCAAAGAGAGGGAAGCTTGTCAAAAAGTTGGCACAACTTGAAGTGAAATGCCAAAATGCACAGAAGTCAAAATACGAGTAAATTGCCCACTATAGCTATAATTTTGCGAACAGTGAAGAAGACCAATGTGCATATACATTTTCTGCTAATTCTTAGTGTATTAAACAGTGACTAAATGCTCAAGGATTTGTTTATATGTGATATTTCATTGCTGACATTATAGTTCTCCCTACAGAACCATTATTAGGACTGAGCATTGAATCTTTCAAATTTATTGGCTTGAAAACACTACAAAAGCAAGTCTTGAATCTTTCTGAGGGAGTTAACAAAGAATGCCACTGTTTTTATTTTGAAATTGTTCACGATTTAGTTTCCATATGGTATTCGTCTGGTCTGATTAAGCAAGTGGTTGATGGTTGTTCATATGACCCTTTAACATCCCACAATCATTGTTCCTAAAAGAAAACTTGTATATAAGCTTCTATTTGACAAAATAGAAACTAAACAAGACACTACAGAACATTCAAAACAAGCATGGATACATGGTGTTCATAACATCCAAGTTGTTTATAAGCTCTTACTTGATAAATAGTACATTTTTGCAAAAATTATATGATGCACACAATTTGCATAGCTTCTCTATGATATTTAAAATTTAAAATACCAAATTTGAATGGTAAAATGTATGTGGATATCCTACATTTTACACAAATATAACTAAAGAGCAACCACGAATTCAAGTTAAGCCAAGGGATAAATTGCTTACAATGATACCATGAGCTCCACGGTAATAACTGCTAGTTACTGTCTTGAAACGTTCCTGCCCTGCAGTGTCCCACTAAGGGAACAATGATAATTTAAAACTGTATTAGCAACAAAACTATATGTCTAAAGTTGCAAGTTTAAATCATTTATACAGAACAGTAACTGTTAAAATGTCATTAATTTACACTCTACCACAAAGCTTAGAATTCTGCGACAATACTTGTTTATATTTCACTGAGTTAATGAACATGGCTCCTCAGATTAGATTTCAATAAAAGCATAAAATATTCCTGTTTACAACAAATCATTTTCTGTAGTTTGTAACTACTGTTTTCTTAAGTTCTGCACTATCAAGCTTAAGTTCAAGATTCTTAAGGCTGCCAATCTTATAGCAGGCTTAAGCAATCCAGCACTTTAGTATTGAATTTTAGTAGCCATTGTAATATTTATTTTTGTTATTCTCTTTTACATTCGAAGTATGTAGATAAGATTAACATAGCTATGACTTCACAGTTCACTGGTCACCAAAAGGCCTTTCCCTAAACATGGCAGCCTTATCATGTATGTAAAAAACATTGGACGCATACCAGACACATAACTGATTCATTTCTACCACTTATGAATGGAAGGGGCTAATTAGCAATTTCATGCTCCAAGTTTAAGCAGAACAGACCAATTCACAACCAAGAAGGTCTCAACTGATAGAGAGAGAGAGCAGCGTGCAGACAGAAGCAGTTTGTAATCTATTAGCATAGTAGCAACTATATATAGATATGCAAGTTCAGTCATATTTCTTCTTCATTTGATCGGCTTCAAATAGATCAATCTAGTTGGTTACCAATGGAGAATCTAGATGTGTTTCTAGAGGCTTTTCAGACATTTTTCTTTTATATTTTTATCAGCACAGCAAATACTTTTTCCTTGGTCTTTTACACCTTGCTGCTTTATAAGGAGCCCAACATGCTCCTACTTTGTACAAGTCAGTTGTCTCAAGTTTCTATACATGCATACATACATATGTATATGTATATAGACATATATACATATGTATATAAATGCATATATATGAAAATAATTGGATAAGAAAAAAGAATATTTTGCAGTCAGTTTTGGGGCATTCTGCTCATCTGCAAGGGTTTGGAGGGTTTGGCAATTGTTTTCACTGTATCTTTCTCTACAGCAAAGGGAAGCTCAGTCATCCAACATCAGGTTGGATGTTTTTGTGATAATTTCTAGTCAGTGATTTTGTAGACTCTGGGGAGGGTCAGTGGTAGAGTCAGCAGCAAGTTCACTCTCTTGTTGCAGACCATTCTGAAGATGTGGACAACCTTCTCTGCTTTTTCTAGGCTACTCTTGGTCATTGACATTCTGTGGATCCAATGAGAGTCTCAATAGCAGCAGAATGATCTGAAAATTTTGTGACCACAAGACATGTATCATATTTTGTAGGGTAGTACGATGAACATTAAAGGAGGGTATTAAAATGATATTATATTTACTATAATGGTCATCTTAGGTTATATTTAGATTCAGATATTTTTGGTGCTATAGTAATGTCACTATTTTTAGCGACTTCTGCCTTGTAATTTTTAATTTAAGGTCTCATTTTAATGCAATCGAGCAGACAATTCCGTTTTTAGAAGTTTCAGAAATCAGTCCTAAAAATCAGATGTTGGCCTTGCAAGTGATCTGCAATCAAGTTGGGGATAGTTTAAGAGCTTAAGAGTTTTCTGTGATTTTCCAAAGGAAAAATCACCCTTGGTAGAGAAGCTTTTATATTTCAGTCTGAAGACTCACAATTTCAGCCATTTGAAGCCTCAAATCAGTAGCCAAAACTGTGTTTTGACCTCACAATTAATCTGCAATTAAGTTTGGAAAGGTTTGAGGCTTAAGAATTTTGTATGAATTTTTCAAGAAAATCACCGTGTGGAAAACAATTCAGACTTAAAATCTGAATACGCTTTTCTTTTAACATCTTACTTTGTGAAATTCTTCCTGGGACGTTATGATAATGTTTTGATTTTGCTTCCTCAATCAATCATGTCAAGGTTTTTGTCAGTGGTTGATGCCCTCTTCGATTGATTTCCAACTCCCTTAAGGATGGGCAATTTCCTTTTCAGCCTTCAAGCTCTTGCATTCACCACCTTTAATCACTTAGTGAATTCCTTGTATCTTCCTGTGGCTGTAGCTTGCTCTTTTAAAGTAGATTTTGGTTGAAGTTTCATGCTCACAAGCAAAGTGGGATTAAAACTTGCCACCTTGAAGTTTGTGTAAAATGTATTTTAATTAATTTCCCTTTCAGATTAAATTTATTTTTTTATTTTATTTCACCAAAGCAATAAATTAACCATATTTTACTCTCCTAAGTCATCCTTTTACCATCCCAAAAAGTGTAAATTCAAACTCCATAAGGATTGATCCATTGTAATTTTCATTCACCCAAGAGGGGAAATTCAAACCCCATAGGGATAAATTCCTAGTTTTATAATTGATCATTTTTATCTTCACTTTGCCCAGATGTGGGGAATATAGATCCAATTCAATCCATACTTCGAATTTTTTCACTCATCTACAATTGCCTCCCAGGGGAAAATCGACCTCCATCTAGATTTGGGGGATTTCCATGTTCATCTAGACAGAGGAATTTCATACTCCATCTGAATTTCCAAACTTTAGAGCTCAAAAAAAATTCTAAGTGTTGAAAGAGGGGAAAAATCATCTTCATCAGGAGAAAGGGCCTCTGGACAAATAATCACCTTAATAATTTGAAGTCTGAGGGGAAAATCACTCAACATTTGGAGTCTTCACTTTCTTCCAACACTTAGTAGGTTTTTCATTGCAAATATCTCTTTAAAGTGGGGAAATTCTTCATCCAGACATATTTTTACCATTTAAAGTGGGGAAATCCATGCCTTACTTAAATTTTCACCATTTTAAATGGGCAAATTCATGCTTCATCCAGATTTTCACCATTACAAGTGGGGAATTCATGCATCATCCTGATTTTCACCATTTTATAAAGAAATTTTGATTTTCATTAGGATTGTTCTCATTTTAAGTTTGGAAAATCAGTTTTTATAAGGAATTTTAGGCAAGGATTTTTAGGCCCTTATCCATAAAATATGCCTTTATAATATATTCTAGACTATTTGACTAGACAAAATTTTAATGCGCTTAGAATTATCACTCAACCCATTACAACTTGGTTCCGAAGAACCCCAACCTGAGCATTCCAAATTTTTACTAGCAATCTGACAACTTGCTTTCTCAACCAACCCTCATTCTTTTAAAGCTTTGATTGTTACTTCAGTTACCAAAACCTAACACAAGAAAAAGGGGGTCCCCATTTGCAATGGGGCCATGGTGTGTAAAGGTCACAACAAGCCCACTTTGGAATGTGCTAACCATGCAATGAGATGGTGGACTTCTAAAGACTTAGAGAAAGACTCAAAAAGTTTGCTTAAACCTTACAAGGATCAAGTGTCAAAGGATAAAGATGATTTGGGCCTTTGGGACCTCATGAAGCATTATGATGAACTAGCTTTCATCTAACAACCTCCATTACTCAAATTGCAAGAAAAATAATAAAATCAAACTACAAACATTCTGGCAAGAGGCATGGCAAACAATTTGCGCCTGAATATTTGAGATTGCAAGCCCAAGGTTATGTGGTTGGTGGTTCTCAATAGGATATGGGAGCTC
Source organism: Cupressus sempervirens (assembly GCA_028749045.1). Taxonomy (NCBI): domain Eukaryota; kingdom Viridiplantae; phylum Streptophyta; class Pinopsida; order Cupressales; family Cupressaceae; genus Cupressus; species Cupressus sempervirens. The sequence continues at coordinate 743,714,770 of CM053785.1, forward strand.
TCCTCACCAAGAGCGAACAAAAGAAAAAAATAATGCTCATATTCTAGTATACCTTAGAATGAAGATTCCAATTCATTTGTTTTTAACATTTTGGCAAGAGGCATGGCAAACAATTTGAGGTTGAATATTTGAGATTACAAGCCCAAGATTATGTAGTTGGCAGTTCTCAATAGACCATGGGAGCTCTCTTCACCAAGAGAAAACGAAAGAAAAAAATGATGCTCATATTGTAGTATACCTTAGGATGGAGATTTCAATTTATTTGTTTTCTTATTGTGAAGTTTGGATGTGAAGGTAAGTTTTTATTCCATTGTTGATCTCTATCTAGTAGGTTATCTTCTCTCTTGGTCCTTGTCACACAAATCTAAAGCTTTCTTCTACTTCGATTACAAAATAATAAAAGGAAGAGGATGCTCATTCTGCAACTCACTAAACAAAAAAATATTATGAATTATAGGATGTTTTGTAAATAATTTGTATTTTAATATATGTTTATACATAACATTAAGATTTTTTTTGAGTCATAGGTGTTTTAATATATTTTTTAATGTTGTATAATATATAGCTCTGCACCCATTCCCAAGCAGGTAAAAAATTGACATGCCAACCTAGTAGAACTCCAAACCCATGCCATTGCAAGAACAAGCAACTCAAATAGTAATAAGCACAATAAATATATTTGAGCATTAATAAAGTTAGAAAACACATAGTTCAATGAGTTATCCCATGAAATGGTATTACTAGCAGCAATAAACTCAAAATCTATTCAATTGATGTATTACCATTCAAGTTTAATGCATGTTCTTGATTTTCTGAAACATTTGTCAAGATATCTTCAAGGCCTCAACAATAAAAACATTTGAAACCTTTTCTATCTTTTTGCGAATTCCCTCCCCCGCTCTTTCACTAAATCATGTGCTTGCACCTTTTGTGTTTACTCTCTTCCAAATTCAACAAGAGGGTTGCATATTAGGTCCCAAATCCATTACAAACTTCTACATTGTTGAATACTTCCCCTCACCTGGTTGGATACAAACATCAACATATTTGATGCCAGATATTCATATGATACTCCTAGATGCAGCATGTATAATATATCTAGATATATCCATATATGAGCTTGTATTCTAGTCATATCAGAGATTCCTTGGATACAACACTACATCATCTAGCACTGTATATCTGGTTTTGGGTTTATGAAAAAACATTCAAAAGATGTAAAGAAAAAAAACAAAAAACATTGAACACTAACATGCACATACATATTTAAATCACTATAGACAATGTAATAACCCTAAGCTGGTTATAGATTAAACAATCATCAATTTCTTTCATTAATTAACAATCTAGCATTTTGTCAAACATTTGGCAATCGCTCCTTGGTATGGCTGAAACAGAGATCTTAGTCTTTGTTTAGAATGTTAGATGGGAACTTTAAGAATCTTCAAATCTTATAATGGGTTAAATTCATACAAGCAGATGTAATGTCAATTCCCTACTCATTCAATTTTAAACTTCACATTCATATCAATATTAGAAAGATGATAAACAGTTGAATGACAATTCCTCTTCAATTATAGTCTTAACAAAGATTGCAATCGCTAAACACCATACAACTATGTGTGAACCTGGAAATGATTGTCACAATTAGCTTCAAGCTTCTCCACCAAATTGCAGGTCTGAAATGTATTGCTACAGCAGCCAAAAATGATGCCAAATGGTGAATGTTCTGCCATCAACAGCAGCGATGTAAATGCCCAGAATTCTGAAGAATCTAACGCCCAATAGTAGAGGAACCAGGCATTTAGTGGGAGCAGAATTTTCAGAGCATAATAGCAGACCAGAATCGCTCCAATTAGCAAAACTTTGAAGCATCCAATCAGGGCTAAAAGACCATGCCCAAACTTAGTCCAATATCGCCTTGTCCAAGAGGAATATGCACAGCAAGTAGGGTAATTCTGTTTACCGGTATGCTGCAGCAAACTACAGGTACCACCAGCCTGGAAATGGCATGAAGTTAGGCGCTCAATTCTCAGAGATTTCAGATGCTTAAATTTGGGCCCTAATAACCCCAACACAATTATTCTTGGCATCCAGAATATACTTGCAATTTGCAGAAAGCAATTGAGATTTTAAAACTCAATTCTCCAATATTGGATCACCTGAATGTAGATAAAATTATCGCCCAATGCAATTAAAATTCTGACTTGATCAAACCACAGAATTCAGCCCACCACAAACTCTCGGCACAAATAATTTCTTCCAAAGCAACAATAGAACAGAAATGGAAGACTCAATATTGAATTATGAAACTTTAATTCCAATTCTGCAATACCTCAGCAGCAGATTGCAAAGCACTTCTTAGATACTAATTCACAATACCTCAATTGTCAATTTACCAAGCACTTCTCAGCTCCAAACCCTCATACTTCAGCAAGGGCACAAAAACTTCAGACTCAGAAATGTCGTAAAGACAACAAGAGCAAAAATAAGATAATCAAATAATCGGATTTTTTTTTCCTTCACAATGAGCTCATATTTATAATCTCCAAATGGCCTTTTGTTTCCAAAACTTCACTTATGAAGCTTCTCCAACACAACATCACTTTATAACATTTAATATTTGGCTTGGGCATATAATTAATTAAATAAATGGTCCCTTCCAATGATGACTCAACCCTCAACTTAAATGAAATTATTAAGTTAAATTATAACTTTATAATAAGCCATTTAATGATTTAATAATAATTTGGCCACTAAAAATATAATAACTCCCAAAATACTCATCATTTAAATATGTCGTCTGAAATAAGAATCACACCTATTATTTCTCCATGTGACCAAATGCACTTTCCAAAAATAGAAAGGGTCCAACTCAATCAACACCCAACTTACCACAAATAATTACACAAAACTAAGCCCAAACAAAGTTCAATCTGAGCCAAACGAAGACCAACCTATAACTTACTAAATTATGGAGAAGACAAGACCCTCCCAAGCCAAGCCACTGCCTCCGAAGATGGCTAGTCCCTCAAACTCTGATGTTAGCAGAAAAGGGGACATTACAGAAAAAAACATAGTAAAAAAAAAAATATTATAAACTAAAATATAAAAACCAAACACTATTTATAAATAGCTATTTTTAAGTCATGTTTTATATCCTTAGATGTGTACATAATTTAATCTGTATATTTTTCTAATTTTTGTATAAGAAATAGTTTACCAATTACATCATTTGGGCTTTTTCATCAATATCAAGCCAATACTTTCAGAATCCTCAGTAACCAGAACCACATCAAAATTTAAACTAGGCTATGGTATAAGTTTGATTAGACACAACAATATATAGAATCAAGAGAGTTCACTTAAACAGCATATAGTAGATCATGGGTCATCATGCATCCCATGACCCAGCTATCTTGTTACTTCCTTCAGCTTGATCATTTCCCTATTCTTCCCGAATGGGGATTAATGTCTGGTTCAGCAACAGCATCCCATTTAGGATCATCTGACAGTTTAGATTCCTTGTTTCTGTCCTCAATATCTTTCTTGGATATTGTTATCTTGCATAAATTGCTCCATGGGCTTTAAGTTCCTCTTGGTCCAACATATCCTTATGAGCATTGAAGAAGTGAGCAGATCTGATATCAGACTTATAAATCAGCAGCACCCATTCCTAGACTAGGATCATAAACCTGCTTTTAGGTATCTCGAGCACTGCAGAGACCTGCAGCATTATATATAAAAATATGAGTTTAACGCTACACTCAGTAAGGCTTCTCCTTTTATCTCGAAAGACCTCATTCCTCTTGATCCACAAAAACCAGACAATTTCACAGAATATAACAGACCAAAAAATGTTCAATTTATCATCAAAAATACCAACAAAACCAGCAAGCACTTAAATCCAGAACAGACCAGGTCGGGTATTCCAATTCATTGGCTGACCAATAAACAGAGACCACGCCAATTTTGCAAAAAAAACATTCAAAGAATAGATGGTTGACAGACTCGGTGGCTAAACATAAAGAACACAACACTGAGGAGAGACCAACTGATGACAAAGACAACCCCAACTGCCACTTTTCTAAGCAGGGCCTGCCATTGAAGATACTTCTTTTTTGGTTCACCGGGATGATGCCAAAAACGATTAAGAACAAATTTCCATTTAGAGTCCAGCCAATTAAAATCACAGGACTCATTAATCCACTTCAAGATCTTTGAATATCATCTGAGCATCAAGTAAATCTGCTTGACTGTTATGCTATTAAAGAAAGTGCCATTTTTCCATTACAACTGTTCCATAAACTGACTGGACAAAGGATCTTCCCAGGAAAGAAAGGCCCAGTAGCCTCGCATATTAAAGTATATGTTTTCTTATGGGAGAGAGGGATACCAGATTTGGAGCACAGTTCACTCAAGAACCAAGATAATTGCTCACCAAGAGATCCCTAATGGAGATGATGCCCAAAGACTTCCAATGCTTGGCAGAACAACATCGTGTCAAAGGAAGCAGCTTCTGATTCAGGACAATGCCCCATCACAAAGATCTGTCAAGTATAAATAAATTGCAGAGCGTACTATAACCTCTCTGAGCGTAGAAGACCCCTCATTTGAATCTATAGCTTCCACAAAGAAGAGAAGATTAGTCATATCCATATCAAGGGAGTTTCAAAATTAGTCATAGCCATATCCAAATCCAAATTTGTTTCCACTTGTGTTCCATGAGAACGCATCACCTAACCTCCCAAACACAACCTCATGTTTCTAAATGAGAATCTTTCCAAGACACAAGAACTTCAAGGAATCATCCCCGCACCACATCGCAACCACCCCTACTGCCTTGAAGAACTAGGACGTACCAAAGATATCCATGGTACTCCTAGGAGTCTCTCAAAAGTCTCAAGGATATCCAAGAGTCTCTCACGGCCGAATAGCCAAAAAGTCATCTTTTTCCAATCCCTATACTCAAGGCTGAACCCTAATTATTGCTTACCTATAACCCACAAGCACTATAAAACACCCTCAAACCATCTTTTCAACTCACAAAAACACATCAACGAGAAGTTGACAGTCTAAGTCACTATAGTGAAAGGGCCAGTGTGAAGTACAAAAGGATTGAGGTGCATGAAGAACAAGAAGAGCAATGACCATACGGAGACAAAATATTTTAGTGAAGAGGACTTTAGGGATGATTAGATGCCTCACATCACTCAATTTTCTTATCTTGAATATGATTAAAAAAATTGAGATTTTCATTGTTCAATGTTCAATTGCTAAATGTTCACTTCAAAGTTTAGTAGTTTCTAAGTATTACTACTATACCAAAGTTTCATTTGGAATTTGTATACATATTATTATAACTATTTATTTCAAGTACTATATGTATTTCAATGTCACCTAACCGTTGTCCCCATACCATCCCTGAATTGAAGCATTTGATCCACCCTTCTCTAAAACCCATCCATGTGTTGTTAAGAAGTAAAGTCCACACCTCACAATTGAGAGGGAGCGGTGAATCAATTGTGCATAAGTATAACTAATTACAAACTTCTAAAACTGATCACCAACAATTAAAATAACAATGCACAATAACAAGAAACCATAACCATAACACACTGCTTTTTCTTCTCAAGAAAAACCCTTGATCAGAAGGAAAAACCCCAATGGGGATGGTGTTGTCCTGCATTTTGTCACCATAAAATGTAGGTAGCAGTACGAAACTTTTTCAACTTAGTTTCGCATTTCTCTGAGATAGTTCATTATTTAATTGGCTAAAATTGACCCCGATTTTTATAATGAATCATTTTACTGAAAGCTTTCGTCAAGTCTTTTTCGTTTTTCATTTATTAAGCGTATGCTTGATTTTTGAAGCCTTCAACGTCCTTTTTTGTATTTTCGAGTGTGTTTATTTGCTTTTGGTTTTTTAATTTTGTTCAATCCCTTGCTTTCGGTATTCCCTTCGATTTGGTATATCTATGGGCTTAATTGGACATGACAGTCAAAAGATATGATCATTTAAGCGCCCAAAAGGCAGACTCTCTAGATGCAATTGCATATTTAAAATATCAAGTTATATTTTAATGTTGACATTCATATTTTCAAAAATATAACATAAATTGACTTTATGTTATGTTTTTTAGTTACTTTATCACTTGAATTTGTCACTTAAGTGACTATAGAGCACTTTATGTTATATTTTCATATTGAGTTGTTTTTTAAATTTTTCACTTAAGTGACTTTATATAATTTAATTTATTTTTGATAGTTACTTTATGTTTTATTTCAAAACATCTAAGTCAAATATTGTTTTTTTTTAAATATTTGCACATGATATATTAACTATATAGTGTAAATGTCATTTTTGACCCAATTAAGTGGTTGTTAAAATAACTAGGATCATTTCTACAAATGCATTTTCATTGCCATTGTAATTGATGATTTCCAAACGCAGATTTGGATCTTATATAAATATGAGAGGAGACATGTCTCTTCAAGAGACATGAAGAGACATGTCTCTATAGTTAATCACCGTTTAGTTTATAAACAACTATATGTATAACTCATCTTTACATATATATAATATTAATATATTAACCATATATGTAATATAATATTATGTTATTATATTATTATATTATTATATATAATGCATAATATATAGTACATATTATATTACATATATATATATATATATGATATATGTAATATAATATGTAGTATATATTATGCATTATATATTATATTACATAATATATTATATATGTAATATATTACATATATAATATATTATGTAATATATTATGCATTATATATTATATTACATATATAAGATACTTATCTTAAGGACAATTTATCATCAATAAGGTAGCTTAAATAAAATCAATCCAACAAAGGCTACAACAAAGTCACGTCCCGTAGCTTATGTTACACACACACACATATATTCTTATCAATAATATGAAACATAAAACAATGTTCATATAAATCATGAATACAAATACTCAATGTAATGAGTATATCACTTCGACCGATGCTATACTTCAACACTCCCTCTTAGCAAGGGAGAAGTAACAAAAACATTTTATGAGACATTAGAATCAAGGATATCTACACACAACATATTATCTGACTTTAACACTTTGAATTAGTGACTTGTCAAATAACTACAATCACAATGTTATGAACACTATCATAACATACATCATGATCTCTAATTGTCCAAAACAATATCTAGAGTAATCATAATGAATATGTTATCTATGATCTCTAATTGTCCGAAGCAATATCTAGAGATGTCCATAGTAATAACATAAAAATTCATTACTCATGACCTCTAATTGTCTGAAACAATATCTAGAGATGTCCATGGTAACAAATGAGTTTGTTATCTATGATCTCTAATTGCCCGAAGCAATATCTAGAGATGTCCATGATAACAAATGAGTTCATTCTCTATGATCTTTGATTGCCCGAAGCAATATCTAGCGATGTCCATGATAACAGGCCTATCATTTGCAAGACCGTCACCTTACAAACAATTACCTTTTATTTGTTTGTTATCATGGTCTCAAAAATTCGGCCCAAAGAACCATGATAACAGGTCTACCATTTACAAGATCGTCATCTTATAATAGTTACCTTCTGTTTATATATGTCAATGAAAGATCGTCACCTTTCATTACATATCATATGTGAAATAGTAACTACCATGAACCTAGTCATAGGGTGGTACAAAGGGTTTTCACCTTATATTTCTCTCTCATAGAGGAGAGCACATTATAAGGAATTTCTCTTAGAACTTCTCATAGAGAAGATATCATCCACAAAGGATTGAATCTCAAAAATTTCTCCCTCTGAACATCGATCTTTGGAAGTCAAGTCCTCTTGTTACTTCCTCAAAAACTCTCTTTACCCAAGGATGCCTGTCAAACTCATCACTCCCTCATAATATATGTAGGAGTAGGCCCATCAACATCATGCAGTCACCCACATGTATTTTTAGACTCCCGAGTATCAATCTTCTAAGCTCCGGCATTGCCTTCAAAGAAGTGTCATACTCCCTCTTGATGTAGAAGAATCTCATAATCTTAATCATCAAAGATGTTTTCTTCAAGAGCCTCACTTTATCCATCTTAATCATCATGGTCTTTGGAACTACTATCATTAGAATTAGTCTGCACAATATGAAGTACCAATATTCTTTTCCTGTAAGGATATTCTCAAACATAAAGGAAAAGATTAAAACAAATGACCCTTATAGTATGTATAGAATTACAAATAAATGAATAGATAAATGTAAAAGATACAAGTACTTATCTACCCATGAGGGTTATGGAATATCTCCTTTTCTAAAGATGGTTCAAGTGGGAATGAAGCATTGCCTATTATTCCCCCTACAATGTAAAATTTCCACTTGCTCTTTTCATTTATTTAAGCTCCAAATCATTCATTAAGCTTAATAGTAGAAGTGAACACAAACTCGTCCACAATATGCCAATATCTTGATTGAGTATGATTGTGCCATTTGAATGACTCTGCAACTCATATGTCAAGTATCATTTATCATTTATCGTAGATGGTTCAATTGAAATCACAACTTTCATATGATGTACATAAGGGGTAGGCCCATTAAGATCACATAGTTGCATGAATTATAGTCCTCTTAACTATTACAATTTATCGATCATTGAAGATTCTATCACAACTTGGTTTACTCCCTCTGAACCAATGTGATTGAGATCACCGAAGATTGATTGAATCATATCCTCTATTTGTTCCCTCTCTTTCACGGTTGCCTCTAATGAATTGTCGGGCTCCCTCTAGATCTCAATCTCCCTCTTTCTACAATAACATTCTCAGAGGAAAAGATCAAGCACATAGCTCTTATAGTTAATAAAAAACAATAAGAAAGCAAATAAGAGAGAGACTTCATTGATTAGTTAAATAAAATGCTCAAGGCTAATAAATAATTCTCCATAATATAAGATCATTTCAATGCAATCTAGTTCAAAGATACACTTTAATCTATATTCACTATCTTGTTGCACATTAACTAATCCTCTTACATTTAATAATATGAAATTAAAATACTCATTAAACATTATCCTTTTGCATTGACAATTATCTCAAAATTATTATCAAGTTCTATAATATTTGAATTACATAATCTATGTATTTAGAAGAATATTATATGAATATAACATCATATATTTACTAACACATTATTTTATAGACAAAAAAATCTACATATACTAAAATTATATTATAAATCTCTTTTAACCTTACATACCTCACTTTACTTACCCCCATAATTTCGGATTTTATGGCTCCTCCCTCCTTATTTGGTGGACCTGCTATGTAATAAGATGGTATGAATATAATTACACTCGGCATTAGATGAGAAATATGCCACGTGGACTATGAATATATATATTTTTAATTGCATACTGCATCTGACTTTGACTATTTGTTTTCATTAATTATTTCAAACTCAGCAAGCATATATGAGCGTGTAGAACATCGCATGTATCAGGTCCTGAGTTGCCGTCTTTATCTCTTCAAATTTTATTGTTGGTGATTGTTCAAAGATATTAGAGCTCATTGATTTTGGTTCATCCCACATTGATGGATTTCTTGTTCTGATCTTGGGCTCTATTCTTCCTGGCCTTCTTCCACAAGCATAGCCGCAAGTTATAGGACTCCGCAACCTAGTTTTGAAGATTATATCACTGTAAGATTTCAGTAACAGGTTATTCCCGATGGTATAAACTTCCACCTATGTATTGACTCCAGCAACATATATGTGCTCTGCCAACAGTTTCTTATGATTTTCCTACAACCATTAATGCTTATCAAACTTTCTGCAATCTACATATCATTAATTATTATTATTTTTAGTTTTTAGTTTTATTAAAGCTCTTCTGTTCTATGTTCCAAATACTGAGGACATCTCTGACATTATGGTCTCCTCGATTAAGTTGCAGCCAAGATTTATTCAATTTTGTTCTTCCTGGAACCCATGCTATGAGGCTTTCATTTTATGATAAAGTTTGCTTCCCAAAACCTTTTCTTTATCCGTTGTATTTGTAAAGACATGTTGTCATAAATCTCCATTGCTGCTACTTATGCATTTGCCAATATATGTAACATGGAAGTCATAACGTTACTCTATTCTGTTGCTGAATATGCATGTTGCCTACAAATAATTTGTTTCTTCTTTACAAATCACATAATATTTAATTAACAATAACCGCTGTTTCAAATTAGAAGTATCGGTATTCTGAAGATTTTGTAGTTTTCACTTCAGATATTTTATTCTTCATGACTGGTACACATTATCGTTGCTTGGTCAGTAAGGTATATAGCCGCCTTCTTGCTCGATGACCATATCCATTATTCGCTCCACGGTGGCACCATTGATTCATTCCATGGTAATAAGAAAAAAAATGGTGTTGCTTAGTATTCCCTGCTTCTAATTTGATGGTGGATACGTTCTTTGACCCTCAACAGATTTTAGACTCTATACTTCTCCTCCTAAATCACTTACTCCCTTCGTTAACACTCGTTGCTTTGGTAAGTAGTAATAATGGAGTTCGAAGATATTGCTCTATGGTTATTAATCATTCTTCACTTGATGTTTACAAAAATTTTCTAAAGTCATTCTCAAGGCCCAAATCTTATTACAATTGTATGTCCAACATTGGCATCATAGTAGAACATAATAATCTTTGTCATTTTCTTTCTTCAAGCATTTGCAGTTTGGCTCTGATACCATGTTAAAGTAACTAGGATCATTTCTGCAAATGTATTTTCATTGCCATTGTAATTGATGATTTCCAAACATAGATTTGGATTTTATATAAATATGAGAGAAGACATGTCTCTTCAAGAGACATGTCTCTATAGTTAATCACCATTTAGTTTATAAATAACTATATGTATAACTCATCTTTAACATATATATAATATTAATATATTAATCATATATGTAATAATATATTATATTATTATATAATAATATATAATGCATAATATATAATACATATTATATTACATATATCATATATATATATATTATATATATAAGATATATAATGCATAATATATATTATATATTATATTACATATATAATATATATTATATATATACCATTTAGTTTATAAATAACTATATGTATAACTGATCTTTAACATATATATAATATTAATATATTAACCATATATGTAATATATATTATATTATTATATTATTATATAATAATATATAATGCATAATATATAATACATATTATATTACATATATCATATATATATTATATATATAAGATATATAATGCATAATATATATTATATATTATATTACATATATAATATATATTATATATATAAGATACTTATCTTAAGGACAATTTATCATCAATGAGGTAGCTTAAATAAAATCAATCCAACAAAGGCTACAACAAAGTCATGTCCCGTAGCTTATGTAAGTCATAGACAGACATACATACATATATATATATATATATATATATATATATATATATATATATATTCTTATCAATAATATGAGACATTAAACAATGTTCATATAAATCATGAATACAAATACTCAATGTAATGAGTATATCACTTCAACTGATGTTATACTTCAACAGTGGTATTTCTTCAAAAATCAATTAAACATGTGCTTAATTGGTCTTTTAAGTTGTGCAACCTCAACTTACATGTCTATTACATGTTTACATGTAAATGCATTCCTAGAGTGCGATTTGCACTACAAATGCATGCAATGGACTTCCTAGAGTCCACTTTGCATGGAATATCTCCTTTACATGTAAATTACTTTACATGTAATGGCCTCCTGAGAGTGTGATTTGCTCTAAAAGGGCATTTTATGGACTTAGACAAATAAAAGCTAAGTTTCTAAAACATGCAATGGCCATCCAAGGGTGCGATTTGCATGGAAATGGACTTTTACATGTTAAGTGTTGTAAAGCCCTTGGGAGAGTGTGATTTGGCATTTTTTAACATGTAATAGCATCTCAAGACCACGATTGTGACTTCCGAAGCTAAAAGCGCCCAAGGCATGTTATATATTGCATATTTTAAACATGCAATAGGGTTGGGAAAGTGAGATTTGCACTCTTGGTCATTTACATGCATTTGCCCATGGCGAGTGCGATTGTGCTTCTCAGCCTCCAAATGTATTCATTTTAAACATGTAAATAACTCATAAGAGTGCATTTAGACATTTTTACTAATGCATATGCATTTGGAGACCACGTTTTTTTCTCCCAAGGCCAAAAACAATTCATGTTCAGGCAAGAAAAGAGCACGTTTTTGCTAAAAATGCCCAGATTTCTTCCTTCCAAGCCATGAAATTTGTCAAGGACGAGAAATTTTTAAGTTTTGATGCACATATATGCTATTGGAGATCATGCTTTTACCATTTCTTGCAAAAATCAATCCATATTCTTGCATTTGGAGGGCATGTTTTTGCCCAAAAACATCCCCATACATTGTTATTTCCAAAAACCTTTTGAATTTGGTAGTTTGGGGATCGGGTTTTTGGCATTTCCTTGCAAAAACACCTCATGCTTTGACGTTGGGTGATCATATTTGCAAGCTTTGAAATAGTCAAGAGCTGTTTGGGAAATTCGAATTTGGAGGAAAGTCATTCATTTAAACTTCTCTATCTTCCACATTTGGCTCTTTTGACTCCAAGTAGAAGTTTTCAACTTTTCTTGTCTTTTCTTGCTTACTTTGCTATTTTATTGCATATTTTGGCTTATCATTGTACATTGGTTCAAAGACATGTCATGGGTTTTGCAAATTTTCTTTAAAGAAGATGAAACTTCTAAATTTTCGAATGCTTGAAATTTCCCCAAACTCTAGATTCGAAATTGCATATAGGAGAGCAACTTGATATTTGTCATGTCCAAGTCAATGGCCAAAGGTATTTTTTTGGTTTTGTGCATACTTTTGTTTGTTGTTTGCTTGCTGTTTTGATTTCCTTTTTTCGAAAAGGTTAAGGATCCTTTCCCAAGAATGCAAGAGCATTTTATACAAGTTCACATTCCACCTTTACATGCAAGTGCATCACATCTTTTCATATTTCACCAACACATGTCAAAGCATATTACATCCATTTTCATTTACATGTAATTACATCCTCCGAACCTAATTACATGTTTACATCAAGAAACAATTACATGTAAACCACTTTACATGTAATTACATCTAGAGAATCCAATTTTCGTAAAAGGTCACTCTTTTAATACAAAGTCATCATTTGCACGTATCCGCATGACACGTGCACCTAGCTTACATTCCAAAAGCACTTACATGAAAATCTATCCTTACATGCAATCCATCTTCCTGGGTCCCATTTGGGCCCTCTACATATGCTTTCCATTTCATATTCAAGCCATTGCATATGTTCCATGAGTATCTAATCAATACTCTGAATGTATTGTTCCTCATAAATTCACCTTTGCGAATCAAAAATCAACATCTTCATGGAATCAATACCTTTTGATCATGTATTCACCCTTTGGAGTTTTCATGTTGTAGCACAAGACATGCCTACATCTACAAAGTCCAAAGGAAAGATGAAGTACTAGTACGACAGGGAGTTAGCTCATGCATTTGCATCTCTCGTCTCATCTCCTCTGGATCAAGTATCTGACATAGAGATTGGACACGTTAACATAGCTGATTTCTTACAAAGGGTCAAAGCCCATTCTAACAAAGAGATTTGACACATTAAGAGAAGTAATATTTATCTAGTGTCTACTTTTCCTATGGCTGCCTTCAAACGAGAATTCATCTTAGGATGTGCTCGACATTTCAATCCTACGACCAAAACAATCAAGAATGCAGATGGTAAGGTTATCATCAGCCTAGACCCAAAGATTATTGGCCCTCTGCATAAGCTTCCCATTTCATATCCAAGCCATTGCATATGTTCTATGAGTATCTAATCAATACTCCGAATGTATTGTTCCTCATTAATTCACCTTTGCCAATCAAAAATCAACATCTTCATGGAATCAATACCTTCCGATCATGTATTCACCCTTTGGAGTTTTCATGTTGTAGCACAAGACATGCCCGTATCTACAAAGTCCAAAGGAAAGATGAAGTACCAATACGACAGGGAGTTAGCTCATGCATCTACATCTCTCATCTCATCTCCTCTGGATCAAGTATCTGACATAGAGATTGGACACATTGATAGCTGATTTCTTACAAAGGGTCAAAGCTCATTCTAACAAAGAGATGAGACACATCAAGAGAAGTAACATTTATCTAGTGTCTACTTTTCCTATGGCTGCCTTTGAACTAGAATTCATCTTAGGATGTGCTCGACATTTCAGTCCCAAGACCAAAACAATCAAGAATGTAGATGGTAAGGTTATCATCAGCCTAGACCTAGAGATTATTGAGCAGATCTTCAGAGTTCCTCAGAGTGCAAAGTGTGTAGACCTATCAAAAGAGACGTCTCTAGAGTTATGGAATGAGAAGAAGTTGGATTATCAGAGGTATACGAATGCATATCGATTAGATGTCAAAAGAAGCAACTTTTCAAGATGGCCCAATACAATTCACATATCTAACTTCAAGCCATAATGTAAGGATTTGATTACTCTCCTTAGTAAAGTATGTGGCCTCAAGGAATCTAGTGACTTTCAACCATAGATGTACATGCTTATCTTACAGATCTTTAATAATGAAGAACCCATTTTCTAGGTAGAGCTTATCAGTACAGCACTGTGCGAACAATTACTTAATGTGGGAATGTCAGTGCCATTTCACATTAACTCATACTTGGTTTACATTGCTGCATCCATGGGATCCTTCTCAGGACTTTCCACCAAAGGGGATCGACTTCAAGTTCCTATTTGGAACTATTATGATCAAATCACATTGACACAGAGCAAATATGGAGAGTCCAAGATGCATTTTCTGGAACCTCATATCCTCATCATTGGAACCCAAACCGGTTCCACTAGCCCCAAATGCAACCACATCCTCCTCGTCCTCCTCAACATCTAGCAAGGCAATTCTAGATATATCCTAGACAGTCATATCCAAGTCAGAAGTCTTGGGCAATACATCCCACAACTTCTCTAGTACCTTCTTATATCTTGGATCCTTGCGTGATAAGAGGCGCCAGTTGTTGTGAATAAATACCAAGTCCTCTGCTTTCTTCGAACCCAACTGGTTATGCTTCACTGAGAGGATAAAGGAGTATGTACTCCAATTCCGCTCAACAGCAAACGAGCTCGCAACCTAGAGAGACAACCAACACAATTTTAAAAAAATAGAAATTGTAATTTTACAATACAATAGGAATTTAAGCGTGCTAATTTGACAAGCTAAGTGGCCATAAGAAAAGGAAAAGAAACTTAAAAACATACTTGTGACAAGACCTTAATGGCAAGAGGTTGGAGGTACATGTAACTTTGCCCATGTAAGTACCACCATCCAATGGCATCCATTCTACTTTGGTCATTGATTGCATTAGGGCCTGCATTTTTGCCTGAGACAATATCTACAAACTCTCTCCTAACATTCGATGCCACATCACGATCACTAAAAGAGCCTACTAAATGCCCTCTTAAACCCAACAGCAACTTCAAGATCTCTGTATGGTGCCACTCTACCAGGAATAGAAAGTATCTCACTACTATAGTATCTGGGAGAAAGAGCATATGCCAGGAGGTGTAAAGGTGTCGTCATCTTGATCCAGCATTATAGAACAATTTTCTTCACCTTATTGTACAAGGTATCCTCAAGATCCTGCTCTCTCCTCTGAATGACCTGGGATGTCAAATGATGTACATGTAAGTTATCTTGATGTAGTGTTAATAACTTAATTAAAATCAAAAATCAAAATCTCTCAATAAACAAGGATAAAGTATTGTATAAAAATTTAAACTTGCCGATTTCATTCTTTCTAGCATGGAGTCCATGGCATCATATATGTCCCCCAAACAAGGCTCATCAGTGTCAACATACCAAAGCATAGACATGATAGGCTCGGTGAGTTCTAAAACATATTCCACCCTATTCCAAAAATCATCACTCAAGATCATATCCTTTACAGTTTTAGCCCTTTTTGTATCAGCTTGCTTCCATCCACCCCATTTGTTGCTAATAACCATTTGACACAATGCTTCTTTCACCCTCACAAATCATCTAAGGATGATTGTGTGTGAAGCAAACCATGTTTCAGCAACCTATTACCATGATAATTCAAATTGTAAGTTAATATAATAACACATTTCAAATATCAAATATGTAAACAACACAAAATAATATGTATTCAATTATGTAAAGTATGACACAAAAATTAAAATGATAAATGAAGCTAAATAAAGTTTAAAATTTACCTTCCATAATTCCAAGCGAGAGAAAGTTCTGAAAATTGCTTGTGACATATGGTGGTTTGTCACAAACATTTGGATCTGCTCACCATCCTCATACACTTTTTTCACCCATTCAATTTGGTTGCCAATTGCTTTCATCACCAAGTTCAAGGAGTGGAGTGCATGGTGTCCAAAAGATACGCTCATATCGTGCTTTTACCAAAGCACCTGCAGCCTTACAAACTTAGCATTGTCTGTTATTACTTGGACAACATTGTCAACTCCCACGGACTCTATGGATTCAATGAGAAGTTCGGCAATAAAATTTGCATCCTTTACCTGCCCTTCAGAATCAACCGCCCTCAAAAACATTACCCCCTTGGGGTAGACAACAATCACATTTATTAATGGATGGTTTTTGCAATCTTTCCATCCATCAAAGACAATGCTCAACCCCGTTTGGATCCAAGAATCTCTTATTAGTTTGAGAAGGTTTTCTACATTCTTTCTCTCATTATGCAATATGGTGGTTCTCAACTTTTCATATCCAAGGACTCAGTAACCACGAGGTGCTTCATTTATTGCTTGCACCATCTCTCTCCAATAAGGTGATCTCACTAGACCGAATGAAACACCATTCGTAATGAGGCAACGCCCAATCTTTATGTCAGCAATTTCTCTCTTTTCATTTTCAAATGCCTTATCTAATGGGCCTCTCTTGTGGGATGGGGCTGTTTCTATTTTATCTCCATCTGTAGATGGGTTAGGTAAGAAGGGATGTGGTCTAGTGGTTATTTGAGAGGGTGGTGTTGGTAGTTTTTGCTTTGATTTATCTTTTTTCGCCTTTGACAGTAACCTATCAGCCTCTTGTTCTTCTTTTAACATGCTATTTGAAAAGTCGGCAACCCTTTTTAACCTCCCTCTGGGGGCCCCTCACATGCTAATCCCTTGACCTGGTGGGCTTATCAAATGATGCTTAACCCAGTAATATGAGCTTCTATATTGGTTTTGGCAAAAATTGCATTTCCATATATACCCTCCCCCTCCAACACATTGCTCAATTCTTGTTGTATACTTCCAAAAAGGAGAGCTTTTATCAATTTTAAATCTTTGGGATCCCTCCCCGCCAACTGAACCCTAACTACTCATTCTATGATTCTTGTAATCTATAAAAAAAAAAAATTTAAATATTTCAAAACTTATACAAAACTTGATAAAAAATAAGAACAATAAAAAAACTAAAAACAAACTATGAAAGAAGCAAAAGGAAGGATCAAATGCATACCTAGAACACTCCGCACTGATTATTTGAAGGATTTGAGACTCCACAAAAAATCTCTACAACCTTCTCTTCAAACTTGCAAAATGGCCACACCAAAATGAGAGAGCAAAATGAGAAAGCAAATGAGAGATTAGATGAATGAAAAGTATCTAACATGCCTTCCTTTAGGATTTGAAAAAAAAAACAATAAAAAAACTCATTTTAAAATGTTTTTATGACCACTTTATGGCCCCACATGCTGCGGGTCCTCCCAGATTCGCCTGGGTCCGCGGCAGGTCCAGGCAAGGTCCATGTTTGGGCCTGTGGGTCGCATGGACCCGAGCAAACCCACAAGCCCAAACACGAACCCTGCCCAAACCCGTAGCGGACCTAGGCTCGAATCCGGACCCAGACCCGAGCTCCAAGGTCCGAAGATTGACTTGCGCACAGAGTTGGATATCATGAAGATGGACTATTGCAGGCTCACATTGCAATAAATCATTAACCTCAACATGGTTGAGATTCCACCCAATTTTCATATTAAGGATGATGGCAACATTCTTGATCCAGAATATCATCGGGTTGGCTTTGACAAGCATTGTCCTTTTCCCATACATTGGCAACAAAAAGGTGTTTTCTATCTTTGATTGACTCTAGTCCATCCTAACAAATACTAACAAGGGGTTGAAGATCAAACGTCTTAAGAGAGTATATCCTAAGCTCTGGGTAGATTGTGATCACTCTGGACCAGCTGGAAGGACATCTTGGGTGGAGATTACAAGCAAAGATGGTGCATCTTCCTCAATTCTAGCTAAATCTCTCAAGATTAAGCTAAAAGACAGAAAAGGATCAAAATCACCTCAAGAATCCTCTCAAGCGCTCGTACAGGCTCAATAATCTAACGAAGAATATGAAGAAGCATCTGATGAAGAAGATGAAGAGGAAGGAGAGATCATGATCATATCTCCTCCACATCCAACAAATACTCAAGGTTCATCCATTCACAAAAAAAATCTTCTTGGATGATATGGACAACGATGTCAATTCATTCTCCATTGTTTTTACATCTACCATCTCTGCTTCAAAAGTGAACATGTTGGCACTCCCCATTTCTTCAGCAACTCCTCTACTTCAGAAGTGAACATGTTGGCACTCCCCATTTTTTCCGCAACTCCTCCTGTTCTCGCAACTAAGCTATGTGAGAATTTGGAAAATGTGTTTGAAGATTTCCCAACTCTCACAGAAGGTCAAGTTGCCCAACTTGATAAATGGTTGGTTTCGAAATATTCATGACTAAATCTTCTCATCACGCACCAATGAATTCAGCCGTACAAACTATAGCATAGTGGTCACAAAGGAAATAGAATAAGGATCAATGTCTGTGGTAGCCACTATCCCTATTTCAGCAAATGAGGGTTTTAGTTTGCCCGCATGGTTGGGGAAAATCACTATGAAGAGAAGAAAGGTTGTAGTACCTCCAAATAATCTTTCTATTAAGTAAACTAAGTCTAAATCTTTGAAAGACAAGCTTGTTTCAAGGATTGTTGTGGATTCTGAAAAGTCTAAGTTTGTAGAAATTGCAAAACCTTTGGTAGATAAACCAGCCAAGGAGCTTAACCATTCAGATTACAAGTGCACCAAAATTGAACTCGGTAAACAATCACAATTGGGGTGTTTGTAGGATGTCCAAGATGCACTTGCCAATGTGTCTGAAAGCAATCATGAGCTTTGGGAGAAGAAGAATCGGCTTAAGCAGGAAGTTACTCATCTAAATGAGGTCATTTCTTAGCAGTCTTCACAGCATACAATCACCACGTCTCAGTCACCTCAGGAAAAACGGATAATTGAAGCAGCAAAGACTTGGTTTGGAGAAGTTGTCTTTGAAGGAGTTCATGCTATCAAAGATGTGGTCAACGTTCTTGAACTCATCAAAGGTATTGTGATGTTACATGACCTGATTGTGTCTTTAAATCAAGAAGCCAATACCTTGAAAGAGATTTGGTGTGATTGGGATCAAATGGCTAATACTGATCTAGATGGCATGATTGCATGTGAAGTCATTCCATCTTTAGAAATGTTCTACAGATGTCAGGGACTCGTGAGTCACAAAGAAGAGACACTGAGAAAAATTCTAACAAAGTTGCAAGCAGCCTTAGAAGACTATTAATCAATTGAAACAGAGATCATGTATAATCTAGAACAAATGGGATGGAATGTCCTTACCAAACATGAAAACTTGGTCACAAAAGAGGAAATAACCTCAGAGTATACAGTCAGAGTTAATGATGATCTTGATTATGAAGAGTTTGGATCACACATGATGAACAAATTCGCTGCATACATATCAGTAGCAAAGCACCTACGGGATTCTCTTTCAGCAAATTACAAGGTTGTAATCAGCATATGCCAATGCAATCAAATTGAAGCTATATCAAAGACAATGGAGATCTTAGATCTTCCTATAGAGCATGATTACATCGCCAAGTATAAGGCCCTTCTAAACAATCCTTAGAATGGTTTCAACTTCTTTCGTCTTGTTCTTTTTTAAGTTCTCGTGTCTATAATGGAGAGGATGGATTGCATGAGATGCAAGTACATGTAATTCAATTTACATGTCCTTCAAACATGTAATCCAATAATTCTTCTCAGCTAGTTTTACCAAGTCAAAGTTGGTTGAGTTGCTCCCACTTTTTCCTCCTTTTACTCACTTCTTTTTCCTATATAAGGAGTATCCCCTGCATTGTAAAAATCATATTTTATTGTATACAAGAAAGCTCTGAAGAAATTGTGCAAGCAAACTTTGATTGTGTAGTACTATTTCGAATGAAAAGTGAATATGAAGAAGCAATTGTAGCTGAACTTTGATTGAGTGCCATTGTGATAAGTGCAAATTGGAAGCTTTGACTGTGATTTGCATTTGTCTTCTTTGATTTATGTTATTGTTGTATGATTTCAATAGTTGAGCATTAAGAATTAGGAAACAATCGAAGCCAAAACTTTGATTGGGAGCGACTGTGGTGATACATAGACTAGGAGCTTTGATTGTAGCTTGTATTGCCTTCTCAATTCACAAAAATAGTTAGAATTCTCTACTTTTGGAAGTCTTTGCACCCCAATAGTAAAGGTTGTTCTTATAGAATAGATTAAAACCGGAGTTAGAGCCAAACTGATACGCTTTCAACTAGCCTTTGAGTTAGTGTTGGTTTATTGGTATCATGGTTTCCAGTTGTTAAATAGAAGTGTAGTTAAAGATTTCATCTTGCCCATTACTCGCTCCGTGGGTAAGTGGATTCTTTCTTGAAAGATACGAGAAAAGAATATTAGTAATACCCTTTCAAAATCTCTCAACTTCTTGCTTACCTTGAGTTGATCCAAGGAATGGTAAGAAGGGGAAGCCTTCCCTTTAAGGTAGGAGAGACTTTGTCTCATACATTATGGCTGGTCTACCTATTTTGCGATTGGATTTTAACAAATTGTTGGTTGCAAAATATCCACCCAACAGATGGCACACACGAAATGTACTAATATATAAGTTCCTTGTAAAAGAGCCCTGGGAGGAGTCAAATACAATGCATTTCGTATAATTGTCCCCATTAAAGAAGAATCCCTATTAGGACACCTTAAACCCTTGTTAGAAAGTTCTGACCCTATTATGAGTTGATGAGAACAATAAGGTTCACTGCCCAAGCTCACTTCTCAAAGGATGAAAGGTTAAGCCACCTTTACTTCAAAATAACATATCCAAGAAACATGAACAAACTGATCTGCAACTTACTTGCCAAAACAATTCCTTTAAAGTCCACTAGGAATGATAGATTCCACTCATACCTCTTTTCAAAGCATCTAAAAATATCTCAGCTCTACTCTGACAATCCAACATCAAGGCTTGCATCTATACTTATCATTCCATACATCCCATTTGAGGAAAATAACTTTCCTTTATACCGAACACAAATAATCAATTAGGTCCACCTATTAGGGCTTCCCCAATGCCTAATTAAATACATAGGACCATGCTAAGGGATACACACCTTCTTAAGCAATTATACAAACATTACATGAAGTGTTCCACACATTACAATGCATATTTAACACTTGCTAATAATAATTAACACACTACAATGATCTAGTCGATTGTCAATGAAATGTATTGCACATTAAATATCGGTGACCTTTCTAGAGTTAACCAAATGACTCAAATTTGAACATACACACACGAACAAGTCTTCTAACAACCTCTATACTAGCCAGCATTAATTCTTGTTCGCCATCAAGCTAAAGCCAAATTACTACAACTACCTCTAGCGTAATTATTTGCTCACTGGTCTGCTACAAGTCTTCACTAAATCAACCGTAACTTAACCATAATATGACTTAAAGTACAATGAACATAGACATAATGTCTACATTCCAACACAAATATAAGCTCACATATCCAAAAATGTCAATCACTACCTAAACTGAATTGATCAATAACTTACAATATACACAATCTAAGTCTGTCTGCAACCATAAAACATATGTTGACATCAATGACAAAACCTGTCATTAATACATGTGCTACCTGAATCAACCACTCCAAGTGCCAATAATGTCCCCTAATCCCAACAATCTCCTCCTATGGTAAAATATCATCAATCCAAAAGTAATCATCTCTTCCCCTTTCAAAATATCCTCAACATATACAATCTTCCAGCTTCTCATACACATACCTTCCCTGATGAATTTTTTTTCACATGATTTTCTCCCCCTTTGACATCAATGGCAAAGAGTGCAAAAAATGTCAAGTAACAACATTCTCTCTCCCTTAAGAAGATCTCCCCCAATCAAACAGATTTCTTTCCTTAAGAAAGATAAGCAATTTCTCTGATCAAATAGCTACTTTGGATCAAGCCAATCTGCAACCAAAAAGCAATGTCAAGTACCAATTAGCATTGTTACAAAATCTAATCAAATAGGAGCTCTCAAATAGCTTTGCACCATGTAACCGCTCCCGCTAAGAAGCAGCCAAGCATCGCATCCAAATATATGAATGTGCTCTGGTTGTACTAGACTCATGCATCCCTGCACCAATTACTCTTCATAATGAGGGGTCATCCCTTTGAGCATACTTTTGAGATATTCAAAGGTATCCTTAGGCAAAGGATTAGTAAAGATATATGCAACTTGTTCTTTCGTACTTACATATTCCAATCTTATTTCCTTCTTTGCAACTTTTTCTCTTAGGAAATAATATTTGATAGCTATGTGCTTAGTCTTTGAATGTAACACAAGCTTCTTTGACATGTTTACAGTACTTGTATTATCAGAATGCATGATAATCAGCTCTGGAAAAAAATATACCAATGTCCTTCAACATTTGTTTCATCCATATCAATTGATTATAGTTATTTGTTGCTGCCACATATTTTGCTTTTGCAATAGATTGGGATATACAATCTTGTTTCTTACTTAGCCATGAAACTAATCTACCACCTAGGAAACATGCACCTCCACTTGTACTTTTCCTCTCATCAACATTTCCTGCCCAATCTCCATCAGTATAAGCATACAAGGTAAAATCATTTGATTTATTATACCATAAGCCAAATTTCGATGTTCCTTTCAAGCATCTAATAATTCTTTTTACCGCTGCCAAATATGGTCCTTTAGGTTTTGCTTGATACCTTGCCACAATACCAACTGCATTTGCTATGTTAGGTCTAGTGTGGGTTGACTATTGTAATTGACCAATCATAGATATGTACCTTGTCTGAAAAGTGCTAGGAGAGTCATCAATAGTAGTCAATTTACAACTTGTAACTATAGGTGTCCCAGCTGGTTTGCAAATTTCCATACCAAACTTTATTAGTCGTTCCTTAAGATACCATCTTCAATATGAGTTATTTGCAATCCAAGAAAGTATTTCATTTCTCCTATCATAGACATCTCAAATTCACCTTTCATTTCCTCGGAAAATTTATAACTTAATGCATCATTTTCTCCAAAATAATATCAACAAATACCTCAATAATCAACAAGCCATCAAAATTAACTCACATATAAATTATTGTCTACACTACAATTCTTAACCCCAAATGTCACAAATGTTTATCTAACCTCACATACCAAGTTCTTGGAGTTTGCTTCACTATGTAAAGTGTTTTCTTAAGTTTACATACCATGTCTTCTTGCTTTGTCAATGGACATCCATCAGGTTGCACAATGTATATCTCTTCCTCTAATTCACCATTTAAGAAAGTTGATTTAACATCCATTTGATACAATTTAAATTTTTTGTTAGCTGCATATGTCAAACTACATCAAATCTAGCCATGGGAGGAAAATTTTCTTCAAAATCAATACCTTGATGTTGTGAATAGCCTTTACATACCAGTCTTGCTTTATTCCTTACTCCTAACCACTTCTCCTTGTTCAATTATCTTGGTTTTGAATACCCATTTAGTTTCAATAACATTTAGGGACTAAATCCCATGTATTATTATTTTCAATCTGCTCTAGCTCTTTTTTCATTGCATTAACCCATGATTCATCTTTGCATCCTTCATCAATATTCTTAGGTTCAACTTGTAAGATCAAACATGGTTCATTTTTCATTCTTCCTCTAGTCATTACTCCACTACTTGCATTTCCAATAATCTATTCGTCAGGATGATTCAAAGCTACATACCTTGGTGTTCTTTGTTCTTCTCTTGGTTCTTCTATCTGAACTTGAATCCCATTATCTATCTCAAAGAATTGTCCCTGTTCTGCATTATGATTATAATTATGTCTTTGAATTGTGCTCACCTATTTAGCTTCCTCATCTAAATCATACTCAAAAGTTTTTTCTTGCACCTGAAATCTTTCATCAATTCTCAAATTTGCACTTCCAATATATTCTTTAGACTTAGATTATAGTGTTTGTAAGCTTTACTTTTAGTAGAATAACCAAGAAATATACCTTCATCACTACTGAGATCAAATTTTCCTATTGCATCATTTCTTTTGATATAGCATTTGCTTCCAAAGATTCTAAAGTACATTACTATAGGTACATGACCAAATCAAAGCTCATAAGATGTTTTACATATTCCATGCCTTATCTAAACTTTGTTTAATGTGTATACTGCAGTATTTACTACTTTTCTCCAATATATGTGTGTTACCTTACCTTCAAGCACATAGTTCTTGTTGTATCAAGAATAGTTATGTTTCTTCTTTGTGATACACCATTTTGTTGTGATGTCCTAAAAGATGAAGTTTGTCTACAAATAGCATGTTCCTCACAATATGCATTAAGCTTATCAGATGTCTCTGTCAGTCCTTAAACATTTCATCTTCAATCCAGATTCATTCTCTACTTTAGCTTTATAAATCTTAAACTTATCTAATGCTTCAAAATTTTCTCTTAGAAAATCAACCCACAACATCCTAGTGTAATCATCAACAAAAAGGATGAAATATCTCTCACCATAGTATGTTCTAGTCTTTGTAGGAGCACATAAGTCCCTCTGCACCAATTCCAACTTCCCTCTAGCAGTAAGTGCCTTGCTCTAAAAATTGTTCCTTGTTTGCTTTCCCATCAAATATTCCTTACACGTCATGTTAGTGGGTTTCATAATCTTAGGTAGATCTCTGACCGCATTAGAATTACTCATTCTCGCCATATTATCAAAGTTTATATGACAAAATCTTCTATGCCATTACCAATTGTCATCAATTTTAGCAACAAAGCCACTTACTTCAGAGGAATTTAATTGAAAGACATTACCTCTTTTCTAGCACCAGTTGCAATCACATTTCCTGATTGATCTCTGATTGAACATTTTCCATCTCTGAACTATAAGTGATAACCCTTGTCTACAGGCTGTCCAACACTTAAGCAAATCATGCTTCAAACCATCAACAAGTAGAACATCATTTGTGTTAGTTTTATCATCATGAACATTAGAAACCTTTCCCTTTATCAAGCAAGGAGTATTGTGTCACCAATTCTGACAACACCACCATCATACCTTTTCAACTCAACAAATCTATCTTTATCACATGCCATATGATGTGAGCATCCACTATCAGTAATCTTATTTTATTTTATTTCTACATGTGAAACTAAGGCTTTTTCTTACTTAATGGACTTACATTGTTAGTTGCAACAAATCCTATTTTATCTTCATTATCACCGTCCTCAAAGTCAATATCCTTAATCTCAATCTCATTATTACTAACATAAAAGTATTCCTTACGAAAGTTGATTTGTAGGGTCTTGGTTTAACCTTAGATTCTCTAGTAGGACATCTAGAAGCAAAATGACCAATTTTCTTGCATGAATAACAAACTACAGGTAATTTGCCTTGATATTTTTCCTTACCTCTGTGTTCTCTCTTCGTGATCAAAGAATCTAGCTCATTTAATTTCCTTTCTTATTCCTCTAGCTCTGCCCAATCCTTGGCGTGGTCTCCAAGGTTTCTCCTACTACTGCTTGTACTCTTTGTTAGCATTATTTTATCTTTATGGAAAGAATCTTAGTTTCAAAAGCTTGTAACTTACCAGTTAGTGTCTCCCTATCGAATCCCTTGATGAGAGGAATCACTTCCTTAATAGCATTGAATTTGTTCTCATAAGATGGTGTCAAGGATCTGAAAATTTTCTATACTATTTCTTCTTCTATTATAGTTCCTCCAGTATTCCTTATCCTTGTCACAATTTTTGTGATTCTTTGAACATAGGCTCTAATGGTCTCATCCTCCTGCATCCTTGCATTCTCCAATCTTGCTTTCTAGTTCTACAACTTGGCTTGCTTGGTGTTCTCATCTCCTAATATAGCTTTTCCACTTTTGTCCAGATCTCATATACTAAATCTAATTCTGTCATTTCTGCGAAATCTACTTCTGATGATGCACTAATTAAGGCTTCTCTTGCAATCATATTACACTGAAATTCCTTGTTCTCTTCATATGTGCATGAAGATAGCTTGCTTTGAAATCCTATCTCAGTCTCATTCTTCGTAATTAACCAATAATTAATTCCCATACAAATTAGGGGAGTTCTCATTTTGATCTTCCAACTGTCATAACTGTCTCCGTCAAATTTAGGACTTTCCTTCCTATATGGCATTGTAGATTTCCTCAAGTTGCTAAGCTTCCTTCTCAAAGAGGACTTGATGTTCTGATACCAATTATTAAGAAGTAAAGTCCATACCTCACAACTAAGTGGAGGGTGAATGAATTGTGCATAAATATAATTAATTCCAAACTTATAAAAATCATCACAAACAATTCAAATAACTATTCAATAACAAGAAACCATATACCATAACAAACTAATTTTATTCTCAAGGAAAACCCTTGATCAGAGGAGAAAACCCCGATGGGGATGGCACCCACAAAATGATGTACTAATATATAAGTTCCTTGTAAAAGGATGTAACCAGTCAAATATAATGCATTTAGTACAATTTTCCCTGTTAAAGGACAGATCCCTATTAGGGGACATCGAAACCTTATTAGAGGGTTCCAACCCTATTAGGAGTTAATAAGAACAAAAGGCTCACTGCCTTACTCGAGTTCACTGCTCAAGGATGAGAGATTTAAGCCACCTTTACTTCAGGATAATAAATCCAAGAAACATGAACTGACTGATCTACAACTTACTAGCCAAAACAATTCCTTTAAAGTCCACTAGGAATGATGGGTTCCATTCATACCTCTTCACAAAGCATCTGACGATATCTCAGCTCTGCTTTGACAAGTCAGCATCAAGGCTCACATCTATACTTATCATTTCATACATCCCATTGGGAGAAAATAACTTCCCTTTATACCAATTACAGATAATCAATTAGGTCAGTATGTTAGGGCTTTCCAAATGCATATTTAAATTCATAGGACCATGCTAAAACATACACACCTTCCTAAGCAATTATGCAAACATTACATTAAGTGGTCGACATGTTATAATACATATATAACACTTGCCAATAATAATTAACACACTACAATAATCCAATCGGCTGCTGATGAAATATATCGCACGTTACACATCAGCAACCTTTCCAGAGTTAATCAAATGACTCACAAATCTGAATATACACACACAAACAAGTTTTCTAACAACCTCTATACTTGCCAGCATTGATTCTCGCCATCCATCAAGCTACAGCGAAAATACTGTAACTACCTCTGGCATAATTCTCTGCTCATTGGTTTCTTACCAGTCTTCACTGAATCAACTGTAGTTTAACCATAATATCACTTAAAGTACAGCGAATATAGACTTAATGTCTACACTCCTTCAGCACAAATATAAGCTCACATATCCAGCAATGTCAATCGCTGCCTGAACTGAACTGATCAGTGATCTGCAATATATAAAACCTGAGTCTGTCTGCAACCATAGAACATATGTTGACATCAATGACAAAACCTATCATTAATACAACACGTATGCTACCTGAATCAACCACTCCAAGTGCCAACAATCTCTACTTATCCCAACGTATGTACCCCAATCAGGAAACTCCATGGAAACATGGTTTCCACATAAGTTTGCAAACTGCCACTTCAATTAAGGTACTAGCTTGACCATGAATATAACTTGATCTTGGCACTCATACGAATTTTCAACTTGATCTTGACACTCCTCAACAAGAATTGCATGTCATCTTCTTTTATTTGCCTCTAGTGCTGAGATTGTTCTAGTCATATACTCATTTCATTTCTGACATCTCATTCCTATATCAACGAAGTGCTGAACTCCACGCTCTACACTATTTGGGTATAACATGAGAAAAATTCTTAGGCGTATTTGTGTTTCCATTCAAGGAAGCTTTAATCGAATCCATCAAGTACCTTCAGTAATGACCACTCTATAATGTCAGTATCTGCCCACAAGGTCAAGAAAGCAGACATAAGAAAACTGATAATAATTAATATCGGGGAAATATTATAGCTGGAATCAGAAGTATAAACGCAAATTTCAAAACTGTTTTTTGTTTTACCTTTTCATTGGCTCTCTCAGTTTTCTTCGTAACTAGTGTTATAATTTTCTTTATAACCTTTGTCATGACTCAATGACAAGATTCTTTCAAGGTCCTATCATAGTGTCATACACATTAATTTTGTTATATATTTCATCCGATAAAGCAAACAACTTTATTTTTCACAGTAAATAATCCTTGAGATCATTTCCACACTACTCTCATTTTATTATATCCTTTAACTCAATGCTCAGTTTTTTTTCTCAAAATGATTTCAGAGTACCAGCACTCCTAAGTGCACGCTTACAGTTATAAATGCTATATTAGACTTCTATCAAAACCTGACTAATACCTGGTAAGGAAATTCTGATATTAGAGCTATCAGATTTCCACAATCCATCAGTGTTGTTGTTTGATTTCTGGATTTGATTGTGTGAGCAATTTTTTACATCAACGTTTCGGATCACACTCCGTGATCCATCATCATTCTCCTTCTCTTCTCTTGCATGCATCCTAATGATGGATCACGGAGTGTGATCCGAAACGTTGATGTAAAAAATTGCTCACACAATCAAATCCAGAAATCAAACAACAAATTCCGACATCTTTGTCTCTTATATATTATTCCTAACAATTAAAAATGGCTTTCAATTGAGAAATAGAAACATGAAACATATGGTTCATTTGAAGGATAGCACTGACAGTAGTAATCAATGTCATAACTTCTAAAAATTATTATTCTCACAAATAAAAGTAAAAATCATGCATACAATTTGAAACTTAATTGTCTTGCCATCCAGCTCCACAGTTTTGATTTTCTGTCAAAAAGATGACAAGATTGAAATCAGTCTACAACAACAACAACAATAAAAAATTGCTTGCCAGAAAATTAACAATTACTGTAATGGAATAGAAAGTACTGTTAAACCAAACAGGCATGCTGAGCAGCAGAAGCTAACTGAATGAACATTCTAATCAAGCAAGAAAACTGTCAGAAGGATCACTTACAAAATCTACACCAATTGTACTGATGTAACTCTCCATATATGAATCTTCCTGTAAGCAAAATTTATGTCAATATGTACAAATAAATACAATGAAACTTGTAGCTTGGACCAGAAAATTCAATATTCTATTGAGTATCATAAATACTTCACTGAAGAAAGTCAATAATGAAATACAGTGAAAAGAAACATGAACAATTAAATGCATGATTAGAAAAAAAGAAATTTCAAAATGTGAAATATCTTATACTGGGTGTCAAGTCACTTTTTAAGTTTTTTGTCTGTATTTAACTTTTCCTGACAACTTTTGATAGTACTAAGTTAAAAACTTTCTGTCTCTCTTATTATGTTTCAGGGGTGCGTCTAATACTTAAACGTCAGTGATGATGATTGGGAGTCAAGTAAGATTTGTGAGTCACTCCATGCATGAAAAATCTCTGTCAAACTAGAAGCAACCTTCAGTCTGCAATTCCCCAGGTGCTTACACTGGAATATGCTCTTCTCTGCTGTGAACATAGCTAATAGTGCTTTATATGCACATGTCAATGTGTGTTTCCAGTTTCCAAGCTTTTAAGTCCACACAGAGCATACTATACCTATGTACCCCAGAGAAGCATCCCTTACAAAAATGAACCCATCCCCTATAGGGGATATTTCATGGATGGGTGGGAAACGCACTCACACATTTCAGAAAACATTCCACAAACTTAGATAAAGTAGCAGGGGACGGGATGGCGGGAATCACCAAGAGATGCCTAGCTGACCCCTATGGCCCAAGACTCAAATGTGTTCATTTATTCTTTTAAAACAATTTTTTTTTAAATAACAGGATGCAGGGGCCAACAAGTACCCCCCACGTCCCTTTAGACAAGAATCCTAACTAAAATAGAAAAGGGAACATCTAAATCAAAGAAGGAACTAGCTTTTTCCATTTTACAAATTGTTAAAAGATGGTGAGGGAAAGAGCACAGCTGGGAGGAAAGAGCCCAAAGAAGGGAACAGCGATGAGAAGTGGGCAATAGAGCACCAAATCTAGATCATTTGAGATATGTTCACCATCTATTGTTCATTTTTACAAATTCTTTGCCCTTTACTGTTTCCGTTTTTGCCAAAGTTTCAAACACATGGGAGAGCTTTTTTATTTGTTCATGTTTTATGTTTACACTTGCACCCATCATTTTTTTATGAAAAAACAATGAGCAGCAATCAGGATGGTAAGGGTGAAGAAATTCGAACTCGTCAAAGAGCCCACATTAGTAGAAGTCATATTGGAGATTCTTTTAGGAGTGGGAGAGTGGCAGGAACAGTTAGTTAAAATAACACATTTAAATGCCCTTTTGAACTCATGGGATCAATTAAGACTCCATTTGATGAAGCAGCCCCTTATAGTGGCACTGATTGGAACTTAAATCCAATATTTGTTCAATGGTATCAGATGTTGATCATGCACGGCTACATATTTTCTATGTTTTGTCAATTTGTTGTTGAAAATTGTAGCCTTCAGACATTTTTTAAAGGAATATTGCATCATAGGAAGCATATAATATATACACATAAAATAAATAAGTTTGTTATAGTTTGTTATGTAGTTTAATATATTAGAAGTATTAAAAATGTTGAGTTGTTAAAAGTAAAACAACTCAATACATTTGGGAAAGTTGTTTTGGGATTTTCCTACAATGTAGGAGATTTAACTCCTTTATATAAGTGTGATGTATTTGGTTGAAAATAACGATCACCTATCATCTTGTGCAATATCATTCCAGCTCCTATTTGACTATTCAAAATTTCCAGTGTTACCTGGGTGTACGCACCCGTGTGTGCGCACCCGAGGTAAAACCCTGCTGCACCAGGTGTGCGTACATTTCCAGGTGCGGGTACATCGCACACCCACATTCCGCCACCGCCACCAAAATGCTGCCGCACCGCAGCCAAACCAGTCAGTGCACCTGGACAGGATATTGGTGCTTCCCAGGTTTGGGTGTGAGGCTACGCGCTCACGTGCACCTTGGGTGCACGTGAGGTGCGTCCAGCGGCAAGATGAAAAAGCAATGTAAAGCTTGGCGCACCCGGTGCGGGTGTGTTACGCACCCAAGCACCCCCGCCTGCGGCTTTTTTCCCGTGGCACCCCAGCCGCACCGGTCGAGCACCGGGTGCTTGGGTGCTTCTCGAGTGCGCGGGTGTGCCGCGGGTGCTCGCAGGGTGCTTCCCGGGTGCGCACGGGGTGCGTCGAGAAGAGGCCCAATTTTTTTTTAAAAATAATACTTTTTGCTTTTTTTTTGTTTTTGTTTTTTAAGTATGCTAACCCTAATTGGGTGTGGGTCCCATGTAGTCTATTTGAAGGCTTAATAAGACCAATAGATCTCTTATTCATTTCATCATTCATTTCACCATTTTGGGGTAGCAAGGAGCTAAGTGAGAAAGAGTGTTTGGAGGAGCTTGTGAGAGATTAGTGGGTGGTTTTGCAAGGGATTGCAAAATCAAGAGGAGCAAGAGGAGCAAGAAAGTTTGATTTGGCAAGTGTCTCCTCAAGTTTGAGTCTTCAAGGTAGGGTTTTTTTTATTTTACTTAGTTTTTTTGGTTTTAAAAATCAATTTATAATTTTTAAATTTAGTATTTAGTATTTAGTATTTAGTTTTACTAAGTTACTTTCAAGTTTCAAGTTTCATTCTTGAATCTTGTTGATAGTTGAATCTTCTTAGTTCTATGATTTTTTATTTTATTATTTATATTAATTTTTAGTTTTTTTCATTGTTCTTAAAATAAAAATATGGCAATATGGCATATGGTGAAACGTATTTAGTAAAATACATTTCAGCATATGCCATATTGCCATATTTTTATTTTAAGAACAATGAAAAAATTTTAAAACTAAAAATTAATATAGATAATAAAATAAAAAATCATAGAACTAAGAAGATTCAGCTATCAACAAGATTCAAGAATCAAGAATGAAACTTGAAACTTGAGAGTAACTTAGTAAAACGTTTCAGCATATGCCATATTGCCATATTTTTATTTAATATTTTCTTTTAGTATTTAGTTTCATTTTTTAATACTTTAAATTTTTTAATAGTAAATGCTAAAATTAAATAGTAAAGTTTTAAGTTTTAAATTATTTTTACTTGGGCTGAAATGTATCATGATCACTTTTATAATTTTACTTTCATTTTGTGAAATGCAGTTTTATAAATGGCTTCTAGATCCAGCCAAAGTGCAGAAGACATGGAAATTAATGAGTCAAGTGCATCTAATTATGAGCCTGAACTTGAGCCTAAAGGAAGTGATCATGGGGCTGATGTAGGTGGTCAATCTGAGCCTGCGGAAGAGCCTCCTTATGTTGCACCAGAGGTGCCTTCTATTGATTGCCCTTCAGAGATTTTGAAGATGTATGCTAGGGGTCCTTATGACCCAAAGTCCCCTCTTAAACAGTTTGCTACAAAAATTACACGCCCTACACCTTCAGGGGGTGGCACACGCAAATAGAAGTGCAATATATGTGGAGCAGAATGGTTTGGCAGCATTACAAGAGTTAATTCACACCACCTTTTTTGGAGTGGCTATGGTGTGAACCCATGCATGTTCTTATCAAATCCTGAGAATGTCACATACAGAATTGAAGTAAATAAACTATGGGGCATTCCTGATGATAGTGTTGTTTCAGTGCCTAGATCTTTGTCTGCTAGGCAACAGGTACAGCATATACAGCAGTTACAAGGGCAGCGAGATACATCTACTCGTATCTTGCATCAAAGAGCAGGGACTATGTCACCTACACCATCATTCTCCTCACCTACACACAGTTCAGCAGGGGACAGCAATAGGGGGAAACGAAAAGCAACTGCAAGTGGTACTGATAGTAACCCCATTGCTCATTTATTGAACATGCATGCAAGGGACCGGTTAGATGATGCTGTTGGTGATTTCTTCTTTGCCAATGACATCTCTACACATGTGGCTCGATCTCCCTATTTTGTGAGGATGATGACCATGGCAGTGAATGAGGGAGAACCATCATATGTGCCACCAGGTGACCACAAGCTGAGGACTACAGTGTTGGATAGAGCCTATGACAAGGTTGGGATCTTGATGGGGCAAATGAAAGCATGTTGGATGGACTCAAGTTGCAGCATTATCATGGATGGGTGGACGGACATTAGTCATCGTCCACTCATCAACATTATGGTTACATGCACGGAGGGCCTATATTTTTTGAAGGCAGTTGATTGTTCAGGGCATCGTAAAGATGTTGATTTTCAGTTTCATGTGCTTAGGGAAGCCATTGAGGAGGTTGGACCACAAAATGTGGTCCAAGTTGTGACAAATGCAGCACATGTCTGCAAAGCTGCAGGGAGGCTTGTTGAGGCAGCTTATAGGCATATTTGGTGGACTCCATGTTGTGTGCATGCCATGAACAATGCACTCAAAGACATGGGGAAAATAGAGTGGATTAGAAAGGTGGTTAATGATGGGAGAGAGGTACAGATGTTTATCTGCAATCACCATACATCACATGCACTTTTCAGGAGCTTCGCAAAGAAGCAATTCCTGAAACCAGTTGAGACCAGGTATGCATCATATTATATTCTCTTGGAGAGAATGATTGAGTTGCAAGAGCCATTGCAACTCATGGTTATGACACAAGAATGGAATCGATGGCCTAAGTCCAAAACAAAGCAGGGGAAGAGGGTAAAGGAGACAGTGAAGAGTGATCAGTTTTGGAGTGATGCAAAATACATAGTCTCCATCATTACTCCAGTGTTTCAAGTGATCAAATATGGAGATGCAGATTCACCTAGCCTTGGAGAGGTTTATGAGTGCATTGATTCCATGCTTGGGCAGATGAGGGTTGTTGTGCATGAGAGAGACCCCACTCTAGCATTCTATACGGAGCACATTGAGCCTATCATTCACCGCAGGTGGGAGAAGTTGAACACTCCTTTGCACATGGTTGCCTATGCATTGAACCCGAAGTGGTACATACCTAGGCTTGGTAGAGTCACACCACTTCGGGATGATGAGGTGAAGAATGGGTTCTTTCGATGCACTGCCAAAATGTATGATACTGAGACTGCTAGTGAGATTCGCACCGAGTGGTCCGAATTTGCTAGTCTTTCAAGTAATCCTTAAATCTTGATTCAATGCTCTAAACTCTTTATTATTATAAGTTCTTTTAATAATTAATTGTTACTTATAAGTTATAACTTTATTTAAGTTATTTATAATTTTAATATTATGTTGTAAACTTTAAAACTTGTAACTTGTAGGATACTCGGATATTGCAAAGGTGGATCTCAAAACCATGGCACAAAAGAATCCCATTTTGTGGTGGAAATGTCATGGGTCACAAAAGTTAAAGATCACCTCACTAGCCATTCGACTGCTTTCTCAGGTTTGGAATAATAATAACTAATTCCAGCCCTTTACAATCTTAACTTGAAGAGTTTTACCTTGCTGATTTTAATTTATGATTCATTGATTCAATAATTATAAATCATCGATTTACCATTTATCATTTGTTACAAATTGTATGAACATTTGTTTGTAACTTGTAAATTGTAACTTTCAACTTTGTTATCTCAGGTGTCTAGCTCCTCAGCTGCAAAGAGGAATTGGTCCACCTATAGCTTCATTCACTCTGTTAAGAGGAATACACTTACCTCTAAGAGAGCGGAGAAGCTGGTTGCTGTACATGGTCACTTGCGGCTCAAAGATCGCAAGACACGCGAGTACAAGGAGAGCCCTGCAGCACGATGGGATGTGGAGCCAGAGGATCTAGCTCAGATTGATGAGGATGCCAATGCAGAAGCCAATGTAGGGCTAGTTGGTGTTCCTTTAGAGGATCAGGATCTTACCCAGGAGGAGTCTAGTAGTTCCAGTGATGAGGACTTTGGCATAGGGGATGATTAGAGAGCACTTGAGAATCATCCATTCTCATTATTGGCATTTTGTCATTTTGTTGATTATACTCACTTTGATATGGCTATGATACATTATTATTATTTCACTGTTTCATGCTATTCAGCTCATTGTCATCATGAGCATCTTTATGATATATGATATTCATAAAATCATATTTGAACAATGAATTTTGAATCTTGCATCTTGAACTAAGTTAATTTGTCAAATGGTCATTAGTAATAGTAATGGTTATGAAATTTCAAGTTTCAAGTTTGAACTTATGGTTTGTGAATCAAATTTAAATTATCTCTATTCATTGTAGTCAACTATATTTGATATGTTAATGTTACATTGTTATATAATATATTGAAGTATCATTTCATAATTAGCATTTTCAATCATATATATTAATAATATTATATATGTACTATGCAACCCCCTCCCCCCACTCCCTCTCCTCCCCCCCTCCCCTAAACCCCCCCTCTGCTCCCCCGCCGCCGCACCCCTGCCGTCCCCAAATTGAGGCTATTTGTTTCCCGCACCCGAAACTCGTCCCGACGTCCCCCCGCACCGCCGCACCCCCGCGCTGGGGTAACACTATGAAAAAGACAAAAAAAATTGTATAATTTTTTTTCACACCTTCATGCTAAGCACCTGTAAAATATCTATCTGAAATGTCCACGTTGATAAAGCTTAATAAATGATGGAAGTAGTGAGTGAAACACTAAAAACTTGAAGTACATTTCATGAAGTGATTTTTCAATGATGATTGGATAAACAAAACAACCTTGAAGCTTCTAGGACAAAATTCCCTTATTGTTTTACAAAACTATTTCTTAGCTTTCTGGAAACTATGATGCTGATCTCATTATTGGTTACAGTGGCCAATTTTCCTATTATGCCCAACTATACAAAATGCTACTAATTTTACCCTCAAACAAGATAATAAGGAATATTAATTGCACATTCCAAATTTGAACAATGAATTTTGAATCTTTCATCTTTGTCATTTGATAGTCAATGGTTGACTTACATGGTACTATGTATGATTTATACTTTTCATTTATCATTATCATTATTATGTTTAAAAGTTTACTATGAGTATGTTACAAAGTTCAATGGTCATTGGTTATGAAGTTTCAAGTTTCAAGTTTGAACTTATGATTTGTGAATCGCATTTATATTTTCTATATTCAACTATATTTGGTTTAAGTATCACTTCATAATTAGCATTTCAAGTCATATAAGTATACTATGCAACCTCCCCCCCCCGCCCCTCTGCAACCTTTCGCCGCACACCCGCAATCCCCAAATTGAGGCCCTTTTTTTCCTACACACGAAACTCGTCCCAACGTTCCCCCACACCGCCACACCCCTGTATCAGTGTAACACTGAAAAATTCTTCTATGGTATTAGTCTATCAGAGCCCTACAAGCATATCCTATAAATTTGTTTCTAAGTAGCTGGGCATCCTGTTCATCTTCGCCGCCATTTTTCTCTTTTAGGTTTATGAAAAATAGCATTAATGAAAGTAAGTTCACTGAATCGAAAATAATATGCAACCAAAGATACTCGATTTTCTGTTCTCATTATATTTTTCTAACTTTTTGCAAGTTTTTTGGTTCGATTCCTACCATGTCCAACAGAAGGTGTCTGAGTTCCCAAAATGCGTGAACAATAGCAAGGAAGGAAATCAGTTCAATTTTCTAAGAACTAAAGTAGATCAACACTTGATAAAGACTAGGCCATTTCTCTAGACTTGATTTTGTAGCCAACCAGACAAACAAAAAAATCGCAAAAGATAGCAGCCAGTAATTATAGAGAACACAATGCTATGGGGTCACCTAATGTTGGCATACATGTTTGGGCAGATAGTCATGAGACACGGATTGATGATGAAACCGGTAAGAGGATGAATTGTGAGCATCATAGCATAGATGATGTAAAGATCATTCAAAGCATGTGATTAGTTGCTTCACAACTCCGGAAATAATGTTGTTATCATTAGAGTAGCGCAGCAGATTAGCGGAGCAATGTTCCTAAAGTTGATATAGGATCCAGGGCATTTGGTTTCAGCATACATGTGTGAATTGCTTGAGGGCAAGTGATCTCCGGGAAGGAAGGATTGTAATGCCCCTTTTTTCCTAGCACGTAAATAAATAAATAAAGACTAATTCTAGCCTATTACCTATTCTCCTGTAGGCTAAAGCATTAAGTTAACAAAGGGGTTAAGTGTTTGGTTAAATAGAAGGAAGAAAAAGCTATAGTTATTGCTAATATGGATTTAATTATTCATTGGCAATTATTAAAAAGGGGCTAACTTAAGTTATGACTTAAGTCTTTCCCAGGCCATAAGGGTAAATTATTAAATGTGAGGTAAATATTATTATTCGACTAAGTTGCTAAATAAAAGAATTAGGAGGGAATCTATCAATGTTACAAGACTTTGCGAGTCCAGAGGCGAGATGCATAAAACAGGTCAAATTGACCTTGACTTGGACTTGGCAGAGTCGGACTGAGTTTGGGTTGACTTGTCAAATTAGTCTGACTCAGCTGACTCACTGAGTCTCAAGAAAAGGACTCTGCCACAGAGCACAGAAAATAAAGTGACTAATAATTTTTAATGTTTAGACTTCTATAGAACTATCAAAGCAGCCATATCTTCAATGTGTATTTGTAGTGTTTAGCTTCTTTCATTCTCCTTTAAAGGACAACAAGTAAAGAAGTTAAGTTTAACGACTTCCTATTCAGACCTCCACTTTATTATCTTCACTACTTCACCTGCACTAAATACTTCTTACCATTTTTAGCGCCCCTTTCATTTTACCTGACCTTTTGCCTCTGAATTTTACCTGGCCTGCACCAAACATTGCTATTTTTGGCCTTGCTCAACAACCTGCCACCTATGTGCCAATGTTTTACTCACAACTCTTTGCATGCTCAGGGCTTCACAGTCTGTTGTTGACATCAAAGTTTGCCACCTTCTGTGCATGTGTCTCACAGAGGCGAAATTTAGGTTTGTTATTTTTCTTTTTTTTTAAAACCCTAATTTCATATTAATCTTTGTTTTATTTCAATTTTTCAATAAACTAGCACTTGTACCATAAGGAGGTAGAATGGATATGCCAATTGTATTTTATATAAATTTGTGCGAAAAGTGTTCTATATTTGGCTTTGATACTCTATGAATAGTATTTTAAAAAGAATCATACAACATTATAATTGTGTTATAGATGGCTGCTTTGATATTTCTAATGCGTTATTTAGTTTATCAATTTTACTTATTTCCTTTAGAAATTTGCATTTATACTTATGTGATCAATGTAAACTTGTGCATGTGTGCAAAGTAGCTTCTATCTTTCTCAATTATTGTGTCTCTAAGGTTAATTTTTTAAATGATGCATGAAAAAAGTTTAAAATCCTTAAAACTCTTTGAATATCTTGGGTTTTTTAATTTTTTGAGTCCTTACAAGTTTTTGCCGAGTTTGATGCCAAGTCCGAGTCCAAGTCAAAAGTCAGCTTTCCAAGTCCGAGGAGAGTCTGAATCTTGTAACTATGGAATCAATTTTTTGGCTGGGGATTCTTATAAAAGTTTCGCTTGGAGTTTGGAGTCTTATTCTATTACGATATGTTGATTTGATGATAATTTTTCCATTGGTATTGGTTTGACAGTAGCAGCCGTATTGGAAACGGAAATGATTGGATATGTGTAGGTTGGACGGAAACCCAACAGTACTTGAGAGGTGGGCTCACCGGGTTCATCCTTGAACATTTTTGCATTGCTTTCAACAGGTTTTGGAGGGAAATTTATGCATGTTTTAGCATTGTAACAAGAATATATTTGATGTAACAGCCATGGATGTTTTATATCAGAATCATTATAGATTTGTGTTTGTAATTTTGCTTATTTCATTGGGAATCTATACCATTCCCTTTGCATGTTTGCATGTCGTTATGAAATGAAGCAAAACATGGCAAAATTGAAAACCCGCCAGATTTGAAAGAATGTCCTAGTTTAGGATTTTTCACCCTGGGACATTTCCTAGATAATATCAGATCACCCATGTCCCAGAACAACATCAGTTCAATGATCGCCATACTCCTTGAATCATCCAGGCGGTCATGTAAGCTTGAGATGCTAAGCCTGAAGTCAGTGGATGGCAATGCTAAAGAAGTACTTAATAAGGGATGGGAATGCTAGAGAAGTACTTAATAAGGTATTGACAATGCAGTTGAGGAGGCTAATATGATTAAAGACTGATGGGGGCTCAAAGCCAACTACCTACTATGAAGACATGAAGGGACCTGGTTGTGAAGACCCATCTGCCAAAGTGAAAAAATAGATACACAAAAACTTCCCTGTTAAGACGACCATCCTCTTAGGATATCCCAGTTGGTGGTATCGACTCGATGTGCAGGACACAGGGTCAAGAGTTCACAGTCCTGGAGTGAAGATGACGAAAAAACAAATAATGCAGCTGGTAGCACCCAGGACTAGTCCAGAGGATGCTTAGAAACAGTTGCCACTACAAAAAATTCTAAAGATAAGGATCACTTATACAACTATACGCAATTTAGGGTTTAAAGGCAACTATCCACTGCACTATTGTATGCAACTCTGAGTTCCCGTAAGCACTGCCGATCCCTCTACCATTAAGTCACCAGTTCCTTCAAGGTTCAGGGTTTGGCGAAGTGCAAATTGAATCTCCAACAACCCTCTTAAGCAACAAAGAACCACCTAGTTCTAAATGGCAGTGATGGACCAGTTAAGATTCAGACCTAAGATTACACATACGATATGATGAGGCATTTCACCAATAACCCTTCCTTTACTGCCATGTTAAGGCTCTGGAAATAATGTGATGAACCTCCAATCCGCTTGTATCATCGCAGAAGTTCAAGTAACTAACCTACATTGTTGTAGCAATATTGGGTTTCTGAGTCTAATCAAAAGTACTGTCTTGGTCATTTCGTATGTACTAGAAAAAGGAAACTCACCGTGAATCTAAGAAGAAGACATGACTTTCCCACAGCAGAATCCCCCACAAGCAACACCTTGAACAAGTAATCACTGCAAGATCATATCACCAAAAAAAATTCCCTCAAGCTGCTAGATCATGGAATCATAGAAAAGAGGAAGCCTGAAAAGGCAAAAATAACAACTAAACTTGCAGTAATTCAAAACATAAATGAATCTTACTACTCGGCACCCATCTTGAATGGCCTAATCTGCAGAACAGAGTGATCTAGCCCGCAGTCTGGTAAACGAAGAGAACAGTTGGTAGCATGAGATGCGATAAAGCAAGTGGGAATGTAAGCAACTCACATGTAATCATTATTAAGAATAGGACAGGGCCGAGACAACCCAATATGCTACACAACGCCAAACGTGTCATATCAGACATTTTTATTTGACAGAATTAAAAGTGAACGGATGCGACAGTAATCCAGATTTGGAAGCCTATAATATATGAAGCAAACTGGGCCCTCTCGCACAGTCCTTACAGGGCCCAATCCCAAACACGTTCTCCTACAGCTGTTACGTGGTTTTCAAATCTCGGAAATATTTCACTTAACACGGAAGCGTCACTGTATATAAGCTCGCTTAATCTCCCGATATTAAGTTTTATGTTCGAAACCATCGATATGTAACATGTTGAACGTATATTAAGCAATGTTTCCGTGCAACTGGAATGAATTGGAGTTTTGACGAGTGAAGAGATCAAGCCAATGGGATTGTAATAGGGTTCCAATCGTTCTCTTGTATTCTCATGCTTTTGTCTATTAAGTGTGGTCAATAGGAAACCTTTATTTTTATTTTTATTTTTTGGGTGACTTTCTTTATGTCTTTGTTTATTAGTTCCTGCCCAAGGCAGATACTATGGCTACTTTCCAATTAAAGTATTTAATTATATTCTTTTATTTTTCAAAAACTTTTAACTCTATATAGTTCCAAAATATATTGATATTTTACTAATTTTTAAAAAAATATTTATTTCTAATCTTATTGGCTGCATCCTTGCTACAGTCATGAGTTAGCTTTTATTTTTTCACTTTAATTTTTTTTTTGTTGAAACTTTATAGCTACCATTAATATGATAGACAACTCACTCAAATGAAATAAATAAGTTTGACAATATGTAAGAATATCTTTGCTACCATTAATATGATAAGACAACTTGGTGAAATGAAATAAATAAATTTGACAATATGTAAGAATATCTTCTTCATGTTTTGACATATGTTTTCTTGAAAAATTAAATTAAAATATATTTCTCACTTTTCTACAATGTAAATATTTGGAAAATCTAGTTTTATAATGTGAATTAGTTTAACAAATAAAGGAATAAAGCTTTATATCATTTTTTTTTATCTTCATATTTTTTAATTACAAAAAATAAATAACATTTAATAAAAGTCGTAAAGTAGTAATATAAACATATAAGTCTTAGAATAAAATTCTTTTGTAAAAGTTGCAAATTGAACATTGTAAATTACAATTTAATTTTGCTTAAAGGAGAATCTAAATACTTGAATTATATAAGACTTAAGCTAAACATATATAA
This sequence comes from Cupressus sempervirens, assembly GCA_028749045.1. Taxonomy (NCBI): domain Eukaryota; kingdom Viridiplantae; phylum Streptophyta; class Pinopsida; order Cupressales; family Cupressaceae; genus Cupressus; species Cupressus sempervirens. The sequence continues at coordinate 743,756,835 of CM053785.1, forward strand.
GTATTAAAAAATCAATTGACATTCTACTAAGATGACTGGTTGTATAACGTATATAATATATAAGATGGACGCCCTCCTCTCCGTAAGCCTGGGTCAGAATCTGTCTATCCCCTACTATTGAAAGGGCACGAACATAAGAATTTGGATCTTTTTCTGTAAAGGCAACAGCGGAAGCAAGATCTGGATAAGCTACTTTAGCAGGAACTGGAACAACTACGAGACCTAGCTATATTGCATACATTTTTAATATTTTAATACTTTGATCTTATAAGCTTTCAGCAGGAACTTGACGCTATGCGTCCTTGTTATTTGTTTGTTACAATAATTGTTTATTATTTATTTGTTAGAATAATAGTTTATTTGTATTCAACTTTAATTGGATCTCATAGGACCTCATAGTTTTTACCCCAAAAAGCTTTTGAATCCTTTTTTTTTTTTTTAATTAAATTCTACTTTTCCTTTATTTTTGACATGTAGGTGCAATTATTTAATAATTTCAACATCAGTTTTGGTCATGGAAATTATTTTGCTTTTAGTTTTATCTACTTTTTTTGCCATGGAAATTATTTTGGTTTTTAGTCTTATCAACTTTAATGTGGGAGATATTGTCTCTGACCAATATCAACCTAGATTCATCCTAATTTTGTCTGTCATTTTATCTGTTGAAGAATGAGTGCATGTTTTTGAGAAAATTGTGGGGGGAATGCATTTGGTTTTATGCCACTTAATACTTATGTGAATGCTTTCACCTTCCAACTAATTGTGTTAAGTGTCAGCCTTCAATGCTCTTCGTGAATTGCGCTCATGAGGAGTTTTAAATGAATCATTGTGCTTCCTTTTGGGTTGTTGATGAATGGATGCTACTTAGTTTTAAATGATTCATTATGCTTCCTTTTGGGTTGTCGATGATTGGAGGCTTCTTAATTCTTCTTTGTTGATCTCCCTCTTGGAGTGTGCAGATCTTGTACCAAGTAATCTATATCTTGTATCACGTAATCTTTTGTGTCTTTCTGAATTGTTTTGCTTTTTTGTTTGGAAATTCACAAATTCATTATGTTACTTGTTTGAGAATTCTCTAATTATTTACATACTGTCAACTGAGTTTTCTACTTTAGGTAAGCATAAGAAGATACAATAGCATTTAGCTCTGATAGTGAGGTTTTTAGAGCAGGTTTTAGTTTCTTTGTTGCAAGAGATTTTCAAATTAAGGCATGAAACTATACACACAATTCTGGCTCCTTTTATGTCGCCATAGAGGGTGCCTATTTTGTGGCTACCCATGAGACCTTTGTTGCCAATATGTTTGTCCATATTGTTGTTTTCTTGTTGATTTCTTTCATCTATTAACTGTGGCCAATACGAAAACTTTATTTTTTGGTGACTTCTTATATGTCTTTGTTTTTTTATTTATTTGTTACAATAACAATTTATCTTTATTTGATTATAATCGGACCTCGTAGTGTATAGTAGGGTTTCTAAGCTTTTTTACACCATAAAGCTTCTAAATACTTTATTTATTTATTTGTAAATTAAATTCTAGTTGTTCCTTATTCTTGACATGTAGATGTGGTTATTTAATAATTTTAACATATTGCAAAGATGTGAGGCTCGCCCCAACCCATCGTAGCTTAGTTGATACATTATTATTTTGATACTCATGACTTGATATGTCGGGACACTATTTGATGCACTGAACATTATTATGCTATTTTTTTTTATGTGTGATGCTTTACTTTCAGATGTTAGATTTTGTCATTTAATGCTTTATGAACATGTATAACAATGAAGTAAATGAATGCAGAACTAACACTTTGATTATGCAATTTTAATGGTCAAAAATATGAGTAGAATGAGATAAACAACTGATTATTAGAAAGATGGACGTTTTGAATTTATATGATTTTTCTGATATGTAATTTACATATATGCATGTGATTTCTTGAACTACTAATGTGTGCAATGAGTGTGCAGGATATTTAACTGGGAAGCCTAATGGAAAGATGAAACTAAATCCCCTTGCTAATTTGTGCTAATTTGCATTGTCTTTCTTTGAAAGTTGTTAAATGGTCTTACTACTCTCCTAGCTTTTGATTAAGTCTTTAAGGACTAAAAACATTAAATCTAAGTACCCTAGGGGTAAGGGTATGGGTTGGGAGTATTTTCCAGTCCCTCGGCCTCTTTGGTTGACTTTTATGGTCACTCAAAAACCCTACTTTTGGTTGATTGCAAAAATTTATTTTCTCCTTCATGAGTTGGTGACTTAAACTCCATCTTGAGGTTTACCTAATATCTAGTTGAGTTAGGATCATATTTAGATGCATTTTTGGAGAAGTTTTGGTTGTTACCCAATCTCTAGTTTTAGAGAGAAGTTTTCAAGATTGAAGGGAAGGGAAGGAAAATCTCATCTCAAACTTGTTCATTTTACCATAACCTTATTGTGAAGGTAGGAGTTCTTCACCTCTTCTGTCCATGTTGTTCATATTGTTCATGTTTTGATTCATGCATAAGCCATTGTGTTGTTCATTGTATGCTTGTATGTGTGTTGAGTTTGCTTGGGAGGGATTGAAACATGTTTATTGGATGTCTTTCTTGTGTTTTGCTTTGAATTTTGAAGGGATTGTATGGGGTTGTTTTGGCATTACTCACCCTTGGATAGGGAAGAAGTGGCCATGTACGAGGGAAGGGCTTTAGTTGGACTCCAATAGTGTAAAGTCTCTTCTCATGATGAGAAGAGGGAAAGAGGGTAGGGTGTTATGGGCCCTACTTGTCATCACATACCATGTTTTGAAAACTTGAATTCTTGAAGAAGAGAAGGAATGAAAATCCTTGTTGTATTGGCCTTGAAAGGACATTTGTGGAAGAATAGAAGTTCTTGAGTTTTTAGCCTCGAAAGGGCTATGTTTTGGTATGGTGATTGACATCTCCTATTGAGAAAATCCACCTTCTCCCTAGTCTAGTTCAATGTTGAACCTATTGTGCAAAATCAGGATGGGGATGCAGGCTTGATTTGTTCTTCATATTATGTTTGTTTTACCTCTGGGTCAGTTCTCATCTTCTCCATGATTCCCTTGTTGCATTGAAGATATTGGAAAGGACACCTTGTGAAGGATCTAGAAGAGAATTCAAATTGTATTTTAACATTATGTAAAAATGTATTTAAATTTTGATGTAGTGGCAAGGATGTCAGGTTTTCTTACTAGTTCTTTCCCGATGGAACCTTGAACCAGGTTGATTAATAGAAGAGAAAAGATTTGTTAGCATTCTTGCATTGTATCTTATGTTATTTCAGTTATATGGATATATGTAATATGGAATGGATAACGTAGTGATGTTCAATTATGCAAATTTCAAGTTCAATTATGCTACGGAAGAGGTTATGTTATGTTGAAATTTGAAATTCGATTCATGCTGATTTGGAAACAATTTAAATCTTATGTGGTTGATAAAACTAATTACTCAACTTCTTGTTTAAACCAAGTAATTGATAAATCCCATTGTTTCTTTTTTTTTTTAAGTGAGTAATAAATATATATGAATCCCCTTTATGTTAAATATATTTTTCTCTTGACATAGTGTATAAACTCTAAAAAAAAAGGGATATAGAAAATAAAAATCAACCCTTAGAAAAAGAAGGAATTGGCTTGACAAAAAAATGCATCCCAAGGAGCAAAATGGCTCTCTGGAGATTGTATGAGGAGACCAATTCAATTCATGTGGGCAATAGAGAATATTCCCTATTGATCCTCTATTTTAAATTTTTTCTTTAAAGCTTTAAATAAATAAAAAAGGGAGTTTTGTATTAAACAAATTAAGAAATTAATATCTACTTTGGATGTTTCAAATTATATCTATTGTCATTCTAGAAAACCATCCATAAAACTTTTAATCTTAAATGTGCTCCCCAAGTTGTTTAGATAGGTGATACCTTCCTCTGCCACGCAATTTCGATTTCAATGTACAAAGCCCTCTGTTATACCCACTGCCCACTGACACATTTAATCCCTTTCACTCTCTGTCAACATACTCCTCATCCAGGCCTGATGCCTATCTCATTTTGGGGAAGGATACATTTTATGTATGGGGGGGTGAGCTGTGTTAGTTATTGCAGATTGTTTGGGCACATATATAGTTTTCTTGCTAGCCGACCCTTAAACTTGCTTCATGTGATTACTAGTGTGAGTGGGTAGCTTGGAGTTGGAACAGGCCTGGCATTAAAACTCTCAACTTCCCTCCATGGCTTCCTCGCCTTCCCTACAAGTTGACATGGGCAGATTGAGTGCTGGATATTGAAGCCAAGTCAATGCTTGCCAGGTGTTTTCTCTCTTTCCAAACTATCGCATCTTTCCTATAACCTCCCTTCAGATCGTGTCTCCCTGGTTGTCAGTGTTGCATTCATGTGGGCAAATCATGCTCGAAGCCTGAAGTCTAACACAATACTTTGAAATCATTCCTTCTTTCAACTTACTCTAGCTCATGGGCCTACGTAGGAATCGACACATTGATGATAATGCGTTGAATGCGCTGTGTCTATTGAATGAGTGGGGGGGGGCGGTTGATAGTTGTTACTAAAGCAAACTTTCTCAAAAAAAAACCACCACCCACTTCATGCGAATGGTGTAGCCAGTAACCCTTTTTTTGGGGCCACGTGTTGCCTTGGGCTTACTTGGCTGGGCAAGTTTAGGCATTCGTAGGCGCTTCATAGTACACGACGTTTTGGGAGCTTAGGTGGGGTTGTTTAGATGTAGGTTAAAATAAAGTTTTTTATTAAGTTAGTTTAATTAGTTTTAATTCATGTAAGTTTTTAAGTAGCTTAGTTTAAGTTTTATGTTAGTGCATATTTAATTTAGATTAGTCTTTCTTTATTTATTTATTTTATTAAGTTTAAAATTATAGGATAGTTGTAATGTATAATGAGCTAAATAATGTTGGTTAGTATTAGTTGTAGTAGTTTAAATCATATACATTAGAATTATGAATTAGATCTAATTCTATTAAATTAGTTTTAATTAGTAGATGGTAAAGTTAGAATTTAGTATTAACGATAATGTCGATAGTATTAGTTACAAATTTTATTATTGTGTGGAGTTAAAATTAGATTATTATTAGTTACTGTTCAATGCATTACTTATTAATTAATGGTATTAAGTTAGCATATCATTGTTTTATTTTGTTTATTAATTCATTTATTTGACTAATATAAAGAGAATGAAATTGAATCAAATAAATGGAGAATTGTTGTTATGTTTTAAATAACTATATCAATTATTTAATATTGCCTTGGTTTAAAGGATGATTGTACAGATTAGAGTTATATTATTTAAAATGACATTCGAGTCAATTAATTATATAAGTTGAATGATAACTTGCTTACTTGGAGTTCTAATAATTAATATCGATAGGATCATAAAATTTGTTGTAAATAATATTTATTATTATCCTAAGGTCGTAAGTTTTTTAAAGGTAATGAAAAGTAATTTTGTGTCAGACCTTTCAATTAACTTAATTTGGTTTGTTTACATTAATTAATCAATTGAACAACAAGAGTTTTAATTATCATTTTTAGCGTGATTATAATTAATCATGTGATAGGTCTTTTAATTAAGTGAATTTAGTTTGTTTAAGTTAATTAATTGATTTATCAATGAATGATTAAGTTTAACAACCTAATTCTTCATGGTGCTATTATCTGAGTTGTAGTCTCACATTATTGATAGGAGATTTTGTATCCATCCTCAGTGCACCTATGTCTTTGCTAAATTTAACTTTTCAACTTAGTGCATTTATGTTTTTTTTTTTAAAAAAGTTGTGTGTGTTTTGCCCTTGTTTTTTTTTGGGCATGACATTTTGGTATCAGAGCCTATGTTTCAACACTAGAAACCTAAAACCATTATGCTTTTGAACTTATCTTAAACTTTAATTATGAAGGATGCCTCATGTTACATGAAGCAACCATCGAGGTAGAGGTCATAGGGCGAGAGGTGGTAGAGCGGGACAGGAGGATGGACCACCACCTCCACTGCCAAACCTGAATCGAGATATTTTGGATGCCCTCCAGACATTGATTGGCGTAGTCCAGCAGAGGATAGCACCTATAGTACATTCGAGGCAACAAATTCCTGAAGGGGAAGCACAGGATCCCGAAGGAGGCAAGGCCGGAGGTAGAGAGAGGAGTAGGAGTCCCCCACCGAGGTAGGAGGAGGGATAGGGCAAGCATGAGGGTGAGTTGAGTCATCAGAGAGGACCACCACTCGATAGACCTCTTAGACATATAGGAGATGATATCAAAGAGTTGATACGACTCGGACCACCACTCTTTACTGATTCCACAGAGGGGATAGTAGCAGAGGCCTGGTTATAGAGTCTTTAGCGGTGCTTTGGATTACATCCTTATGGGAGTAATATAAAGGCACATGTAGAAGTTCATCAGCTAAGAGGAGATGCCTCCAATTGGTGGCATCAGGAGGAGATTATAGGAGGAGTGAGGATGGATACCCTCACATGGGAGTCATTCTTAGAGAGATTCAGAGAGAGGTACCTGTCTGAGCACTTGAGACAGAAGCAGATTGAGGAGTTTCATTCTCTATATCAGAGGGGTCTCACAGTAGCTCAATATGAGAGCAGATTTCTCGAGCACCTTCCATATGTTTAGTACATGAAGGACGAGAAACAACGAGTGCATCGATTCATCATGGGCCTAAATTTCTCACTCTAGGGTCCAATTCATTTGGCTTTCCCTACTACTTTTAGACAGGTAGTTGAGGTAACACTAGTGGAGGATACTCGAGGTAGACAGGAGTCACGGTATCGGTCTTAGAATCAAAACTCTACCCAGTAGAAACCCCCTTGGAAGGGGAATCAGAACTACACAGTAGGGTCCTTTAAGGGCCACCAGTCTCAACAGCAGAAACATCAGCAGCAGCAACAACAGAAACCCTCACAAGGTTATCAAGGCTCCAAGTCTAAGCAGTGGCAATTATAAGGTCCCAAGCAAGATCAGAAGGTTTAGGCTCCACAATCACATTCAGTGAAGACTCAACAATCTTCTAGGGGTGGTTTCAGTGGATCTAGCAGGTCAAGAGGCCCACAACAATCTAGATCACAAGGTGCACGATCTTATACTCGAGGACCATGCTACACTTGTGGTCGCATGGCTCATATAGCTAGAGAGTGTCCATAGGGACAGTCCTTTGATGGTCAGAGAGGGGCATTTTCAAAACTGATAGTTGGTGATGTAGGTAGATCCCACAAAGTCTTTGCAGTGGTTGACAACTAGCAGGCTAAGCATCAGGCTACAGTTATCGAGGCTACAGGTATTATAGAAGGTAGCATGGTTACTATTTTATTTGATTCTAGAGCTACTGACTCATTTATATCTCCTTATGTTGTGGAGCGTTGCGGGCTAGTGGCAATTAGACAAGATGTTAGTTGGGAGGTAGAGTTAGCCTCAGGAGCTAGAGTGTCAATCAGTTCCATGGTGCATAATTGACTAATTTATATTGGAGACATGTCCACGATGTCTGATCTACGCATTACCCCTCTAGGTTCTTATGATGTTGTTCTTGGCATGGATTGGCTTTATGCCCACAATGCCAAGATGGATTATCAACAGAAGAGGGTGGAATGTGTGGATGAAGATGGTATCTCTAGAGCGATCCTTGGGGTAAAGAGACCCATATCCCTTCATATAATTTTTGCTATGCAGCTTAAATGGTGCATGTGAAAGGGATGTCAATTGTTCACTATCACCATCAGCAACAGGGAGTAAGATTTAGAGGAGGAGCCATCCCTCAATGATACTCCAATATTGCAAGAGTTTGTAGATGTTTTACCTTCAAAGTTCCCTGGTAGGATTTTCATATTGATCTTGTGCTAAGGGCGGAGCCAGTATCGAGAGCACCATACAAGATGACTACTCATGGGCTTAGTGAACTAAAGATTCAGTTGGAGGAACTCTTAGAGAAGGGGCATATTCGACCTAGTGTGTCACCTTGGGGTGCACCACTGATCTTTGTAAAGAAGAAAGACATATCACTAAGGTTGTGTATTGATTATCGACAGTTGAACAAAGTAACCATCAAGAACCGATACCCTCTTCCTAGGATTGATGACCTCTTCAATCAGTTGCAGGGTGCTCAAGTATTTTCAAAGATTGATCTTAAGTCGGGTTATAATCAGTTGAGGATTGTGGATACTGATATCCCTAAGACTACATTATGTACTAGGTATGGTCACTACGACTTCACCGTGGTACCATTTGGCCTCACGAATGCTCCAACTATATTCATGAGCCTCATGAATGGAGTATTTCATACCTTTTTGGATAAGTTTGTGGTTGTTTTCCTTGATGACATATTGATTTATTGTCATGATGAGGAGCATGAAGAGCACCTGAGAAAGGTATTGCAGAAGTTGAGAGAGAATTAGTTGTTTGGCAGCTTGTCGAAGTGTGCATTTTATAGGCCTGAGATACATTATTTGGGTCATGTCATATTAGATGATGGTGTCTCATTAGACACATTGAAGATTTGGGCCATCATGGATTGGCCCACACCCACCAGTGTCACTGAAGTGAGGAGCTTTATGGGGCTAGTAGGATATTATCGATGCTTTATTACACGATTCTCTAGATTGGCACACCCCATCACATCTCTTCAAAGGAAGGGAAAGAAGTATGAGTGGATAGAGAAGTGTGATAGAGTTTTTCAAGAGCTCAAGAGAGCCCTCATGAGTGCACCAATTCTTGCAGTACCAGATCCATCTGTAGATTTTGTGGTGTGCACCGATGCATCTTTGGATGGTATAGGGGCAATTCTTATGCAAGATGGCCAACCTATTTCCTTTGAGTCTAGGAAGTTGAAGACTCATGAACTCAATTACCCTACTCACGACCTAGAGCTTACAGTAGTGGTTCATGCTTTAGTGAGGTGGCAAAACTTCCTTCTAAGTCGTAGATTTGAGCTTCATTCCGATCACCAGAGCTTGTAGTACATATTCACATAGCTGAACCTTAATGCTAGGTAGAGGAGGTGGATGGAGTTCCTTTACAAGTACGATTTTGACGTTCATTACATCAAGGGAAAGGAGAATGTAGTTGCAGATGCCTTGAGTTGAAGGTGCCATGAGCTTTCATCTATGACTACTAGCACCGATTTGAGAGAGAAAATTCTACAACACTTGCCAGCAGATGAGCTTTATGCAGAGGTTAGTCAAGTGGTGCATTCTTAGAAACCCTTGGAAGGGAAGTATTCAGAGTATTCTTTGGAGCCCGATGGGCTCTTGCATCATAGAGGATGTATGTATGTACCTTCCATTGGGGGTTTGCACGAGCTCATTATACTTGAGGCTCACTGAGCACCTTATGCGATGCACCCCGGTGTTAAGAAGTTGCATGCAAATTTGAGACAGTTATATCATTGGCCAGGCATGAGAGTGCAAATTGCTAACATAGTTGCGAGATGCCTTGAGTGTCAGAGGGTGAAGGCAGAGCATCGTCATCCTGGTGGAGTCCTTTAGCCTCATGAGATTGCAAAGTGGAAGTGGGATGCTATATCTATGGATTTTATTGTTGGTCTTCCCATGTCATCTCATTGCCATGATGTCATTTTGGTGATAGTTGACACGTTGATCAAGGTTACCCATTTCTCTCTCGTGTGTACTACATACATAGCATGAAACATAGCTCAAATGATTTTTGCGAGATATTGTTAGACTTCATGGTGTTCCCCATAAGATCATCTCTAATAAGGACTCATTGTTCACTTCATCTTTTTGGAGAGAGTTGCAAGTAGCATTGGGCACTAGGTTCAATTTCAGTACAACGTATCATCCTCAAACCGAGCAAGTGAATCAGGTTTTGGAAGACATGTTACATATGTACATGATGGACCATCAAGTCAAGTGGGAGGAATACCTACATCTTGTCGAGTTTGCCTATAACAATGGGCACCATTCCTCCATAGGTATGCCACCTTATGAGGCCTTGTATGGAAGACCTTGCAAGATGCCCTTAAGTTAGGACAAGATCAAGGATTGAATATCTATTGGTCCTCAGTTAGTTAAGGAGATGGAGCAACAGGTGACCCTAATTAGACAGCGCCTAAGAGAGGCACAAGATCGACATAAGAAGTATGCTGATGCAAAGAGGATAGATCGAGAGTATCAGGTTGGAGATAGAGTTTTCTTGAGGGTGCGACCACACAAGAGTCTGATTCGATTCGAAAAGGGCTCTAAGTTGGCACCCCGATTCATTGGACCATTCGAGATCCTGGAGAGGATAGGACCAATTGCCTATCGTTTAGCCTTGCCACCTAGCCTATCACACATCCATGATGTGTTTCATATTTTAGTACTTAGAGGATACATTTATGATGAGTCTCATATTATAGATTGGGATGCTTTGCAGGTGGAGTTGAACGACCAGTTAACGCTAGAGCCTATCCGTATTATTACCTAATGGACCCTAGCACTTTGAAGTCGAGAGCTGGACCAGGTTAGGGTCTAGTGGGATTGTTATGATGAGGTTACAGCTTCATGAGAGGATGTGACACGGATGCAATCTCAGTACCCATATCTTTTTTATGAACTCTAGGAGGAAGTTCATGCCTAGTGGGGGAGGATGTGAGGCCTCGCCCCGACCCATCGTAGCTTAGTTGATACATTATTATTTTGATACTCATGACTCAATATGTTGGGACACTATTTGATGCACTGAACATTATTATGCTTTTTTTTTTAATGTGTGATGCTTTACTTTTAGATATTAGATTTCGTCATTTAATGCTTTATGAACATGTATAACGATGAAGTAAATGAATGCAAAACTAACACTTTGATTATGCAATTTTAATGGTCAAAAATATGAGTAGAATGAGATAAACAATTGATTATTAGAAAGATGGATGTTTTAAATTTATATGATTTTTCTGATACATAATTTACATATATGCATGTGATTTCTTGAACTACTAATGTGTGCAATGAGTGTGCAGGATATTTAGTTGAGAAACCTAATGGAAAGATGGAACTGAATCCCCTTGCTAATTTGTGCTAATTTTCGCTAATTTGCATTGTCTTTCTTTGAAAGTTGCTAAATGGTCTTACTATTCTCCTAGCTTTTGATAGGTCCCTATTAAGTCTTTAAGGCCTAAAAACATTAAATCTAAGTACCCTAGGGGTAAGGGTATGGGTTGGGAGTATTTTCCACTCCCCTAGCCTCTTTGGTTGACTTTTATGGTCACTGAAAAACCCTACTTTTGGTTGATTGCGAAAATTGATTGTCTCCTTCATGAGTTGGTGACTTAAACTCCATCTTGAGGTTTACTTAATGTCTAGTTGAGTTAGGATCATATTTAGATGCATTTTTGGAGAAGTTTTGGTTGTTACCCAATCTCTAGTTTTAGAGAGAAGTTTTCAAGATTGAAGGGAAGGGAAGGAAAAGCTCATCTCAAACTTGTTCATTTTACCATAACTTCATTGTGAAGGTAGGAGTTCTTCACCTCTTTTGTTCATGTTGTTCATATTGTTCATGTTTTGATTCATGCATAAGCCATTGTGTTGTTCATTGTATGCTTGTATGTGTGTTGAGTTTGCTTGGGTGGGATTGAAACATGTTTCTTGGATGTCTTTCTTGTGTTTTGCTTTGAATTTTGAGGGGATTGTATGGGGTTGTTTTGGCATTACTCACCCTTGGATAGGGAAGAAGTGGCCATGTATGGGGGAAGGGCTTTAGTTGGACTCCAATAGTGTAGAGTCTCTTCTCATGATGAGAAGAGGGAAAGAGGGTAGGGTGTTATGGGCCCTACTTGTCATCACATACCATGTTTTGAAAATTTGAATTCTTGAAGAAGAGAAGGAATGAAAATCCTTATTGTATTGGCCTCAAAAGGGCATTTGTGGAAGAACAAAAGTTCTTGATTTTTTAGCCTCAAAAGGGCTATGTTTTGGTATGGTGATCGACGTCTCCTATTGAGAAAATCCACCTTCTCCCTAGTCTGATTCAATGTTGAACCTATTGTGCAAAACTGAGATAGGGATGCAGGCTTGATTTGTTCTTCATATTATGTTTGTTTTACCTCCAGGTTAGTTCTCGTCTTCTCCATGATTCCCTTGTTGCATTGAAGATATTAGAAAGGACCCCTTGTGAAGGATCTAGAAGACAATTCAAATTGTATTGTAACATTATGTTAAAATGTATTTAAATTTTGATGTAGTGGCAAGGATGTCAGGTTTTCTTACTGGTTCTTTCCTAATGGAACCTTGAACCAGGTTGATTAATAGAAGAGAGAAGATTTATTAGCATTCTTTCATTGTATCTTATGTTATTTCAGTTATATGGATATGTGTAATATGGAATGGATAACGTAGTGATGTTCAATTATGCTACGGAAGAGGTTATGTTATGTTGAAATTTGAAATTCGATTCGTGCTAATTTGGAAACAATTTAAATCTTATGTGGTTGATAAAACTAATTACTCAACTTCTTGTTTAAACCAAGTAATTAATAAATCCCATTGTTTCTTTATAAAAAAAGGCGAGTAATAAATATATATGAATCCCCTTTATGTTAAATATATTTTGCTCTTGACATAGTGTATAAACTCTAAATAAAAAAAGGGATATAGAAAATAAAAATCAACACTTAGAAAAAGAAGGAATTGGCTTGACAAAAAAATGCATCCCCAGGAGCAAAATGGCTCTCTGGAGATTGTATGAGGAGACCAATTTAATTCATGTGGGCAACAGAGAATATTCCCTACCAATCCTCTATTTAAAATTTTTTCTTTAAATCTTTAAATAAAAAAAAAGGGAGTTTCGTATTAAACAAATTAAAAAATTAATATCTACTTTGGATGTTTCAAATTATATCTATTGTCATTCTAGAAAACCACCCATAAAACTTTTAATCTTAAATGCGCTCCCCAAGTTGTTTAGACAAGCAATACCTTCCTCTACCACACAATTTTGATTTCAATGTATAGACCCCTCTATTATACCCGCTGCCCACTGACACATTTAATCCCTTTCACTCTCTGTCAGTGATGTAGGCATAGGATGAATAACTAGGGCCAAAGACTCACCCAGCTATCCAAACCACCCTGCAAGAGTTAAAACAACAGAAACGAACATAAAGAATAGCAACCATAGGAGGAAGAAGAGTGAAATGTTTTTATTGATTCATCAAAATATCTTCATGCATGCCCAACTGTAAGGCCTTTTGGGTTATGGCTAATTACAAATACATTCACATTCAAAGATCCAATTGCAAATTTGCACGTTCAGTTCTGCTCTCTCATCTTCTTCCCAAAAACTTACTTAACTCTAAGCCTAAACACTCTATATATACTTGTCAAAATGGCTTACAGATTATTCTAGAACATTTCATAAGAGGAAGGCTAACCCAACAATGGTCTGGACACATCCCAAGAAAATATCTTAGCATAAATGTCGCGAACAAAATAAATCCTGCAAGTTGGCTCGTAGAAATCACATTCAAATGTTGATGCTCAACGTACACTAGGTAACTAGGCGAATGAAGAGTCGCTTGGCATACACTAGGTAACTTGGTTAATGAAGAGTCACTTGGCATACACTGGGTAACTCGACGAATAAAGAATCACTTGGCGTACATTGGGTAACTTGGTTAATGGAGAGTCACTTAGCATACACTAGGTACGTAATTCGGTTAATGAAGAGTCACTTGGTGAACACTGGGGAACTAGGTTAATGAAGAGTCACTTGGCATACACTGGGTAACTCGGTTAATGAAGAGTCACTTGGCGTACATTGGGTAACTCGGTTAATGAAGAGTCACTTGGCAAACACTGGGTAACTCGGTTAATGAAGAGTCACTTGGAAAACATTGGGGAACTAGGTTAATGAAGAGTCACTTGACATACACTAGGTAACTAGATTAATGAAGAGTCATTTGGCAAACGTTGGTTTACTTGGTTAATGAAGAGTCACTTGGTGAACACTGGGTAACTAGGTTAATGAAGAGTCACTTGGTGAACACTGGGTAACTAGGTTAATGAAGAGTCACTTGGCAAACACTGGGTAACTAGGTTAATGAAGAGTCACTTGGCAAACACTGGTTAACTTGGTTAATGAAGAGTCACTTGGAAAACACTGGGTAACTAGGTTAATGAAGAGTCACTTGGCGAACACTGGGTAACTAGGTTAATGAAGAGTCACTTGGCGAACACTGGGTAACTAGGTTAATGAAGAGTCACTTGGCGAACACTGGGTAACTAGGTTAATGAAGAGTGAACAAAATGAGCAGGATAACAAGGCAACCCAGGATGCTCCTGCATCAGTCAGCGTACTCCTCATCTAGGCCTGATGCTTATCTCATTTTGGGGATGGATATGTTTTATGTATTTGGTGGGGGGGGGGGGGGGGGGGGGGTTGTGTTAGTTATTGTAGATTGTTTGGGCATGTTATCTTTTATTTATATATATATATATATATATATATATATATATATATATATATATATATATATATATATATATATATATATATAATTTTATTTTTTTGTTTTCTTGCTAGCCGACCCTTAGACTTGCTTCACATGATTACTGGTGTGAGTGGGCGGCTTGGAGTTGGAATAGGCCTAGCATTAAAACTCTCAACTTCCCTCCATGGCTTCCTCACCTTCCTTGCAAGTTGACATGGGAAGATTGAGTGCTCAATATTGAAGCCAAGTCAATGCTTGCCAGGTGTTTTCTCTCTTTCCAAACTGTCGCATCTTTCCTGTAACCTCCCTTGGGATTGTGTCTCCCTGGTTGTCAGTGTTGCATTCATGTGGGCAAATCATGCTCGAAGCCTAAAGTCTGACACAATATTTTGAAATCATTCCTTCTTTCTACTTACTCTAGCTCATGGGCCTGCACAGGAATCGACACATTGATGACAATGTGTTGAATGCGCCGTGTCTGTTGAATGAGGGGGTGGGGGCAGTTTTGATAGTTGTAACTAAAGAAAAATTTCTATAAAAAAAAAACCACCACCACTTCATGCGAATGGTGCAGCCAACAACCCTTTTGTTGGGGCCACATGTCGCCTTGGGCTTACGTGGCTGGGCAAGTTTAGGCATTCGTAGGCGCTTCATAGCGCACGACATTTAGGGAGCTTAGGTGGGGTTGTTTAGATGTAGGTTAAAATAAAGTTTGTTATTAAGTTAGTTTAGTTAGTTTTAATTCATGTAAGTTTTTAAGTAGCTTAGTTTAAGTTTTATGTTAGTGCAGATTTAGTTTAGATTAGTCTTTCTTTATTTTTATTTTTTTTAAGTTTAAAATTATAGGATAGTTGTAATGTATAATGAGCTAAATAATGTTGGTTAGTATTAGTTGTAGTAGTTCAAATCATATACGTTAGAATTATGAATTAGATCTAATTCTGTTAAATTAGTTTTAATTAGTAGATGGTAAAGTTAGAATTTAGTATTAACGATAGTGTCGTTAGTATTAGTTACAAATTTTATTATTGTGTGAAGTTAAAATTAGATTATTATTCGTTACTGTTCAATGCATTACTTATTAATTGATGGTATTAAGTTAGCATATCATTGTTTTATTTTGTTTATTAATTTATTTATTTGACTAATATAAAGAGAGTGAAAGTGAATCAAATAAATGGAGAATTGTTGTTATGTTTTAAATAACTATATCGATTATTTAATATTGCCTTGATTTAAAGGATGATTGTACAGATTAGAGTTATATTATTTAAAATGACATTCGAGTCAATTAATTATATAAGTTGAATGATAACTTGCTTACTTGGAGTTCTAATAATTAATATCGATAAGATCATAAAATTTGTTGTAAATAATATTTACTATTATCCTAAGGTCATAAGTTTTTTAAAGGTAATGAAAAGTAATTTTGTGTCAGACCTTTCAATTAACTTAATTTTATTTCTTTACATTAATTAATCAATTGAACAACAAGAGTTCTAATTATCATTTTTAGCGTGATTATAATTAATCATGTGATAGGTTTTTTAATTAAGTGAATTTAGTTTGTTTAAGTTAATTAATTGATTTATCAACGAATGATTAAGTTTAACAACCTAATTCTTCAAGGTGTTATTATTTGAGTTGTAGTCTCATAGTATTCATAGAAGATTTTGTATCCATCCTTAGTGCACCTATGTCTTTACTAAATTTAACTTTTAAACTTACTGCATTTATGTTTTAAAAAAAAAAAAGAAGTTGTGTGTGTTTTGCCCTCGTTTTTTTTTGGGCATGACAAAAGACATATTACTTGGTTTGTAGTTTTCATTATTTAAGATTGTGAGTGAGCGTACAATTATTGCTCATTGTTGTGTTCACCAATTTTGGTCATGGAAAGTATTGTGACTTTTAGTTTTATCAACTTTTTGTGTCATGAAAATTATTTTGGCTTTTAGTCTTATCAACTTTAATGGGTGAGATATTGTTGGTGACCACTATCTACCTAGAATCATCCTAATTTTTCCTATCATTTTATTTATTGAAAAAAGAGCACACACTTTTGAGAAAATTATGGGGGGAATGCATTTGGTCTTATGCTACTTAATGCTTCTGTGAATGCTTTCACCTGCCAACTAATCGTGCTAAGTTTTTAGCCTTCAATGCTCTTCATGAATTGCATTGATGAGGAGTTAAATGATTCATTGTGTTTTCTTTTGGGTTGTTGATGAATGTAGGCTTCTTAATTCTACTTTGTTGCTCTCCCTCTTGGAGTGTGCAGATCTTGTATCATGTAATCTTTGATTCTTTTTGAATTCTTTTGCTTTTTTGTTTGGAAATTCGCTAATTTATTGTGTTTCTTGTTTGAGAATTCTCTAATTATATACATACTATCAACGGAGTTCTCTGTTGTAGGTAGGCATAAGAAGATACAATCATATTTAGCTCTGACAAAGGTTTTTAGAGCAAGTTTTTGTTTCTCCACTACAAGAGATTATTAGATTAAGGCATGAAACCATACACATAGTTCTGACTCATCCTTTTATGTGGCAATAGGGAGTGCATACTCTGTAGCTACTCATGAGAGCTCTGTTGCCAGTATGTTTGTCCATTGATGGAGAGTAGGTAAGAACAAAGGAAAGTCGATCAAATCTTATCAGTTAGCTTTGTCACTTCCATAAACTTATGTTTTGCAAATAACTCTTGAAGCGGCCAATTCATTGTAAAGCTCCATAGCCTTATAGTTATAAGAGTGGTAGCTAGGGATTCAACCCTAAATTGGAACTTGATAAGTCTCCTTTAGAAGACTATCACCTCCCAACATTGTTATTGGAATCACAAGCAACCAACTTTCTTGCTAATGCACGGGTTAGTTAGGCTTTTCTCGAAGCCCATTTTTATTTTCTTGTCTTAGATAGCTAGAAGATTTTTCTTTGAGTAAAGAGCATCTATTTAATAACTTTATATTTATTAATAGGAGAATTAAGGTGGATGCAGTAGGAATTAATGATGGATAAATTGTAATGTTTAGATTAATGACTCCTAGATGGAACTCATAGTTCATAGGGATTTTTTTATAGAGGAAGATTCAAGCTAAAGATACCTCTCACACAGACCCTTTGTCTGTCTTTCTCCTCCATTCATTCTTTTGTTTCTCAACCTTCCATTCAGTTTAACTTTCTTCGGTTGCCTAACCATGTTTGGTTATATACTCTTCCCACTCTGGCATCAACTTTACAAGAGAACACTTGGTGATGTAATCTCCCCTAGGATGATATTACAAAAACAACAAGAAATACAAGAAAAAGGTTTTCAAAGAGCTTCAAAAGTTCATTTATGATGTGTTGGGAAAATAGTTCATGAAATTTTATGTCAAATGTATAGGAAGTTGTTAGTCAAAACTCAAGTCAATCATCTTAAAATTGTGCATGTACCCATTTGAAGGCCTTAGAGGAAATGGTGGTATGTTTGAAAACATTTGTAAGCTTTGTCGTAGAGAAGTGGATTGCATTGAATATAGTACAAAACAACGACTAATAAGTGAGGGGCTAGTGTCTTTGACATTTAAAACTAAATATTTTGAAGGGTTGTAGGGTTATGCATAACTAAATATTTTCAAAGTCATAAAGACTTAAAGTTCAATTGGTAGAGTACAATTTGTGAGAATGATTATGTACACTTTCATTATACCATCTAAGATTTAAATTCTTCAGGAGTACAGTAAAATGAGGTTGGTATATGCATCAAACCACTTTAATATAATGGATACTCTGCATTTGCTTCAGAGTCATCAAAGCGTTTGCAAAAAACATGTTTTGTGCATATTATGCAATCAATGCATTCCATGAGGCAACATCTCTTTGAGGCATTTCTTTGAAAAGCTTGAGAGCCTTGTCAAGATCTTCATTTTGGCATATCCTGCAACCATCATATTCTAGGAAACTATGTCTCTTTGAGGCATCTTATCAAATAGTTCATAGGCTTTGTGTATAATTTCACATTTTGCATACATATCTACTAGTGCACTTCTAGCTACAACATTTGATGAAAAGCCGCTTTCAATTATGCTTTAATGGATGTACATACCTTGTTCCAAAGCTCCCATCTTGGAAGGATGCTAGCAAAAGTCATGGAAATTGGCTTTACGCCTGCTAGTTACAATTGTTGACAAGTTTCCAAGACCTTCCCAACAAATCCACTTGGTGCATATCTGACAATCATTGCATTCCAAGAGATCACATCCCTTTGAGGCATTTCATCGAGAAGCTTTCTAGCCTCATCGAGAACACCATTTTGTGTATATGTTGCAACCATTGCGATCCATGAAACCACATTCTTTTGAGGCATTTTATCAAACAATTTGTGTGTTGCATCAATATTCCCACATTTTGCATACATGTCTAACAACATATTTTCAACATTAGACAACATTCCACTCTATTATGTTTTGATGAACACCCATACCCTGTTTCAAAGATTTTGACCCAATCAATGAAATGATGGCACTATGCCACATACACCTATACGAATGGCAATTCTCAGATTTTGAGGTATATTGATATATTGCTTTCTTTGCTAATGATAATCAAGATCATAGATAAGTATGAATAACAATTTTTTTAAGGACTGTATGTCATGTTTGAATGTATTTAATTATATTTTCAAAATGCAGATCTAAAGAGGACAAAACATTTATGTATTTTGATTGTTATCTCTTCATCCTTAGTTTATATTTGTAGTGTTATTGATTCCAAGATCATGCACGGCCATGACTATTCATAGTATATCTTACAATGATATTAGTCATAATGCTTCATGATGAGATAACTAAGGTAGGGGTCCCATGGGCACCCACTTCCTTAAAAATAGAGCAAGTGTTGCTGAAATTTTTTGGGAATATTTAGAGGGAAGCGGTCCCATGAATTTTTTAATTGAATCCTCTTTTTAAAATCAACTTCTAAAACAAAGGAATCTAGTTGTCTCATAAATATAAAAAATGAAGAGATTAATTCATTTTGGTGGGAAGTTGAAGAGCTTTTTGACAAATGGAATAATCCTTCCCTAAGCTGCTGGGGCTAATTCTAGCCCCACCCCATTTTCACCCCCTTAAACTGAGAGGGTGAAAAAGTCAGAGCTCTTATTTTATAGGAAAATATTCTAAATAAACCTTTAGCCACCTTAAAATATTACCATAGGGTCACCCGCTCCGCAAAAATAGAGTCCAAACCCCTCCCATGGGACCGCTCCCTAATAGACCTATTCCTAAATAGGCATGTTTATGCACTAATTTAGTTATATTTAAGACCTTAAATCTTGAAGGATTATATACTCAATCCTTTTCAACATATTGAGGATGTAAAAAATATGTTCAGCTTGATGAATAAATCATATACTTGATCTAATAGGTAATCTACACATACGAACTTGGTAAACTTAACTTATATGAGGTTCAATCAAATGTAAGATTCTGCTAAGAACAATAGCTCTAGTTTGGCACATGCATTTGACATGATCTTGGCATGGTGTAATGGTTCAAAGCTAGGATATCTAGGTGAAGTTGATTCACAACCTTTTTTATTTCTTCTTTTAAAAATTTTATTTTCAATATTTTGTTTATATATTCTTCTAAAATAAGCCAAGATATATTATCTAACATTTTCTATTGAGATGTCAAATATGAAACCTCCCATTATTTGATAATTTTCTTAACAATTTCCTTTGATTCTCTATCACTACATTTTTCCATCACTTATCTTACAAAGCTTATTTAAACTTTGTTTTTTTTGTCTTAAGAACATTTTATATTTAGAAAAAATATTTCCACACTCCTTCGACAACTTCTTTTCTTGAATTTTTTTTTTCAATCCATTCGACGAAGAGTCACTTGTTCATTCAATTCTTTATAGTTCTAGTCTATAATTGTAACGTCCCACTATATGCACCCTAAAATGGTCACCTAGACCATGGCCTCCCATTCTTCAATTTATCAAATGAGGGAATTAATTTATCAATTTCCCGAATCAATGTCTTACAATATTTTCAATTCAAATCAATTTTCTTGATTAAATCGTAATTAATTCAATTATTTCAATATTTCCTAAGGTTTGATCATTTCATCAATAATCTTATTTAATTAAAAGAAAATATCCCTTTTAAATAAATAAAATAATCTTATTTAATTAAAAGGAAATCTCTCTTTTAATTAAATAACTTTATCTTAGTTAATTAAATCTCTCTTTTAGTTAAATAATTTTATCTTATTTAATTTAAATCCCTCTTTTAGTTAAATAATTTATCTTATTTAATTAAAATCCCTCTTTTAATTAAATGAATAAATCCCCACCTAAAGCTCTTTTTTTTATGAAAAAGGAAATGAATTAAATAAATATAAATAAAGATTTTGTTTTTGCACATATTTCTAAGTGGTGGGCTTTTTCCTCTCACTTGCCTTTTTAGGGATTTATTCCACATTGCTCTTGAGGATGCATTCCTCCCCACACTTTCCTTTATAAGGAGCCCTCTCCTTCTCATTTTCATAGATCAAGATTTTATTGTTATGTTCTAGGTTTGGAGAGTGATTTTGGAGGAGAGCTTGAGCACTTGAGCTTGGACATTACAACTTTCTTTTCTTGTCTTCTTCTCTAATGCATCTGTGGCAATTCATTTAGATTACTCTTGCACTTGCATGTTAGATTAGATTTATATTTTCTTTCATAGAATAATCTTGCATTTGCATTTCCTTTCATGTGTTGTTTTGATTACATAAAAATAGGTTTTAAAGGACTTGAAACCTTGTATAAAGTATCATAGAAACAAGAGCAGAGAAGCTCAAACAACAGAAGGCCTCGTAGCCAAAAAACAATAGATAAAACAAGCCAATATCAAGAGGCCGGTATACAACTATGCATGAAAAGACAACAAAAGGAAAGCAAAAAGACAGCCCCAGGATAGCTACAAAGTCTTCAGAAGGTCTGCTGCTTGGTCTGCCAGGATGTTCATATTTTCTATAGATGCTTTCATGTTATCCAACTTTTTTGCTTTTGCACCCTCATTCTTCTTGGAATTAGCCCTTGTGTGCTTTCTCGAGCCATGTTCCTCTTTCATAGCATTAGAGTCTTGGCCTATTCCATGTTCAAGCTTGTTCAATAGGGTGTTGAAGTTGTCAACCATGGTATTCAATATATTGTAATTCTGATCTGCCAATTTCTTAACTGTTTTCTCCAAGTTACCCATTCAGTATCCAACCCATCCATCCTTTTTTGAAGATCTTTGTCCAATTGATCTAAATTTTTGTTCTTAGCTTCAAGTGGTAGCACATGCTTCATCAAATTCTTTACCTCTTTTGTGTTTCCTATAACCTCAAATAGTCTGTCAATGTGCTAACCCAATGTTCTCTTCCCCCCTTGCCGTCTTGCTGAGCTAATCAAAATCCCTTGAGATGTCCTACATTTGTTGCTTTAGGGTGCCAATATCCTTCATCATTATCCCTGGGTTACAAGAGATTCCCTTTTAAAAACCCTGGTCATCCTCATCCCTATTATGCTCAAAGAAATCTTCATGCTCCCTCTATTTGTTCCTATCCAGCTCCATATCCTTAAGTTCTTTCTCAACATCCACATTCTTAGCAAGCACTTTTTTCCTTTTTCTTTCCACCATCTTAATTAAGAGTTCATAATCAAAGTGGACATAATCTCTATCAAGATTCTTCCCTTTGTTTCCCAAAACCTTACCCAATGTCCATCTCTTCTCAATACCCTTTTCTTGCTCCTCTTCAGAATCACTATCTTGTTCTGATTCAATCTCCTTTTCCTTCTTTTTCTTCGTAGATGAGCTCCTAGGATCACCTTTCTTCCTCTTCTTCATTTCAACCTCAACAATTTCATCCTATGTATCCTCATCAAATTCCTCCTTTGGTTCACTTCCCTCAGTCTCACAATCTAAAGATTTCTTGCTCTGTCAGGGTCTATCCATTTTTTAGACTTCAAAAGGTTCATTACTAAAACCATTAACACCTCATGACATGCATGATCACCCTCAAGATCATTTTGAATGGCTAAAATAGAATTACTCAAAGATAATCTGAGATGAAAGGGTAAATTTATCCTAAACCTATGCCTAAAATGGTTAACCAAAATGAAATGGTGACCATAAATCTTAGTAAAGCGACCATCTAAAGTAAGATACTCTATGACCACAAACATAATAAATCTCTAGGGGTGAGAAATGGAGCCAGGGATAAAGTATGAATTACTTATTTTTACTAGCCTATTGCATTCCTTAGCCAATTCTGTAAACTCTTGAACCACCTGATCTGAAAGCTTCTTGTCTTGGTAGAAGTTAATACCCTCCATGTCAAGTCTCATAGCTTTAGCAATAATATCTTCAGAAACCTCCATCCTCTAATTACCCACCAGTATACTCATGTCCTTCCATGTTTTGATGAATTACCGAGTAATGGTAGGGTTACCGCCTTTCAATTTCTCCATATATTTGTAAAATTCCCTTGCTCAACTATGTCCCAAATCTCACTCTTCTTCTTCCACTCTTTGCAACTTGCCAGTTCAATTCTCTTTCTCCTTCCTCCCATCTTCTTCACACTAAAATGATGGCTCTCACTTCTCAAAAAACCCACTACAAAGAAAGACCAAATTCAAAATCACAACCAAGGATTTTAGTGGGAAAAAGGACATACAATCCATGTGGTATTGAATGACAATACATTATCCTTCTCATAATAAACCACCACTTCCCAACTTGCCGCTAACATTATTAATCCTTGATGACTTATTCATCATCAACAAAGCATTTTTGTTTACTTCTAGCTTTGTCATGCTCAATCAATAAAATCCCCACAATAGGAATAATATCACTTTGACTCCAAATTAGCTTTTCATCACTCTTGCATGCCACATTAGCCGCCCAGTTAGCAACTTGATTAGTTTCTCTATATGTGTGAGTGACAACACAATTTTCAAAGGAGTTGATAAGATCAATGGCCTTTCCTATAATATTATTAATAGTCCAAGAAGGATTAGTAACTTTATTAAGATAATTAATTATATTAAGGGAGTCCCCCTCAAGCCAAATCTTATTCAAATTCAAACTTTTAGCATGGCTAAGACCATAGAGGGTCATACTTACTTCTGCTGCATGGTTAGTTTGAACCCTAATAGGAATGGCCATTCCACCCACTCTATCCCCATTCATATTCCTTATGATGATACCACAACCTATTGTTCCTAGATTGCCCTTCAAAGCAATCCCATCTTGCCAAATCCTTGAGGTTATGACCATTTTGCACCAAACGAAGAGCATTTAAATTCCAATTCTAAAACACTAATTCTTCCCAATCATTTTGAGGTTGGTGCCCTTTTCCACAAGATCTAATATTCTCAGAAAACATATTCTTAAGCTTGCAGAACAACTGACCTATATTAGTTTCCTTACCCCTAAACACCCTATCATTTCATTCCTTCCAAACACCCCAACAAAGGAACAGGAGGATAAAATCCCATAGCCTGATAACCAAAGTATTAGTAGAGGGAGACTTCCAACCATTGAAAAAATCTTGAATAGTAAGGGAGAAAACCTAGGTAATATTCAAAAATCCACAAACCTTTTCCCATAATCTTCTAGTATAAGAACAATGAATAGTCATACGGTTAACCAATTCATCAACTTCCTTACAAAGATAACATATGTTGACAATGTTAAACCCTCTCTTCAACAAATTATCAGTACTTAGAATTTCATCCTACAAAAGAATCCAAAAAATTATGTTAACTTTGGGAGTCATACCTTTAAACCAAGCTTTAGCCCAACAAGGCTCTTGAAGTTCTTCAAAAGCATTAGTATATATCGAAGACATAGAAAATAACCCATTAGGATTATATTTCCATATCAGAGCATCCCCCTCTTGGCTTAAAAACACAACATTCATAATCTTGTTGAGATCATCAAGATTTCTATCTGCTCTATTGAGGTTAACCCAATTATTCTCCTCCCATAGTCTTCAACAAAAATCCCAAAGAGATTCTTGCACTGCTCCACAAAGCCATTCCATATTTGATCAAAACTAAGGGAGTGATCAAGAATCCAAATATCATCCCAAAAACAAATAGTCCTCCCATTTCCCACCTTACATCTGACCCCTTTATTAATAATCTGCTTATTTTTTTGTGCATGTTTCCAAATCATTGAACCCCCTTGTAAAGTCTCATTGTTAAGGAAGAGTTTAAGATCTTGATTCTCCCTATTATAATTGTCATTCCAAATATCTCACCATTCTCCTTCCTCTTCATGCCATCTACATAGAAACTTAGCAGGCAAAGAATCATTCATAGAAGAAACTCTTCTTAGACCAAGGCCACCTTTATTGAAAGGCATGCAAACTTTCTCCCATGCAATCAAAGCCAATCTTTTTTTTTTTTTCCATACCCGTCCATAAGAAAAGCTTATGGATTTTCTCAATTGCTAAAGCAATTTTTTTAGGGGTCTTAAAAACACTCTAAGCATATATTGAAACATTCTATAAGGTGGATTTGAGAACGATAATCTTACCAACCTGGCTGATGAGGGACCTTTTTCACTCAGCTAACTTCAAATCGATTTTATCAATCAACAAACTCCAAAAAATCTTAGGTGGGTCCAGACAAAGGGGTAAACCAAGATAAGAGCCTAGTAAGGTACCAATCTCACAACCAATAATTCTTTTAATTTTACTCTATCTATTATCACTAACATTGGTGAAATAAATGACCCTTTCGTTCCAATTGATAATTTGTCCAGAAGCTTGCCCATAATCCTCGAGAGCTGTATTGATATTTCTTGCATTATTAACATAAGCTTCTCCCATCACAATATAGTCATCCACAAATTGCTGATGAGAACAAGTTAGTTCTTTAGACGAGGATTTGAGCCCAACAAAATCCCCCACAGACACCATTTCTCCACAAATCTACCTAAGCATTTAGCCATGAGAATGAAGAGAATAGGCGAAAATAGATCCCCTTGCCTCAAACCATGAGAAGCTCGCAAAAAAGGTGTTGGAGAGCCATTAACAAGAATAGAGAAGGTGGTAGAGGAAACCAACACAAGGACCAACTTCCTAAATCTCTTATTAAAACCAAAAGCTTCCAACCCTTTTTGTTAAAAAAACCCAATCCAATCTATCATAAGCTTTAGATAAATCAAATTTAAGAAGGAACCCCTCTCTTGGACATGTTAAGGGAATGAATATTCTCATGCACTGAGATGATAGAATCCAAAATCTACCTACTAGGAACAAACCCATTTTTCTATCTAGAAATTAGATTAGAAAGAATGTATAAAATTTTGAGTGTTAGCACTTTAGATATAACTTTATAAAACAAGTTACAAAGACTAATAGGTCTAAACTGATCCATGCAATTTGCACCAAGCTTTTTAGGAATCAAAGCAAGGAAAGTACCATTCAACTCCTTGAGAATTTTTCTTGAACCAAAGAACTTCTTAACCCCATTACAAACATCTTCTTGGATGATACCCCAATACTTGTGGAAAAAAAGGAAAGGGAACCCATCTAGCCCTGGTGCCTTGTCTCCATCAAAGGAGAAGACAACCTTGGTAATTTCATCATTAGATGGAATAACAGTGAGGAATTTATTCTAATCCTCTAAAATACATTTTGGGATACAATCAAGAAACATTTTTTGTCCATCCTTATCTAGATTGGGATCACCTTTAAGTAGATTACTGAAAAAATCCATGGTTTCCCTTTTTATAATCTCCTCATCCTCAGTAGGAACCCCATTAGCAATAAGTCTGGAAATTCTTCTAGCCATTCTATGCTTCAAGGTAGTCATGTGAAAGTACTTAGTATTTTGATCTCCTTCCTTCAAAAAAACTTTTCTAGACCATTGTCTTAGTGATAATATCATGCATCTTAGTCAATTTCAAGCTCTTCTCTTCCCTAGAAACTATCCCATATCCTTCTACCTGAATACTATCCTAGATCACTTTAAGTTCCTCAATAACCTTCCTTTTATTGTCAAAGATGTCCCCAAAGGTATCCTTATTCCATCTTTTGATATTGTAGGAATTTGGTATAGCTCTTGTACCATGTAAGAATTTGCCTTAGGGCAAAATTCACCCAAGACCAAGAAACATAAGACAAGCACAATGTTGACCAAATAAAGTATGATCAGAATAATGATATGAGAATGAATAATGTTCTTAGATATTTGTTGGAAAATAGATTTTTTCTTCTTTGATTACGAATCTTGAATGCCCAAATTAGGAACAATATCTAATTACAACAGCTAAAAAGCCACTCATGAGTAAACTGGCTTCTCTCTGAATTGATAGGTATAGCTCCCTATGATAGATATGCAATGAATTATGTTTTGTTTCTAAAACTAAAATGGGGGTATGTTCTTGACCTGAGAACAGAAGAGGTGAACCAAGCCAGACCTAAACTGAACCTAACTTAGGTAAAAAGGATTTTTGAAAAATTGATTAAGTTTATGAACTCACACATCTTATGAACTCATAAAGCTTAATAGTGTGATTAACAATACATAACTTAGTTAATTTTAATCTAAAGGAAAAATACTTTAAGGATATCTCTTTGAATATGTAGTGACACTACCTACCACATCCGTTCGCTGCTTTGAAACAGAGAAGCAAAACTTTGTTCTTCCTTTACTTCAATCAAACAAAGGAGAAAGCATAAAACTATAACTAATAGAAATGGAACATAAAATAATTGATACAAAATACCATTAATTATCTCTGCAACATCAAGTATTTCATACCAAATTTTTTTTACCTCTTATTGATCTTTCAAATTCATACATATATGATTTTGAGATGACCATTACAATGGAAGTTCAATTGGTTCATCTTCTCAAAAATGACAAATGACAAGACACCAGCTTGTTGTATTATGATAATTACATAAGAAAGTAAAGAAGGGGGTGAAAAATATGAATCACTTTGACTTCTTCCCTTTTTTTTCTTTCACTCTATAGGCCGTATTAGCAATTATGATTGGGATGAGTTCTTCATGCTTAGGCACATGTATGTTGATGTATCTCAAGAGCCATTTGGAATGTTCTCTAGACAACTCCTTCACAATATTCAATTGCCTTGGTAGCTCCTCCGTGGCCACATGTATGCATCCACTTAGTGTCTATAGTTCTGCAACTCTATTTTGACTATTGAAAGATAAACCAGACAGATTATCCAAGAATTTGGAGAAGTTCTCCTTCATGACATTTATCCCGATGAGTGCTTTTCCTTGGCCACTAGTATGTGAATCTATATGTAATCCCTTCATGAGTTTGAATCCTTTGTCTTGAATCTTCTTTACTTTATCCTCTGTTTCTTTGAGTCCCTTTTCTAATGACAAGATCATTTCTATCTTGAACTGCATGCTCTGAAGCCACTCGAACAGAGGTTCATCTCCTTTTTGCAAGATTTTTGCTTCAAAAACTTCTTTTGCCTTCATCTAAATGATCATCTTCAGAAGGGAGACACAATCATCGCACTTTGTCCTTTCTCTGTCCAGAGTATTGCTATTTGATAAGATGTTATCCTTCTCCATTTCCAATCTTAGGATAACTTTACCAATTTGTTCTATAATAGTAGCTCCTTCTTATTTGAGCTTCTCAATCCATTCTTTACCAATTTGGCCAAAGTGTCTATCTTTCTGAAGTTGAGAGATGAGGACTTGAACCTCAACAGTAGTAGGATTTTTGGTTACCGATACTCCAAAGATAGTTGCTAATGGAGTAACCAACTATTTGATGAACCTATTCAATTCTTCTATCTTAGCCTTCATTCCAATTTTTGACAACTTCAGACTTTCTAATTGTTCCTCAATCACCTCGTTGGTTGACTTTCACAAACCAATTTTGTTGTCATGCCTAGCCTCTCCAAGGTCCACTGAGTGCAGAGTAAAATCATCACTAGTCATATCTTCAATCCTTCCTCCTTGGTTGGGCTTGGCTATCTCTATTGTTAGGTACCCTATTTTTGGATCTTGCCCAAGTATAGACAAAGTTTTCTGCTTCTTTATCTTAGTTAATGCAGATCCAGAATAGTGTCTTTGGTGGGGATGCTTTCATTTTTCCTTTTCCTCTTTCTTTCCAGAGTATCCTCCAACCAAGAGTTAGTGCCTATCACTTTGGAGGCCGTCCCAAGTGATTCTATACTAAACATCTTCTTCTTAACTAGAGTGATTGTCACCACAGTTGAAGAGAAGGGATTATTTGGATCTTGAGAAATGAGTTTTGAAGAGCTTTGGCCTTTATCTACCTTTGGAGTCTTCTTTGCTACCTCATCAGACTTAGTATACTCACTACTACTGCTCTTTCCATCTCTCAAATCTACTATATGTATTGGGGAGCCACTTGGTTGTAGAAGTGTAGCACTTATTGGTAGAATAGGGTTATGATAAGGAGAGGAAACTAGAGTAACATGGGGAGAAGGAATTGGAGAAACATGAGGGGATGGAACTGGTGTGACATGGGGGAATGGGATTGGAGTGATAGTACTATCCTTTGGCTCCTTCTTCTTCTTTTATTCATCACCAATTTGGGTTCTGATGATTGGGAGGGAGCCACCATGACAAGTCTTAGCTATGGGAATGCTCTTTTCTAGAGGTCGATCACCTCCTCTCGAAGGTTGAGCTGGTCCTTGAGTGGTAGCTATTGTTACACCTAGTGTAGCACTCTGGGAGGAAGAAGGCACTGCAGCTACTGGAGAGGCTTGAGTGGCTGCACCTTTACTTTGGCTCTTCTTGGTCATCCATTCAACCCACTTCCCTGTTCTCTTTATGATTCTGGCCATCATAACATCTAAATCCTCCTCAACGTCCTCATAAAGCTATGAACTGATACGAAAGCTCCTTATCTTAGTTAAATATGTATTGCTATACATATTTTGTCCATTGTCCTCCAATCCTTCAACATTGAAATTGATATCATGTGTCTTAATTTGCTCCACTGTGAGCTGGGTGAAAGCACAATCTTAGCTTTCAAGTTCATCTTTGCAGTCTACCCAATAGTTTTCAACAATGGTAATGCATTTGATCACACTTTTAATTTGCAACACATCCCTCACATATCCATTCAGATCAAACATAGGTCTCACGACCTCATATGCCTCCAATTTGTATTTCATCTCGAACACTTTGAGCATATTCTTTGCATCAGAGCAAGACTCGCAACTGTAAGCTCCAAATTTCATAGGGAATTCATACCCTTTCTTCTTCAAGCTTCTACTTAGCATATTCACCTGCATCACTTGCCTCATGATCTCTATTAGCACGATCATGTCATTTGGATACCTAGGCAACTTCAAGGGGAATCCATCGAAGGCTGCAAGATGCAAATATGAGAAAGATGAGAACTAGATAAAATAGTTCCTGAATTGACTAATAGCTGCCATTGCCTCCAGGCTAAACCTCCTCTCCAGGCATCCTTGGAGTTCCCTGCAAATTCTCATTGTAAATGCATCATTGACTTTGACATATTCTGCATAACTATTTTGCAATTGCAAACATGGATAAAACTCACAACATTTCACATCATTAGGAAAATTTTCTATTCTTGGAAGGCCTGATCACAACTGTAGAGATGCTAGCATATAAATCAGAAAGGAAGACATATAAAAGGTGTTGTAAAACTTTGCGGCGCTGAGAGCTCTCGACAAATTCTCACTTACCTCAAAGGCCCAATCAATATACCACGTATCAGAATAAATAATTTGTACCAAAAAGAAATATTGTTCAACAAAATTTAAAGCTTCTACCTCACCTTTCAATTTGTGCAGGAGAACCAAAATATCTACAATCTCAGGCTTGAGATTAGTACCAAATAGGGTTTTGGGGACCTTACTCTTGGCGCCCCGCAACTTTTGAAACTAGGATCGCATGATTTCTTTCCTCTACACCATCTTCTTCAAGGAGAACTTAGAGACTGCTCCTCCTACTGTCAATTCTAAAAAATCCTCTCATTTTGGGACTTGGAGGCAATTTACCACAATTTTCCTATCAATGGAGATTAGTACTAAATGATCAGGGAGAAAAATTTGCCTGGTATCCAGATTATAGTGATTTATGCATTCATAAATCAATTCTAGAGCTTAGACTGCCATCAGAAAACTAACTACCTCTACTAGTCCACTTCCTCGAAGCTTCTCGGTTATAGGATGAATCGGTTCTGACCTCAACCTCCTTTGGAAATCTTGCATATCATAAAAGTGGAGTGAAGTATCTGTGAAGTTCTGCAATGTGGACTTAATCCCATTTATCCCATCAAACCCCACAAATATAGTTTCCATTCTATTTGAGAAAGAAGTAAATTAAAACTTTGTATTTAGATGAGGCACAAAGAATTGAATTTGCAAGCACAAAAGATTTGAAAGAATTGTGTAATTTAATAGCATAACAGTTCAAGAAAAAGCAGTAGTTTGAAAAACTATTATGTTTCCCTCTATATAGAAATCCTAATTCATGTCCATTAATCTTTAGGATCCATGCCACATGAATGAATTAAAGAATAAATCCGTTGAATTAGTAAATGCGAGAGCTTCTAATAGACATTTCAATGTCTTTTCACTATTTTCATTGGCCCAATGGTAACTTTCCTTTCTTTCATACTTACCTTTCCATTTTCCATTCAGTTTTGGAGAATTAAGAATAGAGTACTCTGTAAGGAAATATTCGCCTAGCCAGATTCTTCTCAGTATACCTTTCTAACACTGGTTAGATTATTTCCATTAATATCTTAAGATTCCTTGTGTGTAATTCATGAGACCAATTTGCTTATAAAGTTGATTTCTTTATGAATGTAGAAAATCGGCCTCATGGGTTGAAAACTTGTCGAGGAGAAGATGACTTCCATTTTTTCGGCCAGGTTTTATTTACACTTTATCTTTTAGGTTAAAATTTTCTCTAGGTTCAAAAAATCTTTAAAGGACTAGGAAAGTCAAAGGTGGGGCCCACTTCCTTGTCTCTTTACTTCACAATTGCCTTTGGCAGAAAATTGACTTCATGGGTTGAAAACTCGCCGAGGAGATGTCATTTTTGGGTTTTCCTGTAAGGATGATTTTGAACATCATGATGAATCCCAAATGTTTCCCAAGGTAGAAAAATGTAATGAAAATGTGAATTTTCCATAAAGCAACTCATTATCTTCTTACCTCAATGCGTAAGCCT
The DNA here is from genome assembly GCA_028749045.1 of Cupressus sempervirens. Taxonomy (NCBI): domain Eukaryota; kingdom Viridiplantae; phylum Streptophyta; class Pinopsida; order Cupressales; family Cupressaceae; genus Cupressus; species Cupressus sempervirens. The sequence goes on from CM053785.1 coordinate 743,788,491, forward strand.
CATTTATTAATCTTTGCGGGGAATCACCTTCATGTGTTGGAAACCCAATGAGGAGAAGGTGATACTCCATTTCCTGCAAACTTCATTCTTTCACAAGAAAAACATGATAAGCCATGAACAAGTTCAACTTTGTGAATAACTTTATGAATTGCAAGAATCTCTATTGAATTAGGTACTAAGCTACCCATAGACTCATGACATCAAGGAAAGCCCATCTGGCCATAAAATGTGGGAGAAGGGAAAGATTGAAATTCTTTTCACATAAGGGGAAAGTCTAGACCCAAACATACCTAGACCAAACTAAAACACAAAAATCTCCACTTTTGCAAAAATGGATGCAAGGTGAAAAGTGGGGCAACAACTGGCTCTGACTGGGGACTTGGGTAGAGCATACCCAAGAAAGGAACTCAAAATCTCTAGTTTTGCAAAAATAAAAGGGGGAAACACAACAAAACAAAAGTAGGGAAAAATAGGAAAACAAAGGCAAGGAAGGAAAACAAACTAGGAAAACACAGAAAGGAACTAAAAGCGACTATAATACAATACAGGGGTTACCTACTTTCAATTTGAAATTTGATAAAGCTTAAGATCTTGACCATTATAGGTCAGAGGTAGCACTTCACCATCTTGATAAGAAAGTTTGAAAGAATTATTCTCAAATGCCTGATGAATTATGAATGGACCTTTCCACAAAGTGTCAAACTTTTTATGCATACCCTTTGGAGCACTTCGCTTATCCCAGAGTAACACACTATCTCCTACCATGAATTTTGGTGGTCTTGCCTTCTTATCAAACATATCTTTAACTCGCATCTAATGTTGGGTGATGTGATCCATGATTTCTTCTCTTTCCTCTTCAAGCTTGCTCAAGTACATAATTCTCTTCTCTAAACCATCTTTATAAATATCATCTTCAATCATTGTTCTGAGTTTGCTTGTGGCTAATTCTAAAGGTAATGGGAGATTAGCCTTGACTCCATAGACTACTTCAAAAGGAGATATACCAATTTCTTTCTTAGGCATTACTCTATTTACCCACACTGCCTCATGAATTTTCTTGTGCCAAGTCTTTTGATTATCTGACACTAATTTCTTGACAATATTTATCAAATTTTTGTTACTAGACTTGGCTTGACCATTTCCTTGTGGGAAATAATTAGATCAATGACTGACTGTGATTCCATACTCAAAGCAAAAATTGGTAATCTCAATTGAAGAGAAATAGGCTATGTTATCCATCAGTAATTTGATGGGGACTTCAAACCTAATCAGTATGTTCTCCTTAATGAATTCGTGTACTACTTCAGAAGTAGTTTTCTTGGTTGCTTTGACTTTCACCCACTTAGTGAAGTAATTAGTTATAGTTATCACATACTGGTGACCAGCACTAGATGTTGGACTAATTGGACCAATAAAATCAAGACCCCATTTTTGAAAACGTCCCTCGATGATGACTAGTCTTAATGGTAGAGCAACTAATGGAGGGCACCCAATGAACATCCTACATTTTTCACATTTTGCCACCTAGGAATAAGCATCTTTGAACATTCCAGGCCAGTAATAGCATTGTCTCAATATTTTGAAAGTCGTGACGAAGGATGAAAAATGCCCTCCAGAGGCTTCATCATGAAATGTTTTCAACAAATTTTCTTGCTGTTGTTTGTCCACACATCTAAGGAAAGTGCCATCTATGGCTTTTTAAACAATTTTCCATCCCAAATTATATACTTAGCTACTTTCAATTTGAGATCTCTCCTTTGTCTTGCAGTTAAGCCCTCTGGACATTCTCCATATGTTAGTAGATAAGTAATATTCTCAAACCATGAATCATGAAGACCTACAACCAAAACTAATTGTTTTTCTCTTGATTCTTTTGATTCTTCAGCAATCTTGTTTTCTACAGTCGCCTTGCACAAGGCATTTCCCCTTACTAGCTTGGTAGGTTTAATTTCTATATCATACTCTTGTGTCTTTGCTATCCACACTCCTCTAACATTACAACTGACATCCTGCAGTGTTAACACACTTTCATTGCTACATCCATGACATAAATAGTAGAATTTGAATGCAAGGTATAAAATCAAAAATTATTTAGTGCTTTGACTACTGCAAAAGCATGTTTCTCAATTTGTGAGTATTTCAACTCATGCTTTTTCAGGGGTATACTCATGAAAGCTATTGGAGCTTTTATCCTTTCGTCATTATCTTGCATAAGTATGGCTGATAAAGTGTGTTCAGAAGTGTAACAACAGATGATGATATCTCGCTTATAATTCAGATGACATAAAACTGGAGCATTAGCCTTAGCATCTTTTATATCCTAAAAGGCCTATTTTCTCACCTCATTCCATTTGAGACTTGAATTTCCTTTCATCATGTCCAAAATATGCTTAGTGTTTTTTGCAAAATGCAATACAAACCTTTTGAGGAAATTCACCTGCCCGAAAAATGATTTGACTCTTATTTTATTTGATGGCAAGCTCAATCTTCGAATAGCTTCAACTCGTTCAGGATCAATTCTAATACCTTCCTGAGAAACTATATGACCAAGGAGCTTTCCCTTTGTTACATAGAAAACATACTTTTTATGATTGAGTGAGATTCCATGTTCCTGCCATCTTTGTAAGACTTTCCTCAAATCTTCCATGTGATCTTTCCTCTTTTTGGAAAACACAATGAGGTCATCTAGATATATAACTATAATCTATTCTTTTTTATCATAAAACATTTTTCTCATACACCTTTGGAATGTGGCACCGACATTAATGAGCCCAAAGGGCATTTTTTTATATGTAAACATACCCCAAGGAGTAGTGAATGTTGTTTATGCTGGTCCTTCTCTTCTACCTCAACTTGATTGTAACTCGAGAACCCATCGAGCATGGACATCATTTTGGATCCAACCACTGTCTACAGTAAGTAGTCCATATTAGGGAGAGCGAAATTATCCTTTAGAGGTGCCTGGTTCAAATTATGGAAATCAACGCATATCCTTATTTCTTCATTCTTCTTTCTGACTAACATTATATTAGCTACCCAGTTGGAGTGATGGATGGGATAAACGATTCTTGCTTTCAACATTTTATCTACTTCTCAAAATATGGCATCTATGACCTTAAGATTATAATTCCTTTATTTTTTTCGGAAGGGGACTGCATCAAGTTTAAGGGGAATTTGATGTTTTACCTTCCCACCTCGATAGCTTTTCAAGTCTTCGTAACTCTAGGAAAAAACATCTCGATATTCTATGAAGAGTTATTTTTCAACTTCTTTCTCTTTAGGTGAGCAACATTTCCTAATATTAATCATTTTTGGATTATGAACATCCCCAATATTTATCCCTTCATATTCACTAGTGGTAGATCCCTTTTCTACCCTCTTTTGCTTAATGTAGGCATCATGTCTATTAAACAATTTTTTACAAAGACACAAAGTATGGGGGAATAATATTACCTCGTAATTGAACTTCATCATGTTGGTTCTATTTCTACTTGATATCAGAGATTTTATGATTGTCATCATTGAGTTCATGTTTAGAACTGGATTTGTCATTTTCTAGGAACAGTTGCAAGGTCTTGTCACCTTCAAAGACTTGCCAGGATTCTACATTATCTAAAACAAAGGCTCAATATATAATCTCAATCTAGTATTTCTTGTCCTTGAATTCTGGATGGGCTAGTAGTAGAGAAGCAAAAATTTCTAGGGAGTTAGCTTTGGTGTTCATCTCCCTTGGCACCGCTTCAATAGAAAAGGCATCTAGGCCCTTTATTTCATCCCAAACTCTATTTCTGTAATTCTTTAGCTTGTGATTCTTTACATAATATTGCCCTTTAATTTGTCTCACAATGAGTTCTGCGTCACCCTAAGCTTTTAGGATCTTTATTCCTCTTTCTTTTATTGTCATTATCCTTAGCAATAAGGCCTCATACTCTGCAGTGTTATTCATATTCCCAAACTCCAATTTGAAGGCCATGGGTTCGGGTTCTCCCTCAGGAGGTATTAACACTACACCTGTGCTAGATCCTAAAGAGGAACAACTTCCATCGAATTCTAGGGTCCATATGCATGTTAAATCTTTGTCCTCATTAAGAATTCTTTCACTTGGATTTTCATTTCTTTGCTCATCTAGAGCCTCTTAAGTAAATAACATGTAGTTGCCAAACTCTAGCTCTTGATAGAGGATTTGAGCTTTAGGATCATCTAGTTTTAAGACTGTAAATTTTGCCTTTTCTTTAGGTTCTAATTTGAATTTTTTATTCCTGATAGGTATGACTGCCTAGCACCAATCTAGTTTTATTCCTCCTCCTAAATCTTGACAAAAACTCCTGCTTAAGAGAAGTCCATAACTCGTAGGAATATCTGCTACTAGAATGGTCAATAAGAGTTTTTTTTTATGGATGTGAAGCCAAGGCTACTTGAGCATCTTTAATTTGCATAAGCAAATGAACCTATTTGGCATCCATAGAATAACATCTTCCATGTACCTTAGTGAGGTTAAGAGCCAAGGCCTTAGCCACAGAAGAGGGCATGACATTGTTTGATGTGCCTAAATCTATTATGCAATTACTTAGTTTGCACCCATTAATATACAATGAGATATAAAATGGGTCGGGTTTTTGCCCAGAAGAGGTTGTTAAAATAGTGAAATCCTCTTGATTAAATAGGCCATATGTCAAGGTTTCATCTCCTTTTTCAATAGTCACATTGTGATTCAAATCTGAAGCATTCCCTTTACATCGATCTACCACTCTTTTTAACTCAAAAGGTTGAGACTTCAAATAATCCATAGGGGAAATTTGAAATTTTGATTCTTCATAGAATTGAATGAAATCAAAAGGTATTTTGTCCTTACTTGTTTGTGACGTGGATACTCCTTGATCATTATGAACATTACTTGCTGAAGGACTAAGATCATTCTTGTGAGCATTATTGGAGGATTGATTCTTTTTCCTTTGACCTCGAGTCAATACTGTGTAGGGAGTTCCATCAATAGTTGCATAGCATTTACCTTTTGATTCAGAATCTGACTCATATTCTAAAAATAAATTTCTAGAGTTGCCATTTGAGTACAAATCTGATTTTGGACTAGGGGTTGCAGTGTTCAGCTCATTGGTGGATAATAACTGCATCATACGACTAGTTTCCAGATAGCTCTCACTATCATGATCTATTGTCAAATGAAAGACACACATATTTCCTTTCTTTGGTGCTACTTCAATTTGCAACCTAGGTTGTGAGCTTGTGAGTTGGGGATATTTTCCATCATTGTTCCTTCTTGAAATTTTTTTATAATTCTGTTGATAGGAATTATTGAATCTAGGTAATTGCCTCTTTACTGTTGTCAATTCATTTGACAATTTCTGAATCATTTCATCAAATGATGTGGAATTACTGGAACTTCCTTTAGTTTGAAGTTCTCACGTCCATTTTCCCGTAGAAATTAAATCATCTTCAAATTCAATTGCCTTCTTTTGTGCATCTGCTAAATCCGTGGGATGTGCTCTTCTCAAATCATAATTGACATCTGGGGGCATTACACTTATAAAGAAGGTTTTCAAATTACTAGCTATAGGTCTGTTAGCAGCTAGAATTCTGCTAATAATCTTATTGAACTTAGCAACAAAATCTCTCATACTCATGGTGGATTGCTTTTTAATGGAAGTCAACTATGTTAACAAGGCATGTTCATCTTCAGGGCAGGGGCCCTAGCCCAGTTGGCTAAATCTTCCCTGTTGCAGGGGGTTGGTCATGGGTTCTAGTCTTCCTCATCCCTATGTCACTAGTGGGCATGTCGCACTAGCACTATCGATCACATTAAAAAGTTTACCTGGTGTACTGTAGTTTATAGGGGGGTCGTGCTACACCCGATTCCTGCAATCTAAGCAAAAAAAAAAGGAGCATTTTCATCTTCCACAGTCTTAAACTTTGTCTCAAAGGCCATTCTTATTGTATCGCAATCAGTGATCGAGCCATCATCTAGATGGTAGAACCAGTCTGCTACACTTTCTGTCAAGGTTTCCACAAATAATCTTATAGCAACATCTTCATGTCCAACTCCTAAGATGTGAATAGCTACAAAGAAGAATTTATTGTGTTCATCTATAGTAACCTTCCCATCTCCTAAATTTTTTGGGAAGTTCTTCCTTGAACCAGTTGAGAGTGGATGGTAAGCTGTTAGTGCTAATGATCTTGTCACTGTAGCCCATGGAGTAGCCATGATTGTTCTAGCAGTGTATGGTGGGAAATTAACAACTGAGGGAGTGGTGATTCTGTGCAGGGCCAATACTTGATAGGTAGAATGCAAAGCACTAGTGTTTTGATTCCTAACAGGGGAAGTTGGTCTACTTCAACTTTTCTTTTCACCTTTCCTCTTTGGAATGTCTAAGATGGGAAAACCAATCTCTGTAAGTTTATCAAAAATAGAGTCTTGCCCACCTTGTTCCTTGGTACTTCTGAGGAACCTTGTTTGTTCTAGGGTGCTAAGTTAATTTTGTCTTTGAGCTTCTTGCCTCAATTGTCTTTTTGCTCTTCGGATGTCCCTCCTTTGAACAACTCTTTCTAAAGCTTCAACTCTTCTTTCTTCCTCTTCCAATACTTGGTTAGCATTCCTATAATGTTCAGCATTCCTCCTATGTCTCCAAACAAATGTATTAAGGGATGAAATTATGTCTTCTTGGTTGTCTTGAAAACCAAGGTTAGGTTGGAGCACTAGAATAATATTTTCATGAGGTAGTACCATTTTTCTTGATTATATAGGCTTTTTAGTCAAGTGACTATTCGTATCCCCAGCAGAGTTGCCAAAAATCTATTGGTAAACAGATTTGTTCTTTTTGATTATGACTCTTGAATGCCTAAATTAGGAACAATATCTAATTACAACTGCTGAAAATCCACTTATGAGTGAACTGGCTTCTCTCGAAATTGATAGATACAACTCCCTATGATAGATATGCAACGAATTATGTTTTGTTTCTAAAATTAAAATGGGGTTATGTTCTTGACCTGAGAATAGAAGAGGTGAACCAAGCTAGACCTAAATAGAATCTAACATAGCCAAAAAGGATTTCTGAAGATTTCATTAAGTTTATGAACTCACACATCTTATGAACTCATAAAGCTTAATAGTGTGATTAACAATACTAAACTTAGTTAATTTTAATCTAAACTACAGTTAGCTTCATAGGAAAAATGCTTTAAAGATATCTCTTTGAACATGCAATGACACTACCTATCACATCTGTTCATTGCTTTGAAACAAAGAAGTGAAACTTTGGTTTTCCTTTGCTTCAGTCAGACAAAAGAGAAAGCATACAACTATAACTAACATAAATGAAAAAGAAAATAATTGATACAAAAATACCATTAATTGTCTCTACAACATCAGGTATTTCATACGAAAATTTTTCTGACCTCTTATTGATCTTTCAATTTCATACATATATGATTTTGAGATGACTGTTACAATGGAAGTTTAATCAGTTCATCTTCTCAAAAATGACAAATGGAAAGATACCAATTTTTTGTATTACAATAATTACATAAGAAAGTAAAGAAGGGGGTGCAAAATATGAATCACTTTGACTTCTTCCCTTTTTTTGCTTTCTCTCTATAGGCCTTAGCGGCAACTATGATTGGGATGAGTTCTTCATACTTAGGCACATGTGTGTTGATGTATCTCAAGAGCCATTTGGAATGTTCTCTGGCCAACTCCTTTACATCATTCAATTAACTTGGTAGCTCCTCCATGGCCATGTGTATGCATCCACTTAGTGTCTGGAGTTCTACAACTCTATTTTGACTACTAAAAGATACACTAGATAGATTATCCAAGAATTTGGAGAACTTCTCCTTCATGACATTTATCCCGATAAGTGCTTTTCCTTGGCCACTAGTTTGTGAATCTATGTGTAGCCCTTCATGAGTTTGAATCCTCTATCTTGGGTCTTCTTTACTTTATCCTCTATTTCTTTGAGTCCCTTTTCTATTGACAGAATCATTTATGTCTTGAATTGCATGCTCTGAAGCCACTCGAATAGAGGTCTATCTCCCTTTGGCAAGATTTTTGCTTCAACAACTTCTTTTGCCTTCATTTGAATGATCATCTTTAGAAGGGAGACACAATCATCACACTTTGTCCTTTCTCTAGCAAGAGTATTGCTATTTGATAAGATGCTATCCTTCTCTATTTCCAATCTTAGGATAACATTACCAATTTGTTTTATAATAGAAACTCCTTCTAATTTGAGCTTCTTAATCCATTCTTTACCAATTTGGCCAAAGTGTCTATCTTCCTAAAGTTGAGAGATGAGGGCCTAAACCTTAATAGTAGTAAGATTTTTGGTTACTGATACTCCAAAGATAGTTGCTAATGGAGTACCCAACTATCTGATGAACCTATTCAATTCTTCTATCTCATCCTTCATTCTGGTCTTTGACAACTTTAGACTTTCTAATTGTGAATTTTCCATAATATGAGAAAAATGAGAATTGGATAAAATGTGAATTTTCCATAAAGCAACTCATTATCTTCTTACCTCAATGCATAAGCATCATTTGTTAATCTTTGTGGGGAATCACCTTCATGGGTTGGAAACCCGCTGAGGAGAAGGTGATACTCAATTTCATGCAAACTTCATTCTTTCATAGGAAAAACATGATAAGCCATGAACAAGTTTAGCGTTGTGAATAACTTTATGAATTGCAAGAATCTCCATCAAATTAGGTATTAAGCTATGCATAGACTCACAACATCAAGGAAAAACCACCTGGCCATAAAATATGGGAGAAGGGAAAGATGGAAAATCTGATGGAAATTCTTTTCACCTAAGGGGAAAATCTAGACCCAGACATACCTAGACCAAATTGAAACAAAAAAATCTCCACTTTTGCAAAAATGGATACAGGGTGAAAAGTGGGGCAACAATATTGAATATTGGATGAAAGTATACTAGGAGTGCCTGAATATAAAGGCGTTTAAGATGCATCTAGAATGTCTAGGAGTTAGCAATATGATAACTCTTACAACCAGACACATGTCCACAAGGTGTGGATTATCCTCCATTAAGCATAGGAGTAGTGTGATTATGAGATGATAAGCCTACAAGGGTGTAGCATGTACAATTATGTTGTAGACACCATGTGCTAAAATAATAATGTGAACAACTGTGTTGTCAACATGACAACTTAGTTGTTTATGCAAACTCTAGTGTTGTAGACACCATGTGCTAAATTAGAGTAGCTTACTCCAGTGTTGTCAACATGACAACTTAAATGAGTACGGAAACTCCTAAGTGTCTAACCTAAGAAATAATAAAATAATGCATTTATCTTAAGTAAACTTAAGTAAAGCGTAAATAATAATTATTTACACTAACACCCCCCTTTAAGTGCAACTTAGAGGAATGCACTTAAGCTCACAAAAGCTATGATGAAATGCATAATGGGTCTTGACTACTAGGCCATGTTAGGTACCCATGCACAAATGCAATGCTAAATGCACAATGCAGTGCAATCTCTCTGCAAACGAGGAAAGAGGGAAAACCTCATGGGAAAAACCCTCCCCCAAAAAGAGAGAGATATATACAAGAAAGAAAGATGCATGAATGGATGGAGTAATTAAGACCCCCCCATTATGACATACATATTGCAATTAAAATAGAGAATCCCTCAATGAAATCCCCCCCAAGTAGTAAAGGATCTCGTAATGATAAGTGTCTGAAGACAAAAGAAAATCCAATGTTGACAAACAACATTTCTCCCTTGAGGAAGAAGAAATACCAAGTATAGGTGCAAATATGCTTCCCACTATGGATAGGAAGATGGTAAAGGAATCCAAATGTAGTATGCGATGGATGCTACCTCTAATGTTTGCTCAAATGTTGACATTTCCTTGAATGAAGATGCCACGAACCAATCTGGTGGATGCCCAAAACATGGTGGCAAGCAAGGTAACATGTCTATGTATGAAGCATCCAAACAGGAAAATGTAGGAAGAGAAGCAATGTTGCTTCCCTTCAATGATCTAAGCACACTATTAAAGAAGCTCCTTGATGATCGAAGAAGCTGCACCATGAAAGTTGAATGATGGTCCTCCTTGTAGGAAGAAATGGTGCCATAGGTGTGGTAGAGAATGCTCCCCAACTGGTAGGAAGAATCCTTAGAAAATAGAATGTCTGAGGAAACTAGAGCACAATCTCTACAGATTGAAATGTCTCCTCATAAGTGAAAGAGTCCTCCTCCAACTGTTGTAAAGAAGCCATAGTCATGTCAGAATGATCAAGTGGTTGAGGGTCAGAGTTTGCCCTCACAACAAGTGAAGAAGTCTCCTCAAAAAAGAGAAGATTGATGTCATCGATGATGTCTCCCACATCTTCAATGTCAGACTCCACAAACACCGCTGCAATGTCTAGAAGGAAGTCATCCCATGAAGCTGAAGTAGGAAGACATGGTATGTCCTGCTACACTGAATCAGGAGCATCTATGGCTAGAACTTGATTAGTAGAATCAATACGAGTATCAGAATGTGTGATCTCATCTGGAGTTGGAGGTACCATAACTAAAGTGACTAAAGATACAATGTCTTTTGGAAATAGAGGAATATTTGGATCTCCATATGCTTCCTAAAGACCTATCCAAATATTATAAGGTTCAATGAACTTTTTAATGACTTGCCAACAATCACAACTAAGATTGAATATAATGATGCACAAAAGTCTATTAACTTGTGGTTGTCCTTGTTCAATGGAAGAGATCAGTGCATTGGAACATAAATAAGGAAATATGTCCTTATGCTCTCTTTGTAGATGATCAATGATTAAAGCACTCCATTTATGATAGTTCCTTTTTGTCAACACAGGTCTAACTCCATGCTGACATGTGAAACAAAACTCCATGAGATCAATGTATATATGTACCCCCCAAAATACAAAAGATAATCAATCAACCCCCCCTAATGCATGATTTGGTACTTTATAGGTAGTGCGATTACAATAGCCACTTGCCAATTTTGGCCTTAACAGTCTTTTGATTTTGTTGTTTACAACCTCCTTTTGAAGTTCAAATTTGAACTTTACAATGTATCTCAAAAATACAGTAATTTTATAGAAATACAACACAAAGAAAGGAACTGTTTCTAAAAGTGATATTTCTATCCACACAAGCCTATAATCTGATTGCAGATCTAGAAAGTAGACAAAAAATTATTCACTTTAAAAAAAATGGAACTTGTTTATATGTCTAGATGAGCCCATACTAAGCATTTGAAGTTGCAAAAATCAAGATTTGCAACTTGCAAAAAAATTCAAGAACAAAGATCTCAAACATCCTGCACCAATGTGTAGATCATGAAATTCTACCCCAAAACAAAAAAATTGCTCGAAAAAAGGTGTCCATATGAGGGAGATATTGCTATTTGAAAATCACCTCTCTAATTATTTTTCCTGAATTGCCGCTATCACGCCTCCAAAAATCAAATTACTCTAAATTTCACCTCAAATGTCTGATTTTGGTGAAACAAAAGTCAATTTGGGGGTTTTTTGACCTTTTGAATACGATGTCAATCTCTAATTTGCACCAACAAGCTCCAATCTTCACCTGCAAAAAATCTCTCCTACTAGCCTGATGGCCAAAAAAATTACGAAAAAATATGTAGATCCAAAAAATAATGCAGAGAAATTGTAGAGGCTGAAATAATAAAATCTACAATCTGAAAATTAAATTCATAGATTTGAAATGATCATACTGAATTCTACAAATCAGGCCTTCGGGTGTTGGTTTGCAAAAAATTTTGCCTCAAAATTGACTATGGCCCAATATAGGGAAATTTATAGTCATTTTTCACCGAATTGGTGCTCCAGACGAAATGGTGAGGTCCACTTTGGTTCTAGACACTCCCAATATCTGTGGATACTCTGGATTTGAGTTGAGGTGTCCTCAGAGAGGTGAAGCAAGATTGGTCTCCAATGGCTATGAAATGACACCTCTATGGCTTTGATACCATGTAAGAATTTGGTATAGCTTTGATACCATGTAAGAATTTTCCTTAAGGCAGAATTCACCCATGACCAAGAAGCACGATAACTAGCACAAAATACTAATAGAGTATGATCAAAATAACAATATGATATTCAATTCAATGTATAGTACACTAGAGGTGCCTATATATAAAGGCCTCTATGATGCATCTAGAATGCGTAGGAGTTAGCAATAAGGTATACAACTAGACATATGTCCACTAGGTGTGGGTTATCCTCCATCAAGCACAAGAGTTAGTGTGACGATGAGAGGATAAGCCTACAAAGGTGTAGCACGTACAATTATGTTGTAGACACCATGTACTAAAATAATAGTGCAAACAACTATGTTGTCTACATGATGACTCAATTTTCTATGCAAACTCCAGTGTTGTAGACACCATGTGCTAAATAGAGTTGCTTACTCCAATGTTGTCAACATGACAACTCAAATGAGTACAAAAACTCTAAGGTGTCTAACCTAAGGAATAATAAAATAATGCATTTCTCTAAGTAAACTTAAGTAAAGCATAAATAATAATTATTTACACTAACAGATATTCTTTTTAATATTTTTCAACTTATTAGCAACTTTGAACATGGCAGTACCCTCCACTTGAATGCTCCACCATTCATTAACAAGGTTTTCTAGACTTGGATGAAGGGGCCACATTTTTTCAAATCTAAAGGGATAATTCTTCTTAAAATTCAAAGGATCAACCACAAGGAAAATGGGGTGGTGATCTAATCACACTCGAACCTGAGTAGAACAAGAATATTTATATTTCAAAAACCTGTCAGTACTAATAAGGGCTATATCCAATCTAACTTGGATGAGGTCCTTCCTTGATCTTCTATTGGTACAAGTATAATCAACCCCATGCAAATCCATATCATGCAAAAGATGATTGTCAATAAAATCCATCAACTCCAATCTGTTATCCAAGTTAGTTTGACTTCCTCCCATCGTTTCATTCTCTTTCAATGGAGTATTAAAATCCCCATAATGACCCATTTTCATCTGCAATTTTTTTTTCTCTAATTGGTAAGGGCTTCCCAAAGTGCCTTTCTACCCCATTTGGAATTTGGAGCATAAACATTAGTGAGCACCCAAGCAGAGCCATCCTTAAAATTGCTAAATCTAATGTTCATCGTATTTCTATTTTGAAAGATAAGTTCCCCATTAATACATTTGTCATTCCAGTAAACTACCATACCACCCAAGGCCCCATCAGAATCACTTCCAATAATCTTACCTCCCTGAAAAACCAAAAGACCTTCAACTTTATCCTATAACATTTTTGTTTCTTGAATAAGTACAATATCTGGTTTGTTATCCCTAATCATATTTTTCACTATATCTTGCTTGTGAGGATTATTTAATCCTCTGATATTCCATGATATAAACTTCATTTCTTATGAAAGTATTTTGAATCAAAGATAGCCCTCTGGCTACCATCTACTATACTTCTATTAGTCTCCACTATTCTTGTCTACACATTGGAGGGTCTTCCTATAGAAGTCAGATAAATCAACATCTCCACCTTTGATACCTTTACTAGATGATGTTGAAGGTAAACATCAATCCCTAGCCTTGTTTCTCTTAAGATCACCTTTTTTAATGCCTTTTCTAGATGGTTTGTTGGGCATATCTCCTATCTTATTACTCCTAGTTTTTAACAAAGCATTCTCTTTATTCTTTTTAGAAGATAAAACCTCATTTTTCTTTTTTGATTTAGTAGTTTTTTTCACCCCCACTTTTACCCACTCTACACCAAAGTCATCATCCTCCCCTAAAAAAGCTTTAGAGATTTCCTCAACATCCCCCCACTTTTGATTACTCTCTATGTCTGTAACATCTGAAAGAGGTCTAACTAGACTTTGAGTTTCCTTTCTAGTAATGGTACAATCTTATTTCTCATGGGATTCATAATCATTTATGTTAATATCTTCAATCTGAATCTCCCCATCTACTTCTTCATCGCCTTTTTTGAGATTGTATGCACCTCTTTCCTGTGCCAATATAGTATTTTTATCTTCCCTATTGTGATTCAAAGGTACCTATTCCTAGTTCTCCACTTCAACATTCTCTTTTAGCTTAGTTGATTCAACCTATTTAGAATCTTTAGCAACCAAGATTACCTTCTCAATACCACTTACCTCTTGAGTATTCCCTTCCTTATAGTTGCTTTTCACAACTTCAATCAGATCATTCAATCCTTTGTGAACCCAAAATTTATAAAAAATTTTTGGAGCTCCATTCAAAGATGGACATTTTTTAGCCCAATGACCAAATTTTTTTACAATGAAAATAGGCAAAAGGGATTGATTCATCCTCTATTTTCTTCTTCCAAATACCTGGTTTACATTTGAGAGAAATAATCTCTAGCATATCCATACCTTGAAGAACTCCCACACAAATTCTGGCACAAGTCAATCTTCTTCTAGACATAGTAACTGGGTCCATAGAGATAAGTTCACAAAAAGTATTAATAATATGTTGAAACACATCCTCCACCCAAAACTCTCGAGGTAACTCTATCAGTCTAATCCATACTGGTGCTTGAATCCTAGATTTGTCATGAGAGTTCATATTTGGTGCCCATTTTTTTTGAATCAAGGTATGTTAATCACAACCTAGGGACTGTTGCATAGAATCTCTCATTTATCTTCTTCACACGAAAAACTAAAGGATAGGCATCCTTTTGCCATAGCAATGATGCATACCTAGCATTTTAAAACCCATTTCCTTTGAAAAAAGGCACAAAAAACCTCAATTTTGGGCTTGGTTCCTAAAAACCTCCCCACCAAAGTTAGATCCATCCTAGAAATATTTCTATCTATGACTTGATTTGGGATTTCCAATGTTAACGCACCTTGCTCATTTGAAGAAATATTCTTTACTCATGGAAAGGAGGACTTACCTGCCAGCTTGATGCCAAATAGACTGGACCACTTTTTTTCAAAAAAACTGTAGGCCTTGGACCTCCCCCAGATCCTCTGTTGTCCCAGCATCATCGGGATCCTTCCCATTTTCAGAGTCCACAATCATCCCTGCCTAATCTCCAGATCTAGATGACTTTGCCCCATTCCCTCCTAAATTTTTGAATCCTTCTTTCCTGCTCACCTCACTTGCTCTGATCCCCATCATCATAAGAAATATGATGTTCTTTTATATATATATATATATATATATATATATATATATACTTTGTTATCATGCATTGTTATCATATAGAATAACTTCCATTTTAATTTGTATGCATATTTGATGATCATGGAGACTAGCACTCTTGCTTTTCCTTTTTGAATCTCTCATTTTATGGTGTACTTGCATGGGCACAAACTAGGTCTAAATTGAGGGCCTCCATTATAAACCCTTGCACTCCATGAATAGAGAGAAACAAGTCATCATTTGAGACCTCATTCTTGAGAAATCTTGGATATAATGATTCATAGAAGTGTGTCAACATTTTAGCACACACTCGCTAGGGAACCCAAAAGAAATTAACCTAAAGTTTCACTAAGTTTGCCAAACATTTTTTTTTGAAAGATTATAACAACAGGAGATAATATAACAAAAGAAAGAACTCACGTTCATACAAACAATCCATAAACAGATTTCATCTCTTAAGGGTCCCGTGATGTTGAATCACATACATAAGTTTTACTAATACTAAATATGATGTATACAAAAATCCACATCATAGAATAACCACAAGTATGAATCTAATTAAATAATATACAATTACATAAGATGTCACTTGGTATAACCAAAATGCATAATCATTCGCTATACAAGGCATAGGGTATGAAAAGCTCAAAGAGTATACATCATGAATAAATACAACATCTCACAAGATCTCCAGATAATCAAGTACACAATATAACCATCCAACAGAAACATAAGATCAGAATAAAAGGACCAATTGCACAAGTACATCTAGCAACGACATCCAAGTGTTAGATCTCAATGGTATAAGAAACATTACCACACGACCTCGTGGAACCTAAATGGCCCACTCCCACCGTGCTAAGGAGATAATCTCAAGTCTCAATTGAATTACAAATCTGACAGTCATAACTAATATCTAGGTCAAGGAAAACCTGATAGCACTCTATCTCAAAGGTACCAAGACACAAGTAAAATCTAAACCCATAGGCAACAAAGATAAGTAGGAAATCTACTATGTAAGTGGGCAAGATTCATCGCATGAGTCAACTCTAAGGTTACCCTAGCAGCCTCTCTGGACTTCAACCCCTTAATGACTCTATGTGGCATCAATATCCTTTCGTATAGAAAAGGCATACCAATGAGGAAAGATCACAACCAAGCATCCTCTCTACTCCCATCCTAGCCTGTACTAGCACTCGAGGCATGGGCGAGGTAAAACACTAACTCTTGTTAATTCATTTTAAACCCTTTAATGAAATGTTATCACTTATTAATACTACTTACAATGAAGCCTCTTTAGGGCTCCGACCTCCATTGAAAACCACTTTGCAACATACACATAGATAACCTACCCTAAGCTCATAAAAAGAATAACTCATAAAATCACAATATTCACCTTAGTCCTATACAAGCACTGGAAAGCACCAAAATATAATTGATCGAAACCTCATAGGTTACCTAAGAAAAATCAAACTATTCACCTTAGTTCTATACAAGCAAATGGAAAGCATCAAAAGATAACTGATCGAAACTCAAAGGTTACACTAGGAAAATCACACCATTCACCTTAGTCCTATACAAGCAACTAGAAATCACTAGCAAATAACTAATCAAAACTCATCATAGAGTTACGTGAATACATCTCAATGGTTGGGAATAAAAGATCATGATCAAATAACATATATAACAACATCATAGATCAAACACCTCCCAAGCCTTTGATATACATACCTAAACTGGTCAAACTAGGTATATCCCAAACCCCAACACAAAATAAAACATACATCTCATCAAGTATTTAAATAAGTGTAGTTGAATAGTTGATAAGGTTGTAAATATAATATTATAAAAATTTATTCACAATAAGGTTTTCCAAGTTTTTTTTTTCAAAAGTAAACATAATCAATAAAGTTTTCAAATGTTGGATTGATCAACTACAAATCGCAAGTTTGTACCTTGATCAACTATATTTTTCAAATAGATACATGTTTATTTTAGTTCGACGATAACCTATATAGAAAATTATCTTTCAACCAAAATCCCTGAATAAAACCAATTATAAATATTTCAAAGCTCCTATATATATATATATTAGTAACAAAAAAATCTTTAATTTAAACATTATTAAAATTTAATACTAATTATTAAATTAATAATAATAATAATAATAAAATTACTAATAAATATTATTCATTTATTTATTAATAACAACAATTTTAAATTTTAATAATAATAATTAATATTAAATATTATAAATAAAAATTATTATTTAATATATTTAAAAATACTAATTTAAAAAAACTAAATTAAAACAAACCTTACCTCTTGTTTTAAAGCTCGTGGGCTATACGATTGTTGCGGCTGCCCTGCTACTATGACAACAGGTTTGTTGTGTGCAGACCTTATAAATAAGGTTGCTGCAACACATAAACAACGGGAGAAGGAGTGGGGTGGAGGGTGGGGGCCCTACCTCCCTAAAATATTATTTAAAAAGAAAAAATCCCCTTTATAAAACAAAGCCCTCCCATATACGCAATCTAATAATTTTATATATACACAATTACCATTTTAATATAAATATTATCACAGTAATATATTTACTTGGTAATTTTATATAAATATAACTATAAATATAAATATAAATAAATAAATCAATAAATAAATAAATAAATAAATAAATATATATATATATATATATATATATATATATATATATATATATATATATATATATATATATATATATATATAATAAAACCTAGTATAGATCTGATAGGGAAACAATTGCAAACTATCAAATTTGTTAAATTAAATTTGGTTTTCTTTTCCAAACCCTATCTTGATTACTAAATTCTCCAAATCAATCCAATTTCAAATAACAAGATTCCTCAAAAAAGGATTTCCAATTTGATTTCATTCACACATGTTTTTAGTAACAAAGAACAATAAATTTAACGATGAGGGTTTCAACTAGATTTGATCTTTGAAAATACGATCTTCTATCAAACACGAAGCAAACATAGAGAAATTTGAAGGGAAATTACTACGATAATGTCAACAAATATCCTATCTCGATCTAATGCTAACTAGGTGAATGCTCAGAACTTTGCAAAATTTCTCATCTTCTCAAAAACCCTCTTTCTCAAAATTTGCTCCTCCAAACCTGTGTGTGGAGAAATGAGCTCTAATTTCTTAATAAAGAGTTTTCTCCCTTTAGGGTTTTAGTTTTACAATCATGCAAACCCTTTTTTTTATTATTTTAATTTATTTTAACTTCAAGTACAAATTTTTGCATTTTTAATTAAAATAAACTTTATTTAATTTATTTTCTCTCTTTTATTAAATCGCAAGATGTATTTAATAGTATATTTATTAATTCAACTATTAATAATATTTAGAGTTTATTATTAAAATCAAACTCCTAAATAATTTATTATTAAATTAAATAAACATAATTATGCCAAAATTTGGAACTTTAATTAAATCTTTTAAATTTAATTCTTCTATTTATTTAATTTCTCAATTAATTAAATATAATTAAAATTTGAATTTTCTTTATAATTTTTTTGTTAAATTAAATCATTTAATTTGATTTAGTTCTAACTGAAAATCACAATAGGCCCACAAATCTAGATAGAAAAACTCATTTTAAAGACAAAGTACTAAATCAAACTCAAGGGTCAAAATGTCGAATTCACATCACTTGACGAATTCAGAAGGGTAAATAACTCAGACACATGTCCTACTTTCTAGGACAATTGGCTTAGGGTTAGGATTTGGACTCAAGAACTATCTCCTCTCTTTACCATTGAGATACTGCAATAGGGCACACTCATCTTGGCAATTCAGAGAAGTCAATGTCTAGTATCTGCAACCTGCATAAAAGTCGAGCAAGTACATATACATAAAAATCTAAACTAAATAGGCAATGGCAGGAAGTGGTGCATTATGTAGATCTCGACTAGCAAGTGACGACGACCCCCTCCCTTATCCACATCAAAAATGTCAAACATAAAGTAAAACATACATGTACACCATACACATGCAAGTATGAGATAAGTATACATAAAAACTGCATATAAGTCATCCATCTAAATATCATCACGAACACATAAAATAAATGAGTATCAAGTAGCTCATCAAATATATCAATTGAGTATGAAATAACATCCAATCAAATCAAGTAATCAAGTACCACTAATCATAAAACATAACCATAAGGCTGGCCTAAAAGAATTCGATAATATAACATGAAAAGTAAACTAGGGGTAGGCACTACAATAATGCTCTTAGATGCAATATGTTTGTAAATTAGTCCATGTCCTACTTTAGCATATTTTTAAATATTGGTTAACCTAGAAATGAAACAAAATAATTTGAAACCTTCAATTTGGTCTCATTCCACCATTTGTCTATAAGAATAAAGAATTATTCATTTTCTTCTACATTTTCTTATATTTAAATATATAAAGAAATGTTTTGTGTTGAGGGAAAATGATTTGAGCTTGATTTTTGGGAAATTGAAGCCTTCAAGTCATAGGGAAATGAACTTAGAGTTCTTTTAGAGCAAAACAAATATCCAATGCTCATCTACATAACTAAATTATATAACTGAATTCCAATCTCCTATTGTTTTTACGATGTGTTACATTTTCCATTTCAATGCCACCTCTTCTTTCAAATAAATGTAGAATGACATTAAAATCACCCCCATGATATTTAGTTCTCCAAAAAAAAAACTTTTATAAAAGAGGATAATCTCCTCCCATATTCTTAGTTGTACTTGACTTCCAAACTCCAAACTTTGCATTCCTAAAAATTAGAGGCCCCACAAAATCATTATGGCTTTGTAGACTTTCAGCCTTGAAAAGAAACTAAAGAATATTTTCCTATTATTTATCCAAATCCCTTAAGAAATATTGAAGAGCCTTTTGGATCCCTAATTATTACCACCTTTGTCAAATTTCTTGGGTTCATGGCTTGATTTTTTTTCATGGAGATGTTTTCTTAAATTTAGACCCATTTTATAGATTCACAATAAACCAAATATCTTTGTTTGACATTTAAGGTAAAA